>BSBM01001055.1:8880000-10080000 GCA_027924585.1 Larix kaempferi
AAGAGGCCCACCTGTAAATTGGTCTCAACCATGTTCGACAATACTAGAGGATTTTGGCTCCCTAATTGGACAACCACTATGTTTCAAATGTATAATGACAATGGGAAATTATTTTGATTCCTATCCCCAGAGTCCTAACCTAACTACAATTTTATTTTGATCCTCAAGAGAGGTTTTAGTGTGTTTAAGTTAGGTTTAATTTTAAGGCTCCACTCAGCGGCATGAACCAAGCGATAGTTTGGATTAGGGAGTGTTGTTTTGTGCAATGAACATGTGTACAGATAACAGCTAAGAAATTAAATGCTTGAAACAGATAATAAAACTACACCTATCTATCATAGAAATATTATGATTAGGATATCTAAATTTCAAAGCATGCATGAAAAAGATAGATAATTAAAACAGTCTAATATTTCAAGGATTGGAGAGAGGCCACAATATAGCAAATTTAAACATGTTGTTCCAAGCTTGACGGCTGGTTGCTTCTATATTTTGGTTGACATATTGGTTTTGCAGGCATCAATTTTCCTCCTCTCTTCCAGAGCTAAATAGTTTGTGGTTGTTCCATCTTCTTCACATAAACAAAATCCTCTTTCTCTTATGTTTTTCTTGAAGCGAGTAGAATAGATTCAAATTTCATTTTGTAAACCTCTTGCTTCTCATAGATCTAGATAGCTTCATCTCAAAGTTAAATAGTAGATCTAGATCTAGTATCTTATGCTTGAAAGTGCTTAATATTTTCCAATATTTTTGTAAGCATAAGATATTGTATTTTTATGTATTTTTATATGTTCTAACCAATAATTTGCAGCAATTTAACTCGCTGGTTTTTAGCAGGTACGTAACGAAAGTGAGCGGATTTGTGACCAAAACTCGTCAAAAAGTGCAAAAAATGCTTCTAGTGGACCCCCATCCACTTGTACATTTTTCTATATGATTGTAAGCCCTTAGATCCAACTATAAATGGACTAAGTGACACTTATTTTAAGTTTTCATTGTAAATTTTAAACGAGAGCAAGTGGGATACACAGTGCCCACACCCCATCCCCCCAGGGGGGATTCCCAGTGTCTAAATTTTTGTGACATAATTTTTTCTAACAATACACCAAACACAAACGACACTTTTAATTTGCAGGGTGTATACTTTACTTTAAATTTTCTTTTGCTTCATTTTTTATTTCCACAAGTGTAAATTTAGAAATAACATAAAATATCATTGCCACGAAGTATGCTCTCACCACCACATAAAGGATTTTCTGATTAGTGGTGGATGATCATAAAAGTGACACATAGATTTTGTGTTGCTTTATTTATGTTTTAGCTTTAAGCATTATTTTCGTACTAGCATTAACCGCAAATAATATTTAGCTTATAGCTAAAAGTATGCTCTTTCCCCTTGCGGGCATCTTGCCTGGCCCTGTGGGAAATCAGAAAGAACTATAAACTACTTTCTAAAGTTTCACATCTAATCTAAACAACTCACATAATAAAATACACTACCCTTCACATAGTGGAAATCTGACACTACATTAACTGAAATTTGTGTGGGGAAATTTCTCAGAGGAAGCAGGAACAACTGGGAGGAAACCTCGGGGCACAATTAGACTACATCCTTGTTGGTGTCATGTTAAACACCACCGTTAGAGACTCCATTCCAACCCACACATCTTTGTGATGAGCCACCATCTTTTAATTTCCAGACATTCCTTCCTGTACTTCACGGTATCTCAGGAGCTCCGCTTTTCCCTAAATAACTTCGAATCGTTAATAATTTAAAAGTAACCAAGAGACAATTGCAAAACATTTCCCTTTCAGCAGCACTGTTTTATCTTGTATATCAACTCCATAAGGCACTGGTCCACAACAAATGTTCATTTTTTCTTAATTTCATATTTGTTGTGCTATCTATATTGGTGATCTTTCTATTTTGTTGGTGAAAGCTATATTCTAAACTATTTTGCAAAACAAACTTGGACTATTTTTAATCATAAACTTCCTCAAACTCCTTAAAAAAACATTCATAAATAATTCACCGAAACATTCTAAATAACCTTAGAAACATTATATAGGGACCACCCCCTTTGGATTCGATTAGTAGTTGGCCTAAACGGAGGATTCAAAATCAAGTGACAGCCTTGGCTTGAGACTTGCCCCTAAGGGCACACTGAGCAGTAGCATAGATTTTTGTTGCACTAACCAGGTGGGAAATCCGGAGGAAACATTTTTTGGCGTCATTGTCGGGGATAAGTATACTATCCCTGGGTATGAATTTTTAGATTCTTTTTTGTTTTATACCTTTTGGTGTGTCTAGTTGAACAAATCTGAGATTCACTCGATCCACCTGGCGAATCCATTGTCTAATAACACAATCAGGTATTCTACAAGAAGAACTTCTGATGGTTTAGTCAGCTTCATTCCTAAGCCTGAATGGGTTTACCGAAGGAGGCAGGCTAGACTTACTTCTCGTAGGGTCCTTGAACATTTAGGATCTGAGACCCTCTTAGACATCCAGTTTTTGTTTAGTAACTCTAATTCAAATAAAGATTTGTCTCCGATGGATAAAATTTTCAAACCCCTTAACCTCACTCAGATTGCAGGATATCCACATGAGATCCCTGAGAGAGCTATTGAAAAGCTACCTACATTTCAAGGAAATAATGCCATCTCGGAAACAGTTCACCTTCAAAATTTTGCTAGGAACCTCGTATGGTACCAAACCCCTGCCCAACAGCATGATGATGTCTACATGAAGCTTTTTGCCTTATCATTAGAAGATGATGCATCTGAGTGGTTCTTAGGATTGGATGACAATACCTATGATGCTTGTGATGCCTTAACCAAAGGTTTCATGGAGAGGTGGGGAGAAAAGAAAGAACCACGCCACCTATTGAATTCCCTCCACTCCATCTGAAGAAATGAAAATGAAACAATGGATGAATTCAATAAAAAATCCAGAGATTTGGTTGCCATTTTTCATGTCGAATTCAATCCCACTGATAAATCTAGTTTAGTTTACTATATGGAGGCATTAAGTGGATAAATCATATTCATGTTAATGGATAAAGACCTTGGAACTCTGAAAGTTGCCCAAGACTTAGCCGTAAAAATTGATCTTAATATGCAGTCATCGGGTAAATCAAACATCCTTGGGTTCACAAGGGTTATTGTTAAACATCATGAACCTAAGGATAAGTCACCCATGAATCAAATGCAAGAGTCTTATGAGAAAAATATGAAGGAGATGATTGAACGTATGGAGGCAATGGAAGCCAACTATTTCACTCAGGTTAAAACAATGCAAAATAGAATGGTTTACGTAGAAAGATCATATGCTAATCAAAAGACATTTCCTCAAAAGAATAAGTGGCAGAAGAAAGGACCTCCTCAAGATGATAGAATGCCTCATCAGCTTGAAACTACCAATATGGTTGAAGATGTTCCTCCATATTGTAGACTTTGTGATGCATTACATGAAGAGTCTACATGTTATGTAGCATGTCAAGCCTTAGAACAAGAGTATCTAGGAAGCAGCATTAGTGAGTTTTTTACAAGTGAGCATGTGTTCATCAACACAGTAGGAGATGTTCACCCCCTCTCTAAATAAACATGGAATGAAGCTAGAGAGCATAGGAGGGATTATGTTGGGGCAGATTAAAGAAATGCCTAAATACAAAGGAATTACCTATCAGAGGAGCAAATTAAAGAACTGCCTAAATACAAAGGAATTACCTATCAGAGGAGGGATTATGTTGGAGCCCCTAAAGACAAACAACAATATATACCAAAGGTAATAACTCCACATAAGCCTAACTTTGTTCCTGTTGATATTGATTTAGGTAAATGGTTTGAATCAGCTAAAGTCTTGATCCATGCCACGGAAGCCATTAAGATCCCTTGTCAAAGGGAAAAGTTAATGAATGGCATTGATCCTCCTAAAGAGATTAATCATGAACACCCTAAAGTAAGAGCCCCTCTTCAATAGAAAACTGATGAGAAATACCCCACAGTAGTTCTACATACCATGGACTCAAGTAAAGAAGATCACCCACCCTTTTATGTATCACTGATGATAAATGGTCTTCTTCTACACAATTGTATGTTGGACCCTAGGTCCTCATCAAATATTATGACCAAAAAATTTATGGAAAAAGTGAATATGAAGATCACTAGACCATATTTGAATGTTTGTGCCATGGATTCCAGACAAGTTGATGTGATTGGCATCATTCTGAATATACTTGTAAAACTGGCTAAGTACCCTGATATCCACATCACCATGGATATACTAGTGATTGATGTACCCGACAAATGGGGCATTCTCCTTTCGAGAAAGTGGGATGCTAATATGGGGAGCTCCATCCAAATGTATTGGAGTTATGCCATGGTACCTGCATCAAAAGATTCTCTTGTTAAATTGCATACTGAAAGAGCTAAGAAATATCATGTTGAAGATACTAAGAATTTATCAAATGAATATGTATACAACACCGATCATAATGGAAACTATGCAATTTACTCCAACTTTATATCCCCTGTAAAAGAACAAATCAAAGATGAGAAAGTTGACGAACTATGCAATTTACTTTACTTTACTTTACTTTACTTCTTTTTGCTTTAATGTTACAAACGTTACTAATGTTACATCAAGTTACAAGATCTCTCCCATAATATTCACTATCACTATTATTTTTGGCCGACATGTTACTAATGTTACTAACGTTACATCACGTTACAAGATCTCTCCCATACTGGGCTGTAGAGCACCTCTCGGCGTAATAAATAATAATAAAAGTTGTCCTATTTTTTCCTAAATAATATTTGAGGTTAAAAGGTGTATTATAGTTTGCAGATTAGAGTAGAAGTCGATGCCATTCTAGATTGCAACAATGATATCTTCCTTCCTCATGATATTATCCATCATATGAAAAATCAAGGGCTTTGCACCCTTGACGAAACAAGTAACCCGGTTAGAACATCCCTTTGGTCTCAAGGATGGACGAGCACAACAGAGATAAGGTTGTAAGGGAATAATAACCTCATGGGGTCGATATGTTTTAGAACTGCATCGGGCACATATTAGGCTATCAGATGAGGAGGATAGTCTTGCTTGAGGTTGGAATGTCAGGGGAAAGGATTATACAGTGGCAAAAGGCTACGTATCATTACAGGATCCCCAGTGGTTATCCATGGATTGGTGGTGGCGGTTATTTTGGAAGGTAAAAGCACCAACCAAATGTATTTAGTTGATGTGGCTAATTATCCATAATTGATTACCAGCTTGGGATAGAATACAAAGGAAGAATGTTGAAGGTATGGGTTGATGTTGTCTATGCTGCATCCAAGAGTAATCAAGCTCTCATCAATTTGGGTCGTGTGCCTACATAAAACAAGTTTGGCATGCTCTTGAATTATCATTGCAAACATATAATATGTTTCCTAGTGAGAATGATCTAGAAAACCTAAATATTTGGATAACAAGAAAAGAATATAAAAAATTTCAAGCACTCCCCTTCCTAGTGCTGTGGCGTATCTGGACTATGAGGAATGGGGATTTATTTGAGAATGATTTTATTCCTAGTTTTTAGGCAACGACTCAAGTGTTGGCTTTGTTATCAACTCTCCAAGGAACTTCATTGGGTCAAATCCTCAGGGATCCAAATTGCTCACATGTTCCCCCTCAAATCAACCAGGATCGTCCATGGGATTTTTTTGATGGGGCATATCAGGAAAATTGTGAACACTATGGTGTTGAGTACATTCTCTTTTTTTTCGGATCATCATTTCATAAAAGGTAAAGTGCATCTTGGTTCTGAAACCAATCATTTCAATGAACTATTCACTTTGTTTCTCCTTCTTAGGTTTCCTACACAGAAAGGTTTGAAGGAGTTACAAGTTTCCAATGACTCAATGTTTGCAATCGGATGGATGAAGGGGAGATTGGTTGTTCAAAATGCTATAAACTATAATTCAACAAATCATCTCAAGGAAATCTATGCAATTTTTGACAATATAGTTTTCCATCGTATTTATCGTCAATTTAATGAACCGGGACATACTCTCTCAAAAGAGGGTCTCCATCTAGTTGATTGTTGTGTGATTGAAGAGGAATATCAAGGGGGAACGACGATCTCCTCCAACATATCATCTTGGCAATGAACTTGTTCAGGAATCTTAAGTTTTTATTGTCATAGTTATATGGTGTTGTTTCTATAACAGTCTAAAGGTTCTCTTGTCTTGTGCTTCTCTTGCTAGTTTTGCTTAAATGTGCAAAAGAATTTTGTGCCTAAAAGGTATTCTAGTTTTTGTATATTGAACAAAGGGATAAAAAAATGAACATGTTGTTTGAAATGCTATATGCCGAATTCTTGAAGAATGCATTTATGTTTTCAAAAGAAATATAAATATGGTTTTTTCGAAGGAAAAAAAATCAAATGCAAATAGTAAAAATTTATAATTTTTTACAAATTGAAAAATGGTTTTTTTTTAAAGACATAAAACTTTAAAATAAATTACAATATTAATATAAAAAATAAATACTTTAAAGTTATACATATATTTAAATTTAAAAAATATACGAAATATGTTAAATTAATTTGTTATTTATATATTAATTACTTTTTCCAAGAGAAAAAAGCATATTTTCTATTTAAGAAGAATGAAAATACAATTTTAAGGTGTCATAGCATTACATTTTGTAAAAGACTAAAGCTAAAAGATAGTTTGCAACCTACATTTACTAGTTTTATTAACAAGGATCCTTCCAAAATCTTCTCAATCTTTGTGACCATCAACGTTGAACCCACTCAGTTGATAATTCATTTGAGCTTGTACAAAATTCTTATTATCTATAAGAAAAATCATAGAAGTTTATTCATCCTTGTAGATATCTATTGTCATTCCTTGTCTTCATCAATAAATAAATGACTAGGTTCTGAAAGTAGGGCATGCTTAGAAAGAGAGTCTGCAAAAGTATTCAATGCACAAAATACATAGGAATAGCTCACCCATTGGAACAAACCACTGATTTCCTTTAAGTGTACAACCAAATGGTGAATCCTTGTGCTATGGACCTATATCTCCCCATTAATCCTCTAGATTTTCATTGCAAGATTGTCAAAAAACTATATCTATGTAATTTCCTTCTCCCTTACAAATTTCAATAAGTAAAATAAAGCATTGAACTCACCCATGTTGCTTGTCCTTGACCCCAAACATATATTACCTATAGAATAGTGTCTATCTTAGTAACATATAGTGAACCCAATAATATAGTGATTCCCAGGCCCCTGAAAAGCCCCATCGAAGAAGCTCCAAGTTATCTATGTATTCACCTTCACCTCTCTAATTGAACAACCAGATTTAGTAATTGGGGATCGTCTATAATACTTTAGCATAACAAGAGCTTGAGTAGTAACCATGATAGTAGGAAGTCATTTCTCTTCAAGAATTTGAGCATTCTATGACAACCAAATACCCCAATTTAGCAGGAAGGGGATCGAGCAGAGGCCTTTAAGATCCTTGCACGTGAAAAAACCAGAAAATCATTCAACCAAATTTTCCTTTTCCCACAAATTCTACAAATTGAATCAATGCTTGACCTCATCCTTGTAGATACCTATTGTCATTCCTTATCTTCATCAATAAATAAATGACTAGGTTCTGAAAGTAGGGCATGCTTAGAAAGAGAGTCTGCAAAAGTATTCAATTCGCAAAATAGATAGGAATAGCTCACCCATCAGAACAAACCACTGATTTCCTTTAAGTGTACAATCAAATGGTGAAGCCTTGTACTATGGACCTATATCTCCCCATTAATCCACTATATTGTCCGCAAGATCGTCAAAAAACTATATCTATGTAATTTCATTCTCCCTTACAAATTTCAATAAGTAAAATAAAGCATTGAACTCACCCATGTTGCTTGTCCTTGACCCCAAACATGTCTTACCTATAGAATAGTGTCTATCTTAGTAACATAGAATGAACCCAATACTATAGAGATTCTCAAGCCCTTAACAAGCCCCATCAAAGAAGCTCCAAGTTATCTATGTATTCACCTTCACCTCTCTAATTGAACAACCAGATTTAGTAACTGGGGATAGTCTATAATACTTTAGCATAACAAGAGCTTGAGTAGTAACCATGATAGTAGGAAGTCATTTATCTTCAAGAATTTGAGCATTCTATGACAACCAAATCCTCCAATTTAGCAGGAAGGGAATCGAGCAGAGGCCTTTAAGATCCTTGCACGTGAAAAAACCATAAAGTCATTCAACCAAATTTTCCTTTTTCCCACAAATTCTGCAAATTTAATCAATGCTTGACCTTATCCTTGTAGATACTTATTGTCATTCCTTATCTTCATTAATAAATAAATTACTAGGTTTTGAAAGTAGGGTATGCTTAGAAAGAGAGTCAACAAAAGTATTCAATTTGCAAAATACATAGGAATAGCTCACCCATCAAAACAAACCACCGATTTCCTTTAAGTGTACAACCAAATGGTGAAGCCTTGTACTATGGACCTATATCTCCCCATTAATCCACTAGATTGTCATTGCAAGATCATTAAAAAAATATATCTGTGTAATTTCCTTCTCCCTTACAAATTTCAATAAGTAAAATAAAGCATTAAACTCGCCCATGTTGCTTGAACTTGACCCCAAACATGTCTTACATGTAGAATAGTGTCTATCTTAGTAACATAGAATGAACCCAGTACTATAGAAATTCTCAAGCCCCTGACAAGCCCCATCAAAGAAGCTCCAAGTTATCTCTGTATTCACCTTCACCTCTCTAATTGAACATTCAGATTTAGTAACTGGGGATAGTTTATAATCTTTAGCATAACAAGAGCTTGAGTAGTAACCATGATAGTAGGAATTCATTTATCTTCAAGAATTTGAGCATTATATGACAACCAAATCCCCCAATTTAGCAGGAAGGGGATCGAGCAGAGGCCTTTAAGATCCTTGCACATGAAAAAACCAGAAAATCATTCAACCAAATTTTCCTTTTCCCACAAATTCTGCAAATTTAATCAATGCTTGACCTCTTTCCAATCATGGCAAGTATAAGGACCATCGAGGAAAAGATGATCATTATTTTTCTCATTATCTCTACATAGCATACAGATACCTAGACCCTATTTTTTCTTTCTTTGTAATATATTCTAGGTTAGGACCCACTTTTTCAAGATCATCTAGAGGAAGAGAATAGTCTTAGGGGGGTTTTCCACCATCCACAATTTCCTCGACCACTAAGGTGGCCCTTAGATCACTCTATCATTCAAAGTTGAGTAACCAAGTTTTGTAGTATATTGTCCCCTAACCAAATTGTAAGGCTAGACTCTTCTTCACGAATTTTGATGTGAGCCTTCTGAAGTTTCAAACAGTACATATTCCAATGCAGAGCCCACTCACCTTCCAATTCCAATTTCTAGTCCTAAATCCATTCTTGCTTCCACATATATGTAGTCAATGAATTGTTGAACTTATTCAATTATAGTTACCCCATTCTTGGAAATATTTGACCAAATATTCTTGAATAAATATATCAAAACCACAACCCATTACAGTATCAACACCCACCCTAATCAATGCATCCAAGCCTACCTCCCAGGCCAAAAATCAACTAATAACCAAGAATTCCAAGGTCAATGCCTTCCATTGGCTCAAAACATTATGAATGGACTTGTTTTTCCTTCTAATCCAATCTATTACCTTACCTGGAGAAATATACTTCGCAATCAGGATCCTTCTCCATAGATTAATTGTCTTGAGACAAGAAATTCCAAAATGATTTTGTAGCAAGTGTTTCAATGAAAAGATATATATTTTTGACATCCCAACCATCCTGATCTTAAGAGAAGAAATGACCTTCCAGTTAAAATACCCTTCCAAAGATAGTTGAAACATATCTTTTGAATCCTATTTAGTATACCTTTTGGTATGTGTGCCATATGATTCCAAAAGCAACTTAGTAAGAACATGTCTCCCCCCTCTAGAGAGCCATCAACTACACCAAAAGTTTACTATTTTCTCAATCTCAATGGTGAGCCAATACCATTAAGCTTTCCCGTAAATGTTGGACTTTATTGTATAACCCAAATATTTAATCCTTCCTGCAATGAATGAGATGAGGAAGGAAATTTCCTAACCCAAATGTGCAACATCCTAAGGAATATAAATCACAAACTTACCAATAATCATTTCCATTTTAGTTTACTGGAAAATTGGACATAAAATTTCATTATAATTTCCACCTTCCTCCTCAAAGCATAGGAATAAAAGTAGTACATCATCTACAAATAAGAGATAAGTCAGTTTCTCTCTTCCCCATAAAGAGATCCCCTGTAATTTCCTCTATATTCTAGATGTGAGAATGGCCCTACTCAATCCTTTGGAAACCAATAAGAAGAGATAGGGGGGGAGGACACCCATTTTGCAATCCCCTAGTAGGATTCAAGAACTCAAAACCAGAGCCATTAACTAACACTGCAAATGAGGAGGATGTAACACAACCCATGATCCATTTAACTATAACAAGACTAAAATCGATATGAAGTAGTAAGAGTGTCAGGTAAAGCCAATATACTTGATCATTAGATTTGGACAAAGCCATTTTAATGATAACAACAGGAATATGAGAAGTCTTAATAGAGTGCATATATTCTTGGGTTGATCCAATGGCCTCATGGATCAATCTACCCCTCAAAAACCAAAATGCTCCGTAGAAATAACCCTAGAAAGGAGTGGCTTAATATGAACAATAGTCACCTTTAAGAGAATCTTGTAGATGCAATTACAGAGAAAAATTGGTCTAAAATCATCAATCATACCAGGATGATCCACCTTAGGGATCAACACCAGAAAAGTGGTATTGAAGCTTCTAGCCATATTCCTTATCATTTGAACCTCCTCCACAATCTTCAATAATTCATCGCTTATGACCTCAATGGAATTAATGAAAAACTATGTTGTCCACCCATCAAGGCTAGGACTCTCCTCCTTCTAAAGAATGGAGCATCAACCAAATTCATCCTTAGTCATCGGCCTATAAATATTCACATTCTCTCCATCCCCTGCCAATCTAGGAAAGAATGCCACCAACTGCATAATTTGTCCAGATTGAGCAATTAGGTTCCAAGTAAATAGTGTGAAAATGGTTAACCCCTAACCTGGAAAGTTCATAAAAATCACAAACTTGGTGACCATTCCTATCCTTCATCTTACCTATGGTGTTTTGATTTCATCTATGTCTAGCAAAAATTTGAAAATATTTGGTATTATGGTCACAAGGTGAGACCCAAAGATCCTGACTCTTTAACCTCTTTTGCTCCAGGCCAATAATCTTTTCCTAAGTGTCCTTGTCGCTAATTCCATCATGAAGGAAAGAAAATATGTGTTCAAGGTCACTCTTGACCTCAAGAATAATCTCATCCCACTTTCTATGATGCTCATGATCCCATAGCATAACATTTTCTTTGAGTATTCTTAGAGACTGAGTGAACTATGTACTTGCGCGTTTTTATTTGAGGAATCCTCTACATGCTTCATGTTAGCCATAATGATCTATTGTATTTCCTCCCCCATGGACCAACATGTGTTATACTTCAAAGGGGCACCAGGTTTATCCCCATTAGTACCTAATTCAAGGAATATTAGAAAATTATCAGAGTATCAAGTATTGCTCACCCACGATCAATACCTCTCCACCTGTTGAAGTATATTTTCATGTGCATTAAAGAGATCAAGTCTTTACGCCACACCATCAGAGAAAGATATATTGTTACACCATGTTGGATTTAGTTGTATAGGTTCCAAATCTACCCATCTTGTTGACTCAAATTTGTCAAGAAAGTATTGTGCCAAATGGTCCTCCGGGGGAATAGACCCCATATCTCATCTCGGTTCACTGCCAAATGTAGGTCCCCTCCGATTATGAGATTATACACTTTAAAACATTGTAATGAAAACAAATGATCCCGAACTTCCTGCTTACGATCATATGGCCCATACATATTGAGAATTGAGAGTGTACAATCCATTATCGTTCTATGGACCATAGTACATAGTCCTGACCACATTGCAAAATAATTAATCAACGCAAGATTGTTATTAAAGCTTGTAATAACACCCCTCGATTGAGCAATCGAATCCACTACAATGAAATCTCAACCACCAAACCTCTTCTTAAGTTATATGAACACAAACAATCCTTTACCCATTGTCTCTTGTATTAATAACACATCAAGTTTCTCCAAGTCCACTAATCGCTTAAGGGGAATTTTTTTAGCATGCCCTCCCAGGCCTCGAATATTGACTGACATGATCTTCATCATCAGACCATTTTTGGCATTTTTCCTACTCTAAGAACCCCAGGGATCAGTTTTTTTCACCTTTACTAACTTCCATAGTCACCTTTTCTTATCCTTGCTTTATAGAAGATTTTATGCCCACCTTAGAAGTGCCAGAATCCTTAAGGATCAAACCCTAGCCCCCCTAAAAACCCAGATTCTCGAGAATGAGGCCAAGGTCTCAATTGATAAGGACCACACCTGCAGGAAGAGGAAGAATAACAATTAATTTTAGTGTAAGGAGGGTGAAGGGATCAAATAAAATAGTTTGTATCAGTTGACAAGCCTAGAATATAGCTAACATATTCCATTCCCTCAACTATAGAGAGTACATCTAATTCCCTCTTTGATCCAAATATAGGATTATCACCACTAGAATGTGGACTAGGTTCTAAAGGAACACAATTATTAGTTTCAAACATAGGTAAGGGATTAGAAGTCTTTGATTTATGACTTGAGAGATATATGATGGAGTCTTCAGCTCTCCATGTAGCCTCCAAATGATTCAATTGCACTTAAGATATTTCAATATCACCAAACACATCCCTAGCAAACTCATTTCGAGTCTCCTGATGACGATATTTAGGAATCAATGGCATTTACATGCCTCCCACCATTAGTTCTTCTACATTAATTCCCTCCAAAGTTACTTTGGGCATATCAAGAGACTCCATGCCAATCAAGCCATCTGAATGCCTCATAAAAGTAAGAACCTGTGAACAAACTTGATACTTACAATCCTCGCTTGACAATCCTATCTTTTGGGTTTCCATATTTTTTTTTTAAACCATTTCTCTCAATCAACCAACACATGGTTGTAAAGGTGGCATCAAGTGCATAAAAAATAATATTGAGATACTCTAGTGGTTGAGTGTAAGATCTCCCCCCAACAACCAAGTCCGTTGATTCATAGAGTCCTTGCCTTAAATAAATCTCAACTAGGATACATACCACTAAGCATGAAAATCTATTATGAAAATTATCACCCACAACAATGAACTTACCCAAGGTATCCCCTATCACTTTTAGACCTTCCTCCAACCAAAATTCGATGTGTAACCTTGGAAGATTAACCCAAACAAGGGTGCTCGATGAAAACTCATCTTGGGCATTAAAAAGAGGATGTCGCGATTTGAGAACCAAAATATTCTTATCCATAAACCAACACTAGTGAAGAATCCTTAGTGTGTCTTTATTCCTTTTGAAAATGAACCCCAACCCACCTCGAGAAAATAAGTAAATAATAAGGTTATATCCCATTGCAAGAGACTACATCTTCTCGGACCATGTAGAAAACACGTAGAAAAAAAAATCCAAGGAATCCCTACGACCATTAAATTTTCTCACCAGTACTCGACCCTCCAACTTTGCAATCTACATGACACTTATGTCCTTTCCAACCACCAAGGATACACCACCACCACGAGACCTAATCACTTGGCATTATTTTTCAATTACTTGAGTCGAATCCCTAGGGCACAAATTGTGTTAGGTCATTTAGACTTAATTAACTTCCCATAAAACCTTGGATGGACTTAAAATGGCCCTTGATTTCACTAATCACATCTTCAAGTATTCATTCAAACATGTCCCTAGGTGAAGTAATGTTAATATGTACACATGTTTTGTTCCTCATAGATTGCTCTGACAATGATGATTGTTGAGCCTTTTTTACCTCAACTAAATCGTTCTCTCAAGATGTTGTACCCTCAAGTCCAAAAACAAGCATAAAGAGATTTCACGGGTTATTAGGCCTAGAGATATCCCTTTAACCAATATTAGTATCGATGACAAACTAAAAGTATATTATTCCTCTCCCAAAATTGTTTTCAACCTCTTGTGCCTTAGACAAGGGAGGGTAGACAAATATTATTTTCTCTGATAGAGTGTCCTCAAAGTAATTGAAAAGTTTTCAATCTTCCTCCATGGTAAATATGATGTCCCCATACCTATAACCTCATTTCCTTATTAATTACTAGCCATGTGCCACACAAGTTTCCAGCCTCAAGGCTTATCTCTGTTGGATTCCCTTTCATCACCTTGCGCCTTTTGATATTGCAAATACTTAAGAAATTTTGAAGTTATAATCACCTTCCTTCTACAATATAGTTTGATTGTGTAACATGAGCCTTGATATATTTATAGTTTGTTATTTTATCTTAGAATGCATTGCATATATTAGTACAAATAACAACATAAACCAATAAAAAATATCATTAGAAAGGTTAATGATCATATTTATTGAAGTGATATTTTTTTTCTAATTTTTTTAAGGTGGAAAAATATTTTGCAACTCAAGTTTCCTAGTGTTATGAATATTAATTATTCTATTTAGTAGTGAACTAGGATATTTTGAATGAATATTAATTATTCTATTTAGTAGTGAACTAGGATATTTTGAATAGTCGTGACCATTAATAAATAGTTAATAGGAAGCCTAAAAACCTAGGCCCAACATTCATTGTAACCATCCATTCATATTTTATCAATATATATATTTATCTTATTGAAGATGGAGCATCTTCCCCCTTAGTATTCGGATACAATATGGATTCTCCCTTACACTCGTATACGATGTAACATTGATATCAAAGCTTTCGCTCCTCCTCCCCTCGGAGCTCGGATTCAGCTCCTCATTCCACTCTTCCACAACCCTTCTCAGCTTCCATCTCTCCCCGTCACACTACTCTCATTCCCTTTGTCCAACTCTATCCTTATTGCGCATAACCTTCTTCCCCCTACATGCTCCTTCCATACGCCCACCACTCCTCCCACGCCTGCAAACTCCCATCACTGTCGCGCCACCTTCTACCACCTGCGTGCTCCCTCTAAACTCCCTCCCTCTCGCTGCATCGCCACATATCTACACCTACACGCCACCCTGCTCTGCCGCAGGTCGCCCGCCTGCCTACCCTTCATTCCCTCCCTCCTCCGCAGCCACGACTCCCGCAGCTCCACTTTCCTTCGCTCACCTCTCGGCTATCATCCCTCTGCCTGCTACTACTTCCCATCACCAGCGCAGCCTCCGCTGCCTCTCCACCTTCCCCCGCAGTTCCCGCTCCATCTCCTGCTCCACGCTTTCTCATTTGTTCGCCCGCCACTCTCTATCCTTCATTCATTTCCCACGCCATCCTCCCACGTATCTCTTCCACCCGCCCTGTGGTATCCTTCACCATTACTCCCACACTTCCCTCCTACCACGCCGATCCATCAACCTACACCCTGCGTTAGCCACTTCATTGTGCCTCAACATCTCTGGCACCCTCTACCACGCCCTCACTCTTCTACCCTCCCGCATTCTACCTCCGCCACTCCCCTCACTCTATGTGCCTCTCTTCCATTTTCCCTCAGCGTCGGCCCTACTCCCACGACTCACATTCCCCACACCGTTGCAACTCCTATCCCCGTCTATCTTCATTCAACCTCTCGTCTGTCATTCAACTCGCCTTCCATGCAAAAACTCTAATTTTAAACTATTTTAAATAGTTTAAAATTAAAATATTTCAAATAATTTTTAATAAATATTAATATTATTAATAATAAATTTTATTAATAATAATATTATTAATATTATTTTAAAAAATTTTATAATAAATACATATAATATTATTATTATTTACAAATTATTATTATTATTATTATATTGTTTTTATTACTTATTATTATCTTGATTTCATTAATAATAAATAATCATTATTATTAATTAATCAAGTTCCATAAAAATCACTGAGAAAACTTTTACATAAGCCATGAGGTCAATTACGGAACAACTGAATTTGATTCTTGATGCGCAAATGAGGAAGATAGACAAGATGTTTGATCGTATGGAACAATCAATGGTAAAAGCTACTCAAAAAACTATTAACAATGCCTTCAATAAAGTAAGCCACCAAGGGAGATCGAAGGATTCTCAAGACAAGGACTCAGAACCTAAATCTAAATATGACTTCCAACCTAAATCTAAATCTGACTTTCAAAGACTGGAAGAAAAACCAGATAAAGAACATAAAAATGATGAAAATGAGGAAGATACAGAAAATCATTATGGCAACCAAGATGAGATTAATAATATTAATCAAGATAATAAACAAGACAAGGATACAGAATATCATAGTGATGACGAAAATAACAATGATATATATGATAAAGATGGAGATGATATTGACCAAGTTTGCGAGAAGAGCCAAGCCCTTGTTGCGGACAATAACGATGATCAATGCAACGATAAGGGATGGATCTCACAGTGTACAAAAGAAATCAAATCAGAGAAATCAAATGTTTCATATTTAAACTATACCTTGACTATCCTCTCACCTCAAAAGAACATCAGTGAGAACAACTATAAGATTAATCAAACACCAGATAAGATTGGCATCAAGTCTGTCAAGTCTCTCCAGTTGACGACAAGAAGAGTTGAAATCTACAACCAAGCAAGCAGTAAAAGCATAAACGAAACTTCACCAAGTATATATTTAATGCATATTACGAAGCAAAAGAAACAAAATTAAGTAATGGTCATAATCAAAATTGCATGTCTCGCGTCATTGGTTCGACATAGAGCCAGGATAAAAGACGACATCCTCAAAATTCAACTTTTAGGACAAAGCTTTCCTTAACGAGAAGGCAATGTTATGAATATTTAATTATTCTATTTAGTAGTAAACTAGGATATTTTGGATAGTCGTGACCATTAGTAAACAGTTACTAGGAGGCCTATAAAATCTAGGCCCAACATTCATTGTAACCATCCATTCATATTTTATCAATATATATATTTATCTTATTGAAGATGGAGCATCTTCCCCCTTAGTGTCCAGATACAGATTCTCCCTTACACTCGGATACGGTGTAACAGCTAGCTTGCAAGTGTCCTTTTAAACAAGCAGGAAAATGTATCATTGTATTCTAGGAAACCATGTCACATGTAATAACTTTCTAATAGTTTGTAAGGGGGGAACTTTTACTCTTGTCATATTTCTCTTGGTCCTAGGTCGTTAATTTGTTTCCTTATGTTTGAGGAAGATGAACCTTTAGCATAAGCAGTTTAAGGTCTCACTCTAAGACTAAAAAGAGGGATTCGACCCATCAACAATACCCACAAAATACCTAGTTTTCTTATACGAACATTACCTAGGATACTAGAGGAAGGGACATGTGGTATGTGCAAAACCTAGCCATTGGAGCCATATGTACGATATTGTACCTAGGTTGATTTTGATCCTATCCCCAAAAAATGGAAAACAATAAATTTTAGAATTGAGGGTAGGAGAAATCTTTGTAATAATAATAATATAATTTTAAGGCCACAACCTAGCCAAACTACAAATTAATGTATGAGACCTCCTTGTTCATGGGACAAGGTACCCCTTCATGCAAGTTTCTCACTTCAACTTTGGTTGGATTTAACTTGAATATCTTGATATTGTAGGGGAATATGGATTTTTTAAGTTGTATTCAACTTCCTTCTATAATATAATTTGATTGTATAATGCAAGCCTTGCACCTTTTCATATTGTCGTGAACAAGGGACCCCCTTCGTGCGAGTTTTTCACTTCAACTCTGGTTGAATTCAATTTCATTAGGGCATATGAAAATTTTAAGTTGTAATCAACTTCCTTCTAGAATATAGTTTGATTGTATAACACAAGCCTTGAACCTTTTCATATTGCAGAGGCGTAAAAAACCTTGAAGTTGTAATAACCTTATCTCTACAATATAGTTTAATTCTATAACATGTCTCGAGTAAATTTATATAGTTTGTTATTTTATCGGTATAATGTAGCACATATATTGGCACAAATAATGACATGTTCAATAAAAAATATCCTTTGAAAGGTTAATGATCACACTTATTTTAAGTGATATAAGTAAAGTACTCTTACAATAGAGGGAACCCTTTCATATGTGGCTGCATAAGTTTACAAAGGTTTACATATCTTACTTCCCTTCATATCTCCCTTCATACTTGAACCTGTGATCTTTTCGGGGGAAACAAATATTCTTAATCATTAGATCCACTTGCAATTACTTGCATACATTTATAAATCAATTTAGAACCATATTAATCTAGGATCTATCAAGCATTGATGTGGATCAAATCCAACCCTTTAATACGTCGTTATTGCAATTGTATGTTGAAAATATAAATAGTGAATGGTTCAAATTATAATTGTGTGAGTTAAAAAAAATTGTAGGTGTTTCCACATAGTTTAAGGGAACTAGACTTAGTAGCTATCTTTATTAAGTTGAAATGAGATTATGGTTTGTTATTGTTTAAATATTGTCATGTATATAAATGGAATTTTGTTGATATTTGTTCAATATTTTGATATGCAATTTTTTTTTAAATTGAGAGAGGGTTATGTAAATGTTTCTTTTTAGATATAGGGGAATCGGTAAGTAACTGGGATTACCTGGGTGAGACCCAAGTTCAAATATGGTTGGTTACCTCTATAAACCATAGGCTTGTGCTAATGTCTCACAAGCTTGCATCTAGCAGCAAACTTTATGACTTAGAAAGGGCCCATTCCTCTTGAGGTACACTTGAGGGGACCTCTATCATAGGGGACATCCACCCTTCTAGTATTATTACAATGAGCCATGTCTCATTTAAGGATTTGAACCTAGATGGGTAGAATACAAAACTTACACTCTAACAATTTGAGCTATTGCCCCTTGACAAAATTTTGGCAGTAGCCATAACGATTAGTGTCCAGTCTTAAAAATAATGGGTGGTTGATGTGAATGTTACCCATATTACAAAATCCTTTTGATATGGAATGTAAAAACAATAACATTAAAAAGAAAATTGACAATATAAAAAACTAAGAAAAAACAAAAAAAACCCATTTTATAGGATTTAATATTTGAATATTTAATAAAGAAAGGGTAAAGAAATAGTATACTCTTAAAATAATAAAATACAACAAAATAAAATTATTTTAATATTCTTTTTCTTTGTTTGTAAGTTTCTCCATGACTTGCAGAATTGGCCTATGGTCTAAGAAACTACGACCTAGGGGCATCTAAGCCATCAAAATCACCAAGGGATCGTAGCCGGCCTAGGCCACACTAACCCTTAACATGGTTGGATTTTGTCTCCTCCCAACTACTTTGTGGGGTTCGAACTCGGGTCTCGATGCAGAACGAGGGTTGTTAAAGCCAACCATGCTAGTAGGATTTCACTTCAATTTTAAAGTACTTGGGGGTGGGCTTTGATCCACTTATGTGTGCATGGGTCACGAAATCATTTAATACAATCTCTTTGGGTGCAACCACATGTTCAACCACTACCTCTAGATGACCCCGTGGTTTCAGGATAGGTCCCCACGGGAATTGAACATTTCCTATTGGTAAAAAACTCCTCACTCTTCACCAATGGATCCAACCCCTTTGGGAAAAATTATTTTAATATCCATTATTCAAATAAAGAAAAATGAAAAGTAAAATATAAACTTGCTAAATTAAATAATTTTAGTGTAAGGAGGGTGAAAGGATAAAAAAAAGTTTGCATTAGTCGATAAGCCTACAATATAGATGGCATCTTCCATTCCCTCACCCACATAGTGTACATGTGATTCCCTCTTTGATCCATATACATAAGGACTAACACTACTAGAATGTGGACTAGGGTCTAAAGGGACATAATTATTATTTTCAAATGCATGTGAGGAATTAGAAGTCTTTGATTTATACCCGAGAGATAGATGACAGAGTCTTCAACTCTTCATATAGCCTCCAGATAATCCAATTGCACCGAAGATGTTTCAATATCACCAAACACATCCCTATCAACCTCCCTCAAAGTCTCTTGATGATGATATCCATAAATCAACGGAATTAACATGTCTCAAACCATTAGTTCTTTTATATTACTACCCTTCAAAGTTTCTTCAACCATACCAAGAGACTCCACGACAGTCAAGATACCCAAACCCATCTTAACTTTATTAGATTTGATAGGATTTTGTGAGCATGCTTCAAGATACTTAAAATCCTCACCTGACAAATATTGTCTTTTGGGTTTCCATATTTGTTTTTGAAATGGTTTATTGTAGTTAGGAAACACATGGTCGTAAAGGTGGCATCGAGTGTATCAAAAAAAAATATTGAGATAATCCAATGGTTGAGTGTAACATATCCCCCCAACAACCAAGTCCATTGACTCATAGAGTCCTTTCCATAAATAAATCTTAGTGAAGATATGTGCTATTGAGCACAAAAAATTGTTATGAAAATTATCATCCACAACAATGAACTTACCCAAGGTATCCCCCATCGCTTTTAGACCTTTCTCTGACCAGAATTTGATAGGTAACCTTGGAAGCTTAACCCAGCCAGGGGCGCTTGATGAAAAATCATCTTAGGCATCAAAAAGAGGATGCCACAATTTGAGAACCAAAATATTCTTATCCATAAACCAACATTGATGAAGAATTTGTAGCATGTCCTTCCTTCTGAAAATGAACCCCAACCAACCTTAAGCCAATAAGAGAATAATAGGGCTATATACCAACACATGAGCCCACATCTTTTGAGACCATGTAGACGAATCCAAGGAAACCTTACGACCACTAAATTTTCCTGCCATTGTTTGTCCCTCCAACTATGCAATCTGCATGACATTGATGTCCTTGCTAACCACCAAGGAGATGCCACCAACATAGGACCTAATCACCTTGCACCATTTTTAGTTACTAAAGTCGAATCTCTAGGGAACAAACCATGTAGGTCCTTTAGACTTAAACGACCTCCCACAAACCCCTTGATGGACTCAAAATGGACCCTTATTTCACTACTCACACCTTCAAGTAGTCGATTGAATGTGTCCTCAGGAGGAATAACATTTAAATGTACACATGTTTTGTTCCTCGGAGATTGCTCATACAATGACAATTGTTGATCCTTTTTGGAATCATCTGAATCATTCTCCCGAGCCATTGTACCCTTGGGACTAGAACCAAGAGTAAAGATATATGACAAGTTATGAGGCCCAAAGCTCTCCCCTTGACCAATATTAGTATCAAGGGTAGAGTAAATTTCTACTGTTCCTCCCTCAAAACTATTTTCAACCTCTTGTGCCTTACCCAAGGGAGGGAAGATGAATATGTATTTCTCTGATAGAATGTCTTGGGATTAATCAACAAGTTTTTAATATTCCTACATGGTAAATATGAAGCCCTCGTTCCTATATCCTCATTTCCATATTAATTACTAGCCACATGCCATGCAAGTTTCCAACCTCAAGTCTCAACTCTAGTTGTTGGATTCCCTTTCATGACCTTGCACCTTTTGATACTACAAAGGCTTAAGAAATTTTGAAGCTATAATCACCTTCCTTCTATAATATAGTTTGATTGTGTAACACGAGCCAGAAATATATTTATAATATGTTATTTTATCTTAAAATGCATTGCATATATTAATACAAATAACAACATAATGAACAATGAAGAATATCATTAAAAAAATTAATTGTCATATTTGTTGAAGTGATTTTTTTATATTTTAAATTTTTTTGAAGTTGGAAAAATCTTTTGCGACTTTGGTTTCCAACCTACAAGAGTCCTTTTAAACAAGCGTGCAAATACATTATTGTATTTTAGGAACCATGTCACATGTAATAACTTGCTAGTAGCCTGCAAGGGACAAATTTTTACTCTTGCCAGATGTCTCTTGGTGTTAAGACATTAATTTTTGCTTGCATCCTAAGAAGATGATCCCTTAGCAAATCAAAAGGAGTCCAAAGTCTTACTCTAAGACTAAAGAGAGGGGTTTTGACACATGAACAATATCCACAAAACACTCGGTTTACTTATCTAGTCATTGCCTAGGCTACCAGAGGAAGGGTCATGTGGTATTCGCAAAACCTAGCCATTGGTGCCATAGCTATGGTATTATACCTAGGTTGATTTTAAACTTACACCTAGGAGATAGAAGTAAAAAACTTTAATAATTGAAGGTAGGAGAGATCTTTGTAATAATAATAATTTCATTTTAAAGCCACATATAATACCCCCATTTTGACCCTTGGAATTATTTGCTTGATATGAAAATATTGTAAATATGTAGTGTATGATTCCTAATGCGGAGCTCAAGGCCAAGGCCGTGCTAGTGATTGCTTTGCTTATAAAGGAAAATATTTTATATTTTGTGGACATGTGTGTTGATTTATTTGTAACTTCGGAAGATATTCACTTGTATATTGTATGTATTACATTTGTACTTTATTGTATCCCCAACAGAGTTGTATTATTCCTCCAATTGGAAGTGTCGTCATTTGTATTTGCAAGTGTCGCAAGTTACATTGTAAGTGTCGTCATTTGTATTTGATGGGTTATTAGACCACCTTGGTGGGGTCGGCCCTGTATGATTCATGTGGGTTAAAGGGTTATTAGACCACCCTAGTGGGGTCGGCCCAGTAACAAGTGGTAATGGGTTATTAGACTCTCCTAAGGGAGGTCGGCCCAGTCAGAGTAAAAGGCAAGTCAAGTCATTGTATAAATAGAGAGTGTGTCTCTCTCATTCTATTCATTCACACACTCACTCACTTCGCATTAGTGAGAGAGAGGAGGAGTGCGCACAAGTGGAGGAGGAGCAGCTGCTAGGAGAATATCTCTTGTTGTGGGGTTTGATCTTTGTGATCTTTGTATTGATGCTCATTCTATCTCTGAGGAAGTTGCGGGGTTTTTCACCTTCTTGGTTTTCCCCGGTGAAATGCTTTGTGTCTCTTGTCTCTTGTGTTTGATATGATGTACATGTTGTTCTCTCAATTAATATCCTAGATCTTATTGAATTAAATGTTGAAAATATAACATGGTATCAAAGCTAGCCTAAAGGAAGGCATGGTATGGTATTTATGACACTTGTTGCACTTGCGACAAATTGGAAGCTAGGGCTTGGTATAGTAAAAACCAGTCATCGTGGAACTTTCGCTATAAATCCATTTTGGTGAAGGTTCGGGATCGAAAACTTTTACAGGTCGAATATGAAATTTCCATGTACCTTGTGTCCAAAGAAAGCCTCAGATTCGTTGTAATTTGTGATATATGATCCATACAAGTTAGGGTTTCTGTCTCTTCTAGAATGCACTCCTAAACAGGTGACCTAGGAAAAAATATCATATCTAGGGCTAGGAAGCTCCAAATGGAATTCTGTAAAAATTCAAAGTTAGGGCACGGACTGTAGTTTCACAGGTCCATGTTTCAGAGGCCGAAGTTGAAACAGTGACATGTGGCACTCCGTACAAGTTCGCTATATTGTTTCATCCCATAAATAGGTCACGTTGCGACACTTGGCATATCTCTCTCTCAGAGAATCCATTAAAGCTCAGATCTGTGGGGTTGGAAAGATGACAGGTCATTCTATCACAGGACAAAGTTTCATACCTTGAGGATCCAAAATTTCAGAGATACATCAGAAACAATATGGCATATATTCTTGTCCAAACAGAATTGGATTCTGAGCACTTTCATTTTTGGATCGTCATTGCTGCGGGAAATTAGGGTTTCTGCAAAAGTTGGAATTTTTGGAATCTGAGACCACGGCTGGATGCTCCTCATCAAAATAGAAATTTAGAGACCAAGATCGATGTTTTTGGTTGGGTAGAACCTCGGGCTCTATCAAACCCTAGTTCGAGATTTTGACCAAAAAACCATAATTTGACAGAAGCTGCAGATCTGAAACTTTCAAAGTCAATTTTTAGGGGTCAAATTTTGTAGATTTCAAAATTGAAGTATACCAGCTTGATCAGCTCAGCGAGGCGCATCTTTTCATCGAATCAGAAGTTTGAAATTCAAAGTTTGAATTTTTAGGGTTTCTCTGACAAACCGTAATCCAACTTCATCAAATCAAAGTGGATTGGGTTAATCCTAGAAGAGAATGAATTGACACCTACATAAGTGAAGAAGTTCCAGTTCCAGAGGGAGATGAGCCTAAGGCATTACATAAGAAGACTACAAGCAAGTGTGACTTGAGGAGATACAAGTATGAAATCTGTTCATGATTAAGTTTATGATATGTTTGTCTTCATATGAATTGAGGTTAGTACAATCTTGATTAATTTTTAGACTTGTCTTATCACCTTAATAAAAATATGAATGCATGTGAATGATAGAAGACATTCATTGATTAGGGTTATGACACTTATGATTGTACTAATGCACTATGGTGTTGTATGAGGATGATGTTGTCCACTAACAAGAAAGGTACATCAAGAAAGACAAATCAAGTTCTAGATCAAGAACATATGACCATGGTGACATGAAGACAAAGACTCATCCATAACCATTGATCACATAGAATCTCTACTTACGAGGTATGTATAATTTGGTTCTACAATGGTTAACTTATGAGATATGCAGGTTACTAGCACAAGTCATTGAAGAGAACAAGAAAACATAATGTGGGTATGTTAGACATAACTAGCAAGCATGATAATCCAGGTATGTTTTTCCTATATCAAGTTAGAATTCTACCTTGTGTTAGGATCTTATATAAGTATACTTGGTATGATTGATAATTCATGAAGTTATAAGTTTGGGCAATCATGGGTTTATGCATATTATTCTCCTTAGTTTGATTAATGATATGACAAACTAGAAGAGTCCTATGGTCAAATAAGAACATGCATGAGTAAAAGAAGTCATCCCTAAAACCTTGAATACTAACGTTTGTGATAAATTACCTGTGCATAAAATGATCATGACCATACATGTTTAAGATTATTTAGAATCATAATGTTTTGATAGTAGTGAGATTATACTAATGAATGTATGATTATGTATGAGATATTGAGGATGACACTAGTGCACACTTAAGCATGCATAGTGGTCCAGGATGGATAAAAGTTCAAAGACATATAATCATGATGATATCATAAAGGAAGCAAAGATCAAGAGGGAGCACACTTCAGTAATTCCTGTAAGGAAGCAAAGATTGAGAGGGAGTCCACCCAACAACCAAACAAAAATAAGTATTTGAATTGTCATTCCTGGTATATCTGATTGTTTAAATAATGTTGTTCAATGATGTATATACTTATGCTCCTAGACTTAGGTTGTGTATTATGCATATTAGAATAATTGCATTAATGAACAATATACTACTAATATGCATGTGATGGGTAAGTGGCCTATGGAACTGTACAACATTCCATTGCTACTTATCTAGAATGAAACCTCTTTGTTGACATGTTGGGAGTAGTGCAAACTCTTAAAAATGTTATGGTAGAGATGGAAGGCATCTAGAAAGTTACCGTGTGAATACAAGATATGGATGAATGTTGTATTGAATTTGTTCTGAAATATATGAGATGTTTCTAATCATGCAATTGAACTTGTCTTGTAGGAAAGACCGTGTACCATCAGCTACAAAAGAAGGACAACAACATTTGTTCGAGCAACGAAGTTCAAAAAAACTATCTATTGAAGATATTGAAGAATCTGGAGTTCCCAAGATCAGGGATACACTAATGGAAGGATGCCATGATCGAGGAATACCAATCGATCATGAAGAATGATGTTTGGGATATGGTCCCAAGACCAGAAGGAAATTCTATTGTGACTTCCAAGTGGATCTACAAGATCAAGCATGTTGCAGATGGTATCATAGAGAAATACAAGGCAAGGTTTGTGGCTCGTGGCTTCTCCCAGAAAGAAGGGATGGATATGAAGAAACTTTTGCACCTGTAGCTAGATACACTTCCATCAGAATAGAACTTGCTTTGGCTACAGAGATGAAGTGCAAGATACACCAGATGGATGTCAAGACAACTTTCTTGAATGGTGTAGTTGAAGAGGAATTGTATGTGGAGCAGCCACTCAGTTTTGAGACACATGACAGGGAGTCATATGTATGCAAATTGAAGAAAGCCTTGTATGGTTTGAAACAAGCACCTAGGACATGGTACGGCAGGATAGACAACTTCCTGACTAGTTTGGGCTTTACCAAGAGTAAAGCGGATTCCGACCTTTACTACAAGGTTGAGGAAGGAAATCCAATGATACTCCTATTGTACGTGGATGACCTATTTTTGACAGGAGAGGATAGGTTGATTGCCGATACGAAGAGGAAGCTTGATGCCGAGTTCGAGATGAAGGACTTGGGCATGATGTATGACTTTCTAGGTATGGAGGTGTGGCAGAGTGCAGATGGAATCTTCCTTGGACAAGGGAAGTATGCAGTAGAGATCCTGAAGCGGTTCGAGATGATGGACTGCAAGGCCATGGCCACACCTATGGCATCGAACCTGAAGCTATTGAGTGATGCTTCATCAGAGTCGGTTGATGCCACGATGTATCGTCAGATGATTGTGTCCTTGATGTACCTGACAAACACGAGACCAGATATTTGCTTTGCGATGAACACCTTGAGCCAGTTTTTGACAGATCCTAGACATGTTCACCTGATTGTTGTAAAGCATATTCTGAGGTACCTGAAGGGTACAATTGATTATGGGCTCAAGTATGATGCAAATCAAAAGTTTAACCTGGAGGGTTATGTTGATTCAGATTGGGCAGGTAGTGCTGCAGATAGGAAGATCACTTCAAGATGTTGCTTCAGTATGGGATCAAGTGTAATCTCTTGGTTTAGCAAGAAGCAATCTTGCATAGCACTGAGTACAACCGAAGCAAAGTATGTCGCAGCTTGTTCGGCTAGTTGTGAGGCAGTATGGCTAAGGAAGATATTGTCTGATTTATTTGATCTCCAGTTGGATGCTACTTGTATCTATTGTGACAACCAGAGTTGTGTGAAGTTGTCAGATAACTCGATGTTCGATGACAAGTCGAATCCTATCGAGATCAAATATCACTATATCAGGGAATGGTGCAGAGAGGAGCAGTAAAGCTCCAGTATGTTGTGATGGATGAGCAGATTGTAGATGTGTTGACCAAACCACTAGCCAAAGTGAAGTTCGAGTACTTCATAAAAGAGGCTTGGTGTACTTCAGATTGAGGTTCCTTCCAAGGGGAAGTGATGAGTCCGGAAGACACAGATGCACATGGGATTTTCTGACATGGTTGTAGATGTGTTCTCCCATGGTCGTGATGTAATTGTCGAGCTTTTCTGACATGGTTGTAGATGTGTTCTCCCATGGTCATGATGTAATCGCGGAGCCATTCTCACATGGTGGTAGATGTGTTCTCCCATTGTGTAGATGTAAGGGCTGAAGCCATTTTTCACATGGCGGTAGATGTGTTCTCCCATGGTGAAAAAGTAAGGGCTGGAGCCTTCCCCGAATGGTGGTAGATGTGTTCTCCCATGCCGGTGGTGTAAGTGTTGTATGATGTGCATATGAGCTGTGTTCTGTGGACGATGAGATGATCTGAAGAGGATGATGATGAGATGATGATGAGCAGGACGATCATGTGTGATGAGCATCAGGTCGATGCTCCAGATGTTGTACATCAGGATGATGTATTGTATGATGATGATCAGGACGATCATATGTGATGAGCATTAGGTCGATGCTCCAGATGTTGTACATCAAGATGATGTATTGTATGATGATGATCAGTAAGATCATGAGCATCAGGAGGATGCTCCATGCGAGGATGATCAAGTGGATCATGAGTATCAGGTCGATACTCCATGTCCGTGGACAAGTTGTGCAAGTAGCATAGAAAAGATCCTGGGAGATCCAATAGGTTGAGTTGTGTGCTCGTAAAAGTCCTGGGATGCTCTTTCGAGGTTTTGCTACAGGTAGCATAGAAAAGATCCTGGGAGATCTGATAGGTTGAGTTGTGTGCTCATAAAAGTCCTGGGATGCTCTTTTGAGGTTTTGCTACAGAAGGCATGTAATAAGTCCTAGAGATCCGATAGGTTGATCTGTGTGCTCGTAAAAGTCCTGGGATTCTCTTTAGAGATCTTGCAAGTTGCAAGACACTCTTTTAAGGTTTTTCCTGACTACATGTAAAAGATCCTGGGAGATCCGATAGGTTGAGCTATGCACTCGTAAAAGTCCCGAGATGCTCTTTCGAGGTTTTGTGGTGGTCACACATAAAAGATCTTGGGAGATCCGATAGGTTGAGCAATAAGCTCGTAAAAGTCCTGGGATGCTCTTCGAGGTTTTGTTGATGCACGTAATCATCCCTGAGAATTCCATAGGATGGCATGCTCGCAGAGATGATGAAGACCTACAGGAGGCTATGCCTACATCTAGCATGAAAAAGGGTTGGCTCTGTACAACTTCCTATGACGAGAAGAATTGAGAGATAACCCAGTGATCGAGATGACAAGCACAGCAGCAGTGACGAGGATGCTCTGTGATCCAGTGACAATGATCCAGCTCCAGAATTGAAGACTTGTGACTATATGTATTGATGACTTGTGTCAAGAGAATACCTTCCTAGTTAAGAGGGAGTGTTGATGTATTTGTAACTTCGGAAGATATTCACTTGTATATTGTATGTATTACATTTGTACTTTATTGTATCCCCAACGAAGATGTATTATTCCTCTGATTGGAAGTGTCGTCATTTGTATTTGCAAGTGTCGCAAGTTACATTGTAAGTGTTGTCATTTGTATTTGATGGGTTATTAGACCACCTTGGTGGGGTCGGCCCTGTATGAGTCATATGGGTTAAAGGGTTATTAGACCACCCTAGTAGGGTTGGCCCAATAACAAGTGGTAATGGGTTATTAGACTCTCCTAAGGGAGGTCGGCCCAGTTAGAGTAAAAGGCAAGTCAAGTCATTGTATAAATAGAGAGTGTGTCTCTCTCATTCTATTCATTCACACACTCACTCACTTCACATTAGTGAGAGAGAGGAGGAGTGCGCACAAGTGGGGGAGGAGTAGTTGCTAGGAGAACATCTCTTGTTGTGGGGTTTGATCTTTGTGATCTTTGTATTGATGCTCATTCTATCTCTGAGGAAGTTGCCGGGTTTTTCACCGTCTTGGTTTTCCCCGATGAAATGCTTTGTGTCTCTTGTCTCTTGTGTTTGATATGTTGTACATGTTGTTCTCTCAGTTAAGATCCTAGATCAGATTGAATTAAATGCTGAAAATCTAACAATGTGCAAGTTGGCCATGGAAAAATGCAAAACCGTGTTAATATTTATAGTGCAAATAAAATGTCTAAGAGCTAGCTATGGAAGCAACAAAAATGAAGGAGTTATGTTTATCCACTAGGGAGGGGAGAGGGGGTGTAGGATTTAATCCTTTGTTTCCAAGTGTCAACTTGAAAAATCTTGTGTCGTAAATGGTAAGCAACTACCCAAGTGGATTTCCTTGTTGATATTTATTTATATTGTAAGAAGGCAGCTGAAAAATCAACTTGTGAATTTAATGGAGCATGGGCAAAGCCCAGAAATTCGTATGGATGAGTATGGGCTCGGTTTTGTGTACCCAGAAGTCAATTTGCCTCATGGGAATTCGTTTCCCTTCATTCCCATTCCATTATTGGGCAACCAGACTCCAATTCTCAGTATGATATGCATTCTCAACAAGAAAGATAACAGAAATCATAACTTGAGAAAGAGCCATGTTTTAGAATTTTAAAAATGCCCAAAAATTTGCGTGGATTATGAAATCTAGTGGGGAATCCATATATATTAACCATGGGGCAAATTTTAGAGGGACAAAAGCATGAAAATCCATGGGAGAAGCCAGATTTGGAAGCCTAGAAATTGAATTTCGTGGTTGCAAATTAGTGTGGCCAGAAAGCAGAGAATCCAAAAGACAATTGAAGTTTGAGAGGGATTAGAGGATGGAATTGCTTAAACCCAGTGCATGCAGAAATATCTAAAGGTTTAGAAACTTGGACCTTTTTATGCCCACTCTGAATAGCACTAGAGGGAAAGGGGTCCTAAGGGACTGTGTAGCAGAGAATGGGACTTTCCTTGTGTTGGTTGTGGTAGGTAATGGGGTGCCAAGACTAGATGAAGCCAATTGATATGCGTCGGTAGCTCAGTGGTTGAGCTCACTGGCTTAGCATTCACCTTCTCTGTCTCTATGTATGCTTGATAAATCTAGATATGTGTTGGCTTAGCATGAGAGTGTGTTCTTATGGCTGTGAGTGAGCCTGTGTAGTTCCTCCTTAGTGGATACATAACCCAGCTCAGGGGTGGCTTCTCAGCAGAGAGATAAAGTGTTGGACAGAGTGCATATGGTTGGGTGGAATGTTGATCTTCCATAGCCAGTTACTAGGACAACTTCAATTAAAAAGACAAGTGTTTACTTATTAATTTACTATCATGTTGAATGTGCACGAATTATTATTATTATCAGTATGCTTGTGATGAGTATGTTGGTATATGCATGTTGTATGTGTGTGGAATGAATTTATTTTCCATTGTGTATTTTACTATGCATATGCACACACATATAAATGCTTATGAATTTCATAATATGGTTGTGGGGGTGAAATTTAGAATCCCCTACATAGTTCATGTTCCCTCTGTTGGTCGGATCGATGGGTGGGGACGTGACAGAGTGGTATCAGAGTGAATGGTTACATCACTAGGGTTGTTTGGGCCTGGATCCACACTCACAGGAAGAACACCCAAGTTGCAAAGGAAGTGTTGTTAAAATTTGATAAAAATTGTGGTCCTAAGTTACATATGGTGTTTTAACATAGCCATGAATTCAAGATGTGTTCTATCAGCTGGAACGGTACACTAGGTTGAGGAAGTTTGAGAAAATTCAATTATTTAGAGCCATTAGCGGAACAAATTTTCACTTTGTTATGTAACAGAGATATGTGATCAATGCAACAAATGGATAATTCCATTTTGTCATACAATTATAAAAAAAATTGAAAATTTTGGAAATTGAGGTTGACCCCCACCCATGCTAGGTGGGAAAGGGAGGGTATGACATGGACCAACCATGTTGAAAGGCATGTGGGTGGACGACATCCATAGTTTGCAGGAATAACAGAGTATAGACCCGCAATGGTTGGAAGTCGATGTCGGTCGGCGGCATGCATCCACAGGGGTACCTCAAAGAGAAGTTGTGGGGAGCCACAGAGAAAGGTTTGCGGGCATGATAGATAAAGGTCTGCAGGAACGACACATAAAGGTCTGCAGGAACGACAGATAAAGGTCCGCGGGCGTAGTAGGGAAGAGTCCGCTAGATTCCATGGGGAGGAGTTCTCGGTAGTACCACAAAGACGGGTCCAGGAGCGTGGCACGCAAAAAGATGCACGGTGTTCGACATTCATTGGTCATTGGTGCACGTCCAAGGGATTTCCAAAATGTGCTTTGAGGAATAGACCAAGGAGAGAAATCTGTGGGCGCAACGGAGTATAGGTTCGTGGCAGTCATAGATCGTCAGTAGTCGGATGTCGCTCATCGGTGATCAGTGCGCATCCGCGGGGGTGAAAAATCGTCTCCCACGAAAAATTCCGTGAGGCACTAGAAATTCCACTTTGGATTTCCATTGCGGGGTTTTCCAAGATGTAGTTATGAGAGGGGCCGATAGAAAAGGTTTGATCCCGCGGTGGGGATTCAGGAAAAAAGTTTGAAGCTCGAAAATTGTTTTGACCATAACAGGATAAATTTAGCTCAGAATTTGAAGAGACTTGTGACATTTAGATGCCATTAATAAAGGTCACATAAGTAATAGTAAGAGGCCCGAACCCATCCTACTCCGATTTGACAGAAATTTCAAATTAGTGACTTTCAAAGATAAGTGTCTAAAGACCTGATGGGTGCTCGATTTGGGCCGAAATTGATATGGTGTAGTCATAGACCATACACGCAACTAAATATGGAATCTTGGAGCCAAATTCCAAAAGGTGCGAGGCCAAGGTGCAAAAGAAGGGAAAAATTCACTATTCTAGAGCACTTTGGGGGGATTTTGGAAAACTTGCAAGAGGTAAAAGTGACCCTAGATGTTGAAATCGGATTTTTTTTTTGAATTCGACATTTTATCTACTCATTAAGATAGATAACGTTCATGAGACAAAGTTTTTCCAGAATGCTTAATTTGGGAGATAGCCAGTTTTTGTAAAAAAATTAAGTTTGGGAAAAAGTGCAAAAGTTAAAAGTAGTCAAACCCATAATTTTGTAAAAGTTGACTGGAACATCGGATCAGAGACCTAAAAGTTGCTAAGTAATCCTTGTTATATGTACTAACAGTTCCCAATAGAAAAAAAAAAATCTAGTTCTTTCTACATTTTCTTATGTAGACAGCTGAAGTTGGCCTCCAAAGCTAATTGCACCTGTAGAAACAAAATTGGGCAAAATTAACATTTTTGGGAGGATGCAACTATTAATTCCTCAATCATAATGAATCATGAAAATAGGCATTGGAAAGCTTATTCATAAAGGAACAGAGGTGCATGGCCAGAATCTGAGTGAGGAATTCATATGTCTCAGAGATCATAACAAAAAAGTACCTATAACTTTAATTTGACAGAAATTGTCAATAATGGTAGTTTTTAGAAATCCATAAATGGAACAAAAAAATGAGGATTCAAGAACCTGTGAATTATTCCATGAGACTAATTCTATTAAATAATAACATTTGTGTGTGTCATTGCATGTATTACTAATATGCTTAATAAATATCTCTATGCTACATAGTGTTTGCAGTTGATAATATGTGAATAGTTGCAGCAGAGGGCAGCAAGCATAAGGAAAAACCTTCAAAAGCAAATGCTAACCATGAATGATGCCCAAGGTCCCTATGAACATGATGAGGATGTCCTAGGATAAAATATGCAAGGGGGAAATGCTGAGACAGAATCCAATGGAAGGAGAGGGAAAATCACTCCCCACAATTTGGTTGAAACAATGAGGAGTTTCAATGAGAGGTTGATCAAGGTTCAAGAAGAGCAGAACCAAATTAATGTTGCCATCCTTCAAAGTCTCATTGATATTCAGTAGAGGGATCATCTTGGATCTAATCCATGCAATGGTGTTCAATAAAGAAGTGCAAAAAGCCGCTTTAGGGGTCGCACTAGAAAAAGACTCCAAGTCCAAGAGATAGTTCTTTGAGCAGGGCACATAAGGTATCTTTGTCAAGATAATCTTCTAGCAGGTCATGTGATTCTCAAGGTTCTTAAAGTAGCCTAAATCACACTTCCATTGGACTTGAAAGGAGAGGGAATTTAAAATAATTCCACAAGGAGAATTCAGAAAGGAAAGGACACTCACATTTGATGGAGAAAGTAAGGAAGGCTAGGAAGCATAAGCATGGCTTCTTGGAATGAAGAAATATTTTAGGATTCATGATTACTAAGGAAATGAAAAGGCCAGAATTTATATTTACAATCTCAATGGTTGAGCTTCAATTTGGTGGGATCATCTCATGTGAGTAAAAGGAATCAAAGAAAGAAGGATCGGTTGGGAGTGATTTAAAAACTATTTCAAGGAAAAATGTCTTTCTATCAAGTATTATGATAATAAGAGGAAGGAGTTCAATGAACTGAAATTAGGAAAAAATTATATTGGATAACATGTCCATAAGTGTCCATAAGTTTTTGGAATTGTTGAGGTATGTAGTTTACATCAAATATGAAAGAGTAAAAATTCAAAGCTTCCTTGGAATTGTACCCCAAAATTACAAAGATAGGATTGAGTTTGTTAATCCACCAACTCTTGATAAAGCCATCAAAATGGCAATGCATTGTTATGAGCAAAGCAAGGGAAATTCAGGGGTTCATCCAGCATGGAAAGGTAAGCCAAAGGGAAGATTTGACCAAAGGAGAATTGGATTCAAGCCTCCACCATTTAGAAATCAGCCAAGAAATTCCTAACAAGGGCGGAAAGCATGAAGTGGTATTAAGCCAGCAGTAGTAGCAAAAAAATGTCCAAAAGGACCAATTCAAAGTGTTGGGGATGTGGAGAAAACCACATGCTTAAATATTCTCCACATCGAAGAGAACCCTCGAGGCTTGCGTAACTTAGAAGAAGTAGTTACAGTGGAGGATATGGCAAGGGAAACTCCCCGAATTTATGCAACGTTGGATAACCATCAGGCATACCATCAATCAACAATAGTGGAAGTTGAAGGTAAGATTGGTAAGCAATATATTTATATTTTGATTGATCTAGGATCCACTCATAGTTATGTTACTTCAAAAGTGGTTGAAAGTTGTTCTCTTATAAAAATGAAGCATGATAAGCCTTGGCTAGTTCAATTAGCCACAGGAACAAAAAGAAAAGTGAGTGAAGTAGTGATGGAGTGTCCCATAGTGTTGAATGGACTCCTCACAAAAGTAAATTTGAATGTCCTACTATTAGGGTCTTATGATGCTCTTATTGGTATGGATTGGTTTGAAAAGCGTAAAGCCAAGATAGACTTCTATGAAAAGGTCCTTGAATGAATTGATGAAGAAGGAAGATAAAGAGTGGTGAAAGGGATTTCCAAGCAAGTTTTAGTAAGGAAAATTTCAGCTGTGTAGTTGGGAAAATTTGGCAAGAAGGGATACCAGCTATATGCAGTCCATATATCAAATTCATTAAAGGACAAAGGCCCAAATATAGAGGATTATAGGTTGTTACTAGAGTTAAAAGATGTAAGTTCCAGATAAAGTTCTAGGAATGACACCAAAAGTGGACATTGATTTTACAATCAATCTTGTTCTAGGGGAAGCCCCAATTTCTAAAGCTCCTTATAGAATGAGCACGCAAAAATTGGTAGAGTTAAAAATGCAGCTACAAGAATTAATGGACAAGAAGTATATCAAACCAAGTGTGTCTCCTTGGGGAGCACCTGTGTTCTTTGTCAAAAATAAAGATGGGACTTTAAGGTTATGTATTGATTACAGACAGCTAAATAAAGTGACAGTTGAGAATAAATACCCATTGCCCAGAATTTGATGATTTGTTTGATCAAATGAAGGGAGCCAAAGTGTTTTCAAATATTGACTTGAGATCTTGTTATCATCAAGTGAGGATAAAAGAAGAAGACATTCACAAGACAACCTTTTGGACAAGATACATCCATTATGAGTTCATGGTGGTGTCATTTGGTCTTACCAATGCATCTACCACAATCATGTGCCTCATGAATATCGTCTTCAACAAGTATTTGGATAAGTTTGTGTTAGTGTTCTTGGATGACATTCTTGTTTAATCAAGAGTGAAGAAGAGCATAATGAACACTTAAGAATGGTATTGCAAGTTCTTAGAGAGCACAAATTGTATGCAAAGCTAAGAAAGTGTGACTTCTATCAAAGAAGGGTACAATATTTGGGTCATATTACTTCAGAAGAAGGAATTGCAATGGATCCAGAAAAGATTGAATCCATAATAAATTGTTCTACTCCAAAGGATGTCGCAGATGTTAGATCTTTTATGGGTTTTACAGGATATTGTAGAAGGTTCATTGAGGGATTCTCCAAGATCGCTCATCCAATTACATCGCCGCAAAGAAAGAATGTAAAATTTGTATGGTCTGAAAAATGTGAAGAAAGCTTTCAACAATTGAAGACATTACATACTAGTGCCCCTATTTTGAAGATTGCAGATCCAAAGAAGGATTTTGCAATATGCACGAATACTTGCATTGAAGGACTAAATGGAGTGCTTATGCAAGAAGGCTTTGTAATTCGCTATGAGTCCCAAAAATTAAAAGAGCATGAAAATAATAGAACTAGTAGCCATAGTAATGCCCTCAAGATGTGGAGTCATTATTTGGTAGGAAGAATATTTGAGCTTAGAACAGATCACAGGAGCTTAAAATGTTTGTTTGTTCCTCCAAACTTAAATGCTAGGCAAGCTAGATGGCTGGAATTTTTGTTTGAGTTTGATTTTGAAATCAAACATGTGAAAGGAAATGAGATCAAAGTTGCAAATGCTCTTAGCATAAAATTTCAGTTAACAGCCTTAAGTATATGCAAATCAAATTTAAGAACAAAAGTTCTTGAAGCCCGAAATAAAGATGAGACTTACCTTCACGTAAAGGAGAAATTGCAACATGGAAATTTAGATGAAAAGTGTGAAGGGTATCAGCTTGGAGAAGATGATCTTATTGTTTATAAAGGCACATTGTATATTCCAAATTGTGCAGATTTGAAGAAGATAGTAATGGATGAAATTCATAAAATGCTACTCCAGACATCCAGGATATCAAAAGACAATAACAAAAACAAGGAAACAATACTTTTGGCATGGGATGAAAAGGGATATAGCATAATACATTTCCCAGTGTAAAAAATGCCAACAAGTCAAGGCAAAGCATCAACATCTAGCAGGATTGTTGTAGCCTTTGCCCATTCTGGAATGGAAGTGGGAAGTAATTTCTATGGATTTTATAACAGGTTTTCCAATGACATCAAGGCAGCATGATTCAATCATGGTTGTGGTGGACAAGCTATCAAAGGAAAATCATTTTATTCCATTCAAGTCCACTCATAAAACAAGTGACATAACAAATATCTTCATGAAAGAGATCTTCAAATTGCATGGGTTACCTAAAGCAATAGTCTCAAATCGAGATGCACAGTTCACATCCAATTTTTTGAAAGGCTTATTTCAAGAATTGGAAACTCAGCTGAATTTTAGTATAGCATATCATCCTCAAACATATGGCCAAACCGAGAGGCTGAATTAAGTTCTTGAAGATATGTTGAGGATGTATGTGATGGATAAACCATCCAAGTGGGAGGATTACCTACACTTAATAGAATTTGCATACAATAATGGACATCAAACATCATTGGGAATGAATCCATTTGAGGCATTGTATGGAAAAGGATGCAGAACTCCAATGAGTTGGGATAATCTGGTAAACAAGATAGTGCTTGGGCCAAAAATGCTCGAGGAAATGGAACGGGAAATTGTTAAGATCAGGAATAATTTAAAGGCATCCCAAGACAGGCAGAAGAGTCATGCATATTTAAAAATAATGCACAATAAATTTAAAGTTGGTGATAATGTTTATTCAAGAGTAAAGCCAAATAAAAGTTCCTTAAAGTTGGGAAGTTGTGCTAATTTGGCACCAAGATATTGTGGATCATTTGAAGTCCTTAATAGGATAGGACCAGTTGCATATAGGATTGCATTACCTGTTGATATGAGATCTCATAAATTTTTTCATGTTTCTTTGCTTAAAAAGTATGTACATAATCTTAATCACGTAATTGATTGGAATGTGATTCAAGTGGAACTCGAGGGAGAGTTCCAAGTGGAACTTATGCGCATCCTCGAAAAGAAGGTAACATTGCTCTGAAACCGAGCCATCGGACAAGTCAAGGTGCAATGGAAGCACCTTCGTCTCGATGCAGCTACATGGGAGCTAGAGGATGCCATGAGAGAGGCATACCCATTTTTTTCAGTTTTGAGAATACCGAAGATGGTGTTGTTCAAAGGGGGAGGGGAATGTAATACCCCCATTTTGACCTTTGGAATTATTGGCTTGATATGTAAATATTGTAAATATGGAGTGTATGATTCATTGCATGGAGCTCAAAGCCAAGGCCCCGCTAATGAATGATCGAATTTTCAAGGAAAATATTTTATATTTTGTGGACATGTACAAGTTAGCAATGGAAAAATGTAAAACCATGTAAATATTTATAATACAAATAAAATTTCTAAGAGCTGGCTATGGAAGCAACAAAAATGAGGGGTATCCACTAGGGAGGGGAGAGAGGGTGCGGGATTTAATCCTTTGTTTCCAAGTGTCATCTTGAGAACCCCTGTGCCATAAATGGTAAGCAACTACCCAAGTGGACTTCCTTGTTGATATTTATTTCTATTGTAAGAAGGCAGCTGAAAAATCAGCTCATGAATTTAATGGAGCATGGGAAAAGCCCATAAATTCGTATGGTTGAGTATGGGCTCAATTTTGTGTACCTAGAACTCAATTTCCCCCATGGGAATTCGTTTCCCTTCATTCCCATTCCATTATTGGGCAACCAGACTCTAATTTTCAGTATGCTATGCATTCCCAACAAGAAAAATAATAGGAATTGTAACTTGAGAAAGATCCCTATTTTAGAATGTTAAAAACACCCATAAATTCGCATGGATTGTGAAATCTAGTGGGGAATCCATATATGTTAACCTTGGGGCGAATTTTAGAGGGTCAAAAGCTTGAAAATCCATGGAAGAACCCATAATTGGAAGTTTGGAAATTGAATTTTGTGGCTGCAAATTAGTGTGGCCAGAAAGTAGATAATCCAAGAGACAATCGAAGTCTAAGAGGGATTAGAGGATGGAATTGCTTGATAAACCTAGTGTAGGCAGCAATATATGAAGGTTTAGCAGGTTGGACCTTTCTATGCCCACCTTGAATAGAATTGGATGGAAGGGGCACCTAAGGGACTATGTAGCAGAGAAGAGGATCTTCCTTGTGTTAGGTGTGGTAGGTAATGTGGGTGCCAAGGCTAGTTGAAGCCAATTGAGATGCATATAGCTCTGTGGTTGAGTTCAATAGCTTAACATTCACCTTCCCTGTCTCTTTGTATGCTTAATAAACCTAGTTGTGCACTAGCTTAGCATGAGAGTGTGTTCATATGGTTGTGAGTGAGCTTATGCAATTCCTCCTTAGTGGATACATAGCCCAGCTCGGGGGTGGCCTCTCAGCAGAGAGACAAAGTGCTAGAAAAAGTGCCTACGGTTGGGTGGAATGTTTCTCTTCCATAGCTAGTTGCTTAGGTAACTTCAATTAAAAAGATAAGTGTTTACTTGTTAATTTATTGTCGTGTTGAATGTGCATGAATTATTATTATTATCATTATCCTTGTGATGAGTATGTTGGTATACGCATGTTGTGTGTGTGTGGAATGATCTATCCCGTAGCCTGATCACATGACCATATCAATTCATCATTTTCATACTTTAATCTGATTCCAACTTTGTTAACATAAACAATATACTCATTCCACTCACCAGCCTAGATGCTTCCCAAGCCCAAATCATTTCCAGTAAGCCAATAAGAAGGATCAAACTGTAGCCACGAGGGTTTTTTAATGTGTCGATGTAACAAACCCCAACTCAACAACGTATTCCTAAGGAAAAGGAGACAAAATGTAGTTTTCTCAATTCCCAATAATTGGGTCAACACCAACCAACACATTTGATCCATTGCCAACCCTCCAGGTCAATCCACTACTAATCCATGAGAAATTCTTGATGAAACCACTCCAGAATTTGGAAACATTCCTAATATTTTTAATTGGATTCCTAATCCAACTTAGAGTATTCCCTTTGATATATTTTCCCTGGATAACCTCACACCACAAGCCATTCCCAAATAAACCACGCCACATACTTTTCATGCTTACTGATGTATTGAAACACTGAAGGTTTTTTATGTCCCATCCACCAATACATTTAGGCTTGGATAACCTTTCCCAGTTGACCAGATGAAACTTCCCCCCTTTAGCATAGCTAGACCATAAGAAATCAAACATCAATTTCCTAATCATGTTAAGAATGGACCGAGGCATATGAGCTAAAATAAACCAGAAAACAAGTATTCCAACAAGTACATCTTTCAGCAGAGTAAGTCTTCTTCCCAAAAGATAAACACTTGAAAGTCCAATTGCTTATCCTTTTCTCATATTTTTGAACCATCCACAACCAATCTTTGACACCATAACAGTTTGGATTTAAGAAATATCCCAAATATTTGAACCCGTCAGCTAGATCAAACATCTGATAGGGAAGGAAAGTAGAAATATGCCTCACAGTCTCCTCTTCAACACCATTTTTGCAAAAAGTAGATTTGGATAAACTAACCTCCATACCAGATGTTGCACAGAACAAGGAAACAATTTCAACAAACACTTGCCATTCTTCCACAATACCATTCCCAAATAAGACAACATCATCAACGACTAAAAAACAAATTTGATCTTTATTATTAAAATAAAAATTTAATATTCATGTTTTTCAATGGTAAATAAACTAAATCATTGGCCTTAATTACAAATCCTATCTCTTAATGATCTTTACTCCTTGCATGAGGATTTTATGAGGGTTTGGGATCGAGGCTCTGCAACTAGGGTTTGAGAGTCGACCTATCGAGATGATGTCGGCAGCTATGGTTCCTTCCATAGCCGCCATCCCCTTCCTCCCCTAAGAAGCTATCTGTCAAGGTTGAATGATTGTTTTCATGCGCTTGGAGTGGTGGTGGAGCCTTCACGCGGCGACCCATTGTGTAGCGGGATCATTATGCTTTCCTATGACGGTGGCGGCGGTTTCATTGCAGAGGGGAGCCGAATCGGTGGCAAGGCGACCTTGGTGTTGGACTGGCGGCCATTTTGCAGCGACCTGTCGACTGTGGAGCAGATTTCAGTGGCAAGGCGGCCATGGCATTGGAATGGTGGCCATATGCAACTAGTCGGTTGTGGAGCTACTTTCTACGATCCTGGTGCGGGCTCCTGCATACCTGTGGCGGCGGCCGCAGACCCGAATAGTGCCATGGCGTTATGGTACTGGATTGGTGGCCCTACATGTCGGCTGCCTACGTTGATGGTGGTTTCACTCTTCAGAAGCCGGTGGCTCTACTATCCTCCAGTGTATGTTTGTCTACATCAGACGACTTTACCTATGGTTTTTTTCTTATTTCTTCAGCTCTTTTTGAGCTAGTTTCTCATTTGTTTATGAGCCAATCTTGGCTACCCTGGAGTAGGGTGTATTGGATGTAGTTTTTATTTTTTTTGGTGGTGTTTAGGCACCTGTAATTTTTATTCTACGAAGATGAAAAGTTGTTATTGGAAAGGGCTCCTAGAAGCCTTTCTGCAATATGTAATTTGATTATTCCTAATGAAATTACGCTTTTTTCCTTGGGAAAAAAAGCGTAACTCTTAATAAATCAAGAGAGTTGGACACTTGACCTTCTCAACTTTAAGGGAGATTTATAAAAGTACTTAAAATAAGGAAAACAAATATAAATCTATCTAATTTAATAGAGGTTTAAGGGTGAGTTAATGTAATCCTTTTATGTTCAAGATTTAATTGGATCTCGATGGTGGGTAAATTGGGTAAATCAACGGCCTTGATTACAAAGCCTAACTCTTAATAAATCAAGAGAGACTTTAAGGGGGAGACCTCACTTTTGACTTATGATTAGTCACCTGAAACGAGGACACGGAACACAAAAATATGAGTGTCCCACAAAGACACGGTGACCCCCGGAATCAGGACACGGAGGACATATTTTTATATATATTTTAAAAATTATATATATTAAAAATATAGACATATAGATCCAATTTTTTTTTAAAATTGTAACATTTACAGATATTCAATAGAAATTACTAATTAGAAATTTAGAATCAATACACAATACACATTTTATCATTCACAAATCACAATGAGACACAAAGATGATCGCTCAAGATGTAGAAACCATATTTCTCATTAAGTCATCAAAATCAAAATGTATTACATAGATGTCAGAATGCCAATGGCAACTAGTAGTAGTAAATAGTAAATACAAAAAGTGGTAGATCATAGATGAGATCAAGATGGAAGAATCTCATATGTCAATAGTCCTCCTCCATGCCTGAATCAACAAACTCATCATTTCCCTGGCCCTCATCCTCCTCCTCCTCTTTTCCCATCTAACGATCTACATCTGTTGGTGTGGAGGATGAGCCCTCCATAGGATCATCATCATCAAAAGTGATAGACTCTAACACTGGATGATTAAGATCTATGTTGGCTAATGCCAACTCAGTACTGCTATCAAAACCCATATCACCAGGAAAGACATCCCACATCTTTATATTTTCCTTCACCCAATCTTCCCTCTTCATGTAACTAAGATGAAGGTTGGAGTGCACATACACCATTGTCTCTGCTTTAAACTGCTAAAGCCTACTCTTCTTCAAACTGTACAAGTTTTCATATGTGCTCCAATTCCTCTCACAACAAGAGGATGAAGTAACTTGAGAGATGAACCTCAAGGCTATCTTCTGTAGAAGAGGGCATGTTGCCCCATGAGTTTCCCACCAAACATAGGTTTTCCTACCCCCCACGTCTCCAAATCTCCCAATGGCAGTGGAAAAATCTACAAATCCCTCCTCCGCCTCCTCAAGTAGGTCTCTATCCGGAAGTAGTCGTCTAAATGTTGTCTTCCTCCCCTGTGAGATCTCTCCATCCATGTGAGGAGGGACTCTACGTGAGGACCCCGACCCACCATTGACCCAATCATGACCGTAGAAATTGGGGTTCAATGAGTGGGCCAAGCAATGCAAAGGTGTGCAATTCTTATCCCACCTAGAGATAAGAATATCATGTATGGTGGACCATAATTTCTTTGTCGATGTCTCATACTCGACACACTCATTCTCTGTAACAATGGTCCTCGTGGACTCAATCATGGAATCCCACCCCTCATAAAAATTTGCTAGGATGGGTTGGTTTGTGTTTGCAAACCGCAACAAAGAAATGACCGGCTCCATGATCTTAATGGTAAGATCTACCCTCTCCCACCAACCAATATCTAGCACTGTGTCCTTTACATTTTTTGAAGCAATCTGGTCCATTTTTCTCCAAAAGGACCAAAACTCTGAAATAACCATGGACCCAAGAGTGGTTTTGACCTCTCTCAACCTCTTGAACATGATGAATGAGCAAGCAAATTGAGTATCTGCAACCTTCAACAATGATAGACGTGTGTACTCTTTGTAGATTGTGGGGGCATTAGTGTGGTTTTGTACAAAATTACGGATATGGTGTGCATCCTCAATAAGTTTTCCAATTAATGTCACATCTGAAGCAATAGATTTCATTGCTAAATTCAGAGAATGGACAATGCAAGGTGTCCAAAATAGTTGTAAGATCAATAAAAGAAAGTATAAATGAGTCTAGACTCTAGACTCTACAAGACTACAACTAACAACTCAAATGAACATTGAAAATCCATAAATTGACCTTTCCCCTAGGGCCTAGATGAATCTTGTGCTAAATTCAAAGAATGAGAAAATTAGCAATGCAATTATGCAAGGTATCCAAAATGAAAATACCTATGGATATTTAGCTTCCACAATCATGCCAACAGCCTTGCAAACATGTGCATTGTCCATGATGATTTGTACACAAGAATCAACACCTACGTCTTCAATGACTTTGATGAACAACTCGCCCATATATTGTGCATCCTTGTATTTCCCAAGAGCATCCACCGTTTTCAAGAACACCTGTCCATTTGGGGAAGACACCATGAAATTGATGAGTGGATGGCATGTTGCATCCGTCCATCAATCAGAAACAATACTAACACCACATGTGGGCCATGTTAATCTAATTGGCTCAATAATTTTATCCACATCCTTCTTTGCCTTAACCAACAATGTGGTTCTAAGCTTCTCTGAACTAGCAGGCACATAACCACTTGGAGCTTGTTCAATTAGACTTCGACACATCTCAATGAACAACGGTGACCGTGCAACATTGAATGAAATGAAGTTGAGGTAGAAAAAGAATGCAATGGTAAGGTCCACTTCTTCTTGCGCCTCTTGTTGGAAAATCATATCCATTGGACCACTTGTAGTTGGCCTCTTTCTTGTTGGATAAGTATCAACCTCACTCCTAGTGCTAGAGGGTTTCCTCAAGAATGAAAGAGGATCCTCATTATGTTGTGTCTTGCTTGCTGCTGCCACCTTCCCTAACCCAACATGATCCTCTCTTTCCATCTCCCTCCTTTGGGTGTTACTCACCGCTTTACATGAAGAAATCCCACAAGGAAGGGCCAACAAATGGCCCTTAACCCGGTAATATGTGCCCTTGAACTCATGCTTGCAGAAATTGAAACTCCAACACACATTGCCTCCCCCACCTAGCTTTGCTCCAGGCCCTTCTTTCCTTGTTACATACTTCCATAAAGGGTATTTACTCTCTTGGGCTTGTTGCCTTGCTAAAACATGGTTAAAACGAGCATGAGCTTCACTGGAAGTAGTTGGAACACCGATATGAGTCAAAGAGGATATGCTTGGAGGAGGAAAAGGAGGAGATGGATTAGATGGGGCATTTCTCCCTTTCCTTTTCCCTTTAGCTGATACCCTAGCTGAATGATACATTTTTCTTCTTCCTTGATGGTGAGCTTGAATCCTCTCAACTAAATCTTCCCTCAAATCCACTTGGAATCCCTTGCGAATGCTTGGAATCTTCTTTCACCTACAAAAAAACCCACTCTTAGCTCTCCCTTCAACTTGCAAATGCCAAAAAGAATGAGGAAAATCGCTTTTGAAGAGGGCATGGGCATCTTTTTCTCGTGGTTCGTGTCCTGGAATCGGGACACGGGTTGTGCAGGGGCGAGACACGAGCCCAACACGTGTTTTATCGTGTCCTAAAATAAGGACACAATAAAAAACGTGTCTGGCACGTGTTGGGCTCATTGGCATGTCTGACACGGCCCCATAGGACACTTCGCCCCTTTTCCATGTGTCCGGTGACTTAGTTTGAAACTATATCTAATAAAAATACTTAAAATAAGGAAAACAAATATAAATCTATCTAATTTCAAATTATTTTTATACAATTGGGTCTTATCCTCCTAAGATTTCCCCAATTTTGGAGGCATCTCACATTTGGCTTATGACAACTTTGGAAACTAAAAGATTTAATATTCATATTCAATTTATTTTTTTTATAAACATACTTAAAATGAAAAAAAAATATATATATCCATATAATTTGAGAGGTTTAACCTTGCACGTCAAGAAATTTTTTACAACGTTTTAATTTTAACATTGCATTTCATTTGACATTTATAGTTGATTTTTTTTTTAAATAACATTTATAATAACTATATGAAACATTCAATTCTCATATCTTGCCTCTTATAATAGAAAAATATAATAAACAAAAAAAACATAATAAACCTAATGATTAAACTAGCATACACATAATGACAAAATACAATGGGCCTTTACCATGGTCCACCAAATACCATGGGCCCAAAAAACCATGACCGAGTCAAGTTTACCTAACAAGGGGAGACACAAAACAAAAATTTCCATGACAAAAATCAAAATTTCCATATTAGAAATATAAATATAAAGATAAAATATATATATGCAACTAATTACTAACACCTAATGGTGTAATCTAAATATTCTACTACCTCATAACTAATTATATATATGGGCTTGGGATATAGATATTAATGACGTGTAAAAATAAAAAATGCACTTCAAAATGACGGGTGAAATTAAAATTCACATTTCATTAATGGCGTTTAATTTTATGAAGTGGTAGTATCTTGACATGTAAAATGGAAAATGAGGCTATTTACGAGTCAAATTTCAACCCTCATCCCCACCACAATATATCCCTTGCAACAAACAAAAAAGCTTTTTTCAAGTACCTTTGACCTCCCCAACTTTAAGGGGCTTATGGTCATTTGAGCTATATCTAATTAAAAATACTTAAAATAAAGAAAACAAATATAAATCTAATTTCCATATTAGAAATATATATATGCATTTAATTACTAACACCTAATGGTGTAATCTAAATATTCTACTACCCCATAACTAATTATATATATGGGCTTGGAATATAGATATTAATGATGTGTAAAAATAAAAATACACTTCAAAATGACGGGTGAAATTAAAATTCACATTTCATTAATGGTGTTTAATTTTATGAAGTGGTAGTATCTTGACATGTAAAATGACAAATAAAGCTATTTACCAGTCAAATTTCAACCCTCATCCCCACCACAATATATCCCTTGCAACAAACAAAAAAAGGTTTTTTTAAGTACTTTTGACTCAAGACCTCCCCAACTTTAAGGGAGGGATCTCACATTTGGTTTATGATCATTTGAGTTATATCTAATAAAAATAAAGAAAACAAATATAAATCTATCTAATTTAGTAAAGGGTTTAACGATGAGTTAATATAATCCCTTTATGTTCAAGATTTAATTAGATCCTCACGGTGAGTAAATAAGGTAAATCATTGAGTAAATAGGGTAAATCATTGGTATTAATTACAAAACCTAACTCTTGATAAATCAAGAAAATTGGACCCCGATGCTGGTACATAAACCAAATAGTATATTTTGAACAATATGATATAACTTTGATTCTCTCATAAATACATAACAATAAATAACAAGTTATTTTTTTTAGAATTGGACGGGTGACCTCTCCGACTTGAAGGGAAAGATCTCACATTTGACTTATAATTATTTGAACTATATCTAATTTAAAATACTTAGAATAAGGAAAAGCGAGCAGGTATAAACGACGTATGATTTGTACCATCGCATCTCAAGACAGAGCCAAGCCAACGAACGGAAGGCAGAAAGAAGTTCGTAGACTAAAAAAGGGAAACTGATTGATTGGACTGTTGGGGGGGGGACAAGATCTTAGGTCGCTAATCGCATGGCCTGTCCAAAATATATATATATTGATGCAACCCAACGTTTGGTGTTCCAGTATATAGTACTTGTCCAAGTCCATATGTTTCAGTGATTTCTAAGTGCCCCGGTATATATTTCTCAAAAGGGTCTATGTTTTTCTATGATTGGTAAGTCCCTTTTATGTATTTCGGATTTGGGTTCATGCGATTCAATAATTTGTAAGGGCCCCTGTATGTATTTATCATCTGGTTCATGTGTTTCAATGATTTTTTGTTCGAAATGAATGATGGATTCCATGACCATATCAGTTTATATTGAATCATTTGCGCTTTACGTTTCTTTAAAGTCTGATTAAATTCGATTTTTGGTTCCAAGAGAAGAGGTCTTACAAACACGTCCAAGTTAGGCTATAACATGGTCTGTTAGTTTTTACTAGTTTTTGCATAGCTGATGACTATTCTGTTGTGTTCCTTGTCTCCTTGCATCCTTGCAGAAGCAGGCATTACACAAAATTATTATATTATTATTGGCTATAAGAGAACAGCGTGCACTCGGCACAAACATCGTCTTTTCTTAGAAGAAAATTTAAATGAGAATGAGAAATTGCAATATTATAGATTTGGAGCAAGGATGGAATCATATACACAATGGCATTGCAAAGTTAAAAGACATCTTGGAAGGATTGGAAGGAGTGCCAGAGCAGCCATTCGATGCAGATCAATATTCAGTGCTTTATACGTATCCTTTGAAAAAAATCTCAATACCCTCTTTAGCTTATTCTTTTTTGTAATCCCAATATTTAAATCTTTTTAACTTTTAACTTTCTGCATTAAATGAGCCTTAACCTTTATTACAGAACTATCTACAATATGTGCATACAGAAATGTTCAAAACAACTCTATGATAGATACAGATCGGCTTGTGTGGAATACATCGAGTCATCGGTAAGTTAGTTTTATTTCTGTGCTTATGTTAGTATGACTTTACTGGGAATATTCAATTTGGTTATTCTTCTTGCATCTTTAGATTCCAGATTCATTGATAAATTACCATAATCTAGTGAATTAAAGTGTTATCTTTGAAGTTCAACAATACACATCAGGTTTTAATTAGTATGATCATTAGATAGTTCGGATGTAGGCTAAACATATTATTGGTATTTAATGACCATATTTGTAGCTTTAATGTAGATGGGTGGAAAGTATGGAATATAGCACTGTTGATTCAGAGGATGATGTAGTACATCCAATATTCTGGCTGCCTGTTTTGTAAAGTCTGGAAATAAATTATTTCCTCATTGCAGCATTCTTGGAATACTTGAGCACTTCGAAAGCTTTTTTTAAAACAATTTTTTTTTATACAAAGTTGGGCATTTGGTTAATAGTTTAATTCAACATTGCAATATTTACAGCAATAATTGTTGAGTTATAGGGGTTGCCATCATGATCAAACATGATATGTGAGGACCATTGAGAGAAAAATATGTGGAGAAGAAAAACGCACACATGTCCAAAAATATGGAAGAAAACATACAGCCAAATGATACATAACTGGCTAAAAGAAGAGCATAAGTCAGAAGAGCAGGTAGAGGTAGATTTGAAGATAGGAGGTTGCACATGAAGAAGAAATACGATTGAAGAATAGTACAGGAGAAGAACAGCGTTAGGACAAAGGCTGGGACGTAAGGAACATAAAGCAAGGAATAGTTGTACATAATCCAATGTTGAAGAATAGACCCCGTTGAAAGTTGCATTGAGGCCTTCAACATACAGTGTTCACAAATCAAGATCTATGTAACAGAATTTACGGGTGACCTGGGATTAGATACTCTAGATTGGACTTAAGAAGTAGAGCAATTTTTCAACACGGAGGGAGTTGCAAAAGGTCAAAGCACAGCAATGTTAGCGATAACAACATTGAAGTTACTGAACTTCATGCTGTGATGTAGTTGGACCATTTGTAGCAGGATAAAGTGAATATATAGCTGGTCATCCTTCCTATATAATTTTACCTGGTTTATAGTGGGAATTCTAGTGAACATTTGCAAAAGGTGTTTGACAGTATTTTGAGGTAGAAGTTTGATGAGTGCAAAATCCAAGCATAACTTGTTGGACAGGCACTAGAGCATAGGATGAAAGTCCAGAATATCGATGGTTTGGAGATAGTTTGTAACAAAATTACTGAAAAGGTTATTGAGATTTGTGCTTCGTTAGCAGGATGCACGAGGTGAATGAATTGAAGACTGATAAGAACATATAATGAACTGCTTGATGGAATTTGGGGTCTAGGCAAAGACCAGCAGGATAGAGGGAAACACAAAATAGTGTTCACTCATAAGATATATTTTGTTTGTTAATTTCACAGGAAAAAATAATTTTGTATTGTGTATGTACTATGAACACTATTAAAGCCCAGTATTATCTGCTGCCGAACTGTTGGATTTCTACTGCATAAACACTTAGCAACTGCATTAGCCTCTCCTGTAACTTCCCATTAGATGACAATACTGTACTGATAGCAACAAAATTATGTAAAAGTACCCCCCACAGAAAAGTAAGGAAGAAAATTTGCCCATTGAGGAGAACCCCAATATATAGTGTGTTGCCATTGTTACCAGTGACCACAACCATCTTTGCAAATTGTCATCTCTGGCTAAGTGAGACTGGAGCCCATCCCCAAACTGAGGATTTGTTTTCACAAGATAAAAATTCTTCCTTAGCACCCTCTGCTCATCCTTTGTTGCTTTCATGACCTCCACAATCACAATTAACCTTCCATTGATGAAACTAATCTCTGCCATGTTCGTGCCCTGTTTTTTCAAGTTACCACACTGTTAGGCCATCAAATCAGCTCTTGTCATTCTGACTATTTTCTTCTAGCACCACGTAAACTACCTCCAATCCTGCATATCCTTTCGCTATTTCGCTCTTCATTCTCCTGAACTTCACCATACTACTGGACTTTTACTTGTCTTTTTTCACAATTTTTGCATATTCTACTGGACTGAACTAAGAGTGCTTTCCTGAACATCTGGAGATGAAGGGAAGGAAAAATACCTTCTGTTATTAATCTTAGAGGAACACAATTTTACATCTTAAGTGATTCAATTATTTGAATCTTTTGTTTTCTTTGTTTTGCTTTCTACTGACAATCTCTTAATCCTTTATCCACCCTTTGAACCCCTTTCCCCTTACTTGCTACTAATAACTCACACCATACAGACATGCGTGGCATGAATCCCTATTCCACTTGATCACTTCATCATGATACAGTACAATCTTTTATGGAAATTGGCTCTCTTCAAAGTTTTGGAATGAGGTAGCCCTGATCCTGTGTCAATCTTACACATTCATTAGTCATTTTATCTCCTAATATTAATGTCTCTCCTTATGAGTGAACCTAATCTTTAATAACAAGCTAAACTCCCCATTCAGACTCAACTCAGTGAATTACTCCCCATTCAGTGAATTAACTATTAGTAATAGATTTCCCAGAAAAATAAATAAACTTCACAATTTATTTCATAGTTATAAACCCTGCATGTTTTGTCTTTTTAGCTCAAATGTAACTGCTGATTGTCTATTGTTTTGCCATTATCCCAAGTGTACAACTACAAATTTCACATGGAGGGCAGTGAAGCTAGCAGATAAAGATCTGAATTTGGTTCTTTGCTTTCTTGAAATTAGATTGAGTTCTGCACAGACAGAAGTGAGATCATTATTATAGTTCTTTCAGCAGAAGAGGAGTTCGACATTCTTGCATTCTTTTCGGAAAAGAATCTGTTTTGCTTCATGTTAATAATAAAAAGCTTCATTGTCTTTGACTTGTATGTTTATAATTTGTCCCCAGAAAAAAGATGCCCTAAATCATTTTAAAATGAGCAAACTTAAATACCAACAATGGCAAGTAAAAAAGATGCCCTAAATCATTTTAAAATGAGCAAACTTAATTACCGACAATGGCAAGTAAATGTTGTCTAGGAAATTATTCTTAAATGCCATGCCATGTTTCATGCTCAAATGTGCAGTGCTTTCGAAGTTCTTAATCATGCTTGTTTCTGGAAATTTGATAAGTATATTTGAGTTTCTTGTTGGTCTGCAATGATAAGGGAGTAGACAATAAAATTAGATGAAGAAAAATTTAAAAAATTAATATAAAAGAATACTAGATGCTTGATGCTTTAATTTACTTTATTGTTTTATTTTCATTCACATGTGAGATGTGTGCATCTTGCACACAATGGAAATCTTTGTCAATATTATTTGAAAGGGGTCCATGTTTCCAGCTAGTTAATTATAAATTTTAAGTTTGAATTTTTTGTAAAGTGCCTTCGTTGTTGTACTTTAGGTGATGCCTGTATTAAGGCAAAAACATGACGAGTTTATGTTGAGAGAACTTGTGAATCGATGGAATAATCACAAGATAATGGTCCATTGGCTATCTCACTTCTTTGAATATTTGGATCGTTACTTCACCCCAAGACAGTCTCTTCCAGCACTGAAGGAAGTTGGCCTTACTTGTTTTCGTGACCTGGTAATTATTTTTTTGTCCAAGATGTTTTGGTTTCTTCCCCTCTAACTGTTTTTTGATTGTTTTGGGATTAACAAAAACACATTTTTTTCAAAATTTGGGAATACTTAAAATTAAAAAAATTAGATGTCTTTTCCTTCCTTGCAGCTCTATCAGGAACTGAAGACTAATGTAAGAAATGTAGTGATTGCACTGGTATGTTCTTAATCTCAGCCAAGCTACAGTTTTATCGGTTGACAAGTCATATTTTTTTTGTTTTAGCATGATTTGTAACATTAGATATTGGTTATGTTGACTGTCTTAGATTGATCGGGAACGTGAGGGAGAACAGATAGATCGTGCTCTACTGAAAAATGTTTTGGGCATCTTTGTGGAGATTGGGATGGGTAACATGGACTACTATGAGAAAGACTTTGAATCAGCCATGTTGGAAGACACTGCTGCATACTACTCTCGAAAGGCTGCTTCATGGATTCTGGAAGATTCATGTCCAGATTATTTGATCAAGGTCTTCCCTAAAGCTTGTTTTTTTCATGCAAATTTATATGTAAACACTTGTTGAAATGAGCTTTAAACTAAAGCAAAAATGTGTATCTTTCTACAGGCTGAAGAATGCTTGAAGCTTGAGAAAGAAAGAGTTAGTCATTATTTACATGCAGACAGTAAGCAAAAGTTATTAGGGGTAAGGTTCCATTTGTAAGAGTTCTTGTGAGTGCATAACTTGCTGTCAAACAGGTTTCTCATTTTTATTTTAAAATTCAATCACTCATGTAACAGAACACCAAAAATGTTTTGATCGTTTTAATTCAATCTTTCTTACTTCATTTCTCTGTAGAAAGTAGAGCATGAACTCCTTTCCCAATATGAAAATCAGCTTATGGAGAAGGAACATTCAGGGTGTCCTTTCTTGCTAAAGGATGGGAAGGTATGAATTTGATACATGGCTTTGCAGTGTGCAAATGTGAAGTCTCTTTTCTAGTATGTTTTCTGCTAATGAACATTATTAACTGAAAGTGAGTATTCACTGCAGATGGATGACCTTTCAAGGATGTATAGGTTGTTTTGTAGGATACCCAAAGGTCTGGAACCAATAGCCCAATTTTTTAAACAGGTACTTCTTTAAATTCTTTTGCTTTGCTACTTGATGGAAAATTGCCCTATATGAGAGGCTTTTTAGAACTTGAAATGATGTTTTGAGAAAATAGGACCTTTTTCAGATTTATTTGTTCTGACAATTTTCTATGCCTTGTAGCATGTTACCAATGAGGGAACAACACTTGTTAAACAAGCAGAAGATGCAGCAAGCAATAAGAAGGTAACATATTTTAACAGGAGTATGAAATTGACACCTAATTAGGTGCAGATGGGAGATAAAATCTTTGTAGGATGCTAAACTTTCACGTGTGTCTTGACAGATCATAGTTCTAAGTTTATTCTTTCTAGTTGCATGGGAATTTTGAAAACATCTTCAACACTTATTATATGATCATTCTGACCAGAAGGCTTTTGTGATGCAGTTGGAGAAACAGTATATTGTTGGTCGACTAGAGCAGGTATTTATTTTTTGTATTTTGTTAGTTTTTGTGGCAGAAGCCTTTTTAGATTATATTTAAAATCCAGTACATTCATGTTCATCTAAGAAAATAAATGACTTTAGAACCTATAAAATTTCTATAAAATGCCATGCTTAAGAAATTCTACCAGAAGTTGTTATATCAAACCACAAAGATCACATAAAAGAAAAATATCAATGTTTTATTTTGTCCAGAGAGCTGGAAAGATAGATTATAATCTACTTTATTCTTGCTGGAATTTTTGTTTAAAATATCTGAGTCAGAAAGGTGAAATATACTGGCATGTAGAGTATTTTTGTTTGCATTAGGGTTTATAGCAACCAGGACTTCTACCAAGAGCCCAAATGATCACTTTTATTGTTTATGAAGAAAACTAAATGCAAACTCCATAAAATATCCCCTTGGACAGACTCAATTTTATGAAATTTGTTTGTCATTTACACTGTATCAAGATCAATCATCAGAAATATCACTTTGTTTGTATGAATTCCCTTCTCGACGAGCATTGTATGGGGTACTTAAATGCCTTCAATAGGATTACAAATTGACTCCTCATTTTTGAGACTTCCTTTTTCTCATTGACCCCCACGTGAGTTGCTAGTAGGAGCTACTTTCAATCACATGTTATCATTGGTCTCTAGCTCACGGACAGGGATCTTGCCATTTTGGTGGCATCATTAGATTTGGTGGTGTAGCATGTCTTATCTGTCATTCTCTTAACTATGGAGTTTTAGTCATGGCCTCCAATGACCACGCCAACACACTAGAATCATGTGGATTTGACTTCATTGAAGTGCCTCTCTATTTTTGAGACATTTTCATTGCAGTTTGCTACTTCCCTCTAGCTTCTTTGAACTTTACACTCCATACTTAGTTTGGTGGGTCCCCCTTCCTCAACTTTTATTTTGAATATATCTCACTACACTTTGGGTAATGTTATCCTCTTGGGGCACTTTAATGCCTGCATAAGGCCTTTATAGATACCGATTCATGACAGATTCAAGGATGCCGTTCTTCCGTTCTTTTCTAGGAGATCGATCCAAGCTTAGTTGGATAGGACTTGCTTTTCTTGAATAGTCTTTCATGCTTTTTGGACATTGGCATCTTCACATGCTCCCCCATTGTGATTATGTCCTTGCCAACTAGGGGTTTCTCCCTCCCATTTTACACCTTATGAACACATACCTGTTCCCTTGTCTATCATGTGTTCATTATACTTCTTGCCTTCAACAATTGGTCTCACCTCTTCTGCACTTATTGTCCCTTCAAACAAGTATGTCCAAGCATGAGCTTTTCTCTAAGGCCATTTACAAGGTTGCCCTTGATTCCTAACCCCACACTATTAGCCTCCTCTCTTGTGTCCTGAAAATAGATGCCCCTCCAATTGAACCACTAGTACAGGAGTGTAAACACCTCTGTAGACACCTTTATTTTACTTCACATGACCCCCTTTTGTTCCCCACCTTTGAAAAGATTATTTGTCTCGTCTGTCGGAAAAAATGTGTTAGTTTTTCATACATTCATAGCATAATAATTCAAATGCATAAATTGGATCTTCTAGAAGAAAGACAAAGCACAAAACAATAACAGAAGAGTTTAACTTGGGAAACCCAAACGAGAGAAAACCCAACAACCTTCGTATAGATGATAATTCCGAGATCATAGTACAATCATAAAAGAGAAAAGATGGAAATGCTTTCCAAAAGATAGAAACCCCAAAATAGTCTTCTCTTGTTGCAGTGCGAACTTCTCTATCTGGATGATGCGAATTTGCCTTGAGTGGATGAGTGGGTAATGAGGTGAACTCGCCTCTTATTTATGCAAGTGCAAAACTGGAAAATTCCCTAACTAGGCTGACTTCTCTTAGGGAGCAATAAATAATTTTCTTTTGCTTGCTTTTCATCCCAAGGTTTACATTGATTCTTTCAAGGGTTTTACATAATTAAATACATCAAGTTCATCACCCTTAGGAGGTACAATCAAGAACAATAAAATACAATAAATAATATCTTCTGAAGTTGCACAAAATCCAACAGTGTGAAGATCTCTCCATAAGGGGATGAGAGCTTCGTAAACACCTCTTCCATTCACCTAAAGCCTTTTGGCACACCCTTTTCCCTTGACATGTTGCTCTCCCACGTGATCTAGATTTTGAGTCCATGTTCTCACATACGACTTCCCTCTATGTTGTACATAGTTCATAATTTTGCATGGCGACAAGAGGAAAGTGGTCATGATTATGAGTAGTCATTGGGCGTGCTCCTCAAGCATGGAATTCACTCCTGTGTCCACATTCTAGATTTATAAAATCATGTTTGTTGAGGTTTCCCTTTTTCATGGTCTTGTGAGTGTTCTAAAAACTGGCCTAATTGAATTGTTAGATTGATTGATTCAAACCTTGGTTTATGTATTTCTTAGTGAACTAGTTCATAAATTGAGTTGTTTGTTTTTTATCTTATTATCAAAGTTCGGTCTGACCCTCAGTCAATTTTGAGTTCAATTTTGACTTTTAAAACGTTGGGTTCCACCATATCATCCACTTGTTTTTGAAATCCAGAGTTTGTTAAGATCCAAACAATTACAGGACCAACATTGCCACAGCTTTGCCAAACTTTATGTTACAATTCTTTGTTTGTGGCTATCACACGAGCTTGAGCATAGGCGTGCTCCTTAGGTCCAAAGGATAGGTAGGATTTCACTCGAAGTATCATACCATTGATCACATCTTCATGCCTGTTGTCGTTATTGAGGAATCCCTATTAGATTTTCATACAATTATAGTAGTATAATTTAAATGCATATAAACAATAGGATCACTAGAAGAAAGACAAAGCACAGAAACAAAGAATGTGAGAATTTATCCTAGGAAACCCAATAGGGAGAAAACCCAACAACCTTCGTATACAGAAGAACAATTTGAGAACAGAGTCCCGAGATGAGAGAGAAGGTAGAAAGACTCTAAGTATGAACCCCAAAAATAAGATTTTCCTAGCTACGGATGTGAGCTCGTCTCCAAGTGATGCGAACTTGTTATGTTTAGTGAATGAGTCAAATGAGGAACACAACCTCTTTATTTATACACTTGCCAAACTAGCTTTTTCCCTAACCGGGTTGACTTCTCTAACTTGACATGGCCGACTTTACCTGGGAACAAATAAATAATGTTTATTTAATTATTTTCTTTGGGTAATTTATCCCCAAAGTTTACATTGATTCTTTCAAGGGTTTACATAATTAATTACATCAAGGTCATCTCTTGTAAAAGGTACAAATCAATACAATAAAATATAATAAGAATAACTTCTGAAGTTGCACTAATTCCAACACTCCCTCTCAACGAGGAAGGTATTCTTCGGTCACGGTCATCATCAGCATCACAATCATCTGGAACTCATCTATACATCTATGCTGTCTCGATCATCTTTATACATACTGAAGGTTGTCAACACAGTCTCAGTCCTTTGAGAAGTGTCATCATATACCAACTCAACCAATCCTTCGGTGAGTCCAAGGGTAGACTCTCCATCTAGCCTGGATATCCAAGAGTTTAGCTTTACACTCTACTTCATGTCTGTCTCATCTACCGATGGGATCCTCCCATACTTGGATGATAACCTGGACGAGTAGAGGTGCACGATCATCTACTACCTGTTTGTCTTATCTGTCAATGGGATCCTCCCATACCTGGCTAAGAACCTGAATGTTTAGAGGTACCTGTGCAAGCTTCACACGGCCATCTACTACCTGTGCGTCTCAGATGTTGATGGGATCCTCCCATACTTGGTTGAGAACCTGGATGATTAGAGGCAGCCGTGTGGAACTAAACTTCACCCGACCACCTACTACTTGTTCGTCTCATCTATTGATATGATTCTCCCATACCTGACTGAGAACCTGGACGAGTAGAGGTACCTGGGTGAAACCAAACTTCCCCTTACCATCTACTACCTGTCTGTCTCATTTGCCGATAGAATCCTCCCATACCATGCTGAGAACCTGGACGAGTAGAGGTACCTGGGTGGAACTAAACTTCACTCGACCATCTACAACCTGTCTGTCTCATTTGCCGATGGGATCCTGCCATACTTGGCTGAGAACCTGGACGAGTAGAGGTACCTGGGTGAAAGCAAGGTAAACATCTCCATGTCATCTTTCCCTCTCAAGGAGGGACATGTTCTCTTCCACTCTAGTCTTCCATGAAAGTATTCAAACTTTATCGTGGGAAGAGGCTTGGTAAGAACATTTGTAGTCTAGTCGTCTTTCAAAACATATTGTAACTCGACGACACCTTTTTGCACCATATCACGAATGTAGTGATATCGAATCTTTGTATGCTTCAACTCGTTGTGGAATATGGGATTCACTGACATTTGCACACAACTTTGGTTATCACAGTGAATCACAGTTGGCCCTGGAATCTGGCCAAAAAATCCGACAAGGAGTTTCCGAAGCCATACAACTTCTCGAGCTGCTGTACTAGTAGCCATATACTCGACCTCTGCAGTTCTGAGTGCTACTGAGATTTGCTTCCTGCTACACCAGGAAATCACTGTAGAACCCAAGCTGAAGCAACATCCGAAAGTACTCTTCCTATCTACAGCACATCCGTCCCAATCTGAGTCAAAATCCCTGCAATATCAAGCCACATTTTGAAGCATATCTCATGCCATATCCCACAATGCCACACAAGTATTTGAGCACATGTTTTGAAGCAACCCAGTGAATTTGTCTCGATTCACACGTGAACTAGTTGAGAGCATTCACAGCGAAACATATGTCTGCTCTAGTGTTTGTCAGATACATCAAAGATCCAATTAGTTGGTGCTACATAGTGGGATCAATCAAATTTGAATCTGAAGCAAAGTCCCTTAGCTTCTTCAAATTTGCATCTATTGATGTGACCATGGACTTACAGTCCAAAATTTCGAATCTCTTCAGAATATCAATAATGTACTTTCCTTCACTTAGGAGAATCTCCTTCTGCCTCTGCCATACTTCTAGTCCCAAGAAGTAATGCATCAATCCAAGATCCTTCATTTCAAACTTAGAGGCAAGTTCCTTCTTACACCATACAATAAGCTTCTCATTCCTTGTGAGAAACATGTCATCAACATAAAGAACCAAAATCAGTGGCTCATCATCCACAACCTTGTAGTAAAGGTTGGGGTCTGCATCACCCTTGGTGAATACCAAGCTCACCAAGTATCTGTTTATCCATCCATACCAAGCACGAGGTGCTTGCTTGAGTCCATATAATGCATTTTTCAGCTTACATACATGAGACTCCTTCCCATGGACAACAAACCCTTTTGGTTGTTCAATATACACTTCTTCATCAATAACACCGTTCAGGAAGGTTGTCTTGACATCCATCTGATGCAGCTTTCATTCCATAGCTAAAGCAAACCCAATAATAGTCCTGACGTAAGTATATCGAGCCACAGGAGCAAATGTATCATCATAATCAACTTCTTCTTTCTGAGAGAATCCTCTAGCAACAAATCTAGCCTTGTGTTTTTCAACACTACCATCTGCTCCATGCTTGATTTTGTACAGCCACTTGGAAGTCACTACTGACTTCCCCTCAGGTCTCGATACAACCTCCCACACATCATTCTTCATGATGGATTGGTATTCTTCCATCATGGCACCCTTTCAGACTTGATGTCTAGATGCTGCTTCATAGGTGGTAGGTTCTAAGTCAATGATGTGACTCATCAGTGCAACATAACTTGAGAACCTTTGAGGTCTCTTACTTTCTCGGAAAGTACCATGTGGAGCTTCATGCCCCTCTGCATCATGCAAAGTCTGTTGTGCCCATCTAGGCCTCTTCCAGCCTACTCCAATGTTTGTGGGAGCATCAATTGGCTCAACTAGATCAATGGGATTGATCTGTTCATCCTTCTTTGCTAACTCCCTCTGAGCTACTAAAGGGGGAGATGATCACGTCTCCTTTGGGTCTAGCATCTCCTCATCATCGATCTCCATATCAAATCCTCTACCTTTCCCAATAGCCATCTCTTCTTCAAAGGACACATCCCTGCTAACTTCAATCTGTCTTGATCCCGAAATGTAAATTCTGTGGGCCTTTGAAGACTTCACTATATCCAACAAAAGTTCCCTTCTTGTAGATCTAATTGAAATGCATAAAATAATCAGATCTGAAATATATAGGAAAGTAAAAGCTCTTAGATCTAATCTTTTAAGCATGAAACTAAGAAAAATGCAAGAAGAGAGTTTGTAGAAATGAAGATGGATGAGGCTTTGGTTTTCCAATGCTCGTCTCTTGCAAATGCCTCTGGAGAATCTCTGAAATGCAAATGTGTTAGAAGAAAGATGGTTGCCCAATAAAAGGAAGAACAATTGAGTTCTCAATTCCCTTGAGCTTTAGATCTACAGCTAAACAATGCCAAAACTTGCAATACAAAACGAGACTTAGTATGTTAGAATAAAATGAGACCAAATGAATATAAGTATAACCGAATACAATCGATTACATTCGAATCTCCTATTATCTAAGCATAAACAAACAAATTAACAACAGTAAATGTTTGTTTCTATACCCAATAGACTAAATTTACACAATGAAAGCATGAAAAAGCATATGTAAAGCAACAATATCACCTCATATGTAGAAACTCCAACACAAGATGCACACGATGGACCTCCAAAGTCTTGAAATATATTACTCAATAGCAACAATGTACAAAATGGCAGAGGTTCAATGCATCCATCATGAAGAAATGAGTGTGAGATACCTTGCTTATATAGAAAAATGAGAGAGGGGGAGATACACTTCCCAAGATAGATCATCTTTGACACTTGGAGAAATAGATTGATACACTTGGAAAAGGCTTGTTGACACATGTGAGGGTTTGGGGAGGTTAATGACACATTTCTCCAACCATTTGACACTTTTCAACCTCCTCTTGACACCTCTCCAACCACAAATTCGCCCCCCCCCCCTTGGTGGATCTCCAATCTTCAATCAATTCACCATTTATTTGCTCAATATTCTCCTCGATTTGATTGTCACTCAAAGCAGATTTGATTCCAACACATTTCCTTGATCCGTGGGATTGAGATTTTTCCTTAAATGCAACTTCCAACTCAACTGGACCTCCGTATTTATTATCCCTCAAAATTAATTTTGAGAGAATTTTTATTTAAGTGAAAAATAATCACTTAGAACTTAGGAAAAGTGGGTTTAGGGGTTTTATGGGAGCTCTAGGTTAGAAAACGAGCACCCCCATGCCAAACTTCACCTCCTAACTACACTTTTATCACTTTTTGATTTTTTTAAATTAAATTATTAAAAATCTCATAAACTGAGAAAAACAAAATTCTCATAATGACTCAAAAACCCTAGGGGACCTAGTGCATGTCCATATGATTCAATACTGATGGCTAGCATGTTTAAAAAATACATACACACATGCTTTAATAATCTCCCTAAGTTCGACCATCATGGGAATACTCCAGCTTTGGAGGTGTAAGTGAAAAACTCAAGGATTATACACAGCTAGAGAGCAACACATAATTCCTAAGGAAAAAACACTCTAGAGTATCCCTATGATAGCAAACCTAAGTTAGACCAAGCCTCTTACAAAATAATCATGTTTAGACCAACTTATTACAATACGCCCACAGGGGTCTGGACATACAAAATTTATAAAGGGCCAAATTTTTTTGGCCTGATGGATCTCGAAACACTAACAATGAACATTGAACATGTTCACAACTTCAATGGTTCACTCAGAATCCACTAAGTGCAATTTAGTGGATAACAAGACCAAAGTAAGTGGTCATGGAGCTGAAATTTTTTATTAACCAACCAAAAGCAAGGTCAAAATGGTCTTTTGATTTATTTGTATGTGGCAGAGATTGTAATGCAATCTATTTGTTGGCTTATTAAAATTCACCAATATCTGATTCTCCTTGAATCTCTTTGCTATATGCATTAGCTCTTTTTTGCCTCTTGTGGCATCTCCTATAGATCTCTGTACAAAGCTTTGTGGGACCAGGAGAACTTATTGACAGTCTAGGAGAACTTAGTGTCTTTTTTCTAGTTTTAGTTCTTTATATTCTGGCAATCTAAACTTTATAGGGTTCTATTTCCAGTTTTAGTTCTTCAAGATTGGAATTGGATTGATAATATGATGTGTTGAATCTCACATGTTCCTGTGTGGGTACCTTTACAAAATGGCCCCTGTGATAGACTAAAACCCCACGGAAGTCATTTATCTCTGGTCCTTATGAGATGAACATGAATAAACTCCAGAATTTTCTAATCTAGTGGCATTGAAGCCTTTGATTCTAGTGTGTATTTGTCATCTTTATACAAAATGTTCATTGATTTAAATCCAATGAGCAATATCTTTAATGAGATTGTCTTGAGGTATAATCTCTATTTCTTTTTGCAGACATTTGTGTGGGAAGTTATTGGATTGCATGACAAGTACTCGCAGTATGTCAGCATGTGCTTTCCAAACCATTCTCTTTTCCACAAGGTTTGCATGTGTATATTCATTCACTCTCATTCTCTTTGTTTTTTATTCCTCAAGAATATTTTTTACAGATGCTCTGTATATACAATTTATTTCATTTTATGAACTCTTGCAGGCCTTAAAAGAAGCATTCGAGGTATTTTTCAACAGAGGAGTAGCAGGAAATACAAGTGCAGAATTATTGGCTACTTTTTGTGACAACCTATTGAAAAAGGGTAGCAGTGAAAAATTAAGTGATGAAGATATTGAAGAGATACTTGAGAAGGTGGCACCTGCATTTCATTTGGGATTACTTCAATTATAAGATAACCTAGCTTACTTGAGTGCTGATATCATTATTCATAAATACTGCAGGTGTTAAAGCTTTTTGCATACATCGATGATAAAGATCTGTTTTCAGAATTTTATAGGTAGGTTTCTCCATATCTTCCCCTTCAAGACTTATTTCCTGAATAAATTGGATATATGTCTTAGTAAGTAAGATCTTCTCTAGCTTTTGCTGAGCATTGAAAGAAAACTATTGAATGGAAAGCCTCCAATTTTTCTAGTTTTTTCTGTTTTGTTTACTATGTGAGGAAATTTCAGTTGCATTAACCCTTTTTGTGAGAGAATTTGATGAATAGATTGGAAATTATTTGTTATTTTTCCTGTGATAAATTTTAAATGTGTACCAGCTAAGGTTGGCTAACAACCTTTGATGGACAAATAGTATCGAGTGAACAAGGTACATTGTATTTGAACATTGTAGGAAAAAACTAGCATGTCGGCTTTTATTTGATAAAAGTGCAAATGATGAACATGAACGGAGTATCTTAACGAAATTCAAGCAAGAATGTGGAGGCCAGTTTACTTCAAAGATGGAGGGAATGGTACGCAAAATGTGACTTTTTTAAAGTCTGTGTAATGCTTACAGCTTGTGTATTTATAATTTAAAATACTGGGAAATAATTTAAAGCTCTTTGATTCATCTTCTAATCCATATATTTCTTCTCAGCTTACTGACTTGACTTTGGCACGGGAGAAGCAACCAAAATTTAAAAAACATCTTGATGATAATGTGCATGCACATCCTGGAATAGATTTGACTGTAACAGTCTTGACTACTGGATTTTGGCCCAGCTACAAGTCATTTGATCTTAATTTGCCTGCTGAGATGGTGAGATTTCTGTGTTTCCCTCTATTTCCACAGAAGGTATTAGAAATAGAAGAATATGTTATCGCTTTGAGGCATTTTTGTGTTTCCCATTATTTCCACATAAGGTATTAGAAATAGAAGAATATGATATCAATTTGAAGCATCTTGAAGGTGTTTTGTGAACAGCTGAGTGATTCCATCAAGAGTAAATGACAGAATGGAAGTCATTTGTTTCACGTAACTGAAAGAAATTGTTCAAGTACTTTACATGATTAAGCGAGACTGGAAAGAAATTGTTACATAGGCTAGAAACATCAACATCTCATCTTTAGCTTCCAGATCTAGGGAATCCACATTATTCTTGATGATATTAAGTCTATTCAAAATCTGATTTGCAAACTCAGCTTTAGAGGCCCAAAATTACCTTAAATTGGATATTATATGTTCCATGTGGAACATTTGCCTGAGCCTATTCTTCCATCCACAAGAAAGAAATGCCACAAGGCATATCATGTCCCAAAGATCTCTGCCAGTGCCAAGCAATCTATTTGCCCAAATTCCAATCCACTTCCAAAAAGTACAGAACAAACAGTAGGTCTAAAACATATGCTTCACCATCTCCTACTTTGGGCAGACACTACAAAGCCTATTTGACCAGCCTGTTTAATGGGATCTATCCTTGAATTCTAGGTTTGCATCTTTAAACCATTGTACTATGTCCTAAAGCACTTATTTCCTATTTCCTATTTATTCACATTTGAGATGATTGGTCTAATAGACATAGTTTTCCTGTGTCACAGTACCTGAATCATATAGGCCTATCACAATTGCAGTGTCAGTCCTTCCACATAGGGCCTCATATTGAGTTGCATGTTGAACATGCTATGATATGGGAATGTTGTGCAACTGCAAGTTTCAAGAAAAACATATTTTTCAGCAATTCAGAGGCACTGAGATCTAGTCATTGTTCTCTACTCTAGTCCTTTATGGAAATGAGAATCCATTGTGTATCCCAAGTATGAAAGCCTCTTTTGGCAATCTAGATCCTCTTTAGTGTTGTTGAACCAACTATATTGAAAGAAGTCTCTCTAATCACATTGAAGAGTCCAAGAAGTCCTGTAATTCTCGAGATATCAGGTTCTTTCTAATTGATGTCTAATAAAAATCTACTAACTGGCATCTCAATGTGGCTCTTACAATCCACTTTGTTTTCAAGACCATTCCTTGATAGCAGAAAGCAATCAACCCTAGGCTTTGTTAATCTTTGGAAATAATAAAAATTTCCTAAGCAAGTAGCGTTGGACCTTTCTTCATTCCCTGTTTTCCCCATAAAAGCCTTCACAGTATATCCTATTTACTGAAGGAAAAATGCAGAAATAGTAATAAATATGACAAATTCATAACATTCTACACAGGATGGTAGTGTACCCTGCCAAATGTAGATCTTGATGGATCCAATGCTGTAGTTTGCCTTTAATTTTGGTCAATGCCCTTCTTCACTGCTTAGCTGATGAGACACCAATACCAAAAGGGATATTGAGATATCCATTGATTTGACGTGGTTGGATAAGTTTTCATTGACTAGACTAGTAGACACCAATACCAAAGGGGAATTGAGATATCTATTGATTTGATGTGGTTGGATAAATTTTCATTGCATTGTCAGTGAATCTAGCTAATATTCTTGATGGATAAGAACTATTTGGTAGTGTACCCTGTCAAATGTAGATCTTGATGGATCCAATGCTGTTGTTTGCCTTTAATTTTGTTCAATGCCCTTCTTCACTGCTTAGCTGACGAGACACCAATACCAAAAGGGATATTGAGATATCTATTGATTTGACGTGGTTGGATAAGTTTTCATCGACCAGACACCAATACCAAAGGGGAATTGAGATATCTATTGATTTGATGTGGTTGGATAAATTTTCAATGCATTGTCAGTGAATCTAGCTAATATTCTTGATGGATAAGAACTATTTGGTAGTGTACCCTGCCAAATGTAGAACTTGATGGATCCAATGCTGTTGGTTGCCTTTAATTTTGTTCAATGCCCTTCTTCACTGCTTAGCTGATGAGACGCCAATACCAAAGGGGATATTGAGATATCTATTGATTTGACGTGATTGGATAAGTTTTCATTGACCAGACACCAATACCAAAGGGGAATTGAGATATCTATTAATTTGATGTGGTTGGATAAATTTTCATTGCATTGTCAGGAATCTAGCTAATATTCTTGATGGATAAGAACTATTTCTTGACTTGCCAATCATTGATGAAGCCAGTATATTCTTATGTGATATTTCTGAAACCCACAAACTTATATATTACATTACTTATAAATTTTGGAGCATACCTGATCTGAAGGTCACACTTTTTGAAATGATCACATTCTCTCTTCCTATTCTTCTTTTTCTTTTTCCTTCCTCGTATAACTTGGAAATCTGAATGCCTTTCTGAAGGTCATCCTTAACCTCTGTGTCATTTTTGCAGTTGCATTTGGATTCTCATTCTCCAACTGCCCCATCATGAGAGGGATCTCTTCATTTAGCTTATTACCATCAATGATATCCACTGCCCCATCCTTCATGGGTTCCCACGTAGTGAGTCAGGAATGGATTCCATAGCTTAAAACAACATAGCTTAACCTTTGAACCATCTGTTTCTGGTTCGACCTAAGGGTCCTTTTGCATACTTGATTTTTGCAGAGAGTCGTGAGGTGCCCTACAGAGCACAATATGGGGGAGATGTTGTCATGTAACGTACATGACAACAACAAAAATAAAAAATAAAAAACTTTTGGATGGCACATATAGACTCAATTTTAAATTCTATACAAAAGCTAAAAAAAATTAAAACCAGCATGGATCCATCTTAAATCCGGATCTATCAAGCACTGAGAGAGATCAAATTTATTGAGGTGTAATTTTTTTATCTTAAACCTTTTAAACATTAGAAGACACTTTACACTCCAAGATATTTGATCCCTCTTGGTGTTTGATAGATCTGGATTTAGATGGATCTATGCTGGTAGATATCCTGCTGGACACCTATGCCATCCACACTATGCCTTGCACTATCCATGGAAATCTCTAAAGGGAAAATCCTAGCAATGTTTCATTGCTTTTGACAAATTTGACTTTAGAATGCAACCTTCTTATAGTCTAGAGATTGAATAGATTGTTTCCCCAGTAGCTTCAGTTGTACAGCTTAATCCGATGCGAGTGGCAATCCTACTTGCACAGGGTACTTGCAATATTTTCATAAAGCTCTTGCAAAATATACGTCTAAGGTTACCAATTGCAAAATATACGTCTGGACTTAGATCCCCAATCCATATTTTCTCACACAGTTTGTCTATGATGTCCTTGAGCATACCCCTACTCATCATGCCTTTCCTCAAACTTAGATCCCCAGTCCATGTTTTCTCTGATAGCCTGTATCAGCTCTCCCTTTCTCTTGCCATATTTTCTTCGAATTAGACTTTGGGAGAGCATCAGTAGGACAATTAATGAGAAATGATTCCAAGCCGAGTTCATTTTAATGAGGATTTTCTGCTAGATTTGATTTCTTTGTTCTGGTGAACAGGTGCATGTCTTCACTGTATGCCTAGGTTTGCCCTGGGATATGTGAACCCAAAGAATGCGTCCCTTGGCAGTGGGAATGATTTCCTGTTTAACTATGATTTTATTCTATGTTTTGGCCCTCAAGAACCAAACACTTCAGCAATGTCCAAAATAAAAAAATTTAGCATTGAAAGCCAAATCAGAGAACCACAAAATAGTGATGTGTCATAGATGCAGATGTCATTTTTGGGTGGACTAGTTTTAACTTTTAAAGAAGCTATTATAAGGTTACATCAACATCTTTTTGGCATTACTTGCAAGTGGGTCAAGACATGTACGGAAATAGATGTTCCACAAAAGGTTGAAATACTTAATTGCAAATTGTAGCAAATAATAATGATTGATTGTCAAATTTCAATTAACAAGTGTTTTTACCCTTCTCAACCTGCCTTTTAGGACCAACTCAGTATTTTAGTCAGGACCAACTCAGTATGGCCTTCAATGTCAGTGAGTCAAGTAGGGATTGGAAATTCTAGCAGGCAAACAAATGAGGCAAACAAATGAGGGCAAGCGTGTAACACAAAGCATGTTAAGTAAAGATTGGTGGGTAAATTGCAATCATGTAGTTGCACTCACCACCCCAATGGTTTTGTGTTGTATGTTTTATAGTAAAAGCCCGTGTAGTGTCATGATCATCTATCAATTATTGTATTTTTATTTAGCTTATTAATGAAAATCCATTCATTCACCTATTTGAACAAGTTCCTAATTCAATGTTTGGAATTTGTTTCTCTAGAATTATTTGATTGTAACTTTTATCGAGGTATTTGTTTTTGTTCCCACTCTGTTCTTGCTACCTTGCTGCTTGTGCTGTTCGTTGATATTGGGCCCTATTTTACTGCTTGTGCTGGAAGTTGGTGGAACCTATGAATATTATTTTGTAGAACTCAGAGGTGAGTTTTGATTGTTTCCTGCCCTCCGTTTACAGGTAAAATGTGTAGAGGTATTTAAAGAATTCTACCAGACACAAACTAAACATCGAAAGCTTACATGGATATACTCTTTAGGGACGTGCAATATTTTTGGCAATTTTAATGCCAGGTCGGTGGAGCTTATTGTGACTACGTATCAGGTAAATTCTTTATTTTTTATCTTTTTTGTATAGATAGTTTTCATGTTTTCCATTATTTTATTTGTTGCCATCCACCTTTTTTTCCTGCCAATTTTTTACCATCCACTTGAAATGTTATTGATCACATTTACGGTTCTGGACGAGGCACTAGCAGATTAGTGGTTTTACAATTTTTAAAATAGTTTGCATTTTGTTTCTACATTGCCCTTGTTTTGAATGATCCATTTTGTGTTTCTATATTCTTTTCTAATGCTGACAATTACTTTTTTTTACCATGTCTGCATTTTGGTCATGTAATGATAACTATTAATACCTGTGTGGAAGAAGCAAGGGGAAATCGCCCATATCTATAGTTGTAAATTTGGCTTTCTTGCAGAATTGATTGTTCATAGTATTGATTTGTTTATTAATGGAATTTATGGGGTTGTTCAATGTGCAGGGATCTGTATTATTGCTGTTCAATTCTGCAGAAAAATTGAGCTATTCAGAAATCAAATCTCAGTTGAATTTGTCTGATGAAGATGTTGTTAGATTGCTACATTCACTGTCGTGTTTAAAATACAAAGTCTTGAATAAGGAGCCAAGCACAAAAACTATCACACAATCTGATTACTTTGAATTTAATGCAAAATTTACTGACAAATCAAGAAAGATTAAGGTTTGAGCTGACAAACCTTAATTATTTGATTTCACGTGGATCTTGTAACATTAAAAGATCTCTTGATAAGTGTCTTACTGAATTGTAGATTCCTCTTCCTCCTGTGGATGAGAAGAAGAAGATAATTGAGGATGTGCACAAAGATAGACGATATGCAATTGATGCTTGTATTGTTCGAATCATGAAGAGCAGAAAAGTTTTAGCCTATGTACAATTAGTAGCACAGTGTGTTGAGCAACTTGGGCGAATGTTCAAGGTAAGCACTATTGAAGAGTTAATTTATTTGGTCATAACTTGAACAAGGAATGATGCAAGTTTCATTCCCTGTTAGTCTTTTCATGAACTAATACTTTGTTGGCAGCCGGATTGTAAAGCAATCAAAAAGCGGATTGAAGATTTGATCACAAGGGAATACTTGGAGCGTGACAAAAACGACCCTAACATGTTCAAATATCTAGCCTGAAAAGGCATCAACTAAATGAGTGGGTTTTTGGCTTTGTAAAAAGCCCGCCTTGCCCAAAATTTCATGAAGCTTTAATCAATTTCATATATTCTTAACTTTGCTGATTTCCTTTAGAGCTATTAGCTTATGTTTAGTGTATAAGGTTCCAATCATATTGTGGGCCAGCATCAGAACTTGTTTTCAATTTCCAAGGTCTTCAAGAGCTAACATAAGGATTTGGCTCAAATTTCTTTTTGTTTGCTAATAATAAATGATGGCATCAAGGAGGATCTGGTAGGAGAGGGCTTTTCCATGGTTCAAGAATTGGCAGGAATTGGCTATTTACTTTTGTGTATTTATGTAATCATGCTATTTATTTCAAGCCAAACAAAGAATTGGCAGAGGCCTGGTTGATTCAGTACTTAGGTTCATTGTTTGATATCTGATTGCATGGATAATATGTGCAAATGAAGTGATCCCTACCTCTGACACTAATTAGTTGTAAGAATAAATTCCTTTTGAACGTATCAAGTTAAAGTTATCCTATGAATTACAAAAACAAAAATGAGCTCCATGCTAAAATGACAATTATGTTGAACAAGAATCAATCATGGTTAACTGAAAGCTGTAATGTTTTCTCATTGATGAAATGTTTAAAGCATTTGGACACTGTAAGATCCCCTTAGGCTGCTGTTGTGTTTTTAGTGTTCAAGTGGTTCAGGGCTTTTATAAAACAGTTCACAATCTTGCCACTGTGCTATCCCTCTTACTGCTGAATTGCTTTTTGTATGGTTAATTTAAGTTTTGTGTGTTTTTGAGTTTGGATTTCCAATTGGTTCTTCGTTGATAGAATATGTGCCCAGCAGCATTCTCATTGCATTGCATGAACGAAACAAAGCTTACATATAACAACTAATGGCATAAAGTCGCATGGACAGCAATTTAACATAGAACTTCAACTAGATATTTTATTTCTGACCTGTGACCACAGATCTGGACATGCATGAGCTGATATGATGAAAATATACTGTATCTGCCTCCTATGTAACTCCTCTGATCAGATCTTTATCTATGGATTTCATGCAACGAGAGTACACTCTCCCCAAGATAAATCGTCCTCCACAAACCAAGAGATGTCCCTGTAGGTGACAGCAAAGATTACGGCTCTTTTATGACTGTAGTGTCCTTCTTCAAATGCCTAGAAAAGGGGGATATGCCTGCGATTAGAGGGTCAGTCTTCAATGAATGCGTCCAGCAGCTGTATAACAACCTAATCCTCCTCAAATTGCCCACTAAGATGAGCTATACACTCGCACGTTTCTCTTTATACTAACCACCAGTGAACGCGTCCTCAAGGAGGAGAAGAACACGGCCTTTACTGCGAGAACCCTTGCGCCCAAGGTGATTGTGGCCTCCACAATGAGGAACATGGCCCCCAAAGGAAGATGCGGCCCTTGTATGGTGACATGCTTCTACCAAAAGATGACTCGGACCCCCACAAACAATTATCACAGACCTCCTTCCCACTTCATGCTGCTACAAATTGATGGGACGCCCTCTTCCATAGCACACGACTCGATGAGAATGAAGATCACGGCCTTTACCAAATCCCACGACCTCTGCAATATAATCTCTTCCTCGGCAGGGAATACTTGCCAAATATTTGAGTGATCTTCCCCTATGATTAGCTAGGGTCGATTAATTTCACCATCAAAACCAATTCCGTCCAAGGGTTTCAAACCCCACAACCCCAAAAGCCATGAGAGCTCTCCAAAATGACTTTTAATAAAAAATGATCCAGAATAATGAGAGAATGAGCTCCCCCAAAATCACTATTAATTTATTAATCTTTTTAAGTCCAAAAAGTGATTTATTTGACTTTAAAGCACTCGAAGTCACTTTTCATCCTTCCAATATTTAAAGCTCTTCATCACATTCCAACGAGCTATTACATTGAGGTGATCCTTTAGATAATTTAGATAAAATAAAAATTTTAGGGAATTTAATTAAATTATGTTCAATATTACTCACAATTTAGAGGAATGGTCAAAATGTATCGAAATCGAAAATTGACTGTGTAGGAGTGATCTCGACGATGATAGAAGATAAATGGTCTTGGTTGGGCAATATATAAATCCTCTAAACCCTCTGAGCTCATTGGTAACATCAAATTACTCCTCTGATTAGGCTGACACAAATACTGAAATTCATATCCACTTGCAGAACGAGAACCCAAAAATGGGGACATTACAGTCCTCCCTTCCCAAACATTGCTTGTCCTCAAGCAATGCCATCACAACCTTACAACCAACTAGCTGAACCAAACTAAACTTGAGAATGATTCGAGGGTCAAGTTATTGTACATTGCACGACAGTAATTTGAGCACCCCCTGCTCAAATTACTATCCTGCAAGGTACTAACACAAGAGGTATCCGGAATACTACCGATAAGTAGAGCAACTAGACACTGCACAAGTTTGGTCAACCCCTTAGAGAAATGCTCTTCTAGGAAGCCAATCCAATACACCATGCGCCAATTCTTTGATTCACTGTCACAACTTTGCCAATCATTATCAAAATTTGAAGTCATCTACCAATGAGATGAATTCTTGAATTCCACAACCAAATCGGAAGTCCATCATTCCCAACACCTACTGACTTATGTTGTGCCACACTGCTATCCATTAGAATCCAAATACGCCAATTCTTTGATTCTTGTTTTTATATGCAATCATCTGGTGGAAACAAAGTAGGAGACCTGCAAGATTTGAATTCTTCTTCTGAAGATGGAAGCACATTTTACCAAGTCGATCTATGTAATCTTTTATCTAACCCACCTTTATGTGCCATCAGAAACATAGTCAAATCATACATATGTGGGCTGAAAGAAAATTGATGAGCATACCACACCATGCAATGAAGGTGAAATTGCATGTTATACCATTGCCATTGCATGCATAAGGAGGTGTCTCACAACTTAGATCATGAAGAGCAGATTTTGCATTAGCTTTGTAAGCTTATTTGCCAACTTGATGCCAATCTGATTATATGACTTCAAACCTGATGCCCTCACTCCTACTCTTGGACCTCGATGCCTTCCCTCTCCGAAATGAATTTCCCAAAAGAGATATTCAATGAACTTGATTGTTATATCAAAACAAACTAAGGTTTGTTCAACTTCTTTTCTTGTTGAATACTCATCCTTAAGTGCTTATCCCAGAGGTGTATCACTCAAAAAATTACAAGCATTTCTTACCACAACCATTTTCCCAAGGCTGTCATCTGCACTCTTGTGAACAATTCTCCTCCGATCTCAAGAGTTCAGACTCTTAATGTACTCCCAACCCATTATCAACATATGGAATCATTATGGTGTGTGGAGTGCCAGAATCTCCAGGTAAAATCTCATCCATATCCATGGATTGAGCTTCCAATGGGCTCCCCAAGAGAGGTAACTCATGATTCACATGTTGCAAACTATGAGTACAAACATAAATTTCAAAATCATACCTCTCCTCATGCCCATGCAAATTTGAGCGCTTCTCATGCTTAACCATCACAAGAAGCTCCGCCCTGAAATCTTGAATGTGAATGATAGAAGACTTCACATTAATATCATCTTCATGTGTTATGGCTGCCATAGATGTCTAAACTACTGTTGTAGTTGATGAAGAATGAGCCAAACTCAATTCTAAACAACGCTTGTCAATCTGAATTTCTTCTTCTTGAAGGGCCACTCGAGTGGACTCCAAGGAAACCTTAGTGTTCATAAGCTCGAGGGTAAAATGGTCAACTTCTTCCTCTCTCCCTGTCAATGCATTTGAATATATTTCAGCGAGGTTGAGGAGATGGTGACGATCTGAATGAAGATGTAAATAGTCTGATTCAATTTCCACCAGGTTTTATTTGATTACTTCTAAACTAGCATGGTTAAATTCTTCTTCAATATCATCATTAGGTGTTATAACACAAGAGGGCTCAATTTGTTCTTTGTACTCATCATCAAACTCTTCACAAGATTTATCAACCACAATCTCCAAATTACCCACCAGGGAACTTGTTTAACCTTTACCTATAACATCACTTGATTCTTTTTCCTTACATTGGTTCTATCTTCTGCATTGATCCCACATATGTGATCAGGTGTCCAATCCTCCTGACATGTAAAACAACCTTGTTCCCTTCTCAAATAATTCTTGTTCTTTTTGGGTGTTTCTGGCACTCGTGCACCCAATGAAATTAGTTCCTCTTCAATCAACTGCTCCTTAAACTTCTCAATGTTATGTTCAACCAATCTTTTTGAGAACTCATACACTGTAGGTGAGACATCCTGTTCCTTCCTCCAAATGGTTAGCAAGTCTGATTGCAACTGTTTGTAGATTTCATCATCTTCATCTAAGATCAAGGATAAAATAGTGAACATCAGTTGTAGTATTTCCCTCATAATGTCATCATCATAGGGTGCTTTAGGGGTGATAATTCTTGTGACTTCACTAATGCAAGTGACAACTGCAAGTCTCACCTTTTCATCATGATGTCTCATGAGCATTGGAGTGACCAAAGAATGCAACCAATGGAGTCATAGCTTGACGCATCAATTGAGATGGTAATTGATCAACCTTGCCTAAACAATATTCTTCTTCCTCCAATGTGCTGAGAAGAACTTCTTTTGACTGAGGTATGTGTTCAAGCTTCTTACCTAAAAGTTTCAACTTCTCTTGAGGGAATCCGGTAGCCTCCTGTTCTTTCCATCCACCATGTATTCCATCCCTTTTCAAAATCAACCTGATTTTGCCTCAGATTCAAGCAAAGAGTTCATTTTATCACTGAAACTAGCCATGATGCTCAACTGAAATTTTGATCTGGAATTGAATACCTGCAGGTTTCCCAACAGACTAGAAGGATTTTGGGCTCTGATTCCATTATAAGATCCCCTTAGATTGATGTTGTGTTTTTAGTGTTCAAGTGGTTCAAGACTTTTATCAAACAGTTCACAATCTTGCCACTAAACTATCCTCTTACTGCTAAATGCTTTTTGCATGGTTGATTGAAGTTGTGTTTTGTAGGGTTTGGATTTCCAAATGTCTCTTCATAGCTAACAGATAGAATATGTGCCCAATGACATTCTCATTGCATTGCATGAAAGAAACAAAGCTTACATATAACAACTAATGGCATAAAATCACATGAACAACAATTTAACATAGAACTTCAACTAGATACTTTATTTATGACTTGTGACTACATATATGGACATGCATGAGCTGATATGATGAAAATATATTGTATATGCCTCCTATGTGTAATGTCCCTTTTTAGGAATTTTTAAATATGGCAAATGTTTCACTTTTTTCCCTAGTTCGACCTTTGACTAGTTTTGATGTCTAGGTCTCCAATTTGCTCCAAATGCTCCCAAATCTTCTGAGGAGGTGTATGAATGATATTAAGACTTGATTATGATGTTAAGGGATGATTTAATACCATTAAAACACTTATGCAAACTCCTTTAAGATTCTGTTCAATGTATGGTATTTAACTAGCAATTTCTCTTTGACTAGTATTGGTCCCTTGGTCTCCAAATGACTCCAAATTCTCCCAAATTGCTACAGAAGGTACTTGGATGATATAAAGACATATTTATAATGTTTATGGATTCTCTGGAGTGTTCATATGACTTCTGCAGCTCCTCTTTCAAATCCGGTCAAGATAGGGATTTTTACTAGTAAATTGTGGTTCAAATCCCCTAGGGGTAGATGATGAAAATGACTTTCCAAATGCACTCAATCCAACTCGAATATCTAAATGGAAGTAGGGGACATATAAAGGACATTAAAATGAACTCGTATGCATCACCATTCAACTTTTAATTTCTTCTATAACTCCCTTAAATCAGATGCAAAAAGACTAATTTCAACCTTGGGGGAAATGGCATTAAATCTTCTTCAAATGGTATTAAACTTATCAAAATGACTCCAAATGCTTAAGTAATGATCATGAAACTTGTATAATACATCAATAACATTCCATTCATCAATAAACCATCAGTATTTTACTTATCCATTCGAATCCATCAATATTACATTGGTTCACAACAAGGTAGTGGGGAAATGGCACCATTCTTTCACTAAAAATTAGATTTATACATTTCCACTTAGAATTTTGACCTGAAATTTTTTGAAGATGAAGAGCAAAGTATTTAATTCATATTAAAAAATAAATGGGGCATTATAAGCTCCCCCAAAGAGTACAATAGTTCACCAAAAACGCCCTCCCTCAAGGAGCAAGAATATGCAATGAAAACTAGAAATGGTTGAAGGAGTGAGATGCACTAGAATAAACCATGAGTGGGCCTGTAGATTACACCTACAAATAAATACTCCATTTAATCTCCATGAGAGACCTGAATGGCATTTCCAAACACCAACTTGGATGGGAATATTTCACCCTCGAAATTGGCTAAGGCAAGAAACTAGTCATCCACTAGATCCTCTCTCACAAATGCAATAGCAAATTCTAAAAATGATCAAAAGCTGACATTCTTCTTTGTTCATGAATTTTATAAACATCTAATGTCCTCCATGGGTCGAATTCCTTCCAAGAGCTTCATGCCAACTCAAGTTGGGAAGAGATTCCCAAGTATGCCACTTGTCCTTCCAATTCTAGCTTCCTCCTCCAAATTCGATTTGGTGTCTCTTTGGCTGCCCTAAATCACTTGAGCGCCCTCTTGGAGGCTATGTTTAGCCCTGACATGTCATATATATCATATGTTAGCCTTCAGGTCTGATTTGGGTCATAGGTGTCATAGATTCTTCATCATTGTTGTCATAGGAGTTAGGGAATCTAGCCCAAGTGTCCCCAAACCTCTAGTTTGACTCTTCCTCTTCCATGGAGGTTACCATCCCATCCAAATTTGACCTATGATGCTAAATGCCATGTGTATAAGCCTACCAACTCATCCAAGAATTTTTTCCTTCTCATGGATTCGAAATGGCAAGAGAGAGATGCCATGTGGCATTGAAAAATCAAGCTAGTGTGGGTCCCACATCCTCCATATGTCTTCAAAACCAATTGCCACTTAGAATTTCTCTTGTATTTATTTTTTTATCTCCTTTATTAAATATTTATGCCATTCTAATGTTCAAACATCATTTATTATCCCCCTTATTCCAAATCCCAAAGCTTCCACCCACAACCTAGGAAACCAGTAATTTTCCTCCTTGGCAATTATTTGACCCTTAACATTAATTAGACAAAATCTCATGAATATAGCCAATGGGCTTAGGCCATTGTGACCCAATGCAAAAATTTGGGACGTGACACTATGTGAAACCTCAGATCAGATCTGGAATCTATGGTTTTCATGCAACGAGAGTACACTCTCCCCAAGATAAATCGTCCTCCACAAACCAAGAAATGTCCGAGTAAGTGACAACAAAGATTATGGCTCTTTTATGATTGTAGAGTCCTTCAACAAATGCCCAAAAAAGTGGCATATCCCTGCGATTAGAGGCCAGTCTTCAATAAATGCATCTAGCAGTTGTATAACAACCTAATCCTCCTCAAATCACCCACTAAGATGAGCTATACACCCACAAATTTCTCTTTATACTCACCACCAGTGATTACAGCCTCCATAATGAGGAACACGGCTGATAGAGAAAGATGTGGCCCTTGTATGGTGACATGTTGCCTCCGAAAGATGATTTTTCCTCCACAAACAATGATCACGAACCCCCTTCCCACCTTACACTGTTGCAAATTGATGGGAAGCCCTCTTCTAGAGCACACAACTCAATGAGAATGAAGATCACAACCTTTACCAAAACCCCCGACGTCTGCAATATGAATCTCTTCCTTTGTAATGAATACCTGTGAAAGACCTAAGTGATCTTCCTCTCTGATTAGATAGGTTGTATTCATTTCACCATAGAAACCAATTTTGTCCAAGGGTTTCAAACCCTAGAATCCCAAAAGCCACGAGAGCTCTCCAAAACAATTTTAATAAAAATGATCTGAATAATGAGATATTGAGCTTGTATTTCTCTTTTATTCCCTTTTTGTTAATTTCTCCAGAGGTCACTACTCGCTCTAGAAACCCTCAGATCTCAATGACTTTGAGTCTCTATAAGTCAAACAAGTCCTGCTTGTATTCGCTAGAGAAGATCACAAATCTCTTAACAAATTTGATGAAATAATAAGCAATCACACTGAACTCACAAATTTATCCTGGAAACCCCAATGGGGAAAACCAGCCTTGATGGGGCTTTCTTCTTTCTCGAGCCCAGAGTAAAATGAGAGAGACTAGTTACATAAGAACCTTATAAGATACAATCGAATCTAACGGGTATAAAAGCCTAGATCTGTAGGAGCTTTTATTGTTTCTCTTGGGAAATGCGCCCTAGCTATCTTTTTTCAGATCTAGATCTCTCTGATAGTTCCTCTTTTCCTGTCTCAAGAAGTAGTATCACCTCTCTATCACCTCTACCCTTATCTTCTTTGTCAATTGAGACCACATGCAATCTCACTTTGTAGAATGTGCCCCCCTCTGCATGGCAAATGCGCTCCTCTCTTTGTGAAGCCACCCACCCTCAACATTTGATCTATCTCTGCTTAGAAGCTCTCATTGACCATAATAAAGATTGATCTGTGTCTCAGATCTAGTAAGGACTGATTTATCTCAGATCCCCTTATTGTCCCTCTTTGCAGATGCACCCCCTCTCTCTGGAAGTCACCCACTCTGCATGCACAAGTCATCCTCCTCTCAATCTCCTCTCTCTAAGAAAACTGCTGAGTAACTTGATCTAACAACCTCCTGCCTCCTTATAATAACTCGCTGATCAATTAGGGTTTTCGAAACCCTAATATGAGTTCATGCAAAAATCTTGCTTTTGCATGCTTTTTAATTAAAACTTGTGCATGCATGAGGCAAATCACCCAGAAAATTATGCATGCATCCACCATTGGATTCATGCCATCTAGTAGAGTGCATCTCAACCTCTACCTCATCTTGATGCCTATACTGAAAATGTATCTCCATGTTAGGCATTTGATCATGGAGGACAACTTTCCTAATTAACTTTTCAATAATCCCTCTTAACTAGGAAAGTGTTCTGGACCACTCCCATCTTTTCTTTGAAGTATACAAACTTTCTATTTATCAGGGACTTCGTGAGAATGTCTACCACATGCTCATTAGTAGATACGTACTGAAGCTTAACTGCTCCTCTCTTAACATGATCTTGAATGAAGTGATATTTGATCTCTATATGTTTGGACGTGTCATGAAAAATTGGATTCTCCGTGAGTTTTATGCAACTCTGATTGTCACAGTGAATCACAGTAGGCTCCAACTACTAATCAAATAGGCTCATCGACATCTTGCGAAGCCAAATTGCCTCACAATTGGCTAGACTAGTTTCAATATATTATGCCTCTGTAGAACTCAGTGCCACTGACTTTTGTTTCCTGTTGAACCACAACACAACTACCAAACCCAAGCTTAAACAACACCTGGACGTGCTTTTCCTGTCTACTGCACTAATTGCCCAATCATAATCTAAAAATCCAACTAACTGCACTCCACCCTTCCTCACATAGTTTAGTCCATACTCAATTGTTCCTTTGATATACCTACGCACATGTTTTGCTGCCACCTAGTGAACATCTCAGGGCTCCACCATATATTGACTCAAGGTATTGACAACAAAACTCAGATCTGGCCTAGGGTTGACCAGATACATCAAGGATCCAATAAGCTGATGGTACTTGGTGGGATCAACCAACTCATCCTCATAAGCTACCAGCTTCTTCTAGTTGGTTTTCATAGGTGTTGTCATAAGCCTATAATCTGGCATCCAATGTTACAAAAATTGGACCAGTTTTGGGAAAACCGTCTGGTCATACCGGTTCCGGAGGTTTTCAGGTCTGAATCTGTCATGTCCCAAATTTTGCATTGGGTCACAATGGCATAAGCCCTTGGCCATATTCATGATAGTTTGTCAAATTGTTGCTAAGGGTAAAATAATTGCCAAGGATGATGTCCAAGTTAGTAATAATGTAAAATTAGATCCAAATGGATAAGGTGGTTCACATTAAGAGAAAAATCTCAATTCAAAGTTGTAATATTCCCATCCAAATGAATTATCATGGAGGAAAATTACTAGTTCCCTAGGTTGGGGGTGGAAGCATTAAAAGTTGGAGTGAAGGAGCTACAAGACCCAAAGTGACCTTAAACTTACAAATGCACATGAAATGGGTCAAATAAATAGTAATAATAAAAAGAAAATAAGGTGACATTGGATCATGAGGGCACACAAGAGGTTGCGGGACCCACTTGTGGCAAGATTCCCCATTACGCTTGGCATTATTCCCTCACCAATTTGATTTCAAGAGGAATGGTAACATACTTGGGGGATTTGAATAGGTATTATTGATGGCATGAATCATATAAGGTTGAATTGGAGTGGAAGAGAAACTCCCATGGAAGAGGAAGAGGCATCTTAGAAGAATTGTGACACTTGGAGCTAGATTCCCCAACTCCTATGACACCAATGATGAAGATTATATGACACCTATGACAAATTTCAGACCTGATTGCTGGAATATGTCATATATGACATGTGAGGACTAAAAATAGCCTCCAAGAGAGCACATAAGGGAGTTAGGGCAACCAAAGAGTCACCCATTTGAATTGAGTGAAGGAGGAGACTAGGAATGGAGGGACAAGTGGCATACATTGGAATCTCTTCCTAATTTGAGTTGGCATGAATATCATGGATGGAATTCGAGTGAAGGAGGTCTTTGGGATTTTATAAAAGTCATGAAAAAAGAAGGAGAGTGGCTTTTGATCATTTGATATTTTGCATTTGGAGAGGAGAGATAGTAGAGTGCTATTTTACTTGCCTTAGCACCAATTTCGAGGGTGAAAGATTCCCATCCTAATTGGAAATTGGAGAGGCCATTTAGACCTTTTATTTGGAGCTACAATGGAGTATTTTGTTACAGGTTGAAGCTATAGTGCAGCTCGTGGTCACATTTCTTTCAGCTTGCTTCTACAACCATTCTTCCATTTCTTGGCATATTCTTGCTCCTTGAGGAGAGGCGCACTTGTTGAGGTGATGAACTCTTTGGGATAGATATTGAGGCCCAATATATTTGTAATCTGATATATGTACTCTGTATTTACCGCTCAGAAGACTTTCAGGTCGAAACTCCAAGAGATTTGATGTAAAAATGCTAAACTATGAATAAATGGTGTCATTTCCCCAATACCTTGTTATTTGCACTTGAAGTGGTATCGAATTGGAATGGTTCGGTCAATATCTGATATATTAATGCTGTATGGAGTGTCAATATTTTTCTTAAGAAGTTTCATATTCATTAGACAAAAATTTGGAGCAATATTCTCAAGTTTCATAACCATTTGTGAAGATTTACTATCATTTCCCCCTATGTTGAAGCTAGTATACAAACATCTGATTTATGGAAGTTGCAAAAGCCTTTAGGAATTGATTAATGTTTCATTTGGGTTCCCATTGAAGTCATATATCTGATCCATGTCTCTTTTCTGAAATTTGGGAGGCTCGTACTGCATTTGGGAAGCCATTGTTGACATCTACCCTGGGGAGTTTAAACCTCAAAACTACTAGTAAATTCCTCAATTTCTCATAGATACTTATTCGACCTTAAAACCACATATAATTGTGCACAAATACTCTCCTTAATGTCCTTTAACATATCCAAGTCTCAGACCAAGAATTTGTGAAGGTCGTACAGTGTTTGGAAGAGCTTTTGTTGCAAGACCTAGGGGGAATTTCCACTTCCCAAATTGACTAGTCTTGTCCTGAAATTTTTTCCCTAGCAAATTTCAGATCATGTATGGGTATATCAGTTGCTTATATATTTGATAGATGTGTTCATGTATCCTATAACCCCTCATGACCTTCCTCAGCAAATTCCAAAGCAATTGGAGGTGTTTGGAATCAGTTGTAAACCATATACCTAGAGTTGAAATTTGGTGAATTTGAGCAGTTTGGGAAATTTCATTAGAAGGGACATTACAGAATTGCCCATCCGAACCACTTTGGTCTGGTTCCGTTCAGAACTGGCCAACCAAACCGGTCGGTTCTTATTAGAATCGATTTTCTACATGAAACTGGTTAGTTCGTACAATAGCCGTACAGTGGGCCCAAATCACAAATTTTTTAAATTTAGAAAAGAATGAAGTTGGTGTTGGGGGGATGAATGTGGACAACCCTAAACACCATAATGATGCCTCATTAGATTGGGTTGTGGAGACTCAGTCACCATCATTTGACATTGACAATGAAGACCTTTTATGGATGGATTTGGACACACTTCCACAACAACAGGATGTGGAAGGTGATGTTGGACAGGTGCCTTTTGGACCAGGGGAGTCAAGTCAGGTGGCCCAAGCCCAAACTCCCCATATTGAGGATCAGGATGTAGATGGTGGCTCAGATTTTGAGTCGAAGGCCTCTAAGACCAAGGATTTAGATGATTAGATTGTTGAAGTCTTTGACTCTTGTCTTTTTTATAGGCCATTTAAAGCCTTTTTGATGATGTATTTTGATTCAGACATGTATTGCACTCAATGCTAACTGTTATTTTGGTTCTATGCACTCTTATTTTCTATATAAATGAGAAACTTTGCATAATTTGTGTATAATGGTTTGAATTCACATGGATGCACATGAATATATATATAATTTTTCAAAATTTGAATATTTTATGTATTTTTTGTGGATCGGTTTTGTGATCCAGTTTTGGTTCTATTCCGGTCCGGTTCCAATTCTCATGATCGGCCGATTCGACCACCAGTTCGGTTTTTGTAACTTTGCTTGCATCTAAAATCTCTTCAGAATGTCAATAACATACTTGCCTTGACCCAAAAATATATGCCCATCCTCCTGCCAAACCTCCATACCCAAGAAGTAGTGCATCAAACCTATGTCTTTTATTTCAAACTCTGAAACAAGATATTTCTTGCAACCACTGATGATTTTCTATGCTCTTGTAATGAACAAGTCATCCACATACAGTACTAGAATTATCGGATCCCCATTTACCATAATAAAGTGGAGATTGGGATTAGCCTCGCTCTTCTGGAAACCCAACTACTGCAAGTAAGTATCTATCCTAGAATACCAATCTCTCAGAGCTTGCTTCAAACCGTATAGTGTTGTCTTCATCCTGGACACATGAGACTCTCTCTCATGTACCTCAAAACCCTCTGGCTGCTCAATGTACACCTCCTCTTCTATGAGTCCATTGAGGAAATTTGTCTTCACATCCATCTGCTGAATCTTCCAACCCATCTCTACTACAATGGAAATCACAATCCTTATTGAGGTATATTGGGCCATTGGAGCGTCTCATAATAGTCAACGCCCTCTACTTGTGAGAAAATTATTTCCACAAACCTAGCTTTGTATTTCTCAATGCTGCCATCTACAACATGCTTAATCTTGTCGAGCCACCTGGAGGTCACTACAGACTTCCCTTCCGGTCTCAGTACAACTTCCCAAACATCATTTTTCATGATGGAAGCATATTATTCCAACATGGAATCTCTCCAGGCCTGCTCTCCTACTGCCTACTCATAAGAAGATGGTTCTGACTCACTGATACTGCTCACCATAGCCAAATAGCTACAAAACCTCTGTGGTACCTTTCTCTCTCTTACATTCTTCTTAGGAGTCCCCACTATCTGAGCTTCCTTCAAGGTATCTTAAAGCCACTTGGGATTCCTCTGTAAAATTAGTCACAACAAATCTAATGAACAAGTAAATCAATCACAACAGATGAATATAGAAAATATGGTGTAAAGCTGTGCAAAACATGCAGCAGTGCTCAATATCCCAATAAGGGTGAATAATTACAATACAATCCGACAATGTGAGTGAGCAATTCGAATTGACTAAGTAGGCCATTCGAATTACTGAATGGAGTAGCTTGACTCCAACTAGGAGTCCTCATCATCAATCGGTGGTGCTCATCAATGCACAAGAACCATTCATCCAGGTGCCAATCTGAGTCTAACTGAGTGTAACAAGTGTAACTAAAGTGTGTAGCACTGATTAAGGGAAGGAGGCTCAGTGGGGGGCGCATGGGAGGCTAACTGAAGTCAGAACAAGTCATCTAGTCAATCTGGAGGTCCAACAGAAGTGAAACAGTCAGTCGGGAGTGAAACTAGCCTCAAATCAGGGAGAATCGGAGCTAACTGAATGTAACTGAAGTGGAACTGCAGTGGTAGGTGAAGAAGTGCGCCCTTCTCTGGCAGTAGGTGAGAAGTGGGCACCTTCCTGACTAGGAGGGCTAAAACTCTGAAGTAAGTGGCTCCCGAGTGCTAGAATAAGGTGGCTAAGGTGCTGGAGGCATCAACCTGGTGACTGGGATGCATGCAAAATGCATGCAAACCCTAATTGCATGCAAGATCCTGAAAAAGATGATGTGGATATCTGAACACCCCCCCTCAAGCTAGACTATGATGTGCAAAAAAAAATAATGTGGGGCCCTGGTAACTAAGACCAAAGGTCACCCCAATACAATAATAATCCAAACTAATAACAGTAAATAAACCGAGGAAATGGGGAAAACCTCATGGGAAAAATACCCCCCCTCAAAATGAACTGTAACACACCAAAAGATTTAACTGCTCCAAACTCAAATAGATATGTCTGGAGGTATCTTACTCTTGGGAGTAAATGGATTATGCTCCAAAAACATGTGCTTGAATTCTCCATCAGTGGATGCAAGCGAATGTGGAGACTTTATGAACTTACTCTTCATACCGAAAATGGTGAGAACAAATCTGAAAATATGAGGATGATCCTGGAACCTGTGATTCGAACCAAGTGAGGTAGGAATAGCTCCAATCGAATCAAATAGATCTTGAAACTTGAACTTCTTATCAATAAAAGTTAAATTAGCTCCAAAAATAGATGAATGGTTTCTTGAGATCTCCTTTGAACCAACAAGGGTGAGATCAAAACCAAAATCAGCAAAAAGTGCATGAGAATTGAACTCAAGCGAATGGTAGTGCTCTTCATCTTCGTTAAAAATCTGAGAAACTTTACAAATGATAGAACATAAGTCTATAGGAGGCATGCAATCAAGTAGGGCAAATGCTTCACCTCCAAAATCAGATTTTACCTCCAAAACTTCAAGTAGATCATTATTTTGCATGCCGACAAACTCATGTGAAAGAGAGGATTCAAGAACCTCTTCGGAATCTAGAGTATGAGCTTGTTTATCTTGCTCAGAATTCGAAATAGAATACTTTGAGAAAGTGAGTTTTGAATCTACAGTTTCTTCTTCATCTTGAACAATTGTTGAGGCCAAGACATGATCGGAAAGAACACATAAGGAGATCTCACTGGGCTTGTTCTCCAAAAGGCTAGCATGATCCTCTTCTTCCTGCTTTCCAAATTCTCTGTCAAGTTGGACCCATAGATCACTTGGATTTTCAGCAGTATTACTGAGGTAGCGCATACAAGGAGACATAGCAAGACACATTGCTCCAAAAGCTCTGTCACAATCATTAAGCCAATCATTCTCCTCTTCATCAGAATCAAAATCTCTTGTATTACCAATGCACATATCAAAAAGACATTGTCTCTTCAAGAATGCAATCATCTTTGGTTTCCATTCATCATAGTTGAATGGAGTAAGAATATTTTGTGAAGAAGAAGTCTCCATCTTTTCATTAGCGAATGCACATGGAGGAAGTAAGAAACCTGCAAATCACACACAAACAAACACTATGTTTTCAGCCTTGCATGCACATGAGCGAATGCACATCAGATTTTGCATGCCGCTACTAAAATATATTGGTGAGCAATTCACTCAATCTTCATGTAGAACACCTGCAGAAAAGAAGTCTTGTCCCTGCCATGGCTCTGATACCATGTAAAATTAGTCACAGCAAATCTAATGAACAAGTAAATCAATCACAACAGATGAATATAGAAAATATGGTGTAAAGCTGTGCAAAACATGCAACAGTGCTCAATATCCCAATAAGGGTGAATAATTACAATACAATCTGACAATGTGAGTGAGCAATTCGAATTGAATAAGTAGGCCATTCGAATTACTGAATGGAGTAGCTTGACTCCAACTAGGATTCCTCATCATCAATCGGTGGTGCTCATCAATGCACAAGAACCAGTCATCCAGGTGTCAATCTGAGTCTAACTGAGTGTAACAAGTGTAACTGAAGTGTGTAGCACTGATTAAGGGAAGGAGGCTCAGTGGGGGGCGCATGGGAGGCTAACTGAAGTTAGAACAAGTCATCTAGTCAATCTGGAGGTCCAACGGAAGTGAAACAGTCAGTCGGGAGTGAAACTAGCCTCAAATCAGGGAGAATCGGAGCTAACTGAATGTAACTGAAGTGGAACTGCAGTGGTAGGTGAAGAAGTGCGCCCTTCTCTGGCAGTAGGTGAGAAGTGGGCGCCTTCCTGACTAGGAGGGCTAAAAATCTGAAGTAAGTGGCTCCCGGGTGCTAGAATAAGGTGGCTAAGGTGCTGGAGGAATCAACCTGGTGACTGGGATGCATGCAAAATGCATGCAAACCCTAGAATTTGCATGCAAACCCTAATTGCATGAAAGATCCTGAAAAAGATGATGTGGATATCCGAACATCCTCTTCCCTGAGGTAACCTCCTATGAGGGGATCTTCTCATCCTCATTCCAATCAACTTCATGAGACTGAATACCTGAATTCAAAGTACCGGTAATAGTAGACCCTATCGCCCGAGAGCCTGTAACCTGAGACCTTGAACTTGGTTGATCACCATCCTAATATCCTATACTTGTACCTACATCAGTACCTGTGGAAACTGTCATCTGAGAACTTGTCACCCCAGATACTTGAGACCATAATCTCTATGAAACAGTACTCTGAACTGTTAAATTTTGATAGGGCTAGGGTTTGATGTAGAATAATAAAAATCAATGTACTTTAATGCAAAAATTACGTTTAACAAACTAATACTAAAATGAAATAGTACTGAAACATAATTTTCATCTCTTTCAACTTTTCATCTTTAACACTACAAATTGGGTCACTGTGTTAAAATAATATTTAGTAAGATGTAATCAATAATATAAAATTAATAACAACAATTCTAATTAGCAAGTTAGGGTACTTACATGGAGTGTAGAACCTTTCCTGTTTTATACTCAGAAAATTTACTTTCAGAAAAGGACTATGTCTCTTAAAGGCTAGTCAATCATTAGGAACCAACTGACCCTACTAGAGGGTAAGTACAAACAAGAGAGAGAGAGATGATGGGGATGAGATACAATCAAACATGAATGCTCAAAGATAGTCAAAAAACACAATGACAATCTCGATCAAAAATTTGCACAAAAGATCAAATACCAATAAGTCTCATCACATAAAATTTCCCATGACAAATTCTTAGTACACAGTATATCAAATCAAGTCCTAGTAATATAAATCTGACTCTAATAAAGTCTGACTACTAGAATTATATGCTTAGTAGATTGAGTGAAACCCTCAAGCCTCATGGCCTCCACAAAAGTGCAATAAGCAAAGATCAGACCCTGGGCAGATCACGAACAAGTGAAAAGACAAGAACTACCTCATTGCCTCCACCAATGGTCTCGTAGCATGTAGATCGAATCTTAGGTAAACCTAAAACAACAGATTTGAATCGCAGTCATATGTATAACAACAGATCGGTCCTTTTAACAGGTTGATCAGATCTCAGGTAGGGCAACATGGTAGATCAGAACCCCAAGCAAGCTTTACACAATAGATTAGACTTCCAGTCAAGCGAAATTGGTCACAGTCAAGACACAAACAGACTCAGACTCCCAAAATTGTAGATGAGCAGAGAGAGGGCAGAACTCAAGGTTAACAAGGTCATGACCTTCGTCAATCAGGTTAATGGATCAAGTTCTAATCATAGGTCAAACCCTGGATGCATATCAATCATAAAAAAACAGATATGAACTTGTTCAACAGTGGGCATCCTTTGAACTAAGAAAGAGCAGTTGAGATATCCTTGACGTCAAGCAGAGGAAGGAGTAGAACTAAGGTAATGATGATTAAACTCTAAAGAGAAGTCTTCAATATATAGGATCATGATATTCTAGAAGGGTCAAACTTTATTTAAGTTAGGGTTCCATCAATTTAGGAAAGTACTACTTAAAAAGTAAAATTACAAAAAATAAAAAATAAAAATAAAGTGGCTTGGGTGGGTACTAACATTTAGGGTCAAAATATTAAAGTCACATTTAATAATATAAAACATACGTAGGGTGACAATAGGTGGGTACTAGGGTCATTTAATTTGTTAGGTGAGGGTACATGGACCAACACATGACCCAACATAAGATAAGTGTGGGTACATGACCCATAACCCCTAAGGCCAAGGGTCAAAATAATAAAGTCACATTTAATAATATAGAACATAAGTAGGGTGACAATAGGTGGGTACTAGGTTCATTTAATTTGTTAAGTGAGGGTACACGGGCCAACACATGACCCAACATAAGATAAGAGTGGGTACATGACCCATAACCCCTATGACAAAGGGTCAAAATAATAAAGTCACATTTAATAATATAGAACATAAGTAGGGTGACAATAGGTGGGTACTAGGTTCATTTAATTTGTTAGGTGGGGGTACATAGACCAACACATGACCCACCATAAGATAAGTGTGGGTACATGACCCATAACCCCTAGGGCCAAGGGTAAACCACAAAGTGGACAAGCAACCATAGTACCCATAGGACCAAAAACAACAAGAAGGTACAAATCAAAACAACTCAAGGTGGGTAGATGACCCTACTAACCACAAGTCAAAGAAAAGGTACCACAAGACCAATAATCAACAAGGTGTAAGGACCAAAAATAAATCAACCAAGGTGGGGAAGGTACAACCGGTCATCTCTCTCTCAAATATACAAGTGTTCCAAATAACCTAAAATTTCATCATCACTATATAAGGAAGGGTCCACACTGGATGATGTGATCATGTGGTCCTCTAGACTGCTCCTTATGTCAAATGCTAGTGGTTCCATCAAGGGGTGGAGAAGAGCATAATGCTCAACCATCTCAAATACCTAGGAGAAGAGGACATCACACATCATCATCTTGGTCCACTGACCAAGATCCACTTGGTTAACTGACCAGGTATGTCATTGCAGGAACTACTTGGTCCTCGTGACCAAGAATTTGCTTGGTTTCGGACCAGGAGATCTCTGTCTCAACCTGCAGGACCTGCTTGGTCGTCATGACCAAGAAACTGTCTGGTCCCATACCATAATACCCTAGAGACAAGTAGGGGCCCTAGCCACATGCTAGGGACTTTGCCATGGCATCAACCTACTTGGTCCTCGACCAAGAACCCCAGGAGACAGCTGGGGGCTCTAGGGTAGATTCTAGGGTCTTACTCTTTACTCTTCCTGGTTAACTTGACTAGGAACCCTAGTTAACTGACTAGGGTACCATCCTCTCTGAGAATGGGTCTCGCAGCTGCACTAATTTTAACATGAACTGTATCATCCTGGGATGTAGCAACCTGCTGCTTTCCCTTATGTGACTCATACGACTTCCTGAAGTCCCATTCCTCCTCAAATTTCACATCTCGCCTCACAACTATTTTCCTCAGTGTAGGAATGTATATGCGGTAGGCCTTCAAAGTCTCATCATATCCAACAACTATTCCCCTCTCTGCCATGGGCTCTAACTTTGTCCTCTTCTCTGAAAGGACATGTGAGTATGTGAGACATCCAAATATCCTGAAATTCCCAACTTCAGCTTTCTTTCTTGAGAAGGCTTCTTCTATAGATTTTCTCCCCAAAACTTTATGATGACTCTTGTTCTGAATATACATAGTTGTGTTACACGCCTTTTCCCAAAGGAAAAATGGCAGACCATGATCATGCAGCATAGATCTCGCTACACCAACAATTGCCTTGTTCTTCCTCTCTGCAACCCCATTATGCTGAGGTGTATAGGGAACAATCGACGGTCTCTTGATGCCCTCCTGAATGCAAAACTCATTGAACTCTTTGGAGGTAAACTCTCCCCCATTATTTGATCACAAGGTTTTGATCCTCCTTACTGTCTGGTTTTCTGAAAGAGCTTTGAATTCTTGAAACTTCTGCAGGACTTATTTTGATTCCTTACTTTTAAATAATAAATCCAAGTCTTCTTGGAGAAGTCATCAATGAAGGATACATAGTACTCGTAACTCTTCAAAGATGTAGTGGAAATCGGACCATAAAGATCGGAATGTACCAAATCAAGTGCCCTTGCAAATTTGTTGTCACTTTTTGGAAAAAATATCTTGACATACTTACCAAGAGCACACCCTTTGCACACGTCACTGTGCTCTGTGCTAATATATGGCACACCTATCACAATCTCCCTCAAAATATTCAGAGCTGGATGATGTAGGTGGGCCATCCTCTTGTGCCACAACTCACACAAATCACAATCATCACTCTGGTTGCTATGAGTCAATGCACGATGAAGCTGAAGTTAAGCTTGTATAGTTTTCCGTTGCGAACTCCAATCCTTACTGCTGAAGTGTCTTTGGATCCCTTGGGATGAACTAGAACATTTCCATCTCTAAACATCACCCACAATCCTCGATCCTCTATAGTTGAAACCGATATCAAGTTCTTCTTCAACCCCGAAACATACAAAATGTCTTGTACTTTCATATACTCTCTAGACTCCTTCTGAAAAGAAATTGTTCCTCGTCCAACTACCTTGACAGTGGAGTTGTATCCAAGTACAATCTCAAGATCCAAACCATCCTTAGTGAGATCTGTAAAGTACCGTCGAACACCAGTCATGTGGCTGGAGGCCTCGCTATCTATATACCAAATACTGGTAGTAGAAGTACTCAATGATTGACATGTTTTAAGAGTCAACTCTCTGCCAATCTCTTATGTGGAATGTGCATCCACATCTACCTAAGTGCATGAGGTACAAGTAACTAGTAACAAGTCTTGATCATCAGACTTATCAAGCCCCATCCTTGTAGCCATAATCTATCGATCACAAAACTGTACCTGCTTGCACAGATCTGATAGATCTGAACCCTATGACCACAGATTTGAGCTTCGCTCTTCAGATTTGATAGATCTGATCTTTTGCCTTGCAGATCTAAAATTACAATTGAGTCTTCACACAGATCTGGTATACAACTTGCAGATCTGAGTGTGATTGCCCCTCCCGACCCTTACCAAGGATTTGATACCATGTTAATTTCTCCAGAGGTCACTACTCGTTCGGGAAACCCTGAGATCTCAATGACTTTGAGTCTCTATAAGTTAGACAAGCCCTAATTCTCTTTGCTAGAGAAGATCACAAATAAAACTAACTTATAAGTTAAAGTACTGACAGATCTTTTAACAACTTCGATGAAATAATAAGCAATCACACAAATGAACTCACAAATTTATCCTGGAAACCCCAATGGGGAAAACCATCCTTGATAGGGATTTCTTCTTTCTCGATCCTAGAGAAAAATAAGAGAGACTAGTTATATACAAAACCTCAGAAGATACAATCGAACCTGATTGGTATAAAACCCTAGATCTGCAGCAGCTGCTACTGCTGCTCTTGGGAAATGTGCCCCAATTGTTTGTTCAGATCTGGATATCTCTTATAATCTGTCTCTGCCTGTCTCAGGATGTAGTATCATCTCTACCCTGATCTACTTTGTCAATGGAGACCGGATGTAATCTCACTCTGTAGAATGTGCCCCCTTGTGCATGGGAAATGCGCTCCTCTCTCTGTGAAGTCCCCCACCCTCAACCTATGATCTATCTCTCCTTAGATGCTCTCACTAACCACAGTAAAGACTGATCTATGTCTTGAATATTTTTTATAAACAATCACAAAAACTTCTTATTGGACTTTTATCAAACACTTTGATTGCAAATCTGATTTATGACTTCTCTGAAGTATTAATTCATGTATCACATTGTAATGAATTTTCTGATAGTTTAAGCATACACACCATACAACCAATCTTGTGAACTGAAGATAAATGCAACACAAAAATTTAGGGCCAAGCCCAGGGTAAAAACCTCACTAGAGGGAAACCCAGAGAAAGAATTTTATTTATGAGAGATAAACTCAAAAATTCAACAACTCAGAATTTCTTCTACAACATCAAAAACAAATTTCAGAAACCACACTCATCTGCAAATCTGCATTAGAAACTGTGCCAAATGATACTTACAGTCAACTCACACGTGCGAACTGTACACAACAATTTTTTCAGGATTCGTGCCAGGTATAAACAGTACTGACTATATGGATTCTGCCCAACATTAAATGCAGAAAATAGTCTCGAAATTTGTGCCATATTTGATCTCAACTGTCTTGAAAACTATGCCAACAATCTGCCTTGAATTCTGTGCTTGTACAGTCTGCAAAGATGGTTGTACGGTCCATTGAATGCTACAGAATTTTCTTGGGAGTCGTGCCCTCAAGTTATCTTGATGATCAACACTCACAAAACATAAATCTCCTTCAAGATTTAATTTCTCTCTCTCTCACTTGTCTTCTTCTCTCTTGATGTGACTTCAATTGAATGTTTTCTCTCTTCCCTAGATGTCTTTTTATATTTTTCCTCTTCCCAAAACCCTAACTAATTAATCTCAACTAACTCATCAATGACTGAGATCAATCATATCTAAAGGTTCACATTAAATGCTCATTTAATAATACACTTTATTATTAAATGCTCACAAATCTTTGTGGGACCCACAACTTAAATTTTCTCTTAAGTCATATTAAAAAATATAAAGTCACTCTTATATTATAAAACATTTTTAGGAAAGTAAAAAATGGTTCCCACCATGTAAACATCACAAAAAACATGGTGGGACCTCCCGAGTTATATTTCTCACATATCTTAGATCTAGTAAGGACCGATCTATCTCAGATCCCCTTAGTGTCCCTCTTTGTAGATGCTCCCCCCTCTCTATGGAAGTCGCCCACTTTGCATGCACAAGTCGCCCTCCTCTCAATCTACTCTCTCTCTGAGAAAAATGATGAGTAACCTAATATGGTGACCTCTTGCCTCCTTATAATAACTCACTGATCAATTAAGGTTTCTGAAACCCTAATATGAGTGCATGCAAAAATCTCGTTTTTGCATACTTTTTAATTAAAAGTTGCAAGCATGAGGCAAATCACCCTGAAAGGTCCGCATGCATCCACCGTTGGATTCATGCCATCTAATAGAGTGCATCTCACCCTCTACCTCATCCTGAAAATGTACCTCCATGCTAGGCATCTGATCATGGAAGACAACTTTCCTGGTTAACTTTTCAACACTTTTCACCTTTTTTGCTCAATAATTAATTAAAAATTGAATTTATAATTCTTTATTCAATATGTCCCCCAAAATCACGTTATTAATTTACTAATTTTTTTTACTCCAAAAAGTGGTTTATTTAACTTTAAAGCAATTTTGAGCACTAGAAGTCACTTTTCATCATTCCAATATTTAAAGCTCTTCATCTTGGTTCCAATGAGCTATTACACTGAGGTGCCCCATTAGATAATTTAGATAAAATAACAATCTTCGGGAATTTAATTAAATTATGCTCAATATTACTCGTAATTTATGGGAATGGTCGAAATGCATTGGAATCAGAAATTGACTTCGCAGGAGTGGTCCCGATGATGAAAGAAGATAAACGAACCTAGTTGGGCAACATATAACTCCTCTAAACCCTCTAAGCTCACTAGTAACATCAAATTTCCTCCCTGATCAGTTTGACACAAATCTCGAAATTCATCTCTACTTGTAGAGCAAGAAAACCCAAAAAATTGGGACATTCCAAACATAACCATGCACTTTTGACACTTAAATCTCTAACATTTCCTCATTCATGAAATGTTTAAAGCATTTGGACTATATTGCAAACCATGCACTTGAACATATGCCAAAGATTGTGCAAATTCATTTGAACGACAACCATCATATATAAAAATAAGAAGAGAAATATAACAACTTGTAGGTATAGACTATATTGCAAATGATGCGCTTTTGGTCACTTCAGCTCACTATCTTGAAAATTTGTCAAAAGTTTGTGCAAAATCAATTGAACCACAACATAAAAATATGAAGAGAGATATAATCCCTAATTGTTCTACATATAGTATAATTCTAGCATTGTTATTAGGGGTGTTATATTTTATTATTATATTATTTTTGTTTTTATGAAGAAAAGATTGAAGAAACATAAATCTACTATAACCAAAAAAGACGAGTATGGATCCCTCTTAATCTTGAATCTTAAGCATTGAGAGGTTTGTACTAGGGTGTCAGCGCAGGTGCAGTTGCATATGTTGAGCACGATCAAGCAGAGCTACAGCGAAGAGGGAGGTGAACCACGTAGCCGGATCATGGGCACTAGATGAGTGTGTTGCTGGCTAGATCTGATGGTGGACTGTGAGCTCAGAAGTTGCAAAGGACGCAAGGGAGAGACACGCGTTGGGTTGTGCAGTTCATCTCGGCAGGTGTTTGCGGAGGATCGAGATCGTGTGGTGTCGAGGGGAAGATAGAGATGACGACATTGTCACAATAGCCAACTATGAGGAAGCCGAGACTGAGCAGATAGGGAAGTGGTTCTAATGTCGATCGTGGTGGCAACGTAGAGTTGCACGAGTGCTAATGCAGAAAGAATGAGATAAGGAGCACGCAGAAGGAGTAGCGACCAGATTCCAGGAAGCCATAGGAGGGAGTAAAGGAAGGTCGTGGTAGTTTTGTAGTGATTGCAATAGTACTGCAGGGTTTGCAGTGACGACTTCCCGTCTAAGTTGCAAGAAACGAGGACGAAACGGGGAAACGTTGAAACGGCGGAAATTTGACCCCCAAAATTTTGGAAACGGGGAAACACGATATATATATATATATATATACAAGCAAGAACATTTTAAAAAATGAATGTGAAATATAAATCACAAATCATACATGTCGACAAATCATTGCCTATATTAGGATCCTATTCATCAATAGCACCCTATACCTCCCTCCTCTAGGATCTAGCCCTTGCCTCTAACTTGAATTTCAAAGTTGATCCTCCAAGGACATTAGTTAATGGCTCAACACCCTACAATTTTGATGAAGCTTCCTAATCCAATCGTTAAATTGAGGTAGAAAAAGCTTCCCATGCTTAATAAGTGATTTTGCTCGAGTGGAGAGTACATTTTTATTAAGGTCATGACAAAAGAGTTCAACAATCAACCCCACCAACATCAAGGGACATATAGGGGTTGATGTGCTTGATTAAATGCCAATTCCATGCCCTCATACATCATAGAATCTAGTGGAAACTTTGCAATCCTGAAATCCCAAAAACTATTAAGTCTATTGAATTTTGAGTGGGATCTAAAATTCTACTTTTTGCATATGAATTCCGATGAGGTTGGAACCACGCTCAAACATCTTGAAACAATTAATGGTAATGTCAAAAATTTAAGTAAAATTATGGAAAATAAAAGATAAGGAGAATGTCACTTTTACTGCCATTAATATTACCAAATACTATTGCACCATGGTGATAATTTTTTCAGAAACGTGAGCCCGTTGACCGAATTTGTACTGGAAACACGTTTCTGTATGGACGAAACACATTTCCATCTCGAAAACATGTTTTGTCTATACGGAAACGCATTTCCGAGCCGTATAGTACGTGTTTCAGGGTTTCGAAACGGTGAAATATTGGAAATGGGGTTGGGGCCCAAGTTTCCTGCAACATAGATTCCAATCAGAGGTATGAGGATAGGTTAGAGGGGATCTTCAACTATCTCCAGTGGAAGGTGAGGATGGATGCTATCCTCAAGGAGAACAAGATTTGGTGTCTTGCGAATGCCAAAGCACTAGTTGCAGTGCCTTCAGATCCTAAGGAGAAGGAAGCTCATGAGGTGAGTGAGGCAAAGTCCTAGAGAATTCTCTTAGATGGAGTGAACGACCACCTAATCCCACATATGGTTGAGAAACAGACAACCAAGGAAATGTGGGATACACTCACAGGCTTGTATGAAATAAAAATTGAGATCAGGAATATGGACCTAAGGGATAAGCTCCACAACACTTGGATGGCAAAGGGAGAGAGTGCGAACTCCTACCTCACTAGGGTTACATATGTGAAGGATGAATTGGAAGTTGTAGGGGAGACCATTCCAGACTCAGATTTGGTGCATATAGCCTTAAGAGGCTTCACTAAAGAATGGGATGTGTTTGTGAAATGTGTGCTGGGTAGAGAGAAGCTCTCAGATTGGAGCAGGATGTGGGATGACTTTACTCAAGAAGAGATCGAGAGGGGTCTCGGAGTAGATATCAAGAAAAGGAAGACGAAGAAGAGAACCTTGCCTTAGCATCCAAGGGCAAGGGAATGTCAAAGAAGGCATCGATTGTTGATACCTCTGAGGGAAGCAAGAAGCAGGACACTAGTAGGGTGAATTGCTTTGCATGTCATGAGCTAGGACATTATGCTAGCCAGTGCCCTAACAAGAAGAATGGAAAAGGGAAGAAGCATGTGGTTTCTACGGCTGAGATAGATGATTTTGCAGCTAGGTGCGAGGATGAGTTTTCACTCATTGCATCAATGCCAATGACAGAGAGAGAATGTGAGGCTTCTCTCAGCAGGCTTACTTGGTATGAGATGGCATTGATAGGAGGATGTAATGTCCCCAAATTTGGCTGTTATCACTCAGAATTTACCCTCTGGTTGTGGAAGGATAAAACCCCAAGGTAACTCTTTCAAACAAACCTTTAGGAGGAAAACTAGTCTTTTTCCTACTAGAGAGGGCTCTCTCAACAAATGGGTATAATGACTAGGGATATTTTCAAAAAAATGATATTTTGTTTAAGATTTAACAGAGGTTGAAAACGCATGAATCACATTGGGCATGGAGTCACATCTGGAATATCTAAAGACCAACAGAAATTCAACAATAAATATTTGGCAAAGGCAAGGTAATTGCTATTTCACAGTCAATTTCTTTTAGTAGGTGGCATTTGAAAGAAAGAAAGACTTTCCATCAATATTAAGCATCAATTAGGGATGAATTTAACATTGACTTTAGAAGAAAAATATGAATGCTTAGGCGCGACTAAAACAGAGCATGGTTAACATGAATTATGAATTAAATAACACTTTCACCATAAGCATGAGAAGACAAACATAATGAAAGATTTTCACTGGAAAATACGAATCACATAGAGGAGAGAAAAATACAGACTGTAACATAAGCAACGCAGGAATCTTTGCTCTTCAAAATGTGCTTCACTTCTACATGGCAATGTTTATTAAAACTGAAGTAATCTCAATACAAAGTGCTTCCTTCTTCACGAGTTCCAACCCTTACAATGATGCCAAAAAATTCTTTTTATACAAAAACCTCCTTGAGGCGAAACCTAATTGTTTTTATAACTAAAAATAGTTTAAACTTTAGCTAATTGTTACATCCTTCTTTAGTCAAAATGTATACAAATATTACAATTTCTTCAGTATTTTCCATTAGCTGGCAGCTGCTGACGGAAGTCTTCAAGAGTGTAGACTGTATTTCATTTTTCCGTATTTCTCCACTGTCTTCCACTGTTTTGTAGTTAGATTTTCATAGCTTGTCATTTCTTTAACCAAAACTTTCATTTCTACATGATCTGTAACATAAATGGGAGGAATTCTCTCTCCTATCATAGCCAACTTGTTCATGATCTCAAAATCACCTGAAATCTTTCCCCATAAAAATGTTCCTGTAAGAACACGAGTCAAATTTTGAAAATCTTCATGATTCATTCTTATATCAGACAATAACTTCTTATAATCATTCCGGGGAATCAGTTCATTGTTTTCGTCCCAAAAAGGAGGCAATCCTTTCTGAATCAAATTTTCAAATTCCTTTTTAAAATCTGCAACTTGTTTCTTCATCCTTCCAGCTTTGGCTTGAACACTTTCAACATGTGTATATTTACCTAAGACTCTTCTTTCCCAAGTAATCACTGATATTCTGTTTTTTATGCCCGTAGCTTTTAAGTCATCATCTATTAGGGTATTCAAAAAGGTTATAGTGTTTTGAGCCGTGTCCTTTGGTTTTTTATCCAGATTCTCTCTCATGGTTGTACAACTATCCAAGGCTTCTTTTGCTAATTTTTCTTTTGTCCTCATGAAATTTAGATAAGGTTTGAGTTTTGTTGCTTCATCAATAATAAGGTCCCATATCATGTGCTTGACACCCTGCATTGGAGTTTACTCTGTTACTTGATATATAAACCTTTGATTTCTTTCAAATAAATCGTTATTCATATCTTGCAATTATTTTATCTCATTATCCTTTTTCTGAATCTCTTCTTCTAATTTTTTCTTTTCTTCTTTCAATTCTTTTATTTCTACATCCTTCAGGCTGACCTGAGACATAGCTTGAATAAGGCCATCTGTGTTGGTTTCTTCACCTGTTTGACTAATACTTGGCTGCTCTTGTGCTAAACTTTCTAGATTTCCTTTAAGATCTTCAATTTGATTTTTGAGGCTTATTCTATCCTCTTACGATTCAACATATTTTTCTATAAATTTTAGCAATTTTGCCTTGCTATCATCTAATTCCTGGGATAAGCTCTATTTTTCCTGCTCTAATACAGTCAACTCAGAAGCTTGAATCAACTGAGTTGATGGTATCTTAAGTTTCTTCTTGAGCATTTGAATTGTGTTCTCTTTCTCTGCTAATAACTTTTTACCTGCCTCACCTTTATCTGTTCCATCACTATTTCCAATTAAATCTACCTATAGCTTCTTAACTTGTTGTTGGTGAGCTTTATTCTCAACTTTCTCTTGCCTCAATTGAATTTCCAATCTATTGACTGTGTTTTGCAATTTTGTAACTTTCAAGGTTGCTTTCATAAGGTCTGTGTAGATGACCTCCCCGGTCTGCATGTGTAGATGAATTTTGTTAGGGACTGTTATTTTTTGTAAATTTAACTTCAATTCAGTCACCTTTTCATCTGATGACACAACCAAATTCATAGTGTTTTCTTTGAGATCCCTGTTGGTCATCAAAGTGACTTGCGAACCTGCTACATTTCTAACCCTAGGAAACATGTTATATGTCTTCTCTGAAGAAGCCTATTTATCTTGTCCATACTTGACATACATTACTTCTCTTGACTGGAATTTGCTAGTATCACCCGCTTCCCTAGCTTCTTGAAATCTATACTCATGTACTTGAACTTCTGGAGCTGGGTATTTTCCTTTATTCTTCTCTGCATTATCGGAAAACACTACTAAATCTCCGTGAGAATCAGTTTTAAGCCTCTTTTATTTTTCTTGTTCTTCAGCTTCCAAATCAATAATTTCCTGCAAGCTTCTTTTACCACTAATGTCCATTTTGCTTGAGCTAGGCACTGTCTCTGTTGAATATTATGTCAGAATAGGAAGATTCAATTGTGAACTTGTTGAAGCTTCATCATCAGAATCATACTGCAAAAGATTAGCTCTTTTAGACAATCCTTCAACTTCTTGGTGATCAAACGCCCTACTTTTATTTTCTTGTCTCCTCTAAGAAATGATGTGATGGGGGTCATACTTAACAACCATCTCCTTCTTAAAATCCATTTCTTCCAACTGATTTTCTACAGATGCAAGAGCATATTTATTTTTCACAATGAAGGGACCTACTTTCAAAGGATATTTTATATCAGTGGCCTTTTTGAATCCAAGAAGTGATCATTTTCAACAGTCAATTTTTGTCTGATAAACTCGAGGGAAAACACTCTCAATGTCAAAAAATGCAGGCAAAGTGTAGGGTTCATTCACAAACCCATATAATCTGATCACTGTATGATGTCTCAATAAAAACCAATCTCCCACCGCTATATCATGTTTCAGCTGCATTAAACTTTTCATCTCTAGCGTAACTCTCGGCAACTCTTCTCCAAACATTATTTTATACACCAATGATAAGATATAATTCATGTAATTGAACATATTATCTTTCAAAGAGTTTGTAAAAACTAGTTGTGGAAAATGTAACTCTTCATGAGTAGAAAACATCACCATCTTCATCAAGTAAGATTGAAACTTGAAATGTCTTGTATTATGAAAATCCACCAACTGAGAATGAATATTTTCACCTATGAGTTCCTCATACTTGAGGCATGGTACCTGATTGTATTCAATTTCTGGCAAACCAAAACTCATTCTAAACAGTAGACACAACTGGGTTTCCGTGACCACTTTATCACTGTCAAGACCTAAAAATTGAGCAATTAAGGATAGGACTAATTGAGTATTTTCATTGAAAAAATTTACATCCAGCGGCCCCAACCATAACATCAATGATCAAAGAATTTCAGGTTGATAGACATTGGAGGACATGAGTAAAATAGTTGCTCTTGGTGTCAATTTTGGGTTTCCTCTTGGCCTCCTTAAGGTTGGAAGACTTCAAGAAATTCTAAAGAGGCAGCAAATAGCACGCCTTCCAATTACCATATCGAGGAGTAGTGTTTTAGGAGGGCCAAGCAAGCTCCTTCACCACAACCAAGGGCATAGGTTGGGTCATAGTAAGCACAACAAATGCCAACAATTTGTTTCCCTAAGCCTTTTGGAAGGCTCGGGATATTGCAGATTTACTGACCCATGCATTCTTTTAGACCACTTGAACCCATCCATATTCAAAATTATTGTTAGTCTTTGGGGTTGTTTAAGCTTGAGGAGCTTGAAAATCCCATTTGAATTGGCTTGGGTCGGTTGGGTTTGGCCATTGATGGGTGATCTAAGATCTTGAAACCTATGGTTCAAGCTTTAGCACCTAAAGTAGGCATTAGGCAGAGTCCAAACTGATGTCTCTAACAGGCTGCCTAAACTCCTTATCCCCCACCCAAATCAACACAAACTCTTTGAGGTCTTTTGATGGATCGAATTTTAGACAAACACTCTTCTAAGAACAAGGGTTAAGAACCTTTCATGTTCATGGTAGATAAAGTTACCCAAAGGTTCAACCATGGGCAGGTCTAGAAACTATACCCACATAGGAGAACTAAGTTGTGCACTCAACTTAGACGAAAAGTCCTTGAACCAACAAGACAACACAACAAGAGTATTCCCAGGTACCCATGGTCCATCGATCACAAGAAGCGACAGTTTCACATGTAGCATCTATGAGAGGAAAATGGCGAAAAATCCTTTAGTTAAGTTCTTGGTACTCTGGCCATGACAACTATGTGGCTCCATAACTTTTTCATAAAGGCCGTAATTGTGGCCTCTGGAGGAATGTAACCAACGAAGTACTCCAAGAGCATGTCTTGCTTAAGAATAACCTCATAAAGATACAATCTTAGCCTTTTGAGGACTATAGCCAACAAAGTACTCCAAGAGTGTGTGTTGCTTAAAGTCGTGAAAAATAACCTCATATTCGCAAATAGGAACATCCGCAAGAAGGAAAATAATGGAACGAGTTGGGGTAGTTCCATTAACCAAAATTATGCTGCAGGCGATTTTCATGGCATGCAGGGCTCTGCAACCAATATGTAGCGGGGTTTTCAAACCAGGTATCATATCTCCCTCCTAACTCCGCAAACATTGGCTGCAATTTTGATGAAGATGAATGCAAACCGCGAGACAAATTTTTACGTTGTTTTGTCAATGAGAGCAATTTCCGTAATCACACATTTGAGGATCGCCAATCTCAGCAAGATCAATTTGGTGAACAAGTTGTTTCTAATCGATCTAAGGATTAAGCCTGAATTTGGTGTTGTTGGGATTTCATGTGGTAATAATGCATCGCTTACTTAGCAGCCTCAGTATTCACCTCTGTTGCAGTCTGATCTCGAATTAGCTGCTAATCGGGACTGTAGTTTGCATCGTTTTGAGTGAAAAAAAAATTAGAAGTGGGAAGGGTTTTTGCACATCCCAACTTGTTCCAACTTTAAGTAAATTACCCACAGAAACACCAAAGGAAGACCTAGTATCAGTAGCATAGCCAAAGCCGGAAAACCACCTACAGGTGCATAGTAACTGGATGACTTTAGGGGATCTAAATGATTGAGGATACGAAGGACTTTTAGATTGCAACCAGCTATTGCTTGATGCATACTTTTCCCAAATCCTTCAGCCATCATGGGAAAAAGCAAATAGAACCATGATACTAGTTGACAAAAGGGAAGAATAATAAGTGGACCAACAAGAAGACCGTGACAGCAACACAACAAGCAACTCCTCGACTCCTCATTTGTTGTTGCCTCCAATTTGTTGCTTTGTTGCTCCCCAACCATTCAATTTGACTGACAAGAAGATCGTGACAACAACACAACAAGCAACTCCTCGACTCCTCATTTGTTGATTTGTTGCTCCCCACCCCTTCAAGTTGAGCTAGCTTATTTATATTGGGATAACTCTTTGATCCTTTGCATCGATCTTCTGCGCTTTATAAATGAATTGCTTTGCGGCTACAGTTACCTCTTCTCATCAGGACGACATTACAAAACCTTTGCTTTAGTGGTTCCACACAACATTCCCACCTTACCATTTGACCTTATTAAAATTTCATATCTTATTCCATTAATCTATCTCTTTGTTCGGACTTGAGCTAATCCCTGGTACTACTCCTTGTTTGAGCTAGAGGTCCGAGCTGGACTAGATGAGGAGGGATCCGCGAAAAAAGTGACTTGGTTGGATCGCTCTCACTATACCACTTTTTTAAGTGGGCATTTTGGGGAGAGTAGAAAATTGAACAACAAAACTGATGCACTCTTACAATTATCGGAACCATTACCCAATTTAACATACACCTCTTTTGTGTCTGGCCAAGAGTGCTTGTTGCCAAATGTTACATTAATGCATGAACCATTCCCATTCCCGTGAGAGCTAATCAGAATACTAAAGAAAGGTCCTAACTGATCGATTTTGCATAGTGAGGGGGTCAAAGCAGCAATTGCCAACAAGGTGTTCATGGGAACCATTTAATGGAGCCGCAAATGCAAATGAAAATGCAAACCCATAAAATCCCTACCTGCACAATGCAATGGGTTCAGTGAACAGGGGCCCAAATCATTTCCGATGCCCACATTGTCATTGCCATGACTCCACTCCTACAATCCCTTCCCAATCGAAAGAAAATAATTGCCCTTTCTTTTGCAAACCTCAAATTACATTCTCTAAAGCACTTGAACATAAGAACCCGAGATCTGTTTATAGGTTTAGGCCCTATTTCTATTTGATGGCTCCCAGTTCGATTCCCCATAACTCCAAAAACTGCTCTAAGGCCACTCTTACCAGCCAGATGTTGTGAATTCAAATCGGGTACAATGGCATCCTTTGAGAACTACATACACTCAAACGTAATGGAGATTGGCACGCAACTCTGCTCATTGCGGATGCAAGAAGATCCTACATATCTGATAATGTCTACTGTCTATTTTATAAATCAAGTATTCAAATAAGAGAACAAAATTTACCTGTTTGGATGCCAAAGCCCATGGAGCGCCGTGGCAGATAGCAGTGGCCTGTCTTGAAGACTACAATCCGACTTCCAGAAGGCAGTTGAGAAGTGTGCCCCTCATCCCTACTGCACTACTTTCCCTGATCTTCAGAAAACAACAATACTCACACCACACTTTGTCCACGCTTATCAAAAATACATCTCACCTTCACGCAAATAGCTTATATTCCCAAATATGTGTGTATAGAACATTGCAATACAATAACATGTCGAAAGTTTCACGCTAGTTAAGTGATGGCTGTGTTCGTTTTAGCACATAACAATTTGTAATTAGGTTTTGGTAAGAATCTAAAACATTTTAGAAAATTAAAACCCACATGTTCTTCCATGGGAAACACATTTTCAAAGTCAATGGCTCCTCGCCCATTTGAAGCTCATTACATAGATAAAATGATCTCACAAATATGTACATGTAAAAGGACAAATATGTTTATATGGAAAGGTGTCGTATATGTTGTCCATGAGAATTTTGATATGCAATGATTTAAAGTATGATGGCAACCATTATGTTTTTTTCTAGTGCGTTGATTTCTATCTTGAACTCCCATACTAGGGTGCAAAGTTCCACTAGATATTAAGTATTGGTGTCACGTTGAAGGTACGAGCGAACTAAAACTACTCATTAATGAATGAGGGTTGGAGGGGAGTTATGTTTATTGAAATCAATTTTCTTTGATTCGCAACAATCTGCATTGTGATCTTCATTATATGAGATTGGTCAAATATGAACCATGGCACAAAGAGTGTACACAAACCATCTTTAGCTCGACAATAACATGTCATAAGGTTGCCTCTAAAAATGATAGCAAGCTAACCTTCAATGCATATCTAAACTATTGAGTTAATTGTTGTAAGTGATAGACCCTGTAGGGTTAGGTAGAAAGACTATCTTCATAGGTCTTGAGTTGGCATAGAATGTGATTTACTATTTGATCTCTTTACTCCTAGTATTTGGTCTTCTATGTTTGAAGTGGGGGTTGACTTTTCAGTGAGACACCAGAGTGTTAATGCAATGTTGTTAGTTATTACTACTACTTGACAAATCTTGATGGTGCCAAGCTTGCAGGTGTTAGATGTAGTGGCTAACACTCTTTGCTTCAAGTCTATGCCAGAGGTGTTTGGTATGTGTTAATGAATTTATTGTGATACTATAGTGAGGTCAAAAAGAGCTTGGAATAGATGAATTAGTTGTTGTATAGGATGAAGATCAAAAGTAATTATTGTGCAAAATAATCTAACTCCGTTGTGATATCTCCAGTACAAGCTAGTAGGATGGGCAATTGTAATTTATGCTCGGTTTTCTTGAAGTGTTGCAACCAATTCTCCTTGTTGTAGATGGATGATAACATCAATTGTTTTAGAAGTGTGACTCAATAATCCTAGGAGATGTACTTTTCGTGGCTATAGCGACGAACGTACTTTTCGTGGATGTAGCGACGAAAGTTCGTGGCTATAGAGATGAAAAGTCCATCTGTGGCTCTAGCAACGATCGTCGAGGGAATTTTCAAAATTTTCCAAAAATGTAAACTGTTTTTCCACGAAAACATCAATTTTAATTGTTTCGTGGGACTTTTGAGCCATATGTAGTAGTGTCATTCATTGGTTGAACTACTTGTCACTCTTTAATCCTCTTCAACCACACTTTAACCCTCGGGTCCACTTAACTTTCATAGATCTAACTCACCATTGATCTCCTTGTTTCATCATACACATTTCCCTAGGCTTTGGGTTAGCTAGTCTTCATTGATTGGCTAGGGTCTCCCCCTTGATCTTGATTAGTCTTGATCTAAATTGAAGAGTGCCTCGGTTGACATGACTCCCAGCTTGCATTGGGAACCATGGCATCTCTTGGGTCACCTCTTTAGTTGTCCAACACCTCTACCATCCTGGATAGGATACCATTTAGGGACAACTACAAGTTGTGTGATAACAAAACCATCATCGGTGAATGTAATAGTTCCATTGTGCTTGAGGGGGGAGATACAAAAGACAAAACCCTGACTGCATTGGGAGGAAAGACAATGTTATGGCATCAAATATTGGGGCATATCAAAGAAAAGGGCCTTCAAGCATTACAAGGTAAAGGTATGGTTGAAGGTATGACTGATTGCACTCTAGATTCTGATTTCTGTGAACATTGCATATATGGAAAACAAAATCGTGTAAGATTTGCATCTGGTGCTACAAGAGCAAAGGAAATTCTAGATTTAATACACAGTGATGTGTTTGTACCTATGTTTGTTCCATCACTAGGTATATATGTGTATTATGCTTCATTTATCGATGATTTCTCAAGGAACACATGGGTTTATTTCCTTCGAAAGAAATCTGAATTATTTGCTAAGTTTAAATAATTTAAGGCTCTTGTGGAGAATTAGACAGAAAAGAAAATAAATGTGTTGAGGACAGATAATGGTGGAGAGTTTTGTAGGAATGAATTCAAGGAATTATATAAGAAGTGCGGTATAGCAAGGTAGAAGACTACTCCAAACACACCTCAACATAATGGAGTTGCTAAAACGATGAATAGGACGCTAATGGAAAAGACAAGGAGCATGCTAAGCAATGACGGGATAGTACAAGAATTCTGGGCAGAGGCATTGGGGACAACCTGTTACTTGGTAAATTGACCACCCACATCGGCATTGGTTGACAAAACTCCAGAAGAGGTATGGACTGGTAAGAAAACCTCTATTAAGCATCTGAATTTTTTGGTTGTGATGCTTATGTACATGTTCCAAAGGAAAAAATGAGCAAGTTGGATAACAAAGCTGAAAAATGAACCTTTATTGGCTATAAAGATGGTATGAAAGGTTTTAGACTTTGGAATCCTGTGACTAAGAAGACTGTTTATAGTCAAGATGTTGTGTTTAAAGAGGTCAAAGAAGTTCCTAGACAGGAAGTGACTCTAATGGAAAAGGAACCAGAGAAAATAGAGTTTGACTTGGAAGATGAAGAATCTGAATCAATGGAAGAAGCTAAATCATAAGAAGAAGAAGAACCTCATACCCTAGTTTTGAGGAGATCATCTTGAGAAATAAGGCAACTAGAAAGGTATTCCCCTCTTGAATTTCGGTCTAATTTTACTTTGTCTATTACTGATGATGATCCTAGAAATGTGAAGGAATTTGTTGATTCAGAGGATAGTGATCTCTGGAAGAAGGCCATGGTTGAAGAAATGGATGCCTTGGACAAAAATGAAGCTTGGGATCTAGTTGAGTTACCAACTGGAATAGAAGTCGTTGGCAACAAATGGTTGTTTAAAAAGAAGTTGAATGCATAAGGTAAAGTTGAGAAATACAAATCCTGCTTGGTAGCAAAAGGATATTCTCGAGTAGAGGGAATTGATTTTGGTGAAATATTTTCTCTTGTTGAAAAATTAACTTCTATTAGATTCCTTCTTGCAATTGTTGTTGCTTTTGGTCTTGAAGTAGAGAAGATGGATGCGAAGACAACATTCCTACATGGGGACCTAGAAAAAGAAATCTACATAAAGCAACCCAAAGGATTTACTGTAAAGGGTAAGAAGGAGTTGGTTTGCAAGCTAAAGAAGTCCCTTTATGGTCTAAAACAGTCTCCAAGGATGTGGTACCAGAATTTTGGCTCACACATATTGGGACTGGGATTTGTGAGAAGCAAAGTTGATCATTGTGTCTGCTGCAAACAAGTTGGAGAACATTTGGTTTATGTAGTGTTGTATGTCGATGACATGTTATTAGTTGGAAATAGCATGAAGGTTATTAAGGAGGGGGAAAACGTAGTTATCCTCCAAGTTCGACATGAAGGATCTCGGTGTTGTTAATTTCATCTTGGGGATGGAGATCAAGAGAAACCGTGAAAACACGAAACTCTAGTTGAACCAGAGAAAATATGTGGAAACAATACTACACAGGTTTAATATGCAGGAATGCAAACTATTAAAATTTCCTATTCTTGTAGGTGTAAAATTATCTACAGAACAGTGTCCCCAGACAGATGAAAAAAAAGAAGACATGTCCCATGTTCCTTATGCTAGTGTAGTTGGAAGTTTGATGTATGTCATGGTATGCACTAGACCAAACATTGCCCATGCAGTGGGAGTTTTGAGCAAGTATATGTCAAAACCGAGAAAGGAACATTGGATAGCTATGAAGAGGGTGTTCAGGTATTTGCGTGGAACAATAGATAATGCAATCTGTTACTAAGGAAGAACTGAACAGGACAGAGTGTTGAATGTACATGGCTTTGTTAGTGCTGACTAGGTTGGAGATCTGGATCATTGAAGATCTACAAGTGGGTATGTATTTAAACTATTTGAAGGTGCTAACAGTTGGATGAGTAAGAGACAGGTTGTAGTGGAACTATCAACTACAGAAGCTGAATACATGGAAGCCACTCATGCAAGTAAAGAGGTTGTATTGTTGAATAAATTGTGTTCAGACATTGGGTTTGAACAACAATTTGTAAGGTTAGTAGTCAAAGTGCAATCTTCCTGGCAAAGAACCCTAGTTATCACTCAAGAACGAAGCATATTTATGTGAAATTTCACTTTGTAAGAGAAATGGTTGAAAGCAAGAAGGTGTTACTGGAGAAAGTCGACACTTTAAAGAATGTTGTAGATTCATTGATAAAATTTGTGAGCACTAAGAAGTTCTCTTGGTGTAAAGGAGCGATGGGAATTGGTGCCCTGGATTGTTGATCCAATAAAATATTGTACCCCCTATATGCAAATGAAACAACAAGTGGGAGAATGTTGAGTATATGTTTGTTCTATTCATGTGTGGGGGGGGGGGGTGCGCATTGGACTGTGCAGTGGTCAATCCCCTCCATCTAGTGCTATGCCATATGTGGGGGGCACTGCGCGTGGGGGCTAAGAGGGGGGGTGCGCATTGGACTGCGCAGTGGTCAATCCCCTCCATCTAGTTCTATGCCGTATGTGGGGGGCACTGCGCATGGAACTGGCTCATGGGGGCTAAGAGGGGGGGGATTGCCGACGCCCTCACCCTTTCGCAAAGCAGATGATGGAAATGGATTTCCACTCCCGCAAGTGCAACAAGCACCGAGTTTTTTGGGGTTGTTTTTGGCTAATTTTGGGTATTTTCTAAAAATATGTAATTTCATCCTGGTTAAGGGATTGGGGTCTATTTTCTAATTAGGGTTAATGGATTAGGGTATTGGATGTTGCGGAATACCTATATTGTATTGTGAGTGATTCATAATGATAATGAGAAAATAGGAGTTGTGGCTCCAAGTTTTGTTGGTTTTTCCCGGTCAAGGTTTTCCAGGGTAAATCTTTGTGTATTATGTGTGAATGTTGTGGTGTAATATTTGTTTTGATTAAAATAATATGTATGCTTTGCTTCTTTGCACAAGTTTAAAACTTACAAGAAGTGGCCAAGAAACAACTAGATCCAAATGTGGATTCATTAGCTCCATGATTTGGATAAAAAGTACACAAAGAGGGCCATTCAATGAACCCAAGGACATGAGGAGATCAAATTTGAATTCTTGGAGGTGACGAGGCCTTGATGAGACTTCAATGCACGACGGGTAGGTGAGATCCTTCCATTTTGATAGTCACGCGGATTTCGAAGGGAAACTCTCATTATTGTAACGTGGACACATAACTGATAATACGCGCTACAGTGCGGTCCATTGCAGGATTGGTCGTGCTAGCTTGTTTTTTAATGTTTCTGGCATTGTTTGGAATCATGATGCTCTCTGAATCTGATGAGAAATTCTGTGGTGGGAAGCATGCTATATGTTGATGATCCCTTACTACAAGATTAGCCAAAATGTCGCATGTGTGCAAAATTTAGGCTTTGATAGAGGTCCTCTGATGTATGAGGTTCGGAATGTAAGTTTTAAACCTTAACAATGAAGTACAAACTTATATGATTCTTAAGCATTAACAGAAAATACACAATGGCACACACATTACACAGATATTTTCACCTGGAAACCCTTAACCGGGAAAAAACCAGCAAAACTTAGAGCCGCATAGCTCCTTTTTCATTATATGTTTTATTTAACCATGTACAATACAATAAATGGTATTCCGCAGCATCTAAAACCCTAATTCGTTTACCCGAAATTAGGTTACAACCCTAATCCCTTTTACCGAGATTAGATAGAGTACAATGGGTCAAAAATTGCGAAAAAGCAAAAAACAATGTGCCGAGATTAGATAGAGTACTAGTGCCGTAGGGATCGTGTTGTACACGCAGCGACCATGTGAAGAGATATAACATACCCAACACGGAAGGTATTGTAGATCCGATAATGGATCATCGTTTCTTTTTGTGTGTTGTCCCATGTGCTCATAATTTCTTTAGCGAGTGTGGATGGAAGGTTCCCTTGGGGGAAGGATGTTGGTGGAAACCAATGAAGATGTAATAAAGAATAGTGTTTTATACAAACAAGGTGGGCATACCCATGCTCATGAAAATATGTCAAGATGACTACAAAAAGGAGGAGACTAAGGGGTCAACTCAATATACTGTTTGGCACATGGATGAAGGTGGATTCAATCCATGCAAGAGTAATTGAACCTGGAAATGTTATTATAGGCACCGAAGAAGCGGAACTGTTGACAACCATGAGACTCGCACGAGGTGGGGAACCTGAATGTGAGTGAGGTTGCTCAATGTAGGACCTCAATGAACTACTGCTATCATGATTTGTAAATCATGTGAACAATGCTACCTTCAAAAGCTATGAATCTCCCTGATGTGATAGATGTGTTGACAACGAGCATACGAGAGAATACTAAGTTAGGGAGCAGTGATGACTCCCTTTACCGAGTCCAAGGTGATCCCTTTTGTTGATTGAAATGGATCCCAAGGTACAACTACACCTATTGCAATTCTTAGAATATGAAGATTTGGTGTTGATGATAGTCGAAGTACATGATAAGACAAGTGTCTTATCTTGAGAACCAAGATCATGTTGTAACCCACTGTAAGGCTAGCATATCCGACACAAGAATGGTTGGTAAGTGTGAGGCTCATAACTTCCTTTGACCGATGGAAACTTGGGGAGTGATAGATGGCAACATTCTTCAAATAAAGTTATAGGGTGTAGTGGAGGGAGACAAACTATAGACGAAAGGTTTTTGCTAGGGACACAACATTGAGGGTGATGGTGACTATCAAAAACTCATAATCCTGGGGATAGTGAGACTCAACGACATTGATCAAAGACGACTAGGGGTTGCTACCAAAATAATACTAGTGTTCCCACGGTGGTGAGTGGACCGTAGAACCATTTGTACATAAAGAATAATTGTTGAGGTCCCAACGTTTTTTTTGGGGGGTATCGAGCGGCTGATTTGTTGATGGGTGGGATTCCCATGGTTTTGGTTGAATAGGGGAATCAATTTGATGACAGGAGAAGTTCCCATAGTTTTGAGTGAGATGGGGAACCTTTTCCATGATGAAGTGAGTGTTATTTTCACAATGTGAAGACAAGTACCCCATGAATCAATATTATGCAGGTTGCTCCTGCAGGACTAACTGAATAGAATTAGTAAGTGAAGAGGGTGAGGGCCCCATTGGTGTCTTAACATGGATGATGATATGAAGAATATTGTAGATGGTGGATTTCTCATCGAGGTAAGAGTAGTTTTCTATGTTTAATAACCGTAGCATGTGTTGAGGAGTTTAATGACATTGATTGTTGAAGGTGGGAGAGTAAATGCGTAACTATAAAATGATGAACTATGGGTTGATCTTTTCAAAGTGAATCAAATTCCTCGAACTTGTGGTGGTTCGACATCATGGGCTCCAAATGATGACAGGGACGAAAATGGTGCACACACCCATGGAGGAAAGATGCTACCCTCAATAGCGATATTGATGGAACACCAATACTATGGATGAAAACCCTATGGTTATCAGCGAGAATATTTGGTAAAGGCAATGCAAACAGAGGGATGGCATTATCTATATGCCAATGTCGAGATGATACATGTGATAGAAGTCCAATGCCATTGTTGAGGGGTGAAGTCTTGTTCTTATAATGGAAAAACAAGAGGTAGTCAACTCTTGGTCATTATCTTGCACACACGACGCAAATACCCAAGTGTAATAAAGAACGTGACAAAGGTATTGACGATGCAACAATAATAACCGAAACTTTGCACAACTATGGAGTGTGCTGGAATTAGGGATAGAACTGTTTGAGGTACAACCTAGTGATAGATCTATTGAGGGTGATCCCTTTAGGGTCGATTAAGATATATGTCCCTTTGGGTAGGCACTATTTGATGACATAGGGTCTTTTTCATTTAGATACAAGTTTACCCATTCCAATTTGCTAGCTTTCTTAGAGTTGAAGACGAGGACAAAGTCGCCCTTGTTAAAGGTGCGAGGTCGAATGCTAAGCCCTAAATATTGACACATTACCCCCTTTGTAGTGGCCCATTACCCCCTTTATTATGGTGCATTACATATTATTGATGTCGGATTTTGTCTATTAGTGGGTCTATTAGTTGTTATTGTACCCCTTTGTCTCCTATATATAGAAAGGAGACCTTTTCATTTTAGTCATCATTGTATCTTGTTTTGTCTTATGTACATTGTGTAAGGAGGTTCCTCCCTCGAAAAGGATTGTTATTCATCTCTGCTATTAATTATTAAGGCATTGATTACATTATTTTGGTCTATTTATGCTATATCTCGGACTTGGTTGCATAACATTTGGTATCAGAGCTCTTTCCTCAGGACTGGCTTTTTCAAAACGAGACATCTTGGAATTTTAGCTATAATGTTGTTTCTACAATGATTCAAACAATGATTTTAAAAACCCACCTCAAAAATAGACCGAGTTATTTTTGGTCCGAAATTCAGCTCCTGAGATATCACAAGTTCCTAGATATTGGCTTCGGAAGTTAGGGTTTTTTACTAGTCCAAAAATGTTAAGATTTAATATGCTAAGATAGATAACATCAGTATTACATTTCATTTCACAACAATAGCATATACAGGATCACTGAAAGAACAACAAGCACAGCATAAACACAAGAGACACAGATTTATCCTGGGAAACCCTCAAGGGGTAGAAAACCCAGCAAAGCTTCCTCAATATAGATGATCAACAAATACAAATATGTAGTCCCCAAACAAGAGCTCCTTCTCCTCCTATGCAGATCTCTCTCTCTCTCTCTCTCTCTCTCTCTCTCTCTCTCTCTCTCTCTCCTATGCGCCAATCACAAGTGAGTGAGTGAGTGATAAATGAGGAACACGCCTTCTCTATTTATACACTACTCCGACTTGACTTTTCACCCTAACAGGGCCGACTTCTCCTAGGAGAGTCTCATAACCCCTAAACAACTAACTCAGGGCCGACCCCACTAGGGAGGTCTAATAACCCTAGTTACCACATTCTGACGGAGGAATAAGCATCTCCGAATATACAATAAAGTCCCGACGGAGGAATGAAACATCTCCGGAATAATAAAGTACAAATATAATATTCTTAGAAGTTACAATATTTCAACACTCCCCCTTAACGAGAAGGATATTATAACAACATTTGCAGGAGTAAGGAGTAATCAACTACATGATACATGATACATCTATAAACCATTGTAATCTTTCTTCATCAGTAACTCAAACAGTTACTGGAACATCTTCAAGATCTTCAATACTGGAATATCAACATCTTTAGTATTGAGTCTTCATCTTCTGCAGCACTTGATCAACCACAGTTTCAACATTTGGATCATCTGATCAACATAATCATCTGGATCTCTCGATCAAACAACATCATCATCTGGATCTCTTGATCAACAACATCATCTGGATCTCTTGATCAACAACATCATCATCTGGATCTCTCAATCAACAACATCATCATCTGGATCTCTCGATCAACAGCATCATTTGGATCTCTTGATCAACAACATCATCATCTGGATCTCTTAATCAACAGCATCATAGCAGCATACCCTGCAACACACATGATCCAATTACGGGATGATCAATCCCTCTCACTTTGGGACATAGGTCTAAGGATGATACAATCCTGATCCACTTACGGGATGATCAATCCCTCTCAATTTAAGACACATCACATGTCTATGGATGATGCAATCCAAATCTACTTACAGGATGATCAATCCTTCTCACTTTAAGACACCTCTCATGTCTATGGATGATGCAATCCAGATATACTTACAGGATGATCAATCCTTCTCACTTTAAGACACCTCTCATGTCTATGGATGATGCAATCCACATCTACTTACAGGATGATCAATCCTTCTAACTTTAAGACACCTCTCATGTCTATGGACTATGCAATCCAGATCTACTTACAGGATGATCAATCCTTATCAATTTAAGACACCTCTCATGTCTATGGACGATGCAATCCAGATCTACTTACAGGATGATCAATCCTTCTCACTTTAAGACACCTCTCATGTCTATGGACGATGCAATCCAGATCTACTTACAAGATGATCAATCCTTCTCACTTTAAGACACCTCTCATGTCTATGGACGATGCAATCCAAATCTACTTACAGGATGATCAATCCTTATCAATTTAAGACACATCTCATGTTTATGGACGATGCAATCCAGATCTACTTACAGGATGATCAATTCTTATCAATTTAAGACATAAGTCTAAGGGCGATGCAATCCTATCACGTACATTTTGAACGAACTGTTCAGGGACGATGTAGTTCAGGGATGATGCAGTCCTATCACATACATTTTGAACCAAATGTTTAGGGACGATGCAGTCCTATCACGTACATTTTGAACCAACTGTTCAGGGACGATGCAGTCCTATCACGTGCATTTTGAACCAATTGTTCAGGGACGATGCAGTCCTATCATGTCTATTTTGAGCCAACCGTTCATGGACACTGCAATACTATCACGTACATTTTGAACCAACTTTTCAGGGACGATGCAGTCCTATCACTTCTATTTTGAACCAACTGTTCAGGGACGATGCAGTCCTATCACATCTACTTAGACAAAGTCTAAGGACCACTTTTCAGAGACATATGTCTACGGATCAATTCAAGGTCTGAAGTCCAGGGATGATACAATCCCTCTCGTCCACTAGGGACCACTTCTCGGAGGCATATATCTACGGATCAATTCAGGGACCAAATTCCGTGGACGATACAATCCCTCTTGTCCACTAGGGACCACTTCTCAACCTTATCATTGATATCATCGACCTCATCATTGGGACAGGTAACCTCATCATCGACCTCATCGTCGAAACAGGTGACCTCATCATCGATACATGTATCCTCATCATCGATACAAGTATACACATCATCAAGAACAAGTATCCTCATCATCGATACAAGTATCCACATCATCAAGAACAAGTATCCTCATCATCAATACAGGTATCCACATCATCGATACAGGTATCCACATCATCGATACAGGTATCCTCATCATCGACCTTACCGTCGATGCAGGCAATCTCATCATCAGCGACCATATCACTCCCCCTTTCGAGGAGGGTACTTCTGAACTACACCAAGCTTGTCTCGGAAATACTCAAACTTTACTCAAGAGAGAGGTTTGGTCAATACATCAGCAACTTGTTCGTCAGTGCTCACATACTCGAGCTTTATAGCTTCTTTCTGCACCATATCCTGTATATAGAAATATCAGATCTCTATGTGCTTTGACTTATCATGGAACATTGGATTCTCTGTCATCTTGATACAGCTCTGGTTGTCACACAGGATCACAGTGGAGTCCATCTCTAAGTCAAACAATCCTGATAACAACTTCCGAAGCCATATCGCTTCACAACTAGCGGAGCAAGTAGCTATATATTCCGCTTCAGTTGTGCTGAGAGCAACACTAGACTGCTTCCTGCTAAACCACAAGATCATGGCAGATCCAAGACAATAACATCCACCCAATGTGCTCTTCCTATCTGATACACTTCTTGCCCAGTCAGCATCTGTGTAGCCATACAATCTGAAGTCATGATCTCCAAGATAATATAGACCAAATTCTATCATACCCTTCAGGTACCTCATCACATGCTTTGCAGCTATCAGGTGAACACGTCTAGGTTCCACTAGATACTGACTCAAGGTGTTCACAGCAAAGCATATATTTGGCTTGGTATTCGTCAGATACATCAATGACACAATAATTTTTCTGTATAGAGTCACATCCCTATCTCTGATGAGTCATCAGCTAACAGCTTCAAGTTGGAATCCATGGGAGTATCCATGACTTTGCGTTCCAACATATCAAATCTTTTCAAGATTTCCACAGCATACTTTCCCTGGTTGAGAAAGATTCCTTTGGGCCTTTCCATACTTCCGGACCTAGGAAGTAATGCATCAATCCGAGATCTTTCATCTCAAATTCTGTAGCTAGCTTCTTCTTGCTTTCCATTATCTGTTTCTCATTCCCTGTCAAAAAGAGATCATCCGCATAGAGTAATAGTATGACAGGTTCATCATCCATAACCTTAAGGTAACAGTTAGGATCAACTTTACTTTTTGTAAATCCCAAGCTTTTCAAGAAGCTATCAATTCTCCCTCTGTGACTAAACATCATTCACACTCTGCATTGAGTGATCGTCTGCATATCTTATATGTGCCATCTCTTGTCAGATGGGTCTACTGATATGAGCCTCAATATCATTCGAACTCTGTGGTAAGTTCCTTCTTGCATCCATCTAAGAGAAGAATTTCATCTATATATAGACACCATCTTCAACCTTGTAGCAAAGGTTGAAATCCGCATCACCCAAGGTGATCATTAATCTCATCAAATGACTATCGATCCTGGGTACCCGTATAGAGCTTTCTTCAATTGAATCCTGGGATTTTTCTCGATTCGTACTTCTTCTTCAATTACACGATTAAGAGAATGGTCTTGTCTAGCCACTTGGAGCAAACATCTCGTCATGATCCTCTTCCTCTTTCTAAGAGAATCTTCGAGCCACGAGCCTTCTATAGTATGTTTGATTTGTAAGTCTTCTTGTTGAACATCCACCACTTGTTTGGTGTTCATCATTCTTCATGATATTTCCTACAAATCAAAGTTAATTACATGATTAGTAATACTTCATAATCATCAAATCATGTTGACATGATAACCTATTATGCATATTGATATGATTCACATAGTTATGTAACTATCTTGACCAATATTTTGGCACAACACTTTTCCATATCCTATATGCATACAATGGCTATCTAGATGCCTTCCATCTCTACCAGAACATACTATCAAGAGCGTGCATAGCTCTCAGCATGTCAACAAAGAGGTTTCATTCTAGATAAACAGCAATGGAATATTTTTCCAACTTACCCATCATATGCATATTAGTAGTATATTGTTCAATGCTATATGAATGCTTACACTATGCACGATATATTCTAGGAATACAAATGTGCATACAACTATTACGATCAATATCATTAACTATTCAAAGATTCAGATAACAACTCAAATACTTATCTTTTATGTTTGTGTGGTTGCCTCCCGCTTGATCTCTATTTTATGATAGCATCATTATATGTCTTTGAACTCTTATCCATTATGTACCACTATGCATGCTTAAGTGTGCACTAGTGTCATCCTCATGATCTCATACATAATCATACATTCATTAGTATAATCTCAATACTATCAAAACATTATGCTTCTAAATAATCTTAAGTATGTATGGTCGTGATTATTTCATACACAGGTATACTTACCTAAGATCCTAACACAAAGTAGGATTCTAACTTGATATAGGAAAACATACCTGTATTATCATGCTTGGTTATGTCTTAACATAACCAAACAATTTCTTCTTTGTTCTCTTCAATGATTTAGAGACCTTCTGCATATCTCGTAAGTTAAGCATAGTAGAACAAAGTCATACATACCTCGTAAGTATAGCTTCTATGTGGTCAAAGACTATGGATGAGTCTTTGTCTTCATGTCATCATGGTCATAGAACTTGATTTGTCTTTCTTAATGTACTTGTATCTTGTTAGTAGACAACATCATCCTCATACAACACCACAGGTGCATTAGTACAATCATAAGTGTCATAACCCTAGACAATCTAAAACTAATCATGATTGTACTAACCGCAATAATATGAAGACAAACATATTATGAACTTAATCATGAAACATATTTCAAAACATACCTGTATCTTCTCAAGTCATACCTGTCAAGTAGTCTTCTCTATAAGGGTAAAACCCTAACCATCCAAGGTATATCACTTGTAAACATCTTATGTATGTTCATGGTGCTAGGATGATAGAATATCAGTGCCATTTAAACCTTCTTCATCACTGCCCTATGAGTCTCCCAACTTTGCTAGGGTTTCTTCTTACTTGGAAACCCTAATCTTCAATCTCCTTCCTCCCACAAAATTTTGATGGAGGATTAATATCTATGATGAATGGATTCCAAATCCATTATCAAAGTTTCCAATGTTGCATTAGGTGACTCCAACATTGTATCAGGTCCTTCCATACCTAAAAAAACTGAAAACCCTAAGTGAGAGCTTCTTCCTCCTCTTCCTGGATTTCCTCTGTTGAGCCAATTCAGATGTGCTGTATTGTTTCTAGTGTATCTGTGAAATTTCAGATCTGCAGGGTCTGAAACTTTAGCCTGTGGTAGCCTCACCTGTCATATTTCCAACCCCATAGGTTTGAGCTTAAATGGATTCTCCATGAGAGAGATATGCTAAGTGTTGCAACATGACCTATTTATGGGATGAAACAACATAGAAAAATTGTACGGAGTGCCACGTGTCACTGTTTCAACGTCGGCCTCTGAAAAGAGGACATGTCAAACTACAATCCATGCCCTAATTGTCACATTTTACGAAATTTCATTTGGAGCGTCCTATCCCTAGATATGACCTTTTTCCCGAGGTCACTTGTTTAGGACTGCATTCTGGAAGAGGCAAAAACCCTAACTTGTACATATCATATATCAGAAAGTACAACGAATCTGAGGCTGAGCTTCGGACACAAGGTACAAGAAAATTTCATCTTCGGCCTATAAAATTTTCAGATCCTGATCCTTCTCCAAAATGGATTTATAGCGAAAGTGCCATGATGACTAGGTTTTTCTATACAAAACCCTAACTTTTAAATTGTTTCAAGTGAAACAAGTGTCATAAGTGCCATACATTGCCTTCCTTCAGGCTAGCTTTGATACCATGTTAAGATTTAATATGCAAAGATAGATAACATCAGTATTACATTTCATTTCACAACATTAGCATATACAAGATCACTGAAAGAACAACAAGCACAACATAAATACAAAAGACACAGATTTATCCTGGGAAACCCTCATGGGGTAGAAAACCCAGCAAAGCTTCCTCAATATAGATGATCAACAAATAAAAATATGGAGTCCCCAAACAAGAGCTCCTTCTCCTCCTATGCAGATCTCTCTCTCTCTCCTATGCGCCAATCACAAGTGAGTGAGTGAGTGAGTGATAACTGAAGAACACACCTTCTCTATTTATACACTACTCCGACTTGACTTTCACCCTAATAGGGCCGACTTCTCCTAGGAGAGTCTAATAACCCCTAAACAACTAACTTAGGGCCAACCCCACTAGGGAGGTCTAATAACCCTAGTTACCACATTCTGATGGAGGAATAAACATCTATGGATATACAATAAAGTCTCGATGGAGGAATGAAACATCTCCGGAATAATAAAGTACAAATATAATATTCTTTGAAGTTACAATATTTCAACAAAAAACTAGTCTAAAATGGGTGTTCTAGGGAAAAAGGTAATATCAGGGGCATGAGAGATCCAAATTGAGTGAGAATAGTTGCATCAGAAAGGGTACAGACCACAGTATCTATGGTATAAGTTTCAGACTTGGATCCAAAATATTGGACACGTGGTAGTCCGTACAAGTTCGATCTTCTAAAAGGACAAAAAATAAGAAGTGTTGGGAGATTCACAATAGATTTAAATTAGCACATCAAAATTAGGTTAGACCTATGGAATAAGAAAGAGGACACATAAGGCTACAATAGGATGAAGTTTCAGACCCGGAGGAGTCAAAATTTGAATTTTACCTCAGTTTTAATTCGGCCCTAAAACAATTTTCCAATCCTGGTTGAAAAAGTTACGTCGTTTTAAATTTGACTAACTTGAGTAGAAGGATCTAATTGTGGTGAACCCTAGGGTGTGATACCTATCTATATTGTTCTAAATGCCTCGTAAAATTGGAACCTCTACACCAAATAATCCTCCATACAGTTCTACATGGACTTGTGATGAAGGTGAAGAAATGTGCAAGGTCATATCTGATTTACAAGAGAAAATAGTGACAAAAGATGCACTAATATCAATCCTAGGTCAAACCAAGAATGAAATGGAAGTGAAAATGCATGATTTGAAAAAGGACTTAGATGATTTGAAGGGTTTGAAGGGGGATAAGGAAGTTTTGAAAGAAGGTTTGTCAAAGTTACTGCAAGAAGGGCTTCCTAGAAGTGAGAAGACCTCCCATGGTATTCATGATGAAAACAAAAGGAACATACATCATGACTTTAAGGAATCCAACATGGGGTCAAAAACCAACTACATCCAAAATATTGATATGAGGAAGTTTGATGGCATGGATCCAAACACATGGATACTATAGACGGAGTAGTTCTTTGAGCTACACGAGGTGCAATCCACACAAAAGGTACACGTTGCATCTTTATATTTAGAACCTAATCAGTTTGTGTGGTATAGATGGATTTGCTCTCGTAAACCACTTGTCACTTCGAAAATTTTAATGGAGGAATTGATAGCACATTATGAGGACACCAAGAGCAATACCTTCTTTAGCCAACTGATCAATCTCAAACAAAAGGGTCTAGTTGGGGAGCACATTGAGAATTTCCAAAGATTGAATATCAAGGTCACAAATATTCCAGAAGACCATCTAACTAACGTCTTGATAGCAACTTTAAGAGATAACATCCAACATGAGGTTCACCTGTGGGAACCTAAATCCTTGGAACATGCATTCAGGGTGGTAAGAAAAGTTGAAAAAAAAATTATGGCAGGAAGGAAGTCTACCACATAAACCTATAAAGGAAGTGTGGTCTCGAGTCATCCACAACCTATAAGGTTAACACCACAACAACTACAGGAAAAAAGAGCAAAAGGGTTTTGTTACAGTTGTGATAGCAAATATAGTAAGGGCCACAAGTGCACTGAGAAGAAACTATTTTACATAGATTGTGAAGCAGAGGAATAAAATGAACAAGAAGCACCAAAAGAACAGGAACCATCTCAATATGAAGATAAAGAGGATACTACTTCCGAAGAGATTACTCCCACCATATCCTGTTATGCATTGGCTAGAATTAGCACTCCTCAAACTCTCAAGATCGAAGGATACATCAAAAAGAAAAAGGTAACAGTGTCGATTGATTCGGGTAGTACTCATAATTTCACTCATTGTAAATTGGCCAAGGTTCTCAATTGATTTGTATATCCAACACCTAAGTTTCAAGTAATGATTGCAGATGGAGGAACTATAAATTGCTCAGGAAAATGCCATAATATCAATCTCACTATGTGAGAATATGTATTGAATAGTCCAATGATTTCTATTCCAGTGGGGGGTGTTGATGTTGCCTTAGGATTTCAACGGTTACAATAATTGGGAACAATGGATTTTAATTTTCATAAGCTTTTCATGAAATTTTTATGGGAAGGAAAAGAATATGAGTTAAATGGTATCACAGGGAAACCAAGTAAGGTGATAAGTTCTAATGGTATGACAAAATTGATAAAAAAGGGACATCAAGGTGTAATTGCACAATTATGCTCATTAGATGTTCAAACATCTAAGTCTCTTATTTCCCCATATCTCTAGAAGGTGATTAATAAGCATTCCAAGGTATTTGAAGATATTCCAAAAGGTATTCCACCTATTTGAGATTTTGATCATGCTATTCACTTAATTCTAGGAAGTGTTCCTCCTAACATCAAAATTAACAGATACCCCTATGGACAGAAGAGTGAAATTGAGCGTATGCTTGAATAAATGTTAGAGGCCAGCATAATTAGGCATAGCCAAAGTTCTTACTCTACACCAGTGGTAATGGTACACAAGCCGGATGGATCATGGAATATGTGTCCAGATTATAGAGAGCTCAACAAGATCACCATTAAAGATAAATTTCCTATTCCTTTAATTGATGAATTATTGGATGAATTACAAGGAGCAGTTTTATTCACAAAGTTGGATCTCCGTTCCAGATATCATCGGATTAGAATGAATGAGGAAGACATTCCAAAAACAACATTCAGAACTCATGAAAGTCATTATGCATTTTTGGTCGTGCCATTTGGTCTCACAAATGCGCCTTCCACATTTCAAGGTTTGATTAATTTCATTTTTAAGTCTTTCCTCAAAAAAATATTGCTAGTATTATTTGATGATATACTAATCTATAGAAAGTCTTGGGAAGAACATGTTCAACATCTTGACACGATATACTAATCTATAGAAAGTCTTGGGAAGAACATGTTCAACATCTTGACAGGGTACTACAACTACTAAAGGAGCAACAAATATATGCAAAACCTTCCACATGTTTCTTTGGAGTAAAGGAGGTAGAATATTTGGGTCATATTGTATCTCAGGAAGGTGTCAAAGTAGACCCCAAAAAAATTAAATCCATGATGGATTGGCAGATTCCCAAAACCCTAAAGAATCTTTGAGGATTCTTAGGTCTTGCAAGGTACTACCGCAAGTTTGTTCAGAACTATGGAAGAATAGCAACACCTCTAACAACATTACTGAAGAAAGATGCATTTTCTTGGACTCCAGAGGCAGCTCAAGCTTTTGAACAACTCAAGGAGGCTATGTGCAAAGCTCCTGTTTTGGCCATACCAAACTTCACAAAAACATTTATTGTGGAATGTGATCTTCAGGAAATGGCATTGGCGCTATTCTAATGCAAGAAGGACACCCGCTTGCTTTCACAAGTCTTCCAATTAAGGGAAAACACTTACAGAAGCCCATTTATGAGAAGGAAATGTTGGCAATTCTACATGCTCTTAAGAAATGGCGTCCTTACCTAATAGGTAGACACTTAAAGGTCAAAACATATCATGATAGTCTTAAATACTTCTTGGAACAAAGATTATCTTCAGAAGAGCAACGAAAATGGGAACCAAGATGTTGGGATATGGCTTTGAAATAATCTATCGAAAGGGAAACATAATGTGGTGGCAGATGCACTTTCCAGAAAAGATTAAGATGTCGGGGCATTACTTTGTGCAATTTCCATTCTACAACCTGATTGGATAGTAGCAGGTAAGGAAGAATGGAAAAATGAACTATTTGTGTGGACTCTCATCCAAAAGCTACAAGACGATCCCAGTGTATCATATACGTTTGTGTGGAAAAATGATTCACTATGGTATAAGGATCGCTTATATTTATGCAAAGACTCCCAACTAAAACAAAAGGTCCTCTCATAATTACACACCTCTCCCATAGGTGGGCACTCTGTATTTTTGAAAACTTACCATAGGGTCAAGAAGGAATTTTTTTGGGAAAGTCTTAAATCTGATGTTCAAAGGTTTGTGGCTGAATGCTTGCTTTGCCAACATAATAACGTGGAAATAGTTAATACCCCGGGTCTTCTACAACCATTAGACATACCTTGCCAATGTTGGGAAGAAGTCTCAATGGATTTTATCACAGGTCTACCCAAGTCAGAAGGAAAGAATGTTATTGTGGTGGTTGTTGATAGACTCACGAAGTATGCACATTTTTGTGCACTCTCTCACCCTTTTAATGCAATTACAATAGCCGCATCTTTTTTGGAAACAGTTCAGAAGTTACATGGAATCCGAAGATTATTGTAAGTGATAGAGATCCAATTTTCACTGGAAAAATTTGGACTGAATTATTTTATTATTTGGGCACCCAATTGGCTCATAGTTCATCTTATCATTCTCAATCTGATGGGCAAACTGAGATAGTGAACTAATGTTTTGAAGGCTATCTTCGTTGCTTTGCATCTGATAAAAAACACAGTGGGTGAAATGGTTATCTTTGGCATAATGGTGGTACAATACTTCCTTCCATACATCATAAAAAATGTCTCCATTTATGGCACTTTATGGGTACCAACCTCCATCTATCACATCTACGTTAAAGGGAAATCTAAAGTTCAAGCCGTGGAAAATCACATAGAGCACCAACAAGAAGTTCTCCAGATACTTAAGGACAACCTAGCTATGTCACAAAACAGGATGAAACAACAAGTTGATCAACATCGAAGTGAAAGGAGTTTCGAAGAAGGGGATTGGGTATTTCTAAGGTTACAACCTTACAAGCAGATGTCCCTCAAGCAACTAAATAAGGACAATAAATTAGCACCCAAGTATTATGGTCCTTATAAGGTGTTGCAAAATATTGGTAGTATGGCTTACAAATTGGAGCTTCCTTCATCTTCAAGAGTGCATTCAAATTTCCATGTTTCTTTCTTAAAGAAGGTAATAGGAGACAAGATCCCAATTCAAGCAATCTTGCCCAAGCTTGATGAAGAAGGAAGATTCACATTGGAACCTGAACAAATCACTAAAACAAGGACCAAACAACTTCGAAATCGGGCTATTACGGAGTACCTCATCAAATGGAAGAACCTGCCAGTGGAAGATTCGACATGGGAAGATGACTTCTTCATACAGAAGCATCCACAGCTAATCAAATGTTGAGGACACCACTTGTCTCAAGGGAAGGAGCATGTTAAGACCTAAATATTGGCACATCACCCCCTTTGTAGTGGCACATTACCCCCTTTATTATGGTGCATTACATATTATTGATGTCGACTTGTGTCTGTTAGTGGGTCTATTAGTTGTTATTGTATCCCTTTGTCTCCTATATATAGGAAGGAGACCTTTTCATTTTAGTCATCATTGTATCTTGTCTTTTCTTATGTACATTGTGTAAGGAGGTTCCTCCCTCAAAGAGGATTGTTATTAATCTTAGTTCTTCATTATTAAGGCGTTGATTACTTTCTTTTGGTCTATTTTTGTTATTTTTATGCTATATCTGGGACTTGGTTGCATGACATTGAAATTGGCAGTCATAGTGCACTTTGGAGCACACCTTCTTGCCCTCATTTTGTTGGAGTGATTCCCTTTGCTACTCATCGAGGTGTTCCAATCATGTAAACAACCATTATTTGAGGGATTGAGTATTAGGTAACAACTCCATGACTTATTGGAGTGTAGGGATTTGGCACTCAATGGGTAATACAACTTCTACTCCATGTATGAGGTCAAATGGAGTATATCCAGTGGTCATTTTGACTGAGGTTCGGTACGCCCAAAGGGAGGGGAATAGCACATGGTGCCAATTGGATTTTTTCTTATTTAATTTGTGTTGGAGAATAGTCTTAAGAACTTTGTTCATTCCTTCAACTTGACCATTGGCTTGAGGACAGTAAGACATCGAGAATTCATGTTTGAACCCTAACAACCGTGATAGTTCCTCAAAAAAATTGATTGCGAAAGTGGGTTCCATTGTTAGAAACCTCCAATGCGTGGAATTACATGGTTAAAGAAGAATCATGCAACAATGGTGCTTCTGCAGTCAAATGTGAGCATTGATCTGGAATGGTGACATTCCATGAAATCAATTGCCTATTTGCAAAATGGACCGACTATGATTACTAAGTGGAGGGGGGCAGGGGGAGCCCATGTCTTGCGGGAAAAGATTTGACAATTGGCGGATCATTTAACTGCATAGACACAATCCTTGAACACAGAAGACAAAAAATAGTCATCACAGAGTATTTTTTGGGTGGTGGCCAGACCTGAGAGGTGGCCCCCACATGCTCTACTGTGACAGTCATTGTGGAATTGTTCGTCCTCCTCGTGGATTAAGCAGCATCGTATAATGGTATCGAACCCATCATGATATAAGACATCTCCAAGGAGAAGATATTGTGGAGCTTGATGACGTATGCACTAGAATTCATCACGATATAGGTGCGGGGGGAAATTTTGAGTGCTTAAAATATCACCATACCATGGATCATTGCTTGCTATGAGGAACACATGTTCATCTAGTAAATGGGCATGCGCAAGTTCTATCGAGGTAGTAGCTGGGAGGTAAGTGATAAGCTCGACGAGGTCCGAGGTTTTATTGCTCTTAGGGATCACAAAATCAAGGTCACATTCTTGAAGAATAACAATCCAATGCGTAAATTTATTGTTGATAAGTGGGAAACTAAGTATATATTACATGGGATTTGAGTCTGTGACCACTTTTGTTGTGTAGAGTAATATGTAGTGGTGTAATTTTTGTATTGAGAGAATGACAATTAGGGAAAGCTTTTCATCATTAGTGTAATTGAGTGCTGGTCCTGCCAATGTTTTGTTGATGTAGTAAATGATATGTTCGTTGTGACCATCATCTTGTTGGACCAGAATGCTTGAAACAACAGAAGCTTATGCCAAGATATAAAAGGTTAAAATCTTTGTCAAAATCTGATGGAGATATGAGCGGGGCAGAAGTCGAATATTGCTTCAATGCATCGAAGGAACTTTAGGCTTGTTCATCCCAATTGAAAGGGATGTCTTTCGTTATTAGGCATAGAAAACCATGTGCCTGAGTGGAATAATTTGGGACAAAATGCCTAAGGAAGTTGGCCTTCCCCTTAAATGCTTTGCAACTGTCATTGTGTTCGCGGAGGAGGTAGGTCAAGAATGGCTTGAACTTTTGAAGCTTCAACAATGTTCCCTTCCTTGGAGATGATGAATCCTAATAACTCTCCTGCGGTGATGCAAAATACACATTTTAGGGGATTTAAGCATATATTATACATACGATATCATGTAAATATGGTGCGTAGATCGCGGAGGTGATCACACCATTTTTTAGATTTGGCAGTTAGGTCAACCAGGATGATATGGTCCAAGTCATTAAAAATGTAGGCCATAACCCTTTGAAAGGTGGCTCCAACATTATTTATCCCAAACAACATCAACTTGTAAGCAAAAGTGCCCCAAGGTGTTGTAAATGTTGTTTTGTATTGATCATGAGGGTGGATCTGTATTTGGTTATAACCAGAAAACCCATCCATGAAGAACAAAATTTCACTACACGTGCATGAATCAACGATCTGGTTGATGAATGCAGTGGAATAATTGGGGTAGGCCAGGTTGAGATCATGGAAATTGATATAGACTCGAATGGTACCTTGATTCTTATTGAAAGGGACCGAGTTGGAGACCCATGACGTATAAGCAATGGGAAAAATGGATTGAGCCTGTAGGAGTTTTTCAATCTCAACCTTAATAACGAGGACCTTAGAGGGGTGGACAGGTTGTTGTTTCTGTCTAATCGAGGTGGCATCAGGCCATGTGTCGATATGATGTTCTACAATTGCATGGTCTAAGCCTGGAATTACTTCATATGACCATGCAAAGACCTCATGAAATTCTTTGAAAAGGGTGGTGAAGTCGATGATTTCTTGCAGTGAACATGACACACTAATCAAGATGTTTTTTATTACTCCTCGTGTGATAGAAATATCTATTTAGATCGTGGGAGATATGTTGGCTAGATTGTCTTCCTCGAAGGCGTCAGGGGATGGGATGGGGTTTTTGAACTAGTCGATATGACTAGGTGGTAGAAAATATTTTGACTCAATCGTATATTCCTATGCTACCAAAGTGAGAGGTGGGATGCAAGTAGGGGTGAACGGTGATCTATGATGGAGGTTGTTCCAAGGGGGTGCATCTATGTGCATGGCTTCCATTATTTCTTCATCCGTGGAGAAGAAGTACTCCTCCAACATGTCTTCATCTAGAGAGAGGGAGTCTTCAAACCCAATATGAGCGAACCGACTGATGTTGGGAGATGGTGTGTATCCTCTTAGATGGTTGATATCAACATAGGGTACATGATCACTCTGTGGGAGAGATATTGAGTCAAGATGGAGGGTATCCACATAGAGTCAAGATGGAGGGTATCCACATAGCGAAGGTAGCTTGGGGGAGGATGGGGGACCTCCTCTTGTGGGAAGAACAAGGGGTCGAAGTCTTGTTGGGCAACTGGTGATGGGCGATCATATCAGTCAGAGTGAGGGGAAACCAGTGGTTAGCTCTTCATTGTCTTCAATATAATTGTGTTCTTCTTCAATGACCATAGGAAGGGTGGTTCCCAAATGGGTAAGGTTATTTGATAGTTTCTTTTGTGTAGCATGAAGGGTGTGTAATGCAACCAATATAGGACATTGGAAGGAGTGATGAGTCATCAACCTACATGATCGACATGGGTGAGTAGCATACTCATCATTGGGAACAATGATTGAGCTTTGCAATCGCTCGAGATGCAATTGTTGGTCGAGTAGTGACTCTTCCAATTGAGTTGTCACATATGCGATTACTATAGAAATGGGGGTTGTTGTGGTAATGGTATTTATAGAAGCAGTTTCTAGGGGTTGAGGTGGAGGACTCTCATCCAAAGGTTGGGTGAGGCGAATTATCAGCAAAGTGTCTCAAAATTGAGGGAGGTCGAGACAATGATGTGTGTAATTTCCAAACTGTCAGAAAATTGAATATATGTGATTGGTATGCAATGCTTTGGACTTAGGGATCGATTTGGGTGAAGAAGAGGTGCCCCCTGCTACTATAGGAAGACCATATGTCACACTAAAAAGGGTATTAAGAAGCTCGCTGAGCTATGACAAGGTGGGGTACAGTTTGGTCACATGGCCTTATTTCCCACATAGGGTACACGGTGTAGTGACCCTTGTCGTAGGAGTAGTGGAGGTCATTACTTGGGCTTTTAACCATTGTTGGGTTATGCCCCCTACTTTAGGCTTGGCGATCCTCGACGATGATTCATGAGCAGGGTAGGGTATGAGGAGGGCTTTTAAAGTAGGTTGTACCATGGCCCCAATGGTGGATTTAGTGACAACTGACTATGGCTTAGTCACAGGTGTTGTGGGCTTGGCTTGCGGTACATGTGGCGTGACTAGCCTAGATGGCATAATAGCTGAGACATGGACGAAATCATAGTGGGATACTGGTTTAGAAGCCATCTCTGGGTAGGGTGGCATCAGGTACCACACAGGTATACCCAAAGCGAGCCCAGGTAGAGTCAACAAAATCATAACCGGTGTGCCTTGCACTCCCATGGGGGGGTACAAGAATGGTATTTGGTATATTGGAGGCATCGATGAATCAACGTTTGTTCAACACCATGGCTCAATGGAGGTGCTAATGATGATGCCGATGGGGAGGTGGGAACCTTTTCGGAGGTGAAAATGGTGCAAGTAAGTCCATCGATCAATGTAGGTATTACACGTGGCAGTCATAAATACACCTCTAACAAGCTAGATTCCTTGTACACTCTTGGGCCAGTATTAATGTAAAGGTGTTGACTAGTGTCGACCGTGGGTAGAACATTGTATGGATTGGTGTTGGTATTAGGGTCATTGTAGTTGAGTTGGCCGAGGGTGACGATTTTCCCATTAAAGGGAAACATCATGATGCGAAAGAACCCTACTTATCACTCAAGAAAAAAGCATATTGATATGCAATTTCAGGTTGTAAGAGACATGGTTGAAAGCAAGGAGGTGTTACCGGAGAAAGTCGACACTTTGAATAATGTTGCAGATTCATTGAAAAAATCTGTGAGCACTGAGAAGTTCTCTTGGTGTAAAGGAGCAATGGGCATTCATTCCCTGGATTGTTTATCCGATAAAATATTGTACCCCATGTATGCAAAGAAAACAATAAGTGGGAGAATGTTGAGTATATGTTATATTCTTTGCCTATGTGTGTGGGGGGGTGCCCTCCCCCTTCCATGAAGCGGATGATGGAAATGGTCATTAGGCCATTTCCGTTTTCGCGAGCACCAAATTTTTTTGGGTGGATTTTGGCTATTTTGGGGAATTTTCTAAAAATATGTAATTTAATCTCGATCAAGGGATTGGGGTCTATTTTCTAATCCATATTAACGGATTAGGGTATTGGATGTTGCAGAATACCTATATTGTATTGTGAGTGATTCATAATGATAATGAGAAAAATAGGAGCGGTGGATCCAAGATTTGCTAGTTTTTCTCGGTCAAGGGTTTCCAGGGTAAATCTTTGTGTATTATGTGTGAATGTTGTGGTGTAATCTTTGTTTTGATTAAAAGAATTTATATGCTTTGCTTCTCTGCACATGTTTAAAACTTACAAGGGAGGTCTCTACAAAGTTCCTGGAAAACTCATTCAAGCCATGATCCATGACATAGTCAATCCTTGTGAGTTGTGGCATAGAAGGCTTTGTCATCTCTATTTCAAAGTGCTACCTAGATTGTATAAGATGGTGAATGATATGCCCATATTTAAATTTGATTTTGATAGTGTTTGTAGAGGTTGCGTCACTGGAAAGAACATTAAGAAGAGTATTCCAAGTAGTACCGAAAGATCCAAAGGGATCCTTGACTTGATTCATTCTGATCTATGTGGTCCTATGTATGTACCCTCCTTGAGTCGTTAGTTGTATTATGTGTTTTTCATAAATGACTTCTCTCGCAAGTCATGGGTTTATTTTCTGAAGGCAAAGAGTGAAACTTTCAACAAGTTTCAAGAGTTTAAAGCACTGGCTGAGAATCAGACTGGAAAGCACGTTCGTGCTTTGAGATCTGATAATGGAGGAGAGTTTGAGTCCCATGACGTCAATGAATTCTGTCGAGATGCAAGAATAAAAAGACAACTGATTGTACCATACAACCCCCAACAAAATGGGTTTGCTGAAAAAAAGAACAAAGCAATATGTGAGGTTGCAAAAGCCATGATGTGTGATTAGGATTTGCCCACATCCTTATGGGAAGAAGCCTCCATCACTGCTATTTATATTCAGAACAGAAGCCCTCATGCTATCTTGGGAGAAAAGACTCCCGAAGAGGTTTTCAGTGGTGAAAAATCGGATGTTGGACACTTGAATATTTTCGGTTGTCCTGTTTACATTCACATACCAAAAGATAAGAGGACAAAGATGGAGCCATCCAGAAATAAAGGAACATTTGCTGGATATAGTGAATCCTCCAAATCTTATAGAATCTATGTTCCAGGACAAATAAACATTGAAGTCCGTAGAGATGTAACATTTCATGAAGAGGTTGCCTTCAAGCGCTCTAAAGAACTTCAATGTGATTCAGATATGGAGGAGCATGAGACTCCCTTGATGGAGGATCCAGTTTCGGATTCTCCCCTTTTAGATGTTTAGAGGGAGAATCCAAAAAATTTCGTAGATCTGCTTGATCATGAAGAGCTAGAAGATTTGATAGAAATATCACTTGATGAACCTCCTGCTAAGAGGAGATATGCATGGTGTCGAGACATTCTGCAAGAGGTAGAAAAACATGGAACACCTCCAGGCTCATCCAGAGAGAGAAAGAGACCTGGAATATTTTTAGGATATGTAGCACAGGTGTGTCACATCAGTGATTCAGAGCCCTCTACCAATGAGGAAGCCTCAAAGCAGCAGGTATGTAAAGAGGCCATGGTAAGAAGAATACAAATATATCATGAAGAATGATGTGTGGGAAGTGGTTCCTAAACTTGACGGCAAGTCCATAGTAACTTCCAAGTGGCTTTATAAAATCAAGCATGCAATTGATGGAAGCATTGAAAAGTATAAAGCAAGATTTGTGGATCGTGGTTTCTCACATAAAGAAGGGATAGATTATGATGAGACATTCGCTCCTGTGGCCAGATACACTACTATCCAAACCATAATTTCCCTTGCTTCAGTTGTGGGTTGGAAACTTCATTATATGGATGTGAAGATTGCCTTCCTCAATGGCGAGGTTGAGGAAGAGGTTTACATACAACAACTTGAGGGGTTTGTAGTTCATGGGAAGGAGTCCCATGTATGCAAACTTAAGAAAGCCTTGTATGGGCTTAAGCAGGCCCTAATGGCTTGGTATTCGAGGATAGATAGCTATCTTCTAAGCTTGGGCTTCTCCAAAAGTGAAGTTGACCCCAACCTATACTTCAAGGTTGTGAAGAACCATCCATTGATCTTGGTTCTCTATGTTGATGACTTTCTCCTTGCTGGAGAGGAGCAACAAATAGCTTGGTGTAAGAGGGAGCTCACTTCTAAGTTTGAAATGAAAGATTTAGGTCGTATGCACTATTTTCTTGGTCTAGAAGTTTGGCAAAGGAAAGATGAAATCTTTCTTTCACAAGGAAAGTACACAGTTGATGTGTTGCAGAGATTTGGTATGATGGACTGTAAGTCCATGTCTACTCCTATGATGTCTAATCTAGAGAAGCTACATGAGTCAGATTTCAGATCGGATCCAATGGATCCTACCATGTATAGATAGTTCATTGGTTCCTTGATGTATTTGATACATTGTAGACCAAACATATGTTACGCAGTGAATATCTTTATTTAGTTCATGTCTGAGCCAAGACATATAAATTGGGTTGCTCCCAAGCATGTGCTTAGATACCTTCGAGGTACTATTGCTTATGGACTCATATATGCTTCCAGTGGTGTAGTGATTCTACTTGGATATGCCGACTCCGACTGGGGTGGTATTATTGTGGACCAAAAGAGTACATCCAGATTTTGTTTTAGCTTAGGATCAGTTATGATCTCTTGGTACAATAGGAAGTAGGGCTCTGTAGCCCATAGTAATATATAAGCAGAGTATATTGCAGCTAGTATTTCCTATCAAGAATTTGTGTGGCTTAGGAAGCTACTTGTTGGGTTGTTCAGTGAGAAGCTTGAGACTATTGACATGCACTCTAACAATCAAAGTTGCATTGAGCTCTTAGAAAACCATGTGTTTCGTGATAAATCGAAACACATTGAGATGAAGTATCACTACATCAGAGACATGGTCCAGAGAGGTGCCATAAGACTTCTGTACATTGCTACTAGTGAGCAGATTGCAGATATGTTGACTGAGCTTATGTCCGTGGCGAAGTATAGGTACTTTCGAGATAAGCTTGCAATGGTAGAGAAGGCCTCCCTCGCTGAGAGGGAGTGTTAAAGTTACAACATCATGATTCATTCTCTAGGTCAATCTTGTGTGTCAATATTGAGCCTCATGTGTCGAGGTAGTGCCTTATAGGAGCCTGAGTTGGACTCATGAAACTTGGAGAAGAATCTTGAGTTGGACTCAATAATGGTTAAGCTTCATGTGTTGAGGCAAGTGTTTTGTATTTCAAAATAATGATGTTGTGCAGTCTTGCTATTCAAGGCTAAGGTCTTGTGTGTCAAGACAGATCCTCATGTGTTGAGGTGATTCTTTGCATGTCAAAGCATATATGGTGTGTGATGTACTACTAACCATGGTTGAGCTATTAAGTCTCCTCTAGAGACTGGCCACCTATAGAGTGAATTATAGCATATAACCTCTTGGAATGATAGTATACCAATATGATCACTTCATTGGGAAAATATCATTAGTATATTTGATATGATAATTAAGCTGGCACATGTGGAGCACGTAGACAAGACAAGAGATAAATAAAAGATGTGATAAGATATGAGAGAAATTGAATTGCATGTAAATAATTAATTAAGAGTGAATTCGAGTTGTTAAACTTCAGCGAAGACTTCAGTAAATCAAAGGAGAACTCGAATTGATCACTACAATGATGTTAACAAGAAAGAATCATTTAAGAGATTTAACTAAGTGATAACAAAGAAGATCTAGTTAACTAAGTGTTATTGCATGACGACACTAATGTTAAACTAAAAGACGACACTAGAGTTGCAACACTTGCATGACAACACTTAAGCTAGACACCTAACTAAGTGGGCGAGCTTTCAAATAAGGGGAGAGTTCATCTTAAGAGACAATTCAGTAAGTTAATGCATTGCATGAGAAGTGGGACACACTTATTCATGCAAGATTGATGCATCCAGATGGAGGGCGAGTTCATCTTGAAGTCAGAAGATAAAAATAGAAGCCGATACATGAGAAGAATGTATAAATATGTTATACAAGATTGATGAAATCAATGTGAAGCGAATTCTCTTCTCTCTTGAAGGCAATGCACTTCTCCTTGTGCAATATAATATTATGATTCTCTCTTCTTTATCTTTCTCTTGCTTTGTAATTGCACCGAGGGTGCTTGATGTGAAAGGCATTCTTTGCTATCTATCAATATACTAAGGAAGGTTTTGCTAGGGTTTTATCCCTCAATTCATATAGGGTAAATTCATGTGTCGAATGTGATTGCTTATGTGTATGATTGCTATTTGTTTTTAAGTATTATTGCAACTTCGAATTAAAGATGAAAAATTAACAAGGGGCGCATGAGGGACTGTGTAGCAGAGAAGGGGATCTTCCTTGTGTTGGGTGCAGTAGGTAATGAGGGTGCCAAGGCTGAATGAAGCCAATTAAGATGACTATAGCTCTGTGGTTGAGCTCACTGGCTTAGTATTCACCTTCCCTATCTCTTTGTATGCTTGATAAACCCAGCTGTGCGCTGGCTTAGCATGAGAGTGTGTTCCTATGGCTGTGAGTGAGCCTGTGTAGTTCCTTTTTAGTGGATACATAGCCCATCTTGGGGGTGGCCTCTCAGTAGAGAGATAAAGTGTTGGACAGAGTGCCTACGGTTGGGTGGAACGTTGCTCTTCCATAGCCAGTTCCTTGGACAACTTCAATTAAAAACATAAGCGTTTACTTGTTAATTTATTGTAGTGTTGAATGTGCATGAATTATTATTATTATCATTATGCCTGTGATGAGTATGTTGGTATACACATGTTGTGTGTGTGTGTGGAATAAATTTATTTTCCGCTGTGTATTTTATTATGCATCTACACAGAGATTTAAATGCTTTTGAATTTCATGATATGGCCATGGGGCAAAATTTAGAATCCCCTACATAGTTCATGTCCCCTTTGTTGGTCGGATCGATGGATGAGGACGTGACACCGCAACCTAGACACACAACAAATTGATTTATGAGACCCCTTGTTCATGGGACAAATGACCCCCTTTGTGCAAGTTTCTCACTTCAACTATGGTTGGATTCCATTTCATTACCTTGAACCTTTTGATATTGCAGAGGCATATGAAATTATTAATTTGTAATCATCTTCCTTCTACAATATAGTTTGATTGTATAACACAAGTCTAACACCTTTTCATATTGTACATGCATAAGAAGTTTTGAAGTTGTAATCACCTTCCTTCTACATTATAGTTTGATTCTATAACACATATTGAGTATATTTATATAGTTTGTTATTTTACCATTATAATGTATCACATATATTAACACAAATAACATATTGTTCAATAAATAACATCATTAAAATGGTTGATGATTACACATAGTGAAAGTGAGAGAAATAAAGTACTCTTACAATAGATTGAATCCTTTCGTATATGAATGCTTAAGTTTACAAAGGCTTACATACCTTACCTCTCTTCATATTTGAACTTGTGATCTTTTAGGAAGAAACACATGTTCTTAATCATTAAACCCACTTGCAATGATTTGCATACATTTATAAATGAACTTAGAACCATATTAATCTAGTATCTATCAAGCATTGATGGGGATCAAATCCAAACCTCTAATACACCTTTGTTGCAACTATATGTAAAAAATATAAATAACGGATGGTTCAAATTATAATTGTGTGAGTTAACATTTTGTGTAGGCGTTGCCACGTAGTTAAATAGAACTAGACTTAGTAGCTATCTTTATTGAGCTGAAATGAGATTATGGTTTGTTTTTGTTTAAACATTGTCATTCATATATATATATGTGTGTGTGTGTGTGTGTGGAATTTTGTTGATATTTGTTGGATGGTTTGATACTTGAAATGCAATTTAAAATAAAATAAAATTTGAGAGTGGGTGACGTGAATGCTTTTTTTAGATCTAGGGGAATCAATAAGTAGTTGGGATTACTTGGTTGAGACCCAAGTTCAAATATGTTTGCTTTCCTTTATAAACCCTAGGCTAGTGCCGACAACTCACAAGCCTGCACCTAACATGAAACTTATGACATAGCAAGGGACGAGACATCCCGAGGCACACTTGAGGGGACCTCTATCTCGGAGGATGTATTCCCTTTTAGCTTTATTGCACTGAACCATGACTCATTTATGGATTTGAATATGGATGGGGAGACTGCGAACCATACACCCTTAGAATTCAAGTTATTGCCCCTTGACAAAATTTTGGCTGCAACCATAACGATTAGTATCCAGTCTTAAAAATAACAAAAGTTGTTGATGTCGATGCTACCTATATACAAAATCCCATTAAAAATAAATTATTATTTTTTTAAATAAAAAAATAAAAAGTAAGAAAAGACAAAAAAAACATTTTAAAGGATTTTTATATTTGTATATTTCAAATTTATTTAAATGTTTAATAAACAAGAGCCGCATGCGGCAATGTCTATGACAAAGCATGAAAATAGAATTTCCAAATGCCTATACGCGGGTTGGAGATGCTTAATGGAATTGACTTGAGAAACGAAGGTTTAGTTGGGAGTGTCATTTTCAGTCTTCCACAGCTGAAAAAACTATCTTTGATGAACAACAATATTGATTAATTGCTACCTCACAACCTTACCATGTGTAGGAACCTTCAGCACTTGGATTTTATCGTAGAAACTCTTTGTGGGGAACCTTCCATACTCCATTTCAGTGTTTGTAGAGCTGGAATACTTGGATCTCTTGCAATTTATCTTGTTCGATTTTTAAAGGCATTGGGAAACTGCCACAGCTTCAATTACTGAACTTGTTCTGCAATCTTCTGAATGAGACAATCCCAACATTTCTTGGAAATATCAGCAATCTGGAACAGTTATTGCTTGCATACAATCCCTTTGCTCCAGGTGTGATTCCCCGTGCTCTTCTATGCACTTGTGTATATAAACATGTTTGGTTACCTAGCCAACTTTATAGCTGTGTTGCAGGAGCAATATTACAGCCCAGTTGCCATGCGAAAGTGGAAGCACCTCATCAAAAGGGAAACAAACAACTGTTTGGTCATTCGTTATGATTTACTTTATATTTAGCCAAGGCTTTGGAATTTTCTGGTATGTTATTTCTCACTGGAACAATTACCGTGGTGTGTGGGGGAGAGCGGTGTATTCCAAATTCTTTGGTGAGTTGCTGAGCTTGGTTATGTTGTGAGGACTGGTGACGCAGACTGAGGTGTAGTTTTTGTGCATATCATAGTACCTTAATGTAATACATCATTCCCATCTGGAATTCTATAAGGTGGGTGACCATTGGCTTAGTTGTATCATGTACAACAAAAACAATAAAATTTCAGAGCACAGGGTTAATGTATGTATGGCGATGTATTCATTCTCTCGAAATAAATACATAAATTTAGATGTGATATTATCCTATGAATTCCGCAATAATCATGCATACATTTCAAAGTAGGTTAGATCAATGTTTTATTTTTGTTTTGCAATGAAAATCCAAGATCTAGGCATGGTTAATTCACGTGGAGTGAGATTCTGTTTCTTATCTTTTTGGCAAGTTGGGAGACTATTGGCCTTGTTTTATTATGGAAAACACAAACAATAAAATTTCAAATGACAAGATTAGTGTATGTGTGGCCATGTATCCATGTAGACCGTTATATTTGGAGTAACTTCATATCTTTATGTATTTGTTAAGTTGGGAAACCATGGGCCTAGTTGGATTATAGACAACATAGACAATAAAATTTCAGATGACAAGATTAAGCACATATAATAAATTTCAGATGACAAGATTAATGTATGAAGGAGGATGTATTCATTTTATTATTTATATAGTAGTAGTGTATTTAATGTTTATATTTTATTATTCGTGGGACATTTCATTTTCAGGACTCTGAGTTTTAGATATTAGCATCCTTACTCTGAAGATTGAACTACAACTTAATGACAACAATGCATTTCATGTTATGAACCATTAAAGGTAATGTATAAGCCAAAAGTTCCTAGCCAAATAAGAAACTTTGAAATTACAAAATCTTTCTTATGGAGCATGCCAAGGACCACTCCTAGTATTTTTGGGGATGGTGGGATAATGTATCTTACTAAAGCAGACAATTCATATATTTAGCATATATTTATCCACTCACAGTCCCTCTACTTTCATATAAATTATCAAAGAAGAGAATTAAATAGTGAAGGAAAATTATTTTTCATATAAATTTAGACGTTCACATGCAAAATACGTTGTAGAACGTACTATTTATCAGTAACAACAAATAAATACAGGTAGCTCTCATACAACATATACGTTTTTATTCCATCATTGTCTCTCATCCATTCTTGTGAAACTGGACATGGAGAGCCTCTGCTGAATTATCGATAACCAACCACCTGTTCTCATCATCGTTAACATAAATTCCAACTTTGATACAAACAAGTCTACAATTGCAAGGGAACAAATAGAGAATGTAACCATCTCCATCGATCGCCTTTACAATCTGAAATAACAAAGACGGATCCGAAGCTTTGATGAAACGTTTGGTGGTATTGACATCATTCTCATTCTCGGCAGACCATGTAGTAGATTGAATGCAAACAGTCTGAGTGCCTATGTTAACATTCAAATTGGCATGCTCTCACACAAATACGGACAAATAGTTTACTCTCTGATCCTCAGCATGCTACAAAACTGCAGGAAGTCCTCTCGATATCTCAAAATTTTCTTGCGTCACATACATTGGGCAGTTGTTGTTCATGCTCATCTTCAGTTCCAGCCCACCGCCACTGCCAGCTACGGTTGGTAGAACGTAATATTCTCCTCCTACCACCACAGTATGCCAATCGGCATCTACCACATCTGGGCAATCCGTTTCCACAACACCCTGCAACTGAATGGGAAGATTAAAGAATAATGCAGTTACTGCTACCATTTGTATCAATAACACCATCCTTCCGCTCGCCCCATGTAAATTAGTTTTCAAATTACACACAAAACAAATTAATTAGCACCTTAGTAACTAACAAATTATGAAGCCAAACATAACTAATTATTGATATATAATTACGAGGCAAGATGAGTAAGATAAGGGGCAAGTAAATACCAGGCTGATGTAGAACCCATTGCGATTGCAGCTATTGTGACTTTTGTTTCACTTTTAATTATCTTCAAATAAATAGGCACGACAAGAACCAATTGAAGTTGGATACTAGTTTCATTGCAAATACACTAAGATTATTGAAGATCCATCTATCTAAATTCATAGACAGTAGATCGTAAATGGAAAACATGAAGTTGCCTCTACTTTCATAAAGTATCGTGGAAGAAAAGTATGGAGACTTTGAAATTGTTTTTGATGCAAATAACTATGTTGATCACCATCACTACTTTCAATGGACAGGTAGAACTTGGGAATGTTTCATTGTAGTTTAAATCGATGCACAATGTATAATCCAACAACGGACAGGTAAATCTTGGGAATGCTTCATTGTAGTTTCATACATTCAATTCAATGCACAATTCAACAAGGACCGATGTACAGATGTCACCTAGTTTCCCCGCTCCAAAATTCGAGGAAAAATGAGTCGTTTAACCAAAGTGAAACTTTTTAAATTGAAAATTTGATTTTTTGAACGTTGTGTAATTGAAAATATGCATAAGTGAAAAATGCATTAAATTAAATGCAAATGTAAATACTAAATACTATGAGAGGGATTTGTAGCCAGGAAAATAGTATGATAGTTTTTTTGGCAATATAAATTCTAGCAAAAATATAGCTAAAAGTTAGACAAAGTAATTAAATTAATGTCCAACAAGAAGCATAAAGCAAAATGCCCATTATAATTGCTAAGTAGGAGGTCCAAAACTTGGTTTGAATAGCCAGAGCAAAGTGCAATAGCAAATTGCATTAATCCATAAGAAAATACGACATCATTGGAAGTATAAGCTTGTGTCAGCCTTTCATGCATAATATTGAAAACAATGCCATACCAGTAGCATCTTGAGGAGATTATGTCATTGAGCAAATGAATTTATTGATATTATTGCTTCCTTCCACCTGATTAACATAAGGCACCACACTCTCTCCATGTTCATAAGTCTCCACCAAAACTTACTAAATAAACTATTATGACTAAATTTATACTTTCATTGACATAAACCAAATGGTCTTTAAATTATAAATGTTTTGCCAAAAACAATATTTTTATGAAAGCTTTTAAGAATTTTATATTTTAAAAGTTTTTTTGATGTTCTCAAATTTAAATGACTTTAATACATCCAAATATTTTAAACTTACATTTGGTAAATTAAATAACATTCTTAACCTATCATTTTCTTTGAATGGGATAGTTTGAGAATTAAAAAGTGTATTTTTCTCTTTCCTTTAAACAACATGTACATCTCATTGAAATTCTTTGGCTAATAGTTTGTCCTTCATAATACCTTTGTTTTAAAATTAGGATGAACTTTTTTAGTCCCTGCAGTAGGCAGGGGACTATATGTTCCACCTTGCTGTAATAATTTGTAGGATAACATAAAATGATTATATAGTTGGCTAATGTTTCAGAAAAAATAATCATTTTTTGTTTTTTTTTAATAATAATTATTTTCAGATGTGTTTGACTTCTATTGGATTAGAGAGCGTAATTTGACTAATTTTGTCATTGCCAACTATTAGTAGAAATTATAAATATAAAAAAATACTCCACAACCTTAGTTGCAGACTTTAATTTTTATTATACCATCATTTGGAGATCATGACAACATGCCATGTGATATTTCTGATCAGTGTAAATGATTGCAATCACCATAACCTATATATGTGTCATTTAGTAAATGCAGTAACCTCCTGACTGTCTTAACCTGTCCAACAAGTAAAGGATTGGCACGTTATGTGCATGCTTGCCACATGCCGGCCACTAGAAAGAAATGTTCTCTGGCTTACACCACAACGCTGTGAAGCAACTCTGTTTATTGCAATTCAGTTCAAAGGTGTAATATATTTGCTTTTCTCAATCTAAGTTATAATATACACAAGAATTTAACATTTCAACTTACGACCAAATTCTATTTTTCAGTGGCTTACACCACAACGCTGTGAAGCAAGTCTGTTTATTGCAATTCAGTTCAAAGGTGTAATATATCTGCTTTTCTCAATCTAAGTTCTAATATACACAAGAATTTAACATTTCAACTTACGACCAAATTCTATTTTTCAGTAGGTAAGCATCTTGCAGAACATTACAGAGAAGAGTACCCAAGGAAAATCAATTTTATCTTATGGATACTTGCAAAAATTTCTGTTATTTCAGCAGATATTCCTGAAGGTTAGCATTTTCAGTCAAAGATAAATCACTGTAGATTTCACATTTTTTTTATTTGTGGGTTTAAACGTTGTGTTTTGATGATAATATTCATTGATTTCTGGTTTAATTCATCCCTCCTTTCTCTAATAAATCATCTGTTTGCTTCAATATAGTGCTGGGAACTGCGTTTGCTCTTAATATGCTGTTTCATATACTGTATGGGTTGGTGTTCTAATAACTGGACTCAATACACTCCTGCTCCTTGGACTGCAGAAATTTGGGGTGCTCTATTCTTTTCACAAACTTATATCCACGTCTTTTGATATAACATTGCATTTCATTTTTCTTGTGAGACAGTTTTAACTGAAAATCTCTAACATATATTTTAAATTGTGCCTTTCTTATAAATCTTGGGATTTCCGATCAGAAAGTTGGAGGGGTTCGTTGATTTGCTTGTATTTACAATACAATGTTTGGCTGTTTCTTTGGAGAGCTGGCATATGCCACAATTTAGGTAACTCTAGCTTTAACCTCATTGGATATTTGAACATTGGATGATTTGAAAGGATGGTGATTTGTTAGCATTAAGAAGTGGTAATCCATTGGGACACACGTTGGTTTGTGGAACTACTACCTTGGGAGAACTCGATTGTGAGTTAGTTGTGCTTGTCAAATTGGGGTATGGCTAACTTGGATTTGGAGGATTGGTGTTGGCAAATGTTTCCTTGTCCGTGATGAATTTCCGTAGTCTATAAATACTAATGTTTATTCCATCTTTTTATTTTTGTGTCGATTTTCACTGTTAAATCTATTTTCAACTAATCCAAATTTTGTTTCATCTCATTTTTTATGTCTATAGTGATATTGTGCCTAAGACTTTGTGTTAAATCTTGCTTTAGTTCAATAATTTTATGTCTAATCTCTTCTTATAGATCCTCTTGGATTTTATCCAACTTATCCTTGAGTTTCTTGTGATCCCATTTATGGTCTCTTTCTAGTTTCTCAAGTTGGGAATTCATATAGGGGAGAGGCTCCTATTGTTGTGCGGGAACCAGTAGTGGTCATGGTTCCCGTCACATCAACCACCCTATTCTTGCACATGACAAAGTTAATTAAAAAACATTAAACAACATATTTTTGCACAGATATATATTATATTAAGTCCAAAATAGGAGTAAAAACTGATTGGGACCCAGCTGACAGTATTCAGTCCATTTAATGCCAACATTAAAAACCATCCAGTCCAATTGAGAATCCACTCTATCTTGCCATTAATTACAAATTAAACATCAAAAAACCCTCTCATACTCAATCTACTAAGTACATCCTGGGCATCACATCAGCCCTCATGAACCACAACTGGAGAAGCAACAATCAAGCAGCAGGATCCAGTGTTCCATCACCCATTACCACCTGGACACTACAAGTGGAAAGGAGGGTCAGCATCTGGTATAGAATTATTCAACAACTCACACATGCAACCTCAATAAATGCCCCAACCAACTGAAAAAATCAAATCACCCATTAAAATTCATGAAATCCAAAGGAGCTACCAACCTCTACGAATGCCCAAAAGCAAAAATGCATTAAACTCTGCAAATAAAAAATCACATCATCCATTAAACCATTAACTCAGCAAACAAAATTCGAACTGCCATCCTCTACGAATGCCCAAACAGAATTCGAACTACCATCCTCTACGAATGCCATAAACTTTGCATATAAAATATTATCCTATCGACACATTATTCAAAATATTATCCTATCGTGCAAAAATAACACTGCATGTCACTTAGCAAAACCCTAGTTTAGAAAACTGTCAAAATAGACAACTTTCAGTCCATGAAGCCACCGAATAAAGGTGTCTCTAGCGGTATTCATATGTCACGAATCCAACAGAATTGACATATTTTCCATCGAAGCCACAATTTTCAAGTTATGGCGAGTTTCATCTTGCTTCCTAAGGCGATTCTAAGACTACAGGCAAATTTCAACTGGGGGCATAAAAACCAAACCAAGCAACGGAATTGAGTTATGTTTCCTTCTACAAGTGTGTTTGGGTAGGGGAAATATGACTGTGATTCCCATGCACTTACTCGAGACATTTTTCAAAATCTTGGCCTATCATGTAGAAATCGGACTGCACATCATTGAGCAAACCCTAGTTTAGAAAACCGTCAAAATAGAAAACTTTCGGTCCATGAAGCCACTAGCCAAGGATGTCCCTTGTGGTACTCAGATGTCACGAATCCAATTTAACTGTCGGTTTTTCATTGGAGCCACGGTTTTCGAATTATGGCAAGTTTCATCTCACTTCTGAATGCCATTCAAGGACACCAGGAAAATTTCAACTGGGGCATAAAAATCAAACTGAGCAATGGAATTGAGTTATGATACCTCCTGTAGGTGTGTTTTCGCAAGATCAAGATGACCACGATTCCCACATACTCTCTCCCAATATTTTTAAAAATCCTAGCCTATGATGCAGAAATTGCATTGCACGTCATTGAGTAAAACCCTAGTTTAGAAAACCGTCAAAATAGACAACGTTCGGTCCATGAATCCACCAGAAAGGGGTGTATCCGATGGTAATCAAATGTCATGAATCCAATGGAACTAATGGTTTTTCCTTCTGAGCCTTGGTTTTTGAGTTATGGAGAGTTTCATCTTGCTTCCCAAAGCCATTCAAGGACACTGGGAAAATTTCAACCAGGGGCATAAAAACCAATTTGAGCAACAAAATTGAGTTATGTTACATCTTGCAGGTGTGTTTGGGAAATTGCGAGAGGACCACGATTCCCACACACTCACTTGACACATTTAGAACATCTTATCCTATTGTGAAAAAATTGCATTGCATCTCTCTGATTAAAACCCTAGTGTAGAAAACCATTAAAATATACAATGCTTGATCCATGAAGTCACTGGGTGGGGGTGTCCCTCGAGGTATGCAGATGTCAAGAATCCATCAAAACTGACAGTTTGTCCATCTGAGCCTCGGTTTTCAATGTATTGCAAATTTTAACTCGCTTCCCAAGGCCATCTAGGGATACTAGGTGAAAATTCAACTAGGGGCATAAAAACCAATCCAAGCAACGGACTTGAGTTTTGTTAGCTCCTGTAGATACTTGGATAACACGATTCCAACGAAGCTTTGTAAGCTTTGCGATTGTTATATCAATGATATGATTAATATTTTAAAAACTATATCTATGATAATATTCCAACTATGATTCATAGAAATCAATCCAATCTCAATAATGTGATCATATTTTACTAGCATTCTCCCTTGTGATGTAAGCCCCTTTATAAACTTTTGATTTTTTAATTAAACATTTTTCGTTAAAGAGATAGGGGGATGGGAAGAGGGAGAGGAAGAAGAAGAGGAATGACAGAGAGAGGGAGAATAAGAAAGAGACTATAGAGGCCCAAGAGCTAGAATAAGAAAGATGAAGAAATGGAGAGAGGGTAAACAAAGGGAGAGGAAGAGGTATATTATAAAACCTAAACCCTTGTTTTGTTTTATAAAATGCAATCTTATTTTTTAAACCCTACATTAAATTTTTTCTTGTTAGAATATTGAGAATATGCATAACATACAACAATGCATTTACAAGTTAACATGTAAATCAAAAGAAAATATCTACTAGTCTAGTCTTCTATCCATACAAGCAACAATAATTAATGTACGAAATAAGAGACAATGTTGCTTGAAAACAAAAATATAAGATTTTATTAAAGAAGGTAGAGTATAGCAACCTGCTCTTATACCAAGTTAGAATATTGAGAATATGAGAAAATCATACAACAATATAAAACATGCATAGCATGAGCTGTTCTATTCTTCTATCTAATCAAGTAACAAAGAACATGAATAAAAATGGAGATAAGAGAATAGAGAAGAGAACACCAAATATATGTGGTAAAACCCCAAATGGGTAAACATCCACATAATGATTGGTCTTCATTATTTTACAAAAATCTCCATCTTACAATACAAGGCATCTCCACATATGCATCACTCTCCATATTCACTTCATGTCACAATCGTTTGTATACAAATGGCATACACAACATGATATGTGTGATTTCATAATATCACAACATAAGATCACAACATACCCAAAAGGGTCTCCTTCACCTCTATTATATACCAAGAGGTATGGAATATTTACATCCCATAACACATATGAGATAAATAGCTTTCCACCTCTCTTATATAAAGAATGATTATAAGAGATTTAAATACATGATGCATGTGGTATAACTCTATTTTATAAAATTAGAGTTATTTATTCCTTTTAATGATATTTTACTAACAATACCACACAAGTCATCATTACACATTCTAACATATCCCTAATCCCTAATCCCAAAAGATAAACCCTCAAATCAATCCAAAATCCCAAATGATATCTACAATTTTTTTAAAATGGGGGCAAATGAGAAACAATATCACGTTTTTTATGGTGGGAAGCCAGTATATTTAGTGAAGGCCCCTCAAATCTCTCTTTGATACATTTGTTGAATTCCCCACAAACCTCAAGATCAAGAAAATTTATGAAATGAAAGTGAACTCATTTTCTCACTTTATTTTTTAAATGTAGAGATAATGTGATTCAAAAGTCAATTTTGGGTTGTTATTGTTTCAAAAACGATGGGTTTTTGCATCACCTTTACATCGATTTTTGCATAATTTGGGAAGCATAGTTGTTGGTGCGCAAAGGGAAGACCCAAGTTCTGACATTAAAATACCAACAAAACCCCTAGATACCATCCCTTACAGCATCACATGTTCAACAGATGAAGTCTCACCCGAGGCATCCGAGGGGGGGTTGTAGGAACCAGGTTTCTATCGAAATGAAGGGTCAGGAGGCAATTCTATCACTTCTATGCACAAACATCATATCTCTAACAGAATAGTAAACATAACCTAAACATATTCAGATCTATCATTTAGAAACAATATTGATAACATCACATTCAAAAGCATTCAACAGTACACAAAGAAGGTCATTTTCATTATATTATTAGTCATCCATAACCATACATATCTTGTGCATTGCGCGACAAAAAACCCAGACAAAAGAATATCACATCCTTCATTAGCTCTGCTTTCTCTCTTTCACGTTCTCTCTTTTATGCTCCCCTATGTTATATCTCTATCTATCTATCTACTACCTATTTATAGTTTTTCCAGTGGGGGGCCAATCCCACAAACAAACCAAAAATATGCCTAACGGACCAAAACCCTAACTAATTTCCATATTTTGCGCTCTTCCACCCATTTTCTACATGTGTGCGGTCTACAATTTGTGTGCGCTTCCCAAAACCGGTCCCTTCTTGATCCCACTCCAACAATAGTTGTGATGCTATGAAGCACATAGTTGACACTAATTCCAAAGCTAAATGACCTATTCAATGCACTTTCAATGTACAATGACACTAAATTAGATGCAAGGCTATGCAAATATGATGCACATTGTCTCAATCCCTTTGTTTGTGTTGCCTTTGCATATGCCATGTGATGTAAATGCAATACATGACGCAGGTACACTCAAGAGAGCATGTGTCTCCAGCAATGTTAAGAAGGAATTTGTGACACTAGAACCTTATATTTTAGTAGTGATTCATCATCAAGATCCACTCAGTTTAGTACCATTTGATGCAATTCCTAGAGTTTTATACACCAAAGTTACACATCAAAATAAATTCAAAATAAACTACAATAAAATTCATGAATTTTTAGTTACACAAGAATATTTAAAAACATATTATAAAATATTTATTTAGAATGTATTCAATGGACAATGCTTTGGGCCTTATTACAACAAAAGGAATCACTCTTGAAACCATATTTCAACCCTGGACTAAGTAACTTCTATACTTTTGTTCCTTCTCACAATGTCTTTGTCTTTGTTGTTTCTTCTCACAATGTCTTTGTCTTTGAATACTTTCAAGACCTTGAAATGTTGTTTCCTACTCTTTGATTCTTATATGTATACAAAGGAAGAATGCTAACTATTCTAACTATAAACTCTCAATTGAAAAATACATGTATATGAAATGGAGATTTCAACCAGTTTATAACATAATAATAAATTTAAATTTCATTACAAAAATATCAATGTATAACATATTTCCAATCCATATTAAACGAATATGCATATTTTCTTGTGAAAAATCTACACCTTAAACAATAAATTCACTCATGAAGGTTTATGAAGCATGGGTGATGAGTCTCAAGCCATATCACATCTTTCCATGACCTTAAAGATTTACACCACCTAATAAAAATGCTCATTGTTATTTAAAAATTAAATATGGTTAGAAAAACGAGTATCCATCTACTGCACAGTAGGTGGAATTAAGGATTATGTGGTTAAAGATATAACATGGTCTACAAAATCCATGGATTTTCTATATTAAAGTAATGAATATTTATAGACATGATCTACAAAATCCATGGGATAGATTTTTAAAATTCATTTTGCCATGTACTTTTTTTTATCTACCAAATTAACAATAAACATGTTCTTACTTTTTTTAAAAACATTGAAGTAAATTGCATGTTTGAATAGGAAGGTCCAATTTAAGTTATTTAAATACAAGCATTAAATTTATAGTTTCTTACATCGCACCTTAAGTGTCTTTGAACCAGTAGATCCTCATCACTGGACTATGATTTTGAGTGTTATTTTTATAAATTTCCTCTTCCAAAATGTGCTTCAAATTATCTTTCTCAAAAGTCATTTTTGGTTTTTTCTCGAAATTGTAATTCTGTTATAAATACATTCTCTATATGATTGTTTTATTCTCTTTTTGTACCATAATTTTTACCCATAATATCCTGACTTTTGTTGATGTATTTCATGATAGTGATCCAATTGTAAATTAGAGTGTTTTATGATAATACTACAACTTACAATACATATAATATAGGTAGTCAATCAAATGCCGCCTTAGTTAGATCACGACAGTAATAATTTTCACAATTTTTAGGTTTCAAACCTTTAATGCATTTTTTAAGATTTTCAAAATTATTTTGCTTTAATAAAAACATCTAAATTAGTTTGTAAATTTGGTTTTTAAGGGACTAAAAACAACCTAAACAAAAGAAAAAAAAATGATATTGACAAAGCTTATGTTTTCTTTTACAACTCAATGTTGTCCAACAAAACATTACACCCAATACTAACTTCATATTTAAGATAGAAGTGCTTGCCTTTTATAGCTTTTGCTTCTTAAAATTTTGACATTATTATAAAATGTAATTTCAACCTTTTTATATATTTTTTATAAAAAAAAATAAGAAATACAACCTTCAAAATTTTAAACATTATCTTTATATAATGTTTTTAATCATTGTAAAAATTGATTTTCATTATATCTTTCTTTGTTCATTTAATCAATCATGCACCAGTACTGTTTAATAACCATCGATCCTACAGTTTTATGTCTTTATGCAGTTTTGATAGCATCTTTAAATTAAGAAGTAATATATATATAAAAAAAAATTAAAAGTAAAGAAACATATTTTATAAATATTTTTTTAAACTTTTAAGAGCCAAAGTTTTCTACATTATAAATCAAATTTAAAATTTTAAAGCATAAAGGCAATGTTTTATTCATTATAAATGAAATGTACACTGCAAAGGGCTGCTATTAACAACCAATTTGACAATAGAATGCAATCCAACTCTCAGCATGGAAGAAATGTATAACGCTGGTGTTATGATGCTGTTTGTGTTCATGGCATCCCCTGTAACTGCTGCAACTTGCAACTTATAATCATCTGTATGACCCCTTGGGTGAAACTTATCTCTGGCTCTATTTTTTTTTTAATGGACACACACGGGAGGAAGTTGATCAATTCCCATCATCCATAGACGCAGGGACGTGGAGACTCTACTATCATCTGATAAAACTGGAACGCTGTCCAACTGGGCCGCTGAGAACTCAAAGAACGAATGCTCGTGGAATGGTATTTGGTGCAGACAACACACTATAACAATGGTTGCCATAACCTTTCTCAATTATAGGGTTGGAAGGTACCCTTTCACCATCTCTTGGTAACCTCTCCTTATTGCGCATTTTAAATCTTTCCTATAATATTTGACAGAAAGAATTTCATCACAGTTTGGGCAGCTTAAAGCCCTACTGGAATATTATTTGACCTCTCCTTTAGTTTGTTATGGGGTTCTATTCCAAAAGCATTGTCTAATAGCACAGACAATAAATAGATCCAAATTCCTTCACAAGTTCTTGAGAGGGACCATACCAGCATAATTTGGTCGTACAGAGGGACCATTGCACTGCACGCCTCTAGGTGTTCTGACCTTTGTGCACTTTTGCTTTGAAATGAAATCACAATCAAAGATTTTAAACTGTGTAACTTTGGATTTGTCTGCACAGGCTGTTAGATAAAATGCTCAGATACTTGGATAACTGCACAGGCTGTTAGATGAAATGCTCAGATACTTGGATAACTACTCCAGAGTATTTTTTGAGTAACAGGAACATGTATTTGCCCTCCCAATTGGCCTCCACACAAATTCAGCAATGGCAGGCTCTTAAGACTTCCTGTTGTTAAACAAGTATGTTCTGTTCTTTCCACCAGATGTTGCAAATATTCATGATTGCAAATTCCCAGCACCATAACAAACAAGCTTCAAAGATCCCTTCAAATCAACACCTGCACGATTATCATAATTACAAGCAACTGAATAAGATCCATGATCAATTGAGGAATACAAAAACCATGTGACCAATTGAGTAATACAAAAACAAATCCATATCTTAAAATTCTAAGGTGATTGAAACAGTGCAAGGTCTAGGAAATTCACCTATCAATACATCTTCCCTTACATCGGCCTGGAGCAGCTTGATACATTTAGACCAAGATTCTGGCAGTGGAAAGAAGTGATTGCGATGATGAGGACTGCTATAGAAGCTGGAAATGCTGTGTCCAGATTTCCATTGAGCAGCAAGCTGTCAAAGTTGGATACAGTTGCCAGAGGATCAATGAGCAGAGAGAACTGCCATAGATGCTGGAAAGGCTGTGTCGAGATTTCCATTGAGTAGCAACTGAAGCATATAGAAAAGTAGCCAAAGATCCCAAAATAGTGGCAATAAGTGATTAAAATGAGCATAGAGAACTGCCATAGATGCTGGAAAGACTGTATTCAGCTGAGATCTGGGACACCTTGACTCTCTGTAAGTGCATCTGTTTAAAGTTGACAGTATTCTGCCTGACAACAAGTTGCTCCATCATAGACTTCAAGTTGCATAAATATAGGGGAATCACTAATCTGCATTCAGCTTGTTTCCAGGAAAGAGTCCCTCCTCTCTGTTTTCTCTTTTCTGCTGGATCTAATAGCTCAAGTGAAAATAAAGAATTAAACCACTAATATTTTCAGCTATATTGCCAGAAATACTGTTATGGATTTGGGAATAGTACCTGAGATATTGTTAGTATCGAGGTAAAGATGGCATCGGCTGAAAATCTTTTCTCAAGCCTGCTCAAATCGGTAATGGCTTCTGCTATTCTGTCAGAGTATTTGCACATAGATTTCTCAAGATCAACTTAGCATGGCTGCATATATCTTGCGAGTGAGTCTACAACTACCCAGGTGTAGAAAGGCCAACTGACTCAAATTGACAATGGCTTCACCCGTGCTGTCCTTGAAGCTAGGTGCCCATATATCATCAGATCTGTTATTTACACAGAGGAATCAATGTAATTGTGGTGTCCATTTGGATGAATCCACAACCACTATCCCAAAATTACAGATCTGGGATTAAACATGAGTTTGTTTTGACTGGATCCAACCCAGAAACATGAGAAAGAATCCAGACGGGCTCAGCAACTCAAAGAAGTTGGAATACTTCCACTAAGACCAATCAAAGTATGGATCCTCTCAAGCTATTACAAATGAAAGTTTAAACCATTTAAGGAGACTAGAATTAGACAATGTTTTTGAAATAAAATCCTACAGCAAGCTAAAACTGAGGTCATGTAATTCCAGGAGCGCTTTAAGCAACCTAAACTCTGATGGAATTCTTTCATTGTCAAATATAATTCATAAGAAAGATTCAGATTGCACAATACCTAGAGGTTTCCAAGAGATGGGGAAAGGGCACATTCCAATCCTACCTGGGAAAAGATTATGGCAACCCCCAAATACCATTCCACGGACATGCGTTCTCCTAGTTCTCAGCAGTAGATTCGAACATCAATTCAGTTGAATCAGATTTAGTGGTCTTCTTTCTGAAGGACTGAAGAGTCCCCACGTCTCTGGTCTTCTCACCCCACCGGCGTCCATGGATGATATTTCCAATCCATATTAAACGAATATGCATATTTTCTTGAGAAAAATCTACACCTTGAACAATAAATGCACTCATGAAGGTTTATGAAGCATGGGTGATGAGTCTCAAGCCATATCACATCTTTCCATGAGCTTGAAGATTTACACCACCTAATAAAAATGCTCATTGTTATTTAAAAATTAAATATGGTTAGAAAAACGAGTATCCATCTAATGCAGCACAGTAGGTGGAATTAAGGATTATGTGGTTAAAGATATAACATGTTCTACAAAATCCATGGATTTTGTATATTAAAGTAATGAATATTTTAAAAAAAAAAAATTATAAACATGATCTACAAAATTCATGGGACAGATTTTTCAAATTCATTTTGCCATATACTTTTTTTTTTATCTACCAAATTAACAATAAATATGTTCTTACTTTTTTTAAAAACATGAAGTAAATTGCATGTTTGAATAGGAAGGTCCAATTTAAGTTATTTAAGTACAAGCATTAAATTTATAGTTTCTTACATCACACCTTAAGTGTCTTTGAACCAGTAGATCCTCATCACTGGACCATGATTTTGAGTGTTATTTTTATAAATTTTCTCTTCCAAAATGTGCTTCAAATTATCTTTCTTAAAGTCATTTTTGGTTTTTCTCGAAATTGTAATTCTTTTATAAATACTTTCTCTATATGATTGTTTTATTCTCTTTTTGTACCATAATTTTTACCCATAATATCCTGACTTTTGTTGATGTATTTCATGATAGTGATCCAATTGTAAATTAGAGTGTTTTATGATAATACTACAACTTACAATACATATAATATAGGTAGTCAATCAAATACCTTCTTAGTTAGATCACGAAAGTAATAATTTTCACAATTTTTAGATTTCAAACCTTTAATGCATTTTTTAAGATTTTCAAAATTATTTTGCTTTAATAAAAACATCTAAATTAGTTTGTAAATTTGGTTTTTAAGGGACTAAAAACAACCTAAACAAAAGAAAAAAAAATGATATCGACAAAGCTTATGTTTTCTTTTACAACTCAATGTTGTCCAACAAAACATTACACCCAATACTAACTTCATATTTAAGATAGAAGTTCTTGCCTTTTATAGCTTTTGCTTCTTACAATTTTGACATTATTAGAAAATGTAATTTCAACCTTTTTATATATTTTTTATAATAAAAAAATAAGAAATACAACCTTCAAAATTTTAAACATTATCCTTATATAATGTTTTTAATCTTTGTAAAAATTGATTTTCATTATATCTTTCTTTGTTCATTTAATCAATCGTGCACCAGTACTGTTTAATAACCATCGATCCTACAGTTTTATGTCTTTATGCAGTTTTGATAGCATCTTTAAATTAAGAAGTAATATATATATATATAAAAATTAAAAGTAAAGAAACATATTTTATAAATATTTTTTTAAACTTTTAAGAGCCAAAGTTTTCTACATTATAAATCAAATTTTAAATTTTAAAGCATAAAGGCAATGTTTTATTCATTATAAATGAAATGTAAACTGCAAAGGGCTGCTATTAACAACCAATTTGACAATAGAATGCAATCCCAACTCTCAGCATGGAAGAAATGTATAACGCTGGTGTTATGATGCTGTTTGTGTTCATGGCATCCCCTGTAACTGCTGCAACTTGCAACTTATAATCATCTGTATGACCCCTTGGGTGAAACTTATCTCTGGCTCTATTTTTTTTGAATGGACACACACGGGAGGAAGTTGATCAATCCCCATCATCCATGGACGCAGGGACGTGGAGACTCTACTATCATCTGATAAAACTGGAACGCTGTCCAACTGGGCCGCTGAGAACTAAAAGAACGAATGCTTGTGGAATGGTATTTGGTGCAGACAACACACTATAACAATGGTTGCCATAACCTTTCTCAATTACAGGGTTGGAAGGTACCCTTTCACCATCTCTTGGTAACCTCTCGTTATTGCGCATTTTAAATCTTTCTTATAATATTTGACAGAAAGAATTTCATCACAGTTTGGGCAGCTTAAAGTCCTACTGGAATATTATTTGACCTCTCCTTTAGTTTGTTATGGGGTTCTATTCCAAAAGCATTGTCTAATAGCACAGACAATAAATAGATCCAAATTCCATCACAAGTTCTTGAGAGGGACCATACCAGCATAATTTGGTCGTACAGAGGGACCATTGCACTGCACGCCTCTAGGTGTTCTGACCTTTGTGCACTTTTGCTTTGAAATGAAATCACAATCAAAGATTTTAAACTGTGTAACTTTGGATTTGTCTGCACAGGCTGTTAGATAAAATGCTCAGATACTTGGATAACTGCACAGGCTGTTAGATAAAATGCTCAGATACTTGGATAACTGCACAGGCTGTTAGATAGAATGCTCAGATACTTGGATAACTACTCCAGAGTATTTTTTGAGTAACAGGAACATGTATTTGCCCTCCCAATTGGCCTCCACACAAATTCAACAATGGCAGGCTCTTAAGACTTCCTGTTGTTAAACAAGTATGTTCTGTTCTTTCCACCAGATGTTGCAAATATTCATGATTGCAAATTCCCAGCACCATAACAAACAAGCTTCGAAGATCCCTTCAAATCAACACCTGCACGATTATCATAATTACAAGCAACTGAATAAGATCCATGATCAATTGAGGAATACAAAAACCATGTGACCAATTGAGTAATACAAAAACAAATCCACATCTTAAAATTCTAAGGTGATTGAAACAGTGCAAGGGCTAGGAAATTCACCTATCAATACATCTTCCCTTACATCGGCCTGGAGCAGCTTGATACATTTAGACCAAGATTCTGGCATTGGAAAGAAGTGATTGCGATGATGAGGACTGCTATAGAAGCTGGAAATGCTGTGTCCAGATTTCCATTGAGCAGCAAGCTGTCAAAGTTGGATACAGTTGCCAGAGGATCAATGAGCAGAGAGAACTGCCATAGATGCTGGAAAGGCTGTGTCGAGATTTCCATTGAGTAGCAACTGAAGCATATAGAAAAGTAGCCAAAGATCCCAAAATATTGGCAATAAGTGATTAAAATGAGCATAGAGAACTGCCATAGATGCTGGAAAGACTGTATTCAGCTGAGATCTGGGACACCTTGACTCTCTGTAAGTGCATCTGTTTAAAGTTGACAGTATTCTGCCTGACAACAAGTTGCTCCATCATAGACTTCAAGTTGCATAAATATAGGGGAATCACTAATCTGCATTCAGCTTGTTTCCAGGAAAGAGTCCCTCCTCTCTGTTTTCTCTTTTCTGCTGGATCTAATAGCTCAAGTGAAAATAAAGAATTAAACCACTAATATTTTCAGCTATATTGCTAGAAATACTGTTATGGATTTGGGAATAGTACCTGAGATATTGTTAGTATCGAGGTAAAGATGGCATCGGCTGAAAATCGTTTCTCAAGCCTGCTCAAATCGGTAATGGCTTCTGCTATTCTGTCAGAGTATTTGCACATAGATTTCTCAAGATCAACTTAGCATGGCTGCATATATCTTGCGAGTGAGTCTACAACTACCCAGGTGTAGGAAGGCCAACTGACTCAAATTGACAATGGCTTCACCCGTGCTGTCCTTGAAGCTAGGTGCCCATATATCATCAGATCTGTTATTTACACAGAGGAATCAATGTAATTGTGGTATCCATTTGGATGAATCCACAACCACTATCCCAAAATTACAGATCTGGGATTAAACATGAGTTTGTTTTGACTGGATCCAACCCAGAAACATGAGAAAGAATCCAGACGGGCTCAGCAACTCAAAGAAGTTGGAATACTTCCACTAAGACCAATCAAAGTATGGATCCTCTCAAGCTATTATAAATGAAAGTTTAAACCATTTAAGGTGACTAGAATTAGACAATGTTTTTGAAATAAAATCCTACAGCAAACTAAAACTGAGGTCATGTAATTCCAGGAGCGCTTTAAGCAACCTAAACTCTGATGGAATTCTTTCATTGTCAAATATAATTCATAAGAAAGATTCAGATTGCACAATACCTAGAGGTTTCCAAGAGATGGGGAAAGGGTACATTCCAATCCTACCTGGGAAAAGATTATGGCAACCCCCAAATACCATTCCACGGACATGCGTTCTCCTAGTTCTCAGCAGTAGATTCGAACATCAATTCAGTTGAATTAGATTTAGTGGTCTTCTTTCTGAAGGACCGGAGTCCCCACGTCTCTGGTCTTCTCACCCCACCGGCGTCCATGGATGATGTGAATTGACGAGCTTACTCCAGCGTGCGTTCATTCAAAACAAAATCAAGTTAAAAAATAAAACTTCCACCCTAGGGATCATTCATACAAATGATCAAATGAACGATCTTCTTAATCATCTGAATATGGCTTCTCAGAGTGACGAATAGTTTCAGCTGTTACAGTGGTCGCAGTCATGGTGGATGCCATGACCACAAACCACACAAGCAGCAGCTGAGTTTCACTTCCTTAAGCCATGCGTTCTATATTTCCGTGTCCCCATAAATAGATAAGGATCTCACAGCTCCTTATTGGTGGAAAAATGAATGGTGCACATTGAGTTGGATCACCCGGGGTTAGGTGTTGATTGCTCGATGAACTTTTTGACCCGCACCTCAAATTGCCTAGGACAACCACCGCTTTACCTTGGCGTTCTACAGTAGGGCCGGCGGGTGGCTTTATTTTCACTTTGGAATCAAATCCAGCGCGAAAAAATTGGTGGCAGGCTTGGAATGTGAATGGCAGACATGCCCACCACTATCCTTTGTTTTATCCACCCACTAGGGGAGGGAGGCCAGAAGTGGTTCGGCCCCACTTTGGCCACACGGGATGCCACGCGGATGCCACCCGTCGAGGGCCGGAGCATTGTAGGTGGCTGCTCCACGTCGTCTCGGGTAGCTAGAGCTTTAATGCGCTTTATGGCACCTCGGGAAGTGTGCCAGCTGTCCCTTTCCCTGCAGTCGCTCCCAATGCCCATTCATTTTTGCTTGGGGTATGAAGGTGAGCGTTCGGCCACCCCGGAACTTGTCCGCCATGGCTCCGCTGCTGCTCCGATGCCGCCTCCTGCTGCTGTTCGATGAGGCCGCTGCTTGGAAGCTCTGTCAGGGTGTTCTGGTCCGCATACGTTTGCTGCTCGCGCGGAGGTCGTTGCTGTTTGAGCATAGATGTTTGTTGTTGTTAACTGGCTCGAAGCTCATGGTGGAGTGGCCCGCCTCCATGGTCGTCGTCGTGCGTTGGATAACTGGTGTGGTGTTGTTCTTATGTTCATAGTCTGTGGCGTGGGTTCCCCGGTGGGAATCTCCTGTTCCTGCTTGTTTGCGGACTGCTCCTGGTTCATCCTCGGCTCCTGGTGTTCATGTTCCTACTTCGTGCTCTGCTCCTGGTTCGTGCTCGGCTCCTGGTACCTGCTCTGCTCCTGGTTCGTGCTCGACGATGGCCACCTGTTCAGAAAACGTGGTAGGATTTCGATCCTACCGGCTTCTCTTGCATTGTGTTTTTCAACACAACCACTCTCTCGGTGTGATTTGCTTGCCTTCTCTGTCTGTGTTCGGTTTGTTTGGGTCTGGTTGCATCTGTGTTCTTGGTTGAATTGATTTTGATGAGTGCTCCTGGTTCGTGCTCCACAGTGGCAGCTTGTTCAAACGACGTCGTAGGTTATTGTTTTTTGGTTTTTAATGGAGCATTGTTATGTTATTTGGTTTTTAATGGAGCACTGTTATGGTATTTGGTTTTTAATGGAGCATTGTAATAGTTTTTGGTTTTTAATGGAGCACTGTTAAGGTATTTAGTTTTTAATGGAGCACTGTTAGGGTATTTGGTTTTTAATGGAGCACCGTAATGGTTTTTGGTTTTTAATGGAGCACTGTAATGGTTTTTGGTTTTTAATAGAGCACTGTAATGGTTTTTGGTTTTTAATGGAGCACTGTTATGGTATTTGGTTTTTAATGGAGCACTGTAATGGTTTTTGGTTTTTAATGGAGCACTGTTAGGGTATTTGGTTTTTAATGGAGCACCGTAATGGTTTTTGGTTTTTAATGGAGCACTGTTAGGGTTTTTAGTTTTTAATGGAGCACCGTAATGGTTTTTGGTTTTTAATGGAGCACTGTTAGGGTTTTTGGTTTTTAATGGAGCACTGTTGTGGTTTTTGGTTTTTAGTTTTTAATGGAGCATTGTTAGGGTTTTTGGTTTTTAATGGAGCACGGTTAGGGTATTTGGTTTTTGATGGAGCACTGTTATGGTTTTTGGTTTTTAATGGAGCACGGTTATGGTATTTGGTTTTTAATGGAGCACTGTAATGGTTTTTGGTTTTTAATAGAGCACTGTTAGGGCTTTTGGTTTTTAATGGAGCACTGTTAGGGTTTTTGGTTTTTAATGGAGCACTGTTAGGGTATTTGGTTTTTAATGGAGCACTGTAAGGGTTTTTGGTTTTTAATGGAGCACTGTTAGGGTATTTGGTTTTTAATGGAGCACTGTAATGGTATTTGGTTTTTAATGGAGCACTGTTAGGGTATTTGGTTTTTAATGGAGCACTGTAATGGTTTTTGGTTTTTAATGGAGCACTGTTAGGGTATTTGGTTTTTAATGGAGCACTGTTATGGTATTTGGTTTTTAATGGAACACTGTAATGGTATTTGGTTTTTAGTGGAGCACTGTTATGGTTTTTGGTTTTTAATGGAGCACTGTAATTGTATTTGGTTTTTAGTGGAGAACTGTTCTGGTTTTTTGTTTTTAATGGAGCATTGTTATGGTCGAAATTGATTATTAATGGCACACTGTTAGGGTCGAAATTTATTATTAATGATTGTATGAATTAGCAATGAATGGTTGTTAATTTGTTAATGGAGTTGATTATAGGATTAGGGTTTGAAGGTTGCGGGAAATTCTGACATAAAAAAAAACACCATAACAGTGCTCCATTAAACCCTTCAGTGATTAGATTGCTTTCAGTGATTGCTTGAATTTTGAAGGAATGGTTGTTAATTTCTTATTGGAGTTGATTATAGGATTGATGCATGCTTGAGATGAATAATTTGGGCATGCCAATTAGATGAATAATTTGGACTGTGAATTGAAGGCATAAAACCTTTTAACAAATTAGGGTTTGCTATGGTTCATTGATTGTTTCAGTGATTGTATGAATTTGCGATTAGGGTTTGGAGGCATGAAACCTTTTAAGAAATTAACAACCATTCATGCTAATTAGGGTTTGCTATGGATCAGTGACTGTTTCAGTGATTGTATGAATTCGTAATGAATTGTTGTTAATTTGTTAATGGAGTTCATTATAGGATTAGGGTTTGATATGGTTTCATTGTTTCATTGGTTGATAAATTAGTATATTTTAAAATTGAGAGAAGGTTTCATGGTTATCGAAAATTCAGATATGGTTTAATGGTATGAAGGTTACGGGAAATTTTGACATAAAAAAACACCATAACAGTGCTCCATTAAACCCTTCAGTGATTATATTGCTTTCAGTGATTGCTTGAATTCTTAAGGAATGGTTGTTAATTTCTTATTGGAGTTGATTAGGGTTGTTAACGAGAGCATGAGAGAATATGAAGGAGTATTTGAATGTTGGACATGCATATGTGTTTGTCCCATCTACATTAATGCAATATGCAACATGACACATGGAATTTTGGTTCTCATTTAAAAATTTGTCATTACTCTTCCGGCAGTAATGCAATATGCAACATGGAGTTAGTGATACCACCTGCTTTCATTATTGCTGTGTGCTCTAACCTAAGTAATCTTTAACTGTGTGCTCGGTGATTGTTTGCAACGCTTACTATCAATCCAATTCAAGTCGATTTGCATTCAAGTCAGTATTGCATTCAGAAAAAACTTGCATTCAATTTAAATATTCAATCAGGTTGGTCTACCATCCAATTTAGTTTAACATTCAAATTAGTTTGCCAACCAAGAAATATTGCAATCAGTTTTAGTGAGGAATGTAGTCCAGTAAATACACAGAGACATGAAGAAAACAGTACTTGACATAAAGGGCATATTCTTGTTCAACATAGTAGCAATTCGATATTTATACATATGGTTGGTCCATGGTGGGTTGGGACTTTATACATTTACTGTGGTTATGCCTAACATATATCCACTGTCAGATTGGAATCAAACAAAAACTTAGGAAACCACCCAAAATTCCCCCCAGCAACAAAATCTTCCTTTCATATGTGTATGCCAAACACAAAACATCTATCATTCGCCAAACAAAAAACCCTATGTGTGAGGAGGTTGACTGCCTTCATTACCCAAACTAGTTGGGTTAGATACTGATGCATGACTTGGTTGTGTTGAGCTGCAAACATTTGGTGCGGGCCAGGTTTCTCCTTGTAGCCAAGGAGGAATTGAGTAACCATAGTTATGACTTGAGCCTAATTGCCCTGGGTTCACTGGAGTTTGGAAGGCATACACAATATTTCCCCCTGCCTGGTGGTATTGGGGTATCTGTATGTTAATAAGGTCCTGGAATAATCTTCTGTTCTTTGAAAACGGATCCAATGGGTTGTCAACCACCTCTATCCTCTCCAGACCATTTGGATTCCTCTGATTTGCCTGTCTTTGCTCCCTTTCCTCCCTTGCCAATTGTTTCCGTCGCTCTCTTTCCTCCCTTTGTTTCACTCTTACAAGCCTTTCCTTCCTTCGATTTTCTGCTGCAACAATCTTTGCTTCCTTCTTCTCCTTTGCCAGGGCTTTCTTCTTCTCTTTTAAATCCTGCATCTCCTTTTTCTTGTGCTCAGCCTCAATCAGTAGGGTGATGTAGTCCTCTGATGTTAGTAGTTGTGAGCTCATGCTTAATCTAAGATGCTCAACAGTGGGATTAGATAGTTGAGTTGCAACTTTCTCCACTGGCAACTTAAGGAACTGGCCAAGTAGTGGCTCATTTGGTTGGAGTGCCTCATCATCATTTTCTTGGTCCACTATATCTTCATTTTGTTCAATCTCATCTCCACCACCCCCAAGTGGCACATAATAATGTACAGCTTCATTGTTAAGGACTGCTGGCATCGAAGGCAGGTTAAGGCTTTCATCGTTGGTGGGGGTGACAATGTGTCTGTTCATATTTGTCGTCGCCTCTGTCAACCACTCGGGTTGTTCTGGCTGGCTTGGAAATGTCAACTCCTCGCTGTTGTTTACCATTGCTTGGTCACCTCCATTCACATTCAAATCGACAACGTTGTTATGAACAATCCCTTGGCCATCTAATTCTGTTTTTGTTCTTCCAACAGCTTCTATATTCTCCCCAACATGTTCGGTGCCATACTGACTTTCACTTACGTGTTCATTGTCGTCATCCAGTGGTTGGAAATGACCTTGAGAGAGTGATATGATGTTATCTGCAGCATCTGCATCCTCTCTCCCCTGAACATCAAAAGCCTGACTACATCCTGTGTCATGTTGAAGAGCATCAGAATTGAAAGGCCATATTCCTGTCCGCCTAAAACTAGCCCTGATATTTGATGCTGTGAGTGCCCTAGCAAAAGCTTTGCTTGCAAGTTCTGCTAATTCGAACCTCTTCACCTCTATCCCCGGGTTCTTTGCCATCCAGGACGCTCTCTCAGACCTGAAGTAACACTTGAAAGGCCCAAACACACTCACATCTAGAGGTTGCAACCTGTGGGTGGTATGTGCGGGCAGTGTCAACAGATCAATGCCTAGCTTGTTTGCCTCCTCAATGGTTTGTATAGCAATGTGGCTGCCATGGCCATCAAAAATCAAAAGGTGTCTGTTTTCAGGTGAAACACCGCCAGGGACAGAGGAAGCAAAGTGGCAAAGCCAACTCAAGAACAGTTCTTTTGTCATCCAAGCATGGGGGTGTGCAGCCATGCATGCGCCAAATTCACAGTTTTTAATGTAATTTTTGAGTTGATTCTTTCCCTTGAACAGATAAAAACATGGAATTGATGCTCCAACTGCGTTGACACAACAAAGAATAGTTATCCACTCCCTAATTTTTGGCAGAATTTTGGGCACATTCATGCTCCCTCTCTTGGCAATTACCCGCATGCCACAATTCCTCCCTGCCTGCAATCCAGTCTCGTCACAGTTCCATATATGGTCTCCTCTGTACGAGTGTTTCTCATATGCATCAGAGAGTGTCTGATAGAACTTGGTCACAACTGTAGGGCGCAGATTGAAAGCCCTATCCATGTCAAGCCCCTCTGCTGTGCATAACACAAGTTCTGGATGCCTTTGTTTAAATCCTCTCCACCATGATTTCCCTGGAAATCCATCTTTAAAGGGGTTTGGCCTCCCTTGACAGATTTGTGCAACAGTGGATTTGAGTTGAACCAACTCCAGACCATGGCCTAGTTGAGCCATCTCTTCACACCAAACCACAACTTCTTCTTCCTCTTTTGCACTCAACACTGTAAGAGGTCCTTTTCGCTTGGTATGGGTCAGGCCATTTATCCAGTAATGGATTGATGTTGGTGGAATCCCATGTTTTTTAGCAGCTGCTCTGATAGAAAAACCATTGAACTCTATATCATCTATGGTAGCCTTCATGTCTTCTTGTGTCCATCCTCTGATGGCACTAATATTCTTACTGGCAGTTGCACCTTGAACTGTGGTTGATTGTGGAATAACACCTCCAGGATCTGCATCATTTGCCTCTTCATCATATCTATGTGCATTGTTATTATCAGCATCATGTGCTATGTCCTCATCGGATGAGGTGCATCGTAGCTGGGCACCCCTGCTGAGTCTCCTACTTGACCTCCTTGCACGAGTAATGCTGACTCTTGCCATGACTGCAATCACCCACAGAATTAGAACAAACAGGGGCAAGGACAGGGCTAAGGACAGTGCTCCATTAAAAACCAAAAACCATAATAGTGCTCCCACCTACGGAATTAGAACTAGCTGTGTAAATTCACAGGGATCTGGAATATTATAATAGCTGTGTTGAAACAAAGTGTTAAAACGACCCTAGGATCTGGAGTATTCAAAAGGATCTCTTGATGTGATTTACATGTTCAATGCAGGTTCTTGCATAAAACTAGATATAGTCTGGCTACTTGAAAACATTATTGAAAGACAAGTTTATCTTGAATGCAATACCTGAACTCTGAATGCTGTCTTGAATTAACTCTGCAACTGTGTTTTGCTTGAATGCAATGCCTGGACTCTGAAATTTGATGCTTGGAAATAGAGGTGAGTTTAACAAGGTCTAGGAATTTCGAATAGCAGAAAAAATGAAGTTTGTTTGAAGGTTGTAGTGTCTTTATAGCATTTTGGTGTTTGATTTGATTGGCAAGTTTGAGAAGGCATGGATTGCAACTATCTGGAGTTGGATGAGTGGCTCAAGATTGAGTTGGCCTCGATCCAATGGCCATCAATGGGGCTTTGTCGATCCATGTGCTCTTCGAAATGCCTATGGACATATGCTTTTGTTTGGTTTTCTGGTTGATTTGATGATTTTAATGGAGTTGGCAGCATTAATTGCATTGATTGGGCTATTTTGTTGAACAGCAATGCACCTGGAGCTGACACTCATTCTCCATTTATTATGCAGGTGACATTTGATAGATGTGCAGGTGGGATGCCTTGGTGTTTAAGTGATTCTCGATGCTGGTTTGGGTGTACCCTGAAGTTTGTTCGATGGGGTCCATGTGATGGGCAATCCGTCCTTGTAGATTGGGCTGCCTGGGGAGTGATGAGGTCCAATTAGATGTTTGTGTCAGTGCATGTTGGGATTTGGAAGGGACATGATGGATTTGATTTTGGTTTTGTCAAGACTGCTCAGTTGTCAACCTTTTGTCCTATAGTTGACAACTGTGGGCCTATTGTACAGAATGACACTTAATGAACTTAAATAGGAAACTTTTTATATATTTATATAATTATATGTGTTTGACAGTTGGCATTTTCTTGGTCACTTTTTGGGTTGTAACAGTCACCGGTTCTATCACCACTATCGATTCCCGTTCAACTATAGAACTCTCTCCCCTATGATGGTGGAGTGTTACTTTTACAAATAGTGCATTCACTAATAATTGCAATCCAGGTGTTCTACGAGGAGTTGTTGTCATTTTTCATATCATAACTTAAGGAAAGATAACTCTACATAACATTATAAAAAGTAAAAGCATATATCCAACTTAAACATGGATTTGCTCAAGATGTAACTCCATGGACAAGATGAGACACATTCCATGCAGCCGCCTTGCTACTTGACATTGCAACATATACAAGAGGGTTGGGGCAATTAAGGAGGGGTGTCTCCTCATCCAGTTCAACAAGTAGATTAATGGTACCTTCAATGTAACTCCATGGACAAGACAACACACATTCCATGCAGCCGCCTTGCCACTTGACATTGCAACATATACAAGAGGGTTGGGGCAATTAAGGAGGGGTGTCTCCTCATCCACTTCAACAAGTAGATTAATGGTACCTTCAGCATGGGAAGGATTTGGAGCAAGGACCAAATGGATTACTCATTCAATTTTGAAATCACGACAATTAAAAACTTCATCATGACATTGGGAGAGCATGAATTTGAGTGTTTGTTTCCATTTATGGTACTTATGGAGAAAGGAAAATGTTATATGTGGTTCAATTGGAAGACTGGTGCACTTACTTGGCCTCCTCTGCTACAGTTCGAGTGCAGTCGCATTCTAGGAATGCCATGCTACAGGGAAAGGGGGAGACCTCGTCGTTCGGCATGGGCTCTCAAACACAAGGGACTCACCTTGTTGACCAATATCTTATCATGTTCATTCATAAAGGGAGGTTTTAAAATTGTGAAAAATAAGGTCAATATATTGTAGGTATTGGGGGGTGGGGAATAGGGTATGGGGGTATAAAAAGGGGTATTTAGTAAAAATAGGGAATATCTCATAAAATATCGTTTTTTAAATTGGAAATATGTATTGGGAGGGGGGATCAACAAAACAATTTTGGTAGGTATTTATCAATATGTAGTGAAATTAGGGGTATTCTTTAATAAACCATGAATGAAGGCGCTATGGAATAGTTTCACTGAGTTAAGACCCCGTGGCATATGCAAAGCCTAAATCGGAAGAGGTTGTGAAAGGACTGTTTGTTACTCAGTTAAACCGAAATGGAGCAACTGGTCTTGCCATCTCTCTTATGGTTATGCCGTAAGCTCCGATCATTTTTCTTAGCAAGTCAATTCAATGAAAATATTTGGCTGATTCGTGTTCTTTAAAATTTTCTCAATTTACATGGAAATCTATACTATTTTTCCAAGAGACTTACTTCGCTAAATTTAGCTTCTTTAAAACATTTCAATTCAGGACCATACAACTGATCTTGTCGTCGACCATGTCCAGGCACAATCTATTTCTCCATTCTGCCTTGGTTCTATCGCGTAAAGTAACTGCTTCTGCGGCTGGAATTAATGTAAGTACTCTTCAATTCTTTCACGAGTTAATCAAATTCAAAGTATACGAGTATTGAAACAACTTAGAATGCTATCTATTTTGCAGCCAGCGTGCAGGTATGGTTTTCGCCGGAATGGTCGAGCCGGTGGAACACAGGTGGAATCAGCAGGGGCTCGGAGGGGATAATGTGGTCGGAAGCTGCCGGAATTTGCACCCGGGGCCGGTAAGTTTGCTGCATTGGAGTGGTAAAGGGAAACCGTGGTTGCGCCTTGACTCGAAGAAACCCTGCCCACTGGATAATCTATGGGCCCCTTACGATCTCTACGTTTCGTCTTCTCAAGCCTAGGAAGAAATTGGAGCTCCTGAAGGTGAGGGGGCTTTGCTTTAAAGCTATTGAGCTGCTCGCTATATTTTGACAGCCGGAAAGCTCGGCCGATCCTAGGGATCTGGTGTTGCTCACAGCTATTATTTCTGTCGTTATATATGATTACCATTTAGAGCTTATTTTCTCTAAAAGCACTCGGTACTCTGAAGAAGCACTGCGCAGATATTTTTTCATCCATCGGAACTCGCCATTGAAGCAGCAGCAGCATAATGCACATTCCACAGCTCTAACCGAGGTTTGCCCTTCGTATCTTTGCAGCTTAACGTTAGTTGTAAAGATTGATTAATAAATGATTTGCCATTATTCCACTGCCTAGGGGGATTTATAGGCTTCCTTGCTAAGGAAGTTCGCCATTTTTATCACAGTACAGAGGATGATTATGATGCTGACGATGAAGATGATGATTTATTGGCCCCTTTTTGGATAACAAATTATTTCATTTCAGCCATTTTTTTGTAATAAGCGGATACACATAGTCTTGGTGTCGGTCATGAACATTCTTTTGTTATATTGCATCCATTCCTTGTGACTTAATGTCAGTTTTGGGATCTGTTAGCAGCTGCGAACTCGTTAGGCATTCCTTCTGAATTCACCTCCATTGTATTGTTTATCAGAAGAAATCCTGATGTATTTTGACACACATTTATTTTGTGTGTCTGATTGATTGGTAGCCTCTTACCCTCTACGCTACGCTGGCTAAAATTGTGGTCTTCCCAATTTCTCCAGAACACACGGTGTTAATGGTACTCCCATGATGGCGTTTTTATAGATGAAGTTGTCATGATTCATATCACTGTTTCAATTAGTTGTTATTACACACCACCATTGTATGTTGCTTCGCAAAACTGTTGATTGACAGAACATAATAAAGAAAACTTGATGGTCTCTTAACAGTGTCTGCTGACGTATTAGTCCGATGCTTTTGTACAGTTCTCTCTGTACCTTTTTGTTGGATTCCATTTCTAACTGCCCATGGTTTTTGGTTAGATTTGATGACTTGGTGTATTTGTTTGTGGTTTCATGGACCATACAGATAAATAGCTCCTTTTCCTGAATAGTAAATTTAGGGATGTTAGGAGGTGCAATAGGCTAAATTGTTTAGGTTAATCGAGTGTTTGTTCGAATATTGTTTAGGGTAATCGAGTGGTTGGTCGAATTAGGTTACTTGAAGGTTTGGTCAAGATGTTGAAGGCCCAAAATTTTACTATTAGTAGGACACAATAACATATCGTTGCCTTGCAAATGATGCAGGATGGATTTAGCAAAACAAAAACGATTTAGATTTTTCAATAATCAGATCGTCACATTTCATGTATATATCTCAATCTTATTGCTTTTGTTTTCTTTTTCTTTTTTATTTGTATATAATGTATCTTTCATTAAAAAATTGATTTTGATTTCTTCATATCTATTTTTCATTCTCTTGGTATTGTATGGTAGGGATCTCTAAAACACTTGCCAGGAGCTTGCACATCAAAAATGGATCCTGCAAGTCTGGAAGTATGATGTTCATAAGTTCCTTTCATATGAAATTATGTTATAATGGCACTTACCCATAAGTGTTTCTTTCCACAATATCTCTTACAGATCATCAAAACACCAGGTATGGTTGTAAATTCTGCATATATCCATTACAGGTTGGTAGAATTTATTCTGGGTTTTCACTGATTTTCTCTGCAGTATATAACAGATTGAATGCCATTAAATATGTTTTATGACTGGCATTTACTTTTCTACAGATTGGAAATATTTTGGTACCTACTTCAGTAGATCCTAATAATAGTTGGCACCACCTGCGGTCTGTCGCAATTGAAAATAATGGAAGGTTGGTTTCAGCAATATCCAAGTTTCATCTTTCTAGCAATTACATATCTATTTTGTTATACAAAATCAAACTTTGTTAAGAACTTATTCAACTATTTTATACAGGATTGAGAAATGATATGATCAGCCCATTATCACCAGTGTCAAAGTCAACAAAGGGAGGGCTGTTTATCAATTCATGCTATGCACACTGCCAAACCACTGTACAAGTTTTGTGGCACTCACCCAATTCTCCCAGATTAAACTCCAAGGTGCGTCCTTCCATCACTTTTAAGGATCGAAGTTGCTCCAAATTAGTTAATAATCTTCAAAGTTAAATTTATACTTATAAATGTAAGTTTTTGTGACATGGCAGACCATTGCAGAAACAGCTGGAGACTGGTTCTTCAATAGAAGTATTGTGAAGTATATTGACTGTCCGTACCCTTGTGATCGTACTTGTAACAACGACTTTTACCACTAAATGTAATCAATATGTGAGATCAAATCCCATATGAAATAATGGAATCCAAATCTTTTTGTGATGGTCCATTTTGACAACATAAAATAATATCATCTGAAGTTTTCGCTGATTTACAATGAATAATGATGGGTATCGAGTGTTATGTATGTTTAATTTTCAATTACGTTGTCATTTACGTGGACAAATGAAGTAGAAAATTTTGCTAATTAGTTTTTTTTTTAATGTTTTGGGATTTGATTATTAATGGAAAATGGACTTCATTATAAATAGTAAGATTGAGAAGTAGTTTCAATTTTGCAAGAAAGCTAATGGCTTTTGTAAACATTGTTATGTTTGATGCTATTTTCAACTGGGATGGTGCAATATTTAATAATGATAAGTTTTAAATGAAACTAAATATTATTGTTTATTATTCCCCTCCATGGTAGGGATATATTTTTAGATCAAAAGTTAAAGTGCATTAGTTTGTTCATTGACCACATTTTTTTTATCACAAACATTGTTTGATATAATTTTAAGATTAATTATAATATTTTGGAAAATCAAAATAATTTTAATAATATTTACAATACATTATTTTGATTTTTTTATTAGTTTAATACACTTTGGATAGTGAAGTGATTTTTTTATTAAAATTTTAAAATAAATAAAAATAATTTATAATTTTATAGTGTATCGTTTTTTTTATCAAAATTTTAAAATAAATAAAATAATTTATAATACAAAAATTTCTAAAATTACCAGATTTATGAACCGTTTGCCAATTGCCCATTAGATGAAGGAATAACGGAAGGAAAGCTTGTTGTCGGGCTTAAGATAGTGAAGAAAAAGCTCGGCCAAAATGTATACTTCAGACTCAAAAACCCTTCCAACCCTCGAAATTGTTTACAAATTGAGTTGTACTGTGACAATTGCCCTCGCCTCAGCTCCTTGCGTGACTATGACAAAGCCCTTGTTCTCAAAGTATCTAAGGACAAACTTACAGGTGATTTCACAACGGTATAGGCTGCCATCGATGCAATTCCAATGTATAACACGCAGGTCATCTCAATTCATGTCAAATCCAGCATATATGAAATCGCTCATTAAAGGAATTCTTAATGTAAAGGTTTCGTAATAAATTTAATGAAATTAAAGAAATTGAGGTGATAATTTTTCCTTAATATGTTGCACAGGGAGAAGGCTGTGACGATTGCTGTAGAAAATCCATGCCAACAACATCGTCATCACTTGGAATGATCGCGCTAAATCCAGTGGAGGGACATATGACTCCACAACCTTTTATGTTTATGCTTCAGATATCACATTCCAGGCATTTGTTTGTTAATTCGGACAAAATCATTTTGTTTAGAGGTGGAGTTCGAACAAATGATGATTTTAAAAATTAGAGAGATTTTTATTATCACTACATATTAATTTGGGGGGTAAAGTATGTTCATAAAAATTGGAGGAAGTTCAAGATCCATTAAGTTACAAGTTTGGTTCATTTTAATATAATTAAATCATCAGATTTATATAAAATCAAATATAATTCTAAAACCCTAAAATTTTGGGTAGAAACTTAAAAAGTAAAGGAGCATGGCCCATAATGCAATTTTGTAGAATGCAAATGAGTAGTAGAAGAAAGAAAATGTGCAATGTTTTTTTTCCTTGCCATCTTAAATGTTTTTTTTTCCAGAATCTACTCGCTTAGCAAGGTATTTGCGATGTCTACATGGATGTCCATGGACTAAAAACTTGGAAAAAGAGGGAAAAATGCAAAGGCTGTGAGGGGTCAGCTGCTTGGGATCATGACTTTCATCAGGTTAGGAAGGAGGAGAAGCTCATGAACCCTCCTCCCTGTGTGAATCCAATTCCCAATGAAGAATTGGGCGTTGCTGTTGTTAAGCCTCAACTTCCTCCTCAAGTGCAACTCCAGATGAAGGGGGAGGGAACGATATTATCATCATTTTTGGGTGACAATAAGGATGAAGATATTGCAGCTGCTGTGAGCGGTGGCAAAGTGTCTTCTTATTCTTTGGAATCGGCTCTTGGGGGAGACTGTAGGAGAGCTGCTTGGGTGAGAAGAAGGGCGTTGGAGATGATGACTGGGAGATGTCTGGATGGGTTGCCCTTGGACGGATTCGATTATGGATCCATCCTCGGTCAATGCTGTGAACTGCCTGTTGGGTATGTGCAGATTCCTGTGGGTGTTGCAGGGCCTCTTCTCCTTGATGGTTCTGAGAGCATGGTTCCCATGGCCACCACCAAGGGATGCTTGGTGGCCAGCACTAACAGAGTTTGTAAGGCCATTCATCTGTCCGGAGTGCTACAAGCGTTTTTCTCAAAGATGGCACGACCAGGGCTGCTGTCGTTCGATTCCCCACTGCCAAGAGAGCTGCACAGCTCAAGATTTACTTGGAACATCCCAATAATTACGAAAGCTTGTCTCTCATCTTCAACAGGTATGGTAATTAAATTTATTTTTGGTTCTTTTCGCTCGCATGCATCCTCAATCTAGAGTAGTTTGATCACTTCAAAATCTTGACTATTTCTCGTTGATCTGATGTGATTTGTATATAATAACAGCACCAGCAGATTTGCCAAGTTGCAAGGGATCAAATGTGCAATTGCAGGAAGGAATCTGTACATGAGATTTTTCTTGCTCCACTGGAGATGCTATGGGGATGAATATGGTATCCAAGGGCGTGCAGAAGGTTTTAGATTTCCTTCGGAAGGTGTTTCCTGATATGGATGTTATCAGTGTTTCTGGTGAGTCTGTCTATGAAATGCAAGTCTTTGTGATTCTGATAGAAATTTGGATTTTCGGTTATCCCTCTTTCACTATGTCTGTGCATCTTTGATTGCCTTTTTGTCGTTGTTGTGTTGAACTTTTTGTTTAATGCAATTTTTTGGCCCGTCATCGGGTAATTTCTGTGCAGACAAGAAACCCACAGATGTGAACTGGAATGAAGGGCGTGGGAAATCAGTAGTGTGTGAGGCTGTCATCACCGAGGCAGTTGTTAGCAAGGTCTTGAAGACCACAGTTCCGGATTTGTTAGAATTGAACATGCTCAAGAACTTAACTGGATCTGCATTGGCTGGTGCCATGGGGGGTTTTAATGCCCATGCATCCAATATTGTCTCTGCTGTATTTATTGCAACAGGCCAAGATCCTGCCCAGAACATTGAGAGCTCTCATTGCATTACAGTGATGGAAGCATCGGCACATTGAGAGCTCTCAGTGCATTACAATGATGGAGGCATCGGCATCCAATGGTGGCAAGGATCTGCATGTTTCAGTCACAATGCCTTGTATTGAGGTAAGAAAAGTTACATTAATACTTTCTTTGGCTCACCTAGTGAAGATGAAGAAAAGCATTAATGGAGATCTATTCAATTTGAGTTCTGATTCGAGTAGTCAAGAGCTAGAATGTGAGGTTAATTGGCAATTGCTTTGCTTGGTTGTAGGTGGGAACAGTGGGAGGTGGAACACAGTTAGCTTCACAAGCTGCTTGCTTGAATATGCTGGGAGTGAAAGGAGCGAATGCGCAGTGCCCTGGCGCGAATGCTCAGAAGTTGGCAAGAATTGTGGCAGGAGCAGTTTTGGGTGGAGAGCTCTCCCTCATGTCTGCTTTGGCGGCAGGCCAATTGGTGAAGAGCCATATGAAGTACAATAGAAGTTCAAGTAAAGAAGCAAACAAGATCAGAGTCGAGATAAATGACTCTTTCCACACAGGGCTCCAGCATGCCCGCCAAGTAGTTGCGAGCATAATTTAACGGCTGTTCCAGGGCCTGCCTAACGGAAGTGGAAATCAAGCCTTTGACAATATCTGCATTGAAAGAATAAACCTTGAATTTTAGATAAGGAAACGTGGATCTCACAAGACTATGCAGTTCCATCTCCATTCCGGAAACCAGAAAATGAAAGAAAACATTTTCCGGACAAGAAGCCTGTTGAAGAACAGAGGATGGCAGCGATTGAACCTCGCAAGTACTCGGCATCAAGAGTAATCGCTATATGCACATACGAAGGATCACAAACCGTTCCATTGAGGCCAGATAAGGCACATTCTTTACCATTTCGAAATGTCGGTGCCTCTTTAAAAGAAAACAAATCGCTGAATGTCAACTGATTCGGCACCGATGTTAACTCCATAAAGCCCTCTCCGTTCCTCTGGAAATCGAGCGGTGAGGACCGAATCGCCTCCGCCGGAGACCATGACTGCTGCGAGGGGAAAACAATGACAATAAAAACCACAACAAACGAAAACCCCCACATTCGAATGAACCACGCCATTGCTTCTCTATTAACCCCCTGGCACCTCAATGTCCTGTATAAACCAATGCTTCCATAGATTCGATCGTAATTTACAATTATGGAGATAGCTTTCGTATTAATATTGATTAGAGAAGATATAAGAGCAATATCATACCACTTGTCTTTTAGTAGTTGGATCTCCCAGTTTTTGGAATGCTCCAAATTTTACTTGAGCATCCAAATCCAGGTCGATACCAGCAAAAACATCTCTGAATAGGGTTCTAGCGCCATGCCAAATGTGTCCAGAAAAGAAAAGGAGAGCAAATGTAGCATGTCAAGTTGCTCTATTTATCGCATTTGTGATCAACGTCGCTGTTATTTCTGTGACGGGGTCCATTTGTTTTTTGCCAAACTTATCTCCCGAAGCGTTGCAGAATTGTGACAACTTGGACCTGAATAAATAAGCGTTTCTGCTAAAAGTATGTGAATAGCTTTGCAAGGGAAAAATCATCCGTTCGTCATGATTTTAAAATTTCCATGGAACATAAAAGAATTAGTTTAGATAAATGCATCTGTCAACTTCGGCATAGGATTTATTCATACTATTGATGGTTAGGGTTCCTAAATGCATAAACTAGAAACCATCTTTTATTGTTGTTCAGCGCCCAAAGGTTTTTTCGAACTAGCACTCCTGGCATCTGGGCAGAGCTCAACAATTACAGGAACATATGCTGGGCAGTATGTCATGCAGGTGTAAGGTGTAATGCATTACCAAATGATAATTTCTTGCAAGTTTAAGAGAAAGGATCATTGACTCTTGCTAAACTGAATTCTATAATGTTCCTTCATACGACATAGCAAAGAATCGGATTTAAAAGTGTGGCGTCCTTTCTGTTACAGAGATTTTTTAATCTAAAAATGAAGCTATGGCTCCGTAATCTCATCACACGGTTTGGCATCACGCCAAGTTTGGTAGTCTGAATCATCTTGGCTCTTGTGGTGCTGGGCAACTTATTATTATTTCATCGGTATGCTTTTTAATGTATGTGCCTATTTTTCTTATAATTTGAGCACTAAACCAATCCTTTCCTGCATATGGTATTATCATTTGAATTGCCATCTGCTTTAATTTCCCTGTTGAATTGTACGAGTAGTAAGAGAAAGATGGCGCCTTACAAGAGCTCAATTACCGTGAGCTACTACTATCCCTCTAGAGAAAAACTTGTATTTCTTACTTTATTACTTTTCATGCATTGTCTCTGTAATTGTATTATTCAGCTTTGGGGCTATGAGGCTTGGAGCTTCGACTGTTTCCTGGTTGCCATTTTTGTATAGATGCAGGTTTTGTTGCGTTGTTGTCTTGGACTTTGGGGCTTGGAGCTTCGACTTTTTCTTGGTTGCCATTTTTGTATAGATGCAGGTTTTGCTGCGTTGTTGTCTTGGACTTTGGGGCTTGGAGCTTCCAACATTTGTTGTGTTTGTTGACCAGGGTTTTGTTGTATTGTTATCTTCGGCTTTCGAGTTATGAGGCTTGGAGCTTCCACCATTTGTTGGTTGTTGTTTTCCCGTAGACATGGGTTTGTTGCATTGTTGTCTTGGATGTTGGGGCTACGAGGCTTGGAGCTTCCAACGTTTGCTGCTGGAGTTAGAGTGATTGGTGGTTTGTCATTTTCCGGATAGACAAAGGCTGGTAAAAATAAAATCTAAATTGGATGTCTGTTGTGATGGCGTTTGTTTAGTTCATTTTTTAGGATAGCAATTTGGCATCCTAACTAAACCAGATTTGAATGGACTAGGAATTGTAGGAGGCTGGTCGATGGTGCTAGTGCAGATGTCACAGGTAAATTAACTAATTTTCCTACTAGCTGAGGTTCTTTTCACTGTGTGAATTGTTGCAGTGTTGTTTTTTTCTTTGTGCAAATGGGTGTTTACAAAAATGATTCCATCCTTGTTCCTGTCAAAGAAGGACACATGCTGTTGAAGAACACTCTTGTTATTCATTTGATGATGTTCCAGCTTGGATTCCTGAATCCTCCTTCCAAGGTTGTTGCTGCTGAAATTCCCCTCATAAAACAAAGTACAAGGGTTAGAATAGACCTCCTCCTCCTCTGCTCAAAGATTAATAGCAGATCCCTCCATTAGAGAATAATGAATTGTGGAGCTCAAATTACATTGCAAATACGAAGCAAAAGGGAGAGGAAGACTTACACACTTCAGCTCCAAATGCAGAACGCTCTTAAACTGCAGGATATTGCAGGGGGTAGAGGAAGGCTAAGACACTCCAACTGCAAGTGCAGAACAATCTCAAACTGCAGGATATTTAGTTTGAATGGCAAGCTCTCTGATCCATATAACCACATCCATTCAACCTGAGAGAGACAGAATCGTTTAAAGAAAATCTTCAAGCACGTCGTTTTTTTTCCTTCTCTTTTTTCAATTTTCATAAATCAATAAGTTAATAATTGTTCTATTTTCATTGGTTTCTTTTTATAGCATATTCTCACATTGTCATAAGAACATGGGTGCTTTTAGGTCGGTTATAGCATGAGGTTCTGCAAATACCCTAGTAGATAGAAAACGCTCCCTGATCACTTCACAAAATGCCCCCACGTATTTTTCTAGTCTGATGTGGATGCACCTGAACCCTCTTCATTAAGTTAAATGTATAGATCTGAAGCATCTGTTTTAGCTTGCCACCAAGCCCGGGCCACATTTTCCAACTGGCATTCAACAAACTGTAGTTTGGTAGTTTATGGCATTTCATGTTTTGTTTTCAAATACGCAGTAAGACTACGTATCCAAGAATCCAATATGTTTCCATCCAATTTCCCTCCATACTTGGCGACATTTGGTTTGAACTTCGTGGGGATGTCAACCTTGTTCAAGGATGTGAAACTTGTTGAGATTTAAAGTGTTACATGTCAAATTGCTTGAAATTTGAATATGAGAAGCTAGGTAAAACTCAATTTTGAAATGTAAAATTTTGGAAGATTTGAAATTTGATAATCCTATCAAATTCTATCAGATTTCTACACTTCACAAAGGATGTAAAATTTGAACCTTAATCAAGGATGTAAAATTTGAACTTAATCAAGAATGTGAAATTTGAACCTTAACATATGGAACTCCATGAAATTTGAACCTTAACATATGGAACCCCCTTAGCCAAAGGTCTTCCCAGAGAATGTTTGACCAAGGATGTGCAATTTGAACTTTAACATGTGAAACTCCATGAAATTTGAACTTTGAACTTTAACATATGAAACTCCATGAAATTTGAACCTTGACATATGGAACTCCCTTAGCCAAAGATCTTCACAAAGAATGTAAAATTCATTGAGATTTGAAACTTATTAACTTGGTGAAATTTGAACTTTAACCAAGGATGTAAACTCCATGATTTTTTAACCTGGACAAGAATCTTACCTAGGGATGTGAATAAGTTTTGAACCTTGACCAAGAATCTTTCCTATGGATGTGAATGAGTCTTGAACCTTGACCAAGAATCTTGCCTAGATATGTGAAACTATGTGAGAGTTAAACTCCATGAAATTTGATCTTTGACATGTGTAAATTTGAACCTTTACATGTCAAACTCTTCCATGAGATTTGTAAAATCTGACCATATAAAATTTGAATCTTAAAACAAAATTGAGAAACTCAACCTTGCCATGTAAAACTTTATAAAAATTGAACCTTCACTAATAAAAATTAAACATTGACATTTGAATTGAACCTTCACTAATAAAAATTAAACATTGACATTTGAAATTTCCTTTGTAAAATATTACTATATAAAATTTGAATCTTAAAACAAAATTGTCACTTAATCTACGAAACATATCAATATTAAGTAAACATTAAATGATGCACAACTAAAATTCATTCAAAGATTTCACTATATATATATATATATATTAGCAAAACTGCAAACAATTATTTACCGAGTTTATGGGTGTTATCTATCCTCCAAACCTTTAAATAGGCTTCCTCACAAGCAATACAATGAGCCATTACCATGGGCCATCAAATACCATGGTCCCAAAAAAACCATAAAATGTAGAAGTATTTGACTCTTTAACCGACTCAAGTTTACTTAAAAGGAGAGAAAGTTTATTAACCAAAACTAAAATCTCCATATTAGAAATAGAAATATAAAGAGAAAATATAGAAATATATAAAAACACATTTAATTACTAATAACTAGTTAGTCATAATAATAGATAGCATTGAAATATATATATATATATATGATGTGTAAAAATAAAAATGTACTTCAAAATAATGGGTGAAGTTAAAATTCAAACTTAATTAATGACGATTCCTTTAATAAAGTGGCATTATTTTGAGTCCATCCACATAACCATATTCTTGATATCATTGAGTTCCACTTAAAGTCAATTTGGTGAATTATTTTCATTAAATATTCATTTTTAATATTATTAAGGTAGATATCATGTAAATAATTTTGGTAAAGACTAAATCATGGTAATAGTAGGTATCATGTAAATAAACTAAGCTTAACTTGTATGTTCATATACCAAGGGAGGCACGTAGAAGGAGTCATTCATGATCCAGGAGGTAATATTATCAAAACCTATGTGTGGGGGCTCGGAAAACACATGAACAATTATGTTGAATGGGTTGCATTGATGCAAGGGATAGAGTGCATGTATGAACTTTAGATTGAAGAGTTTATGGTCTTTGGAGACTTTCGGATAGTTATCCAAACCATGAATGATTTACAAAGTTCTAAGGAGGCAAAGAATGGATTTCAAAAAAGAATCATAATTTTTTTTCCAAGAACCTCCAAGATACATTTCTTCCACATTAAAAGGTGTCACAACAGGAAGGCGGACCAGATGGCTAATAAAGGATCTAGGCTTAAGGAAGGGGATTTATCCCTCAGCGACACCCCCCCATTGTTAAATGGTGTTGTGCCTTACGAAGCTCGGCTTAATGGCTGCTCTTTCCAAGAGCGGGTGGTTAAATGTCGAAGCTCATCGTCATTTAAGCAACATGCCAAATTGATGGACTACATTACAAACTGGCACAGGATGGTCTTATCACAGCTTGCCTTCATTTACTTCACTTTCTCTCATTTGTGCTGAGCATTTAGGTAAGTAGTACAAATATTTATGGGTTTTAATGGCTGACCCTTCGTCTTTATTGGTGTCAGGTGGTTTATGGGAGCTCCAGACGATTCTTACAGATCTGAATTGCTCTAAGAAACCTGCTTTTAGAGAGGATTTGTCAGAACATAAGGATGTTGTTATGGCTGAGAGAGGCTCCATTATGAGGAAGGATTTGAAGACGCACCACCCAGAGGAAGATTATGGTCTCAAGTTTGTCATGCAGGAGATCAGAGGCATCAAAGAGGATACGACAGACCTCAAGAAAATGGCAAGGTGTGTCTTCGAGGTGTTCAAAGAAAGCCTGGAGGAGTCTAGGCAGACTGTTCTAGATTTGACCCATTTTGAATCTGGGTTAGAGGACGCTAAGACCGGTTACAGAGTTCAGACAGGTGAAGTTGAAGAGCTAAAGAAATGCGTCTCGGAAATGGAGCAGGTCTCGACTGCAAAATTGGATGGGGTGCATGGAATTATGGTGGAGATGCATAGGATTATCCAAGAGCAAAGCATGAGTTCTGTCGAGCGCCATGAGAACCGTTTTGTCCGATTGAAGGCGATACTGGAAGAAATGCAAACTGATGTTAATGGTATATACCCGTGGAACCGCAAGCCAAAAGAGAGCATGCTAAGGCGTCCCCCATGGACAACGCTTATGTTTCACAGCCAGAAATAGATGAAGTCATTGGACAAGAATGATTAATTAAAAACCTTTTATTATTCTCAAATTCAAAAATATATATATTCAACTTAAGTAATTTATTCCAATAGTATAATCTAGATCAAATTTATTTATGAATTCACACTCATTTTGTAATTCATTAAATGTTTAAAATATAAATTTTCTATAAATTTATTCATTTGTTTATTAGATTTTATGATAGGTGCACTTTTAAATAGATACCTTATAAGTTTATTTATGAATCCATTTGATTGATTTTTATTTCCATATTATAAGGAAGGGACTAAGTTGCACGCAACTCTTGTTTAATTCACTTGCCTTACATTAATTTGATCAGTTCAAAATGAATAAAAAAAAGGTATCATATAAATATTAGGGTCTATGTGTCAATATGTTTTATTTTTATAATCTTTTTAAATATGAGATGTTATAATTTGTATAGGAAATTTTTATGTGAAAAAGGATTGCATGAAAATATTAATAACGCGAGTGATAATCATACATATGTTTTAGAATGCCTCTCCACAGTCCTGCACTATCAACAATTGATGTTATTCATATAACATTAATACTGAAATCTGAGAAGTTCCAAAAGAAAGGAAATAGAATATAAAAGTTGAAACATGGCAAGTGTTCTCACTTTGCTGAACTAGTAATCACTTCATATGGATTAGTTCCAGCACCAACAAAAATTGAATAAACTCCTTGAGTTGTCTCAACAGCAGGATCTCCTGGAATGCCAAATATGAAGTAAATTCAAGAGAAAATCAAAATGCCTATTTTGCTCCTGAGAATTTACAACTTGAGTTATAGTAAGCCTTGCATGTATTAGATATAAGAAATTTATACCATTCATAATCTCTGCATTTCTTACCGCTTTCCAAAGAGATTTCAAGCTTATTGTTTTTATTTCCTTGCAAAACTGCTCTGAAAGATCCTTCCAATAGTGGCAAGAAAACAATATATATTGTTGGCTCTCCACTGCCATCACCTACACCAGTGCTCAGAGGTGAACCTTCGCTACCCTCGACTAGAAAAAACTGAGTCTCAAATGGGACATCTTTCCCATATGATCCCATCCTCTGTGTTATCCACCAGAGCTTGAAGCGGAACAATGACATAAAACAAAGGCCTCTGCAAAAATACATATAAAATACATCCATCATAACCCATAGAAAAGAATTGTAATCTGAATAACCAAAAAAATCCCCAAAAAGTGCACTTATTGCAGCTATCACAATGCATTGTAAAAGTCCTGCACATCAAAGAACACTCTGGTTCTAAGGATTTCATAAACTTAAGCAAACACTTTCTATAAATTAATTAAATCCAGTCCTCCCTATAAACAAACATCCAAACTAAAGAAATAATAAAGTATCCTTCTACATGGAATTTTATTATATTATTAAGCATGTAACCTTCGGAATGTAATTTGAAATTCCTACAAATTATTGAAACTGAGTCCTCACCAAAACCTATCAAAAGTTCAAAACCAAAAACAATATATCCAAACATGTGGTTTCTTTAGAAATTAATGAAACCCATTCTTTACGAAATCATGTGAAACTAAAAACCACAGATCAACTTTATAATCAATGAAACCCAGTCCTGACCAAAAGACATCCCAGCTAAAAACGATAGATCCCAGTACCCATCATTCTGCACCGCCTCATCAATCCATGTATTAGTTTAGCAAATCACACTAGATTATGATTTTTATTGCATGTTCTAAGGGATAGATCAAAAGTTTGTTTTGCATCACTAAGTTATGGATCGATAAATTTATTATTAAACTCAATACTTGTCAACTTAGAAGAGTACAACTGGAAGAAGGCAGATGCAACAAATCTCCATCATATTTGAAGCTTTTGTCAAACAATAAATATTCTACACCTCCGACACGCGCTAAGGTTTCATGGGGATTTGATATCCACGTTTGACTATTCGAAATAAATTGCAAAGGCTGGATTCCCGTTCCACTAAACTATCGAAGCATCTCCAATTGGGTCTTCTTGCTAGCTGATTATTGGTTAAAAAAACATGACATCTTTTAAATTCCACAACAGAGCCACCACTACATGGAAAATAAATTTCAGTAGTCCTTTGAGGTATACACCAAATGGATAATAAAAATTATCCTTTTGCGGAGTCTATACGAGCTTCCATTATCATATTCATTTATTTGAAGGAACACCGAGAAAAATTGGTACACTAATATCACGCCAGCAATAAACCAGCCTTCCGAGACTCTATTTGTTGTCACAATTATTAAATATCTATGAGTAAATGTCAAGCAAAGATCAGTGAGGGTAGTTCTCCATTGTCAAAGGAGAGGTAAAATCCATCTCGCAGTGTCTTAAGGAGGTAACATAAATAATTATATCAAGTGTTTGCCACATTTTGAGGGAGTTATGCAAAGATTCCACACAATTTAAATCCCTTCGAAATTTAGATGAGGGAGGTCATGATATTCTTGAAAGCCAACTGCATTTGCGTTAAGAATGCATAGTGACAGGTCATTGATACTGAAAAAATGGCAGTAAAAGCATCATGTCTTTGTTCATGTCTGAATTCATTCGTTGTTTGCATATTTATTTAAATAAAAGCATATCCAGCAGAGAACATCTATAATATTTTTGTGTTATCTAATCAACTACCTCATAATGGTTATTGGTTGATGAAACACATGTCCAAATGTTCCTCAAAGTTTCGAACTCATTCGCTGTTTTCGGAAGTATTTGATTACAAAAGAATTCTGCGCGCGACGGCCAGGGTATTTTTGGAAATGTGTCGTGGCAACTGATAGTCATCGACCCTATCAGATGCACAAAATAAGTTGTGGACGCAGTACAAGAGAGTTAAGAAACCTGACAGCAACATTAAGAGAATGAAAATGAAATCCCTTCTTCGCTTTTGGCATGGCGTTCATTGCACAGTACCGTTGTGGGGGACAGATGTCGTTTCAATTCCCCGCTCCAAACTCCAATGAAAAATCAATCCACTTAACAAAGTTTCACATTGCAAATTAACAAATTTGATTTTTTATTTTTGTGCAGCTAGCTAATATGTCTAAAATGATCACAATATGGCATAAACATAATAAAGGTTAAGGAAATAATAATTTTTTAAAATAATAAAATAAAACAATATAATTATTTTTTTCAACAGATAAAAAAAAAACCAGTACTTTTGTTATTCAGAGGAATAAAAAAGTACATAGGCAAGACTGCTGAAGTCGACAAGAGTTAATATACACTCAACCACATAGGACTATCAACCCGATTAGAACTGTTCTTCACCATATCAAGAGGACAACCAACTGGCAAAAGGAGTACAAAAACTAAGAGACCAGTGAACTCAACCAGTCCATTTCACAAGCCAGCGATACAAAACTAGAGAAGCAACATCAATGTGTACACATTAAATCATAACATCTAGAGAGACTTGAAAATCCATAGTGTTTTCCATAAATTCCTCCACACTAAGGACTCATTCCACACCATCCAAAGATTCCTTTGATAATTTATCTGCATCAATGTTCAAATCTCTATAAATGTGATCAAAAGAGATATCATGGAAGGATGTAATGAGGTATTACGTACGCTTACACCAGTAAACAAGAGAGACCACCTGTAATGAACATAATTTCTTAGCCCAATTTACAATCACCATAGAGTCACCAAAAATATATATTGAGTCGATACCCATAAGTGAAGCAACATATCGGAGACACCATAAGGCCAATAGTTCATCCTTGGTATTAGAACCTCTCCCACAATTCAATCGAAGTTTAAAGAAATGCTCTTCATTTATCTTCAACAAAGACCTGCACCAGAGCTGTCCCCTGAGTTGCACCATCAAAGAAACCCAAAACTGAAGAAGAAATATGAAAGTTGTTGATCTGCCTTATCTTCCTATGATTTCTCACCACTAGAACAGAATCCCTGTACATGTTGATAATATTCAAGACACTAGCATCACAGATTGGAGATCTATCTTAAAAAATGACTAAGTTTCTTGACTTCCAGATTTCCCAGCAGGTAAAATATGGAAGGAGTTTATGATCCTTAGAAGATTTGTACCAGTTGTAAAAGTTTCCTTCAACGGAATCCAAGCCCCATATTTGCTAAATGTTTAAAGAATCACATACCTTGCTCCGAAGATGTCTGTTGAAAGTGCAATTGACAAAAATATGCACAATAGACTCATTCTCAACCTTGCACAGAGAGCAAAAGCTTGAACCAATCCATCCTCTACGAAGCAAGTTATCTCAGGTAAGTAAGCAATTTTCAAAATCCAACCATGGGAAACATTTCAATTTCATGGGAAAATGCCAATGCCATAAATTTGTATACCACCATTTACGAACATCATAAGAAAAATTCTTCTTAAGTGTAGAATAAGTAGATTTTGCACTGATCCATCCCATAGCCTGATTACATGACCAAATCAATTCATCCTTTTTTTCAAAATTTAATCTGATTCCAACTTTGTTAAGATAAACAATATACTCATTCCACTCATCAGCCTAGATGCTTCCCAAGCCCAAATCATCTGCAGTCAGCCAATAAGAAGGATCGAACTGTAGCTAGGAGGGTCTTTTAATATGTGCCAGTGTAACAAACCCCAACGCAGCCAGTTATTCCTGAAGAAAATGAGACAAAATGTAGTTTTCTTCATTCCCAATAATTGGGTCAACACCAACCAACACATTTTATCCATTGCCAACCCTCTCGGTTAGTCCACTACTAATCCATGAGAAAGCCTTGATGAAACCACTCCAGAAATTGGAAACATTCCTAATATTTTTAATTGGATTCCTAATCCAACTTAGATTATTCCCTTTGATATCTTTGCCCTGTAGAACCTCTCACCACAAGCCATTCCCAAATAAACCACGCCACATACTTTTCATGCTTAATGTTGTACTGAAACATTGAAGGTTTTTTTATGTCCCATCCACAAATACATTTAGGCTTGGATAACCTTTCCCAACTCACGAGATGAAACTTCTTCCCTTTAGCATAGCCAGACCATAAGAAATTAAACATCAATTTCATAATCATGTTAAGAATGGACTGAGGCATATGAGCTACAATAAACTAGAAAACAAGTATTCCAACAAGTACAACTTTCAACAGAGTAAGTCTTCCTCCCAAAGATAAACACCCGAAAGTCCAATTGCTTATCCTTTTCTCATATTTTTGAACCATCCACAACCAATATTTGTCACCATAACAATTTGGCTTTAAGAACTATCCCAAATATTTGAACCCATCAGCTAGATCAGACATTTGATAGGGAAGGAAAGTAGAAATCTGCCTCATAGTCTCCTCTTCAACCCCATTTTTGAGAAAAGTAGATTTGGAAAATTAACCTCCATCCCAAGTGCTGCACAGAACAAGGAAACAATCTCAACAAACACTTGCCATTCTTCTACAATACCATTCCTAGATAAGATAATATCATCAACGACTAAATTTTTTTATTTTTTATTTTTTGTATTATTATTAAAATAAATTTTTAATATTCATGTTTTTTCAAGGGTAAATAGAGTAAATCATTGGCCTTAATTACAAAGCCTAACTCTTAATAAATCAAGAGAGTTGAACACATGACCTCCCCAACTTCCAACTTTAAGAGAGATTTATAAAAGTACTTAAAATAAGGAAAACAATTATAAATCTATTTAATTTAATCAAGGTTTAAGGGTGAGTTAATGTAATCCCTTTATGTTCAAGATTTAATTGGATCCTGATGGTGGGTAAATTGGCTAAATCACTGGCCTTGATTACAAAACCTAACTCTTAATAAATCAAGAGAGACTTTAAGGGAGAGATCTCACTTTTGACTTATGATTATTTGAAACTATATCTATTAAAAATACTCAAGGCAAAGATCTCACTTTTGACTTATGATTATAAGGAAAACAAATATAAATCTAACTAATTTAGTGGAGGTTTAATGGCTAGTTAATGTAGGGGAGAGGCTCCTATTGTTGTGCGGGAACCAGTAGTGGTCATGGTTCCCGTCACATCAACCACCCTATTCTTGCACATGACAAAGTTAATTAAAAAACATTAAACAACATATTTCTGCACACATATATATTTTATTAAGTCCAAAATAGGAATAAAAACTGATTAGGACCCTAGCTGACAGTATTCAGTCCATTTAATGCCAACATTAAAAACCATCCAGTCCAATTGAGAATCCACTCTGTCTTGCCATTAATTACAAATTAAACATCAAAAAACCCTCTCATACTTAATCTACTAAGTACATCCTGGGCATCACATCAGCCCTCATGAACCACAACTGGAGAAGCAACAATCAAACAGCAGGATCCAGTGTTCCATCACCCATTACCACCTACACACTGCAAGTGGAAAGGAGGGTCAAGATCTGGTGCAGAATTATTTAACAACTCACACATGCAACCTCAATAAATGACACCCACCCACTGAAAAAATCAAATCACCCATTAAAATTCATGAAATCAAAAGGAGCTGCCAACCACTACAAATGCCCAAAAGCAAAAATGCATTAAACTCTACAAATAAAAAAATCAAATCATCCATTAAACCCTAACTCAACAAATAGAATTCGCTGCCCAAGATCAAATCAAGCATTAAACTCAACCAAAGCAGCTGGCCAACAGCAAATCATCCATTAAACACACTAAGAGCACATGGATCATGCAAATACAATTCTCCAGCCATTGGATCGGTGCCAAATCAATCCCAGCCTCCCATTCTTAGAATTAACCTTGCAATCCCTGTCAATTGCCCTAAGCAATCATTTTCAACAAAAAAAGACTATAAACCAACCTCTTTGCACACAATTAGACCCATTTGCAGTGCTTCAATTCATCTATCTTTCAAGCAGTGCGTTTACCAGCCAAGCAGTGCGTTATCAACCAGGACTCAACCTCCATCAACAGCCCAATTGTGTCTGCACAGTGTCAACCATCAATCAACAGCCAAGCAGTGTGCACTGTGTGACAGTTATGCACAGTAACCTATTTCATGTATTCGATTAACCATCTAAGTTTTCCTTTACAATCACATTAAAAATTTTGATGTCATTCTAGCAAACCGAATTGGAGTTTGAAAAATCAGATTTCCTTTACAATCACATTAAAATTTTCTACTTCATTCAAGTAAACCAATTTGGATTTTGAAAAATCAGATTTCCTTTACAATCACATTGAAATTTTTTATGTCATTTCAGATTAACGAATTGGATTATGAAAATGTTAAATATAATGTAGAAATAATGTTAGAAATAATGCAGAAAATTATTCCTACTGATTATGCATTGTCTGAAATCCTCATCAACCAGGACTCAACCATTCATGTATCTATGATTTCCAAACATCCCTTGTTAATAGGTGCTATCAAAACCGAAGTTGATCAATATGGTTAGAGATACCTAATTGGGCCAGCAAAACAGAGTTTTGGTAGATAGCTAAACAAGTTGCCAATGGATTTAATAAACACCAAACTCCATACCAGATTCAACCATCGTGTTCCTCAATATTCCATATTTTTTTTTATTTTAACAATCACATTTCTCCAATATTGCAAAACATGCTTCCCTAGAAAAATGGAATCCCCAGATAAGTGAGAATTTCATTCTTGTTTAGCAGTGAAACCTAAAACATGAGCAATTTTGTGGATTATTTTGTAATTCCATTGCAGAAGGATCTATAATACTCACAGGTTAATTGTCTGGATATAATACCCTATTAAATGTTACATGTATGGATGTTGCTGATTCTCATAGCCATGCCAAGAGTCAATATTGCACGTTGTACAAGGAACACAAGGAAGTGGGGTAGCCAGCTATAATGCACATCATCAGATGATGAAAGGGCCCATGTTTCAAATGACAACATTGCCACAACAAATTCTGAGAATTGTCCTGTGGAAGAGGTAGATGGTGTGGTTCCACCATCAACGATAGACCCATCACCACCCACAGTTCCAACATCGCCCGTATTGCCACCATCTTCCACAGTGCAAGGTGCCATTTCAACGAAGAAGATCAGTGCAATTAGAGGATGGACAAAAGAAGACATGCTAGTTGCAATTGACAATGTCGAATTCAAGGGGTTTTTAGTTAGAGCAGCGGCCAAAAAATATGGGATTGCATCCACGTCAATCCATTACTGGATAAATGGCCTGACCCATACCAAGAGGAGAGGTCCTCTTACAGTCATGACTGAACAGAAGGAGGAGGAGGTAGTGGTGTGGTGCAAGGAGATGGCAAAATTGGGACATGGGCTGGAGTTGATACAACTAAAATCAACTGTTGCTTAAATCTGTCAGGGGAGGCCAAACCCATTCAAAGATGGGTTTCCAGGTGAGTCTTGGTGGGTTGGTTTCAAAAAAAGGCATCCAGAGCTAGTGCTACGAATTGCAGAGGGCCTGGACAAAGACAAGGCATTGAATCTACGCCCCACGATTGTTTCCAAGTTCTATGACACTCTTTCTTTTACATATGAGAAGCACTCTTACACTCTAGACCATATTTGGAACTGCGACGAGACAGGGTTACAGGCAGGAAGGAATTGTGGCATGCGGGTCATTGCAAAGAGAGGGAGAAGGAATGTGCCAAAGATTCTTCCCAAGAGCAAGGAGTGGATAACCATTCTATCTTGTGTGAATGCAATTGGTATGACAATCCCGGGGTTTTATTTGTTCAAGGGCAAAACTCGGCTACAAAACTATATCCAAAACTGTGAACTTGGGGCGTGCATGGCTGCACATCCCCATGCATGAATGACTAAATAACTTTTCCTGAATTGGCTTTGCCACTTTGCAGCATCCGTACCAGGCGGTGTCTCGCCTGAAAACAAACACTTGTTGGTTTTAGATGGCCACGGCAGCCACATTGCTGTGCAAACCATCGAGGAGGCAAACAGGTTGGGCATTGACTTGTTAACACTTCCTGCTCACACCACTCACAGGTTGCATCCCTTGTATGTGAGTGTGTTTGGGCCTTTCAAGGATTATTTCAGGTCGGAACGTGCTGCATGGATGGCTCAGAACCCAGGGGTAGAGGTAAAGAAGTTTGAGTTGGTTGAGCTTGCAAGCAAGGCTTTCAAAAGGGCTCTCACCTCCTCCAATATCAAGGTTGGCTTTAGGCGAATAGGTATCTGGCCATTGAATTATGATGCTCTTATGCATGACACCCGGTGTAGCCGAGCATTTGATGTGGATGGCCAAGAAGTTGTGGCTGGCGAAGATTTTGAGGATGTCAAAGAGCAATTGGATGGGCAGCAAGAGGCAGATGTTGTGGACAACATCATGTCCCTTTCTCAAGGAAACTGCGAAGGAGTTGGTGCATCTGATGATGATGAACAGGTCTGCGCTACACAATTCGATGACGAAGCAGCGGAAGATTGTAGTTGGTCTAGCCGACACAGAAGTGGATTCTGTGGCACATATAAATGTGGTCCATGGTTGTCGCAGTCCAGGAAGTAACAATGACACAATGACAGTGCTAACCCAAGTATCCCAACCATCATGGATGGCAGAGGCCATGACGAACTTGAACAAAAACATTGGTGGTTCCACCAACGATGAAAGCATGAACATGCCTTCACAGCTACATGAGATTGTCCATTTTTATGTTGATGGTGGGTTGGTAGAAGATCATAACATAGACAACGAGGATGCAACTAAAGAATATACTGTAGCAGAAGAACCTCTCATAGTTGAAGAACCACTGCCAGGGAACACACCAAGGCTTGGCAAATTCTTAAAGTTGCCAATGGAGAGAGTGTCAACGCAAGGAAGGGAAGGACAGACAAACATTCTCCGATTAGGCCGGAGTTCACAACTACTCACTTCAGAAGAGTACATAAGTCTCTTGGTTGAATCTGAACAAAAGAAACATGCTTTGCAGGAATTAAAACAAAGGAAGAAAGATCTTGCGAAGGAAAAGAAGGAAGCAAGGATGATTGCAGTTGGACAGCGGGCACAAGAAAGGATTGCAAGAGAGGCTAATCGACAAGAAAAAGAACACCAGAAGCAGTTGGCAAGGCAAGCAAAGGAAGCGAGGAAGGTGCAACAAATGAACCAAAATAATGTGATGGTTGATACTACAAGAACAACCGATGATAGGAACATGATGGAAGATCATTAGAAGCGTTTGCAAGTAGTGCATGATTCTACCAGGATCTTATTAACATTTAGATACCCCGCTTTAATCAGGCAGGTCTACACCCGACCTCTATTCCTACTAGTGCAGGGGCCCATTCTATGTTATCTTATCCAACACCAACAATTATTGCAGGGGTCCCAAGCACAAGTAAGGCCTATGGCTATACAATTCCTCCTTGGTTGCAAGGAGTAAATTGGCCTCAATCTGTTTCCAGCAACCCCACCCATCCTAATCAAACATCCACAGTAAGGTCACCCTACTTGCCTCAAACTGGAAACCCTACAAGAAATGATGGGGGAGGTGATGAACCTCTTCAAGAATAGGATATCCAATGGATAGGCTAACCAAATGCTATTTTGTTTTCAAGGCATTTTCTTTTTTTTGCAGCCTCAATCAAGCATGATGAGGCCTTTATATAACCTAAAACCTAGGTGATAGTTTTCATACAAATTGCAAATCCTAGGCATCGAAATCTACTACAAATAGAGGCATTGTATTTGTATTCCAGTTCTATTAATATAAAGTGCAGGTGTTTTATTATTATAAATGAGCAGGTTTTATTTATTTATATTTGTTTTCCATTCTATGAATGTTGACAACAATTACAAAATCCAACTATTATTTGTTTTCCCTAACTCCTAGCAACACTCCTTTCACAAGCTCATTCAAGGAGGCTTATAAGGTAAAAGGAAAACCATAAAATCTGCACCTATGTCACAAATTGCCTACTGTTAGTTTTTATGGCTTAAATTTGGAGTTTTAAGTCACAAATTGATTGCTGCCCTCTTCTATTTTAATTCTATGGATAGCAATAAGTATCTAGCCATTTGCAACCTTTATCTTACATGCATAAACCAGCCAAACAACACTCTGGAGTACCATCTTCAAAGTTGCAATTAAGTTGATTATTGGTAAAGCCCTAATATGCACATGACTGTAATCACCTCTTGATGCTATCAGTTTCATTCCTATCATTAGGTGCCTTTGTGGCTACCTCAAGGTGTTATATAAATGTCCATGGGGAATGGACCCTAGTCAATGGCATCTACCTTAAGGATAAAACAATGGTGTTTAGGACAAAGCCCCATATTCACGTAAGACCTTTTGCTTCATCATCCGTTCGATTACACTATTAAAACATTTTGGCAAACCTCGAGGATAACATGGTATAAATGCAAAGCACTGCAGTATATGCATATATATAAATCATGACCTCTCTTCACACACACACACATTTCTTGCCATCACCTAAGATTTATGTTTTAAGTCACAATTAATGGCTATTACCTAAGATTGCTGTTAGTCTAACACGTACTGCTGCAAAATTACCAAAATCATAACCAAATTCTTATTAAAGTATTGCATATCTAGAGTAATCTACAATAAGCATATCCATAATTCAACTAGCATTCAACCAACAAACATTCACACCAAATTTTGCATCCACAACATTTTCATATCCACGAGGGGCCATGCCAAATTTCATTTCCACATCTATTCTTCTTTTGCAGCTTCAAAAACTAATATAAAGATGAATATCAAAGTTCTAAAACCTACCGTTGCTCAAAAATACGAATATTGCTCCCAATTACCAATTATCTACAGTGACCATATGTACAATTCAACCGGCATCCAACCAACAAACATTCACAACAAATTTCATATCCATTTTCATTTGCAAATTTTATATCCACATCATTTTCATTTGCAAATTTCATATCCATTTTCATTTACAGATTTCATATCCATTTTCATTTGCAAATTTCATATCTAAACCCTACTGCTGCAAATGACCGAAATCACCAAAATGAATTTCATTTACATTGAAAACAACCAGCATTCAACCACCGAAAGCAAATAGCATTCATTCATCGACCCAAAATCGGATTCCATTCCAATATCCAAAACCCCATTACCACCACATTTACAAACTAATGACCGCGCATGCCTAAAAAAAGCCAAATATAGGTTGTAGAACAACATACAATCTCATACGAAACCCTCCACCGCAAACCCTAAAAAAAATGTGTTAAAAATTGTTTAATTCATATAAACCGGTGGAAGCCAAACCCAAAGACAAACCGGTGGAAGCCATAAAAGTAATTTCTTTTTTGATGCGGGTTTTCGGACCCTGTCCCAAGTTACAGTGACGCACGTAGAGCTAGAACCGTCACAAAGTCAGGCATAAAAACTGGCCTTAAAACTAGAGACACCCAAGGGGTGTTAACAAGCCGACTGTCCACATTATACAATTGATACCGAAGTCATTGAAAAGCAGTAACTAGACAGGGTTCGAAAAAACTACTCAAAACCAAATTATCACAGACAGGCCGAGATGACCCTAACCGAGCCAAAGAGTTAACAAAATTATCCATGGGGATATGTGAAGCGTTAAAAAAACGTTGTGGAGTTGCTGGTAGGAAACCCCTCCCATTGCGGGACGCAGAGCCGAGGCCACCAACGACCGAGCAAAGAAAAACAACGACCGAGCCATAGAACAAATACATTTACAATGCAGCAAGACAAACACAAGCAACCAAATAGAAACTGAGTAAAGGCTTAACGAAATCATCCACGAGGAGGAGTGGAGTGTTAAAAAACATTGCAGATGCTGGTAGGAAACCCTACTGGTTGAAGGATGAACAACCAAGGCCGAGCCACCAACAACCGCCGAGGATGCAGAGCTGAGGGTCGAGCCACCAACAACCGCCGAGGATGTAGAGCCGAGGGCCGAGCCACCAACAACCGCCGAGACCTCGTAGCCAGCACAAAAACACCAGGGACCAACGAGACGAGGACCAGGCCACCAACGACCACCAACCGGGAAACTAACGCACTGAATTGAGCCACCAACGAACGCCAACAGGGAGAGCAACGCGTCGAATAGGGACACCAATGAACGCCAATAGGGAGTGCAACGAACCGAAGAAATGCAGATCCAAGCCAGGAATGCTGCCGTGAACGAGACTTCATGCCAGTAATGACGCCAAGAACAATGACCTCTGCACGCAGAATGAGGTTACACAATGCTCCGTGTTATCACTCCAGGAAACTACCTAGGGTTATAAACTAGGTATGCCTGGTAACTTCAGAAAATATGTTTTTGTGTCTTTTAAAAAAGGTGGATCAATGGGATGACTAAATCAAAGTACAGTATTTAGACATTCAACATGTAAACAGATGAAACAGTGCCCTCAAGAAACGATTGATCAGCATATATAATATCAAAGGTGGATGAAGAAAACATGTAACCCAACCAGTACAAAGTAGGGCTAGAGATACATTGAAAGAACTGGAATCAAGCTGTGAGCTAAACAATGTAAAGAAGCATTCACATTCAAAGCTAGACAAACTGATACAGTGAAATAGAAGATGACAACTGATATCGAAACTGAGGGAAACCTGTGATCTATATTAGCATGAGAAAACTGAAATAAGTAGCTAATTATTCCATCCAAAATCGAACCCTTAAACAGTCTTGGTTCTGTGGCTTTATAGCCATTACAAAATCGTTTTTTCCAGATCCTAAAAACATGGATCTGTTTAATGAACTAAGTACTAACTGAAAGTTAAAACAAAAGATAGGGATTAATCCCTAAAATCATGGACATTCAGATATGGAGATCTCCTTCAACGACTCGATGGTTGGCGAAGTGAAGCAGCCTTCCAAGGCTCGATGAACTGGGTTGGGCGCGCCACAGATTTGATTTTCGTGAGATGGCAGTCGACCTTTGCAAAAATAGGCTTTCGGCAGCTAACTGTTCTGCTGATTCCGTGCCTTAGCTGCCGGAAGTCAGACCTTTCGGCAGCTAATGAGCTTTGGGGGGCTCGTCTAAGCTGCCGAAAGCCGTAACTGTTTCACAAAATGAAAACCAAACGCTGCTTAACTGATTATGTGCCTTAGCCGCCGGAAGTCGGATTCTTCGGCAGCTAATGAGCTCTGTGGGCTCGCCTAAGCTGCCGAAAGCTGTTTCACAAAATCAAACCCAAACACTGCTTAAATCATTATGTGCCTTAGCCGCCGGAAGTCAGATTCTTCGGCAGCTAATGAGCTCTGTGGGCTCGCCTAAGCTGCCGAAAACTGTAATTGCTTCAAAAATTAAGACCCCAAAACGCTGCTTTCCTGCATGTTCGTGACCAATCGCTAGGATTTCTTTGACACTGCTCTTTTCCCTCTGGTCACTCGTTTAGTCTGTCTCTGCTGAACCTTCACATGCTGTTCTTGCTGAGCTTCCACAGGCTGTTCTTGCTGAGCTTCCACAGGCTGTTCTTTCTGAGCTTCCACAGGTGTTACCTCCTGAACTTCCACAGGTGTTACTTCCTCAGGGATTGTGGCCACCTCAGCCAACGTGTTTAGACCAGATGGTTGTGCTTTTGTCCCCGACGATTCCTTCATCTTTAACCCGAGCATCCTGAGGTTACGGTAAAGTTTGACATTGTCCTTTATCAGCAATGCGTTCCTCTCGGTTGTTTTCTGGAGTTTATCGAAGAGTTCCTTGCTCCGATCATGCATTGCCATATTCTTTTCAATTAGCTTTGCGTTGTGCAACTTAACCTGTTCCTCATTATGTCTTGCCTGGGAAAGTTCCTGTAGCAGCTCATTGACTTTGTTGGTCTCTGGTGTGGAAGGTTTGGGACCCGGTGCATCAGTCAAGGGAGGGTCTTTACCTTTCTCACTCTCCATGGGCTGCTCTGCTCCTTGTTTTCCTTCGTCTTCAGATTCAGATCCTGAGTAGGGGAGATTTAGTGGGTTTTTTCCCTGAGGAGTTCCTTCAGCTTGTTCAAACACCAATTTTTTCTTTGACCTTCTCCTTTTGCTGGATGAGGAAGGGGATTCCATTTGGGCTTGAGGAGAGATGGCTCTCCTCCTTCTCTTGCCGATTTTGGGAGTGCTGCTCTTCTCGCCCTTGCCCTGCTTAACTGCCTCTTCATTTACAAGATCTGTGGGAAACTCGTGCCAGAATAAAAAGTAATTCCAGTTCACACCTCTCTTCTTCAGAAGCTCCTTGATTATCAACGTTATGAGACCCTGGTGAGAGATCCTGCTTGCAATCTTGCTTGGCTTAGCCTGGACTTGCTTTGCCATTTTAGTGAGGGTTTTATGGAAGAAGTATGGCAGATTAATCTTTTCTCTCCCTGTGAAATGATTTAACAATTTGAAATGGTAGTGCAGCACCCTGTGATAACGGCCTTCACAAGTTATGTAAACGATGATAGCCTTTACAAGAGCCTGCCACTGAGGTTCGAGAAAGGTGATGGGAATATCCTTTCTCCATCTGATTTCCTTATGAGCTGGTAGGAGATATGACCTGAATTCAATGTCCGAAACCTTAGTGGTCTTAAACCAACTCTGTCCTGTTCTGGGAAGACCCGTACATTCGGCTATGGCTGCCTCATCCACATGAAATTCTTCTCTGCCAAACTTCACTGTTCTCCCGTCGTAGCTCAGAGCAAACGCCTCAGCAAGTGGCTGGATGAAACTAGTAAGTCTCTCACAGTAGTCAAAAACCTCTGCAGACTTGAAAAACTCGACCACTTGTGGGTGGGACTCGAGATACCAGACCCCGTCTAGTTCTGTCCTGAGTGGCAGATTTGTTTTTGCCATGAGACGAGCCCTTCGTTTTCTGCAGCAGAAGATTAAAAAGACCCTGTGCTAGAGTCTCGTCCTGATGGGGGCGTCCCTGGATAAATGATCGGCTCTGATAAAAACTACCTGAACGAAATAAAAACTTCAACTGAGTGATAGAATGGAAAACCCCATGACCATGGCCCTGCTTACAGCGTTTTGGGAAAAAGATGCCCTCCATCTGAGCCGAGCGAGTGATTACTTATGATATCGTCTAGCTCGTGTGAAATTATGAAGCGATCAGCTGTGAATGATCCTCAGATATGCATTGAAATCCTGTGTTACCCTGCGTAATCAATGATGTGGGGGTTTAATGACTCGCCTTCGGCAGCTTACCGCCATTAAAACTCATGATGGTCATGTGAGATGCGTTCTGATCTTCCCTTCGGCGGCAAACATACAGGCTCTCTTGATGTGAAGTTATGTGTTACCCTGCGTAATCAATGATGCGGGGGTTTAATGACTCGCCTTCGGCAGCTTACCGCCATTAAAACTCATGATGGTCATATGAGATGCATTCTGATCTTCCTTTCGGCGGCAAGACACACAGGCTCTCTTGATGTGAAGTTGAGTACGGACACGTACTCTCCCTTTTTTAATTTTCTGATAAGATCATTTTCGGCAGCTAACACGACTTAGTAATTTCAGTTAATCCTTCAGCTGCCGAAAGTGAGCCTTTTCGACAGTTAACTGGCCTCTGCAAAACAGAGTTAGCTACCGAAACTTGTTTTTCCAAAATTTGAAACCAAGACCCAAATAAATCAGATTTTTGACTCAGTAATAAGAATGAGGACCTCCTTATGGACTCTAAAAATTTTAAAAATAAATTTTTTGGACTCAAACCTATCACCTAAAATAATGAAAAACTGACTGGTTATTTTAGGAGATAACATTGGCTCCTACTCGGGGATGGAATCCTCCCAGTGAGGTTCCAAAGAATCCAGAACCAAATGCCTTTCCTGGAAATAAAACTGACACCTAGTCTAGTACTCCCATTGGGCATGGAGTTTATTTGACACACTGACTCTAAATAGAAAAGAAAGACGAATATTTTACAATGAGAAAGACCCACGGTCTTTAAGAGAGATAGATTTTCAAAAATCGCCCATTGAATGGGCCACCTGCGAGAATTTCTCCATCCAGATGATGAAGAACAAAAGTGTTGTTGTGGTAAGCTTCCGTTACAATGTATGGACCAGTCCATAATGAATCGAACTTCCCATGCTGTCCCTTATTTTGCCTAGCTGCATCCCATTTCAAAACAAAATCACCTATTTTGAACACCTCCTTTTTTGTTTTTCTGTCAAAAGTGTTTTTTACCTTCATTTGATGATTTTCAGACTTTTCTATCAGATGCTCTCTCTCTTGCTGTAACTCCACCAATTGGAAAACTCTTCTAGTGTGATCATCAAGTTCAGAGCCGGCCTCTTGAAGGAAATTAGTCACTGGTAACACAAGTTGGACTGGGAATATGGCTTCAGTGCCATAGACTAACTTAAATGGGGATGTACCAATGGATTTTTTGACAGTGACTCTGTCGGCCCACAAAGCGAATTTTAACTTGCTGTCCCAACTTTTCTTATTTTCCTCCAGCAATTTCTTGATGATACAAGACAAACTTTTATTTGAAGACTCAACTAGTCCGTTGCCCTGTGGGTAATATGACGTGGAATGAGCTAGTTTCACCCCCATCTCTTCACATAAGCTCACCAAATGTCGGTCATTAAAAGCAGGAGCATTGTCTGTAATCAGCTTCATGGGACAACCAAACCTTGAAAAGATATTATTAAACAGAAAGTCAATAATCACCTTATGAGTAGCATTCCTCGTGGGAATGGCTTCGATCCATTTCGTGAAATAATCTGTGGCAACCAATATCCATTTGTGCTGATTGCTTGATGAAGGATGGATCTCTCCGATGAAGTCCAAGCCCCATTGCTGGAATGGACCAACAGCTGTGATGGGCTTCAACGGTAAAGATTTCAACTGCACCTTTCCTTGGAACCTTTGACATTTGTCACATGCTTTCACAAAGGCAAACACATCAGAAAATACACAGGGCCAGTAATAACCCGCCCTCAGTATCTTGTGGACGGTTGTCTTCCAGTAGTGATGTCCGCCACAGATACTGTCATGAAATTCAGTCATTACCTTGACAGCCTCCTCCTTTGTCACACATCTCAGGAGTACCCCTAAAGGGTCTTTCCAAAACAGCAAGCTATCTTTGATGCAGAAGCTCGTAGATTTAAGCTTAAGAGCTCTTCCCTGTGTTCTTGTGAGTCCTTCTGGCAAAGAAAAAGTTTGCAAAAAGAAAACAATATCCTTGTACCATTCACATTCTGAGATATAAGAGGTTACCTGTAAATCTGACCTCGTTTGGTTCGCTGAAATTTCAAATTGGAAGTCTGCTGTACCTTTCTCCTCTTCACAAATCTTCAATGCCTTGCAATTTTCTTCAGTCAATAACCGAGCGAGTCCCTGTCCTCGAACCAACTTGACAGGTTTGATTTCTATGTCAAACTCAATCAGCTTTGCCACCCACTTACTCCTTTTGCCATCGATGTCAGGCTGCACTAAAACATTTTTGACTGAACTAGAGGGGACATAGGCAATTACCTTGGACTGGAGAATGTAAATTCTGAATGCCTTCAGGGCCTTGATCAATGCATACGCTTGCTTCTCCAAAGGTTCATACTTAAGCTCAGCATCACGGAGTACCCGACTGAAAAAAGCCACAGGCTGCTCCTGTTCATCATCGTTTTTCTGTAAGAGGACAGCTGCAATAGTGTCATGTGACGCAAATGAAAAGACGAAGAATTCTCTGTCAAAATGTGGACTGATGAGAACCGGGGCTGAAGTGATTGCTTTCTTGATATCCTGGAATGAATCCTTTGCCTGTTTAGTCCACCTGATTCTGAATCTTTCTTTAGCATGCTGGTAATGTGTTTAGTCAGTTCAGCAAAATTTGAAATAAATCTGCGGATGAAGTTGATAGTGCCAAGAAAAGATTGGACATCTTTCTTGGATCTAGGTAATGACAAATCTAGGATTGCCTCCACCCTCTTTGGGTCAATTTTAACTCCTTCTGCTGAAACGATGTGACCGAGCAGCTTACCTTCTTTGAGTGCAAAAAATGACTTTTTAGGATTCAATGAGATACCATACTTCCTGCATTTCTCGAAAGCTTTTCTCAAATGTAGCAGATGATCTGAATGGCTGTGAGAGAACACCGTGATGTCATCGAGGTAAATGAGGACAAACTTATCCCTTTCTCCAACAAAGGCAATATCCATTGCCCGCTGGAAGGTAGCCCCAGCATTCATGAGACCGAAAGGCATTTTTTGGTACATGAACGTACCCCAAGGAGTTGTGAAGGCTGTCTTTTCTCTGTCCTCAGGATGGACAGCAATCTGATTGTACCCCGAGAATCCGTCGATAAAGGACATGACACTTGCCCCGGAAACTCTCTGCAAAATATGTTCCATCTTGGGTACCGGGTAATTGTCTTTCCGAGAACACTTATTCAAGTTCCTGAAATCGACACAGAGTCTGATTTCACCGTTCTTCTTCCTCACGGGGACAAGATTGGCAATCCAATCGGAATATCTCAGCGGGATAATGATCTGGGCCTCAAGCAATTTTTTTATTTCCTTCTCCATTGTGGGCAGCAGCATTGGGTTGAATGATCTGAGCTTCTGTCGGAAAGGAGTAGTATCTTTGTTCAGTGGGATCCTATGTTGAATGATATTTGTGTCATAAGTTTTCAGATCTGAATACTTCCAGGCAAATATGTCGGAGAACTCCTTTAAGAGGCCAGCGTACTCAGACTTCTGTGGCTCTGTCAACTAGGAAGCTAAATTCACATATTTCGGATCTGATTCGTTTGCTAGGTTCAGAGGACAGCTATCAGACTCGTCCTCTTTCTTCTCAAGCTTAACAGCAACATCATTGCTATCAAACAGTCTCTCCAAAGGTATCAGCCCTTTCGGGATTCTGTTGGAAGAAAGCTGGACTATTTTGTGTGTCCCGATTTTGTCTTCAAACCTGGTTTTTTCTTTGGCAGCCTGTTCATTTTGATTGTCTTCATCAATTTCTAAGTCAGCAAATTCATCTATAACATTTAAAAACCTGGTCAGCTCTGCATCGTCTTCAAACACCTTCCAAAATTCTACATTATCAGGCAGTGAAGGCCGATATTTTACTTGAATCTCGTATGACGGTTTAGGAGGCAGAGGGGGAATGAAATTACAAGCTGAAACAGCTAAAGAATCAGCCATTTCGTTCATCAATCTAGGCACATGTGCTATTTTGAATTCAGAGAAAGAAGGGATAACATTTAGTACCTCGTCCCTGTAGGCTTTGAGCCTCACATGCTTTGCCTGAAAAGATTTGTTGACCTGCTGAATAATCAGATCAGCGTCCCCAAAGACATGTATTTTTTTTATTTGCATTTGTTTGGCTGAATTCAGCCCCAACAGCAAAGCTTCGTACTCGGCAACATTGTTTGTCACTTGGAAATTTAGCTTAAATGACAGCTGTGTCTTTTCCTGTGAGGGAGAAATGAACACAACCCCTGCTCCAGCAGATTCTTTGGTACAAGCCCCATCAAAGAACATCGTCCATAATCCATTCCCATTCTCACTGTTGATAGGCTGGACCACAGGCTTTTTTAGTGGCAAAGATTCCGGCAAAGAGTCATCAACCTGTAGGATACATGAGCCCATTTCCGTGTCTACTGAATAAATGGGATGGTTAGCGGGATTCTTTTCATCACTGATGATGAAAGAAAGCTGAGACTCACGGTATAACCTTCTGCTTTCTCCGGAAAAGACTGGGATAGTGGCATAAGATAGGTCCATTTGCAAGGTTCCACCTAGTCTCTTCATCCATGATCTGGACAGCAAACAACCAAACTTGGGCGGGATATCAGCCACAACAACATCCATAATCATGGTTTTCATCGGGGCAGAAGATAGGGAAACTGCAAGGTCCTTTATCAACCCGAGGCATTTCACCTTCCTGGAGTCGAAGGAGAATAAATCATGGTAAGAGCGGGTGATTTCTAAGCCTAGTCCATGCATGATTGTTTTTGACATCAGGTTATGGGAAGCACCTGAATCGAGGAGGCAATTGTGCAAGGTTTTGTCATGGATATTCAAAGAGACATAAAAAGGAGGACAACTTTCACCTCGTTCTTCAATCATAGGGCCTAGCACAATGCTGGGGTTATCATCAGATAAGTTTATGGTGTCAGAGGAAAAAGAGACAGATTTGTGATCAAGGCTTTTACAAATGTCCTTTCGGAAGGCTTCGTTCTTCATGAGTTCAATAAGAGGTACAGGGATCTTCAGTTTCTGAATTTCTGTTTGTAAATTGAAAGAAGAAGAAGCAAATTTTTCAGATTCGGAGAGATTTGCTCTTACCATGGGCTGCGGCTGAGCTGTTTTCTGAACTTCCTTGGCTGGCTGCTTTGCAGGGGCAGCAGTCTTTTTCGGAGGCACTGGAGAGTTTTGTTTTCCAGTATTCCTTTTGGATCTCAGATCGTATCCTGCCCGTCCATCAGTTTGCAGCATGGCCTGTTCTTCATAAAGCTGGTTCAGTCCCTGATCAAACAATGACCCCTCATAGTCAGCTTCAGTCAAGTAAATCTCTTCGTACTCAGCTTCGACACAGTGAATGTCCTCTTCGAGTTCTTGAACATCCTCCTCATCTCCTTCGTCAAACACCACATTCTGGAAAGGAGCCCTGATTTTCTGATCGTCAACTGGATTTCTCTCCCTCTGTAAAAGTTGGACCTGCTGTTGGTTCCTTCTCCAATTTTGATTTCTATTTGGGTAATCAGCTTGGTTCTGATTCCTATTCGGATGCTCAAATTTACTTTGATTTCTCCCTTTGTTAGGAGATCTGCTGCTGGTCTTAAACTTCTCCATTTCAGAGGTCAGATTTTCCACCATTTTTGCCAACTTGTCAACCTTTTGGTTTGAATTGGAGGAGGAGGGGGCTTCCTCACTCCTTCTCCCTCTCTCGGAACCATTTTTTAGTTTCTCAGAAGATGACAAGTTCGATTCAACCTTCAGGGCAGCTTCTTGCATGGCTACGAGGGTTTCAGAATCCCTTTCTCTGAGCATCAAGCAGAATTTGTAATCGAAAGCTCCGGAATATGTGATCATAGCGGATGTTTCGGAAGGCTTGACTACCTCAGGGATCTTTTCATACATCTTATTGAACCTCTTGGTGAAATCAGATACAGACTCACCCGCTTTCCGTTTGAGATTTCCAAACTCAGTAATATAATGCAGGTAATCCTTTCTGTCTCCCCAATTTTTTAAGAAGGCATCATCAAGAGCAGTGATGTCTCCTATGGAAGCAGCTGGCAGTGTTTTGAACCATTTCCGGGCCTCTCCATCTAAGCTCTGGACAAAAATTCTCATCCAAACATCTTCAGCTTCGATGTTGGTATTTTCTGCATAAGCGTAGAAAGCTTCCAGGTGTTCTTCTGCTGTGTAGTTGCCTGGCCCAAAGAATTTAGGCATGTATTTTTGGTAATCCCCTACGGGCATTTGAGACAGTGGAAGTACTAGTACCAATGGAGCATATCTGTTAGCTAGTATTTGTTCCATCTTAGTCATATTTACTCCCCCAGCCATGATGACTGTGGTATGTGATGCAGCAGAAAAATTAACAGCAGATGAACTTACAGTGGTGACCTTTGGAACAGCTTGACCTTTGGTCTTCTTCGCCTCCCTCAAGATTCGATCTGGATTTGGTACTGGAGACACCAGGGGTCCTTGGGGATTCGCTCTGGTGCTGGCCCTTTTTGGAGCCAGAATGATGTTGTGGAGTCGCCAGATAGAAGATATATAACCGATGAAGTGTCTAGTCCTTGTCTATCATCAAGGACCAGATCTGTGTCGTTCTCCCAGGAAGATCAGCTTCTCACTCCTCTCCCCGGCAGCGGCGCCAATTTGTTATCACTCCAGGAAACTACCTAGGGTTATAAACTAGGTATGCCTGGTAACTTCAGAAAATATGTTTTTGTGTCTTTTAAAAAAGGTGGATCAATGGGATGACTAAATCAAAGTACAGTATTTAGACATTCAACATGTAAACAGATGAAACAGTGCCCTCAAGAAACGATTGATCAGCATATATAATATCAAAGGTGGATGAAGAAAACATGTAACCCAACCAGTACAAAGTAGGGCTAGAGATACATTGAAAGAACTGGAATCAAGCTGTGAGCTAAACAATGTAAAGAAGCATTCACATTCAAAGCTAGACAAACTGATACAGTGAAATAGAAGATGACAACTGATATCGAAACTGAGGGAAACCTGTGATCTATATTAGCATGAGAAAACTGAAATAAGTAGCTAATTATTCCATCCAAAATCGAACCCTTAAACAGTCTTGGTTCTGTGGCTTTATAGCCATTACAAAATCGTTTTTTCCAGATCCTAAAAACATGGATCTGTTTAATGAACTAAGTACTAACTGAAAGTTAAAACAAAAGATAGGGATTAATCCCTAAAATCATGGACATTCAGATATGGAGATCTCCTTCAACGACTCGATGGTTGGCGAAGTGAAGCAGCCTTCCAAGGCTCGATGAACTGGGTTGGGCGCGCCACAGATTTGATTTTCGTGAGATGGCAGTCGACCTTTGCAAAAATAGGCTTTCGGCAGCTAACTGTTCTGCTGATTCCGTGCCTTAGCTGCCGGAAGTCAGACCTTTCGGCAGCTAATGAGCTTTGGGGGGCTCGTCTAAGCTGCCGAAAGCCGTAACTGTTTCACAAAATGAAAACCAAACGCTGCTTAACTGATTATGTGCCTTAGCCGCCGGAAGTCGGATTCTTCGGCAGCTAATGAGCTCTGTGGGCTCACCTAAGCTGCCGAAAGCTGTTTCACAAAATCAAACCCAAACACTGCTTAAATCATTATGTGCCTTAGCCGCCGGAAGTCAGATTCTTCGGCAGCTAATGAGCTCTGTGGGCTCGCCTAAGCTGCCGAAAACTGTAATTGCTTCAAAAATTAAGACCCCAAAACGCTGCTTTCCTGCATGTTCGTGACCAATCGCTAGGATTTCTTTGACACTGCTCTTTTCCCTCTGGTCACTCGTTTAGTCTGTCTCTGCTGAACCTTCACATGCTGTTCTTGCTGAGCTTCCACAGGCTGTTCTTTCTGAGCTTCCACAGGTGTTACCTCCTGAACTTCCACAGGTGTTACTTCCTCAGGGATTGTGGCCACCTCAGCCAACGTGTTTAGACCAGATGGTTGTGCTTTTGTCCCCGACGATTCCTTCATCTTTAACCCGAGCATCCTGAGGTTACGGTAAAGTTTGACATTGTCCTTTATCAGCAATGCGTTCCTCTCGGTTGTTTTCTGGAGTTTATCGAAGAGTTCCTTGCTCCGATCATGCATTGCCATATTCTTTTCAATTAGCTTTGCGTTGTGCAACTTAACCTGTTCCTCATTATGTCTTGCCTGGGAAAGTTCCTGTAGCAGCTCATTGACTTTGTTGGTCTCTGGTGTGGAAGGTTTGGGACCCGGTGCATCAGTCAAGGGAGGGTCTTTACCTTTCTCACTCTCCATGGGCTGCTCTGCTCCTTGTTTTCCTTCGTCTTCAGATTCAGATCCTGAGTAGGGGAGATTTAGTGGGTTTTTTCCCTGAGGAGTTCCTTCAGCTTGTTCAAACACCAATTTTTTCTTTGACCTTCTCCTTTTGCTGGATGAGGAAGGGGATTCCATTTGGGCTTGAGGAGAGATGGCTCTCCTCCTTCTCTTGCCGATTTTGGGAGTGCTGCTCTTCTCGCCCTTGCCCTGCTTAACTGCCTCTTCATTTACAAGATCTGTGGGAAACTCGTGCCAGAATAAAAAGTAATTCCAGTTCACACCTCTCTTCTTCAGAAGCTCCTTGATTATCAACGTTATGAGACCCTGGTGAGAGATCCTGCTTGCAATCTTGCTTGGCTTAGCCTGGACTTGCTTTGCCATTTTAGTGAGGGTTTTATGGAAGAAGTATGGCAGATTAATCTTTTCTCTCCCTGTGAAATGATTTAACAATTTGAAATGGTAGTGCAGCACCCTGTGATAACGGCCTTCACAAGTTATGTAAACGATGATAGCCTTTACAAGAGCCTGCCACTGAGGTTCGAGAAAGGTGATGGGAATATCCTTTCTCCATCTGATTTCCTTATGAGCTGGTAGGAGATATGACCTGAATTCAATGTCCGAAACCTTAGTGGTCTTAAACCAACTCTGTCCTGTTCTGGGAAGACCCGTACATTCGGCTATGGCTGCCTCATCCACATGAAATTCTTCTCTGCCAAACTTCACTGTTCTCCCGTCGTAGCTCAGAGCAAACGCCTCAGCAAGTGGCTGGATGAAACTAGTAAGTCTCTCACAGTAGTCAAAAACCTCTGCAGACTTGAAAAACTCGACCACTTGTGGGTGGGACTCGAGATACCAGACCCCGTCTAGTTCTGTCCTGAGTGGCAGATTTGTTTTTGCCATGAGACGAGCCCTTCGTTTTCTGCAGCAGAAGATTAAAAAGACCCTGTGCTAGAGTCTCGTCCTGATGGGGGCGTCCCTGGATAAATGATCGGCTCTGATAAAAACTACCTGAACGAAATAAAAACTTCAACTGAGTGATAGAATGGAAAACCCCATGACCATGGCCCTGCTTACAGCGTTTTGGGAAAAAGATGCCCTCCATCTGAGCCGAGCGAGTGATTACTTATGATATCGTCTAGCTCGTGTGAAATTATGAAGCGATCAGCTGTGAATGATCCTCAGATATGCATTGAAATCCTGTGTTACCCTGCGTAATCAATGATGTGGGGGTTTAATGACTCGCCTTCGGCAGCTTACCGCCATTAAAACTCATGATGGTCATGTGAGATGCGTTCTGATCTTCCCTTCGGCGGCAAACATACAGGCTCTCTTGATGTGAAGTTATGTGTTACCCTGCGTAATCAATGATGCGGGGGTTTAATGACTCGCCTTCGGCAGCTTACCGCCATTAAAACTCATGATGGTCATATGAGATGCATTCTGATCTTCCTTTCGGCGGCAAGACACACAGGCTCTCTTGATGTGAAGTTGAGTACGGACACGTACTCTCCCTTTTTTAATTTTCTGATAAGATCATTTTCGGCAGCTAACACGACTTAGTAATTTCAGTTAATCCTTCAGCTGCCGAAAGTGAGCCTTTTCGACAGTTAACTGGCCTCTGCAAAACAGAGTTAGCTACCGAAACTTGTTTTTCCAAAATTTGAAACCAAGACCCAAATAAATCAGATTTTTGACTCAGTAATAAGAATGAGGACCTCCTTATGGACTCTAAAAATTTTAAAAATAAATTTTTTGGACTCAAACCTATCACCTAAAATAATGAAAAACTGACTGGTTATTTTAGGAGATAACACTCCGTCAATGGGTATGCAGCCTACCACCAGGCGCGCAGGCAGGAGCGAACAATGGACCAGGGGCGGACCACTACCGAGGGGCCGGAATGGCCACACTCCGGTCCCAAAAAAGAATGCATAGGGAGAATAACAAGCCCCAGTAGAGTGGCATTTTCAGCAGTCAAAACCCCACAAAAACCCTAGCGCCAAATATGTCCACGTGCCTGACACGCGGCTCTACCGTCTCGACAAGTGTCGTACCGAAAGTGGGCTCGCCAGCTGTCCTCCGAGGTGGCGCAGTGGGCCTCGCGCCACTATTGGCGTCCCTCCCCTAATCCCTTTATGTTCAAAATTTAATGGGATCCGTAAATTTCAAATTATTTTTATACAATTAGGTCTTATGCTCCTATGATTTCCCCAATTTGGAAGGCATATATCTCACATTAGGCTTATGATAAAAATTAATATTCATATTCAAATTAATTTTTTATAAAAATACTTGAAAGGAAGAAAACAAATATGAATCCATCTAATTTGAGAGGTTTACATATAAGAAGAGGAAATCAATCCCCACCACAATATATATATATATATATATATATATATATATATATTTTTTTTTTCATGGAATATCCCCACCACAATATATCCCTTGCAACAAAAACAATCTTTTCAAGTTCCTTTGACCCATGACCTCCCCAACTTTAACCAGAGATCTCGAATTTGGCTTATGATCATTTTAGCTATATCTAATAAAAATACTTAAAGTAAAGAAAACAAATATAAATCTATCTAATTTAATGGAGGGTTTAACTGTGAATTAATGTAATCCCTTTATGTTTAAGATTTAATTGGATCCTCTTGGTGGGTAAATAGGGTAAATCAGTGGCCTTGATTACAAAGCCTCACTCTTGATAAATCAAGAGAGTTCAAACTATGGACTTGTAAGTGACGGTACAGTACAAAATAACCTATTTTGAAGAATCTGATATAACTTTGATTCTCTCACCGTGTGAATAACAAGTTTTTTTCTTTTTCTTTTTCGAGAATTGGACCCCTCCGGACTTTGTACTTTAAAGGAGAGATCTCACATTTGACTTAAAAATACTTAAAATAAGGAAAACAAATATAAATCTATCTAATTTAGTGGAGGTTTGAGTAACAAGTTTTTTTCTTTTTCTTTTTCGAGAATTGGACCCCAACCTTTCCCGAGTTTAAGGACTTATGATCATTTGAGCTATATCTAATAAAAAATAATTAAAATAAGAAAAACAAATATAAATCTATCTAATTTAGTGGAGGTTTAAAGGTGAGTTAATGTAATCCCTTTATATTCAACATTTAGCGTAACCTTTGTAACTAAAAAATTTAATATCTATATTCAAATTAATTTTTTTATAAAAATTAAAAAAATAACGAAAACAAATATAAACCCTTCTAATTTGATGAGAGGTTTACCCTTTAGCTGAGGGGGTCCGCTAATTTCGGAATCACAATTTAGAGGGAATTGGGAGGTTGGGTAACAGGTATAAATGACGAGCGAGCAGTCCCTAACGAAGGGTATGATTTGTACCATCGCATCTTAAGACAGAGGCCAAACCAACGAAGTTCGTGGACTTAAAAAGGGAAACGGATTGATTGGACTGTGGAGCGGATATGATCTTAGGTTGCTGATCGCAAGGCCTATCCAAAATATATATATTGATGCAACCCAACGCTTGGTAAGTGTTCCTGTATTCCTTGTCCGAGTCTATCTGTTTCGGTGGTTTCTAAGTGCCCCTGTATATATTTCTCAAAAGGGTCAATGTGTTTCCACGATTGGTAAGTCCCTTTTATGTATTTCGGATTTGGGTTCATGCGATTCAATGATTTGTAAGGGACCCTGTATGTATTTGTCATCTGGTTCATGTGTTTGAATGTTTTTTTGTTCGAAATGAATGATCGATTCCATGACCATATCAGTTTATTGAGTCATTTGTGCTTTATATCTCTTAAAGTCTGATTAAATTCGATTTTTGGTTACAAGAGAAGAGGTCCCACAAGCACGTCCAAGTTAGGCTATAACATGGTCTGTTAGTTTTTGCATAGCTGATGACGATTCTGTTGTGTTCCCGGTCTCTGTGCAGAAGCAGGTTGCAAAGAAGGCATTACACAAGAGAACAGCGTGCACGGGGCACAAACATCTTCTGGTATTGAATTAAATTTAAATAAGAATGCGTAATCGCAATATTATAGATTTGGAGGAAGGATGGAATTATGTGCAGAAGGGTATTGCAAACGTAAAGAACATCTTGGAAGGAGTGTCAGAGCAGCCATTCGATCCAGATCAGTATTCATTGCTTTATTCGTATCCTTTGGAAAAAATCTCTAGCTTATTCTTTGTTCTAATCCCAATATTTAAATCCTTTTAACTTTCTGGAATAAATGAGCCTTAACCTTTATTACAGAACTATCTACAAAATGTGCACACAGAGAGATCCATATGACTACTCACAACAACTCTATGATAGATACAGATCGGTTTGTGTGGAATACATCGAGTCATCGGTAAGTTAGTTTTATTTCTGTGCTTATGTTAATATGCCTTTACTGGCAATATTCAATTTGTTTATTCTTCTTGCATCTTTAGATTCCAGACCCATTGATAAATTACGATAATCTAGTGAATTAAAGTGTTATCTTTGAAGTTCAACAATACACATCAGGTTTTAATTAGTATGATCATTAGATAGCTCGGATGTAGGCTAAATATGGTCATTATACTGAATCTCTGTTTTCGATATACTTTACGTGGTTCCCATGCTATTCAGTCAAACTTTGTCCAGCTTCACTGATAACAAATGTCAATGAAATGAGCATTCATATTAGTATTTAATGACCATACTTCAACTAATTTGTCAAGTAGCTTGAATGTAGATGGGTGGAAAGTATGGAATATATCACTGTTGATTCAGAGGATGATGTAGCGCATCCAATATTCTGGTTGCCTGTTTTGTAAAGTCTGGAAATAAACTCTTTCCTCATTGCAGCATTCTTGGAATACTTGAGCACTTCGAAAGCTTTTTTAAAACAATTTTTTGTATACAAAGTTGGGCATTTGGTTAGATACATCACCATAGTTTAATTCAACATTGCAATATTTACAGCGATAATTGTTGAGTTATAGGGGCTGCCATCATGATCAAACATGATACCTGCAAGAAAATGTGAGGACCATTGAGAGAAAAATATGTGGAAAAGAAAAACGCACACGTCCAAAAATATGGAAGAAAACATACAGCCAAATAATACATAACTGGCTCAAAGAAGAGCGCAAGTCAGAAGAGGAGGTAGAGGTAGATTTGAAGATAGGGGGTAGCACATGAAGAAGAAATACAAATGAAGAACAGTACAGGAGACGAACAGCGTTAGGACAAAGGCTGGGACGTAAGGAACATAAAGCAAGGAATAGTTGTACATAGTCCAATGTTGAAGAATATCCCCCGTTGAAAGTTGCATTGAAGCCTTCAACATACAGTGTTCACAAATCAAGATCTATGTAACATAATTTATGGGTGACCTGGGATTAGATACTCTAGATTGGACTTAAGAAGTAGAGCAATTCTTCAACATGGAGGGAGTTGCAAAAGAAGGTCAAAGCACAGCAATGTTGGCGATAACAACACTGAAGTTATTGAACTTCATGAAGTGATGTAGTTGGACCGTTTATAGCAGGATAAAGTGAATATATAGCTGGTCATCCTTCCTATATAATTGTACCTGGTTTATAGTGGGAATTATAGTGAACATTTGCAAAAGGTGTTTGACATTTTTTTGAGGTAGAAGTTTGATGAGTGCAAAATCCAAGCATAACTTGTTGGATATGCACTAGAGCATAGGATGAAAGTCCAGAATATTCATGGTTTGGAGATAGTTTGTAACAAAATTACTGATAATGTTTTTGAGATTTGTGCTTCGTTAGCAGGATGCACGAGGTGAATGAATTGAAGACTGATAAGCACATATAATGAACTGTTTGATGGAATTTGGGGTCTAGGGAAAGTCGAGCAGGATAGAGGGAAACACAAAATAGTGTTCACTTATAAGATATCTTTTGTTTGTTAATTTCACAGGAAAAAATAATTTTGTATTGTGTATGTACTATGAACACTATTAAAGCCCAGTATTATCCGCTGCCGAACTGTTGGATTTCTACTGCAGAAACACTTAGCAACTGCATTAGCCTCTCCTGTAACCCCCCATTACATGACAATACTGTACTGATAGCAGCCAAATTATGTAAAAGTACCCCCAACAGAAAAGTAAGAAGGGAGAAGATTTGCCAATTGAGGAGAACCCCAATATATAGTGTGTTGCCATTTCTACCAGTGACCACAACCATCTTTGCAAATTGTCATCTCTGGCTAAGTAAGACTGGAGCCCATCCCCAAACTGATTACTTGTTTTCACAAGATAAAAATTCTCCTTAGCACCCTCTGCTCATCCTTTGTTGCTTTCATGACCTCCACAATCTAACCTTCCATTGATGGCACCAATCTCTGCGATGTTCGTGCCCTGTTTTTCCAAGTTACCATACTGTTAGGCCATCAAATCAGCTCTTGTCATTCTGACTATTTTCTTCTAGCACCACGTAAACTACCTCCAATCCTGCATCTCCTTCCGCTAGTTCGCTCTTCATTCTCCTGAACTTCACCATACAACTGGACCTTTACTTCTCTTTTTTCACAATTTTTGCATATTCTACTGAACTGAACTAAGAGTGCTTTCCTGAACATCTTGAGATGAAGGGAAGGAAGAATACCTTCTGTTATTACTCTTACAGTAACACAATTTCACATCTGATGTGATTCAATTATTTGAATATCTTATCTTTTCTTTTCTTTGTTTTGCTTTCTACTGACATCTCTTAAGCCTTTATCCACCCTTTGAAGTTTTGAACCCCTTTCACCTTACTTGCTACTAATAACTCACACCAGACGGACATGCGTGGCATGAATCCCTACCCCACTTTATCACTTCATCAAGATACAGTACAATCTTTTATGGAAATTTGCTCTCTTCAAAGTTTTGGAATGAGGTAGCCCTGATCCTGTGCCAATCTTACACATTCATTAGTCATTTTATCTCCTAATATTAATGTCTCTTGTTATGAGTGAATCTAATCTTTAATAACAAGCTAAAATCCTCTTTCAGACTCAACTCAGTGAATTACTCCCCATTCAGTGAATTGACTATTAGTAATGAATTTCCCAGAAAAAAAATAAACTTCACAATTGATTTCATAGTTATAAACCCTGCATGTTGTCTTTTTAGCTCAAATGTAACTGCTGATTGTCTATTGTTTTTGCCATTATCCCAAGTGTACAACTACAAATTTCACATGGAGGGCAGGGAAGCTAGCAGATAAAGATCTGAATTTTGTTCTTTGCTTTCTTGAAATTAGATTGAGTTCTGCACAGACAGATGTGAGATCATTATTATAGTTCTTTCAGCAGAAGAGGAGTTCGACATTCTTGCATTCTTCTCGGAAAAGAATCTGTTTTGCTTCATATTAATAATAAAAAGTTTCACTGTCTTTGACTTGTATCTTTATAATTTGTCCCCAGAAAAAAGATGCCCTAAATCATTTTAAAATGAGCAAACTTAAATACTGAAAATAGCAAGTAAATGTTGTCTAGGAAATGATTCTTAAATGCCATGCCACGTTTCATGCTCAAATGTGCAGTGCTTTCGAAGTTCTTAATCATGCTTGTTTCTGGAAATTTGATAAGTATGTTTGAGTTTCTTGTTGGTCTGCAATGATAAGGCAGTAGACAATAAAATTAGATGAAGGGAAGGAAATCTTTGTCAATATTATTTGAAGGGGGTCCATGTTTCCAGCTAGTTAATTATAAATTATAAGTTTGAATTTTTTGTAAAGTGCCTTGGTTGTTTTACTTTAGGTGATGCCTGTATTAAGGCGAAAGCATGACGAGTTTATGTTGAGAGAACTTGTGAATCGATGGAATGATCACAAGATAATGGTCCTTTGGCTGTCAAGCTTCTTTGAATATTTGGATCGTTTCTTCACCTCGAATCACTCTCTTCCAGCACTGAAGGAAGTTGGCCTTACCTGTTTTTGTGACCTGGTAATTATTTTTTTGTCCAAGATGTTTTGGTTTCTTCCCCTCTAACTGCTTTTTGATAGTTTTGGGATTCACAGAAACACATTTTTTTCTAAATTTGGGAATACTTAAAATTAAAAAAATAGATTTCTTTTCCCTCCCTGCAGCTCTATCAGGAACTGAAGACTAATGTAAGAAATGTAGTGATTTCACTGGTATGTTCTTAATCTCAGCCAAGCTACAAATAACAGTAAGTTTTATTGGTTGACAAGTCATATTTTTTTGTTTTACCATGATTTGTAACATTAGATATTGGTTATGTTGACTGTCTTAGATTGATCGGGAACGTGAGGGAGAACAGATAGATCGTGCTCTACTCAAAAATGTTTTGGGCATCTTTGTGGAGATTGGGATGGGTAACATGGACTACTATGAGAAAGACTTTGAATCAGCCATGTTGGAAGACACTGCTGCATACTACTCTCGAAAGGCTGCTTCGTGGATTCTGGAAGATTCATGTCCAGATTATATGATCAAGGTCTTCCCTAAAGCTGGTTTTTGTCATGCAAATTTATATGTAAACACTTGTTGAAATGAGCTTTAAACTAAAGCAAAAATGTGTATCTTTCTACAGGCTGAAGAATGCTTGAAGCTCGAGAAAGAAAGAGTTAGTCATTATTTACGTGCAGACAGTGAGAAAAAGTTATTAGGGGTAAGATTCCATTTGTAAGAGTTCTTGTGAGTGCATAACTTGCTGTCAAACAGGTTTCTCATTTTTATTTTAAAATTCAATCGCTCATGTAACAGAACACCAAAATTGTTTTGATTGTTTTAGTTCAATCTTTCTCACTTCATTTCTGTGTAGAAAGTAGAGCATGAACTCCTTTCCCAATATGAAAGTCAGCTCATGGAGAAGGAACATTCAGGGTGTCATTCCTTGCTAAAGGATGGGAAGGTATGAATTTGATACATGGCTTTGCAGTCTGCAAATGTGAAGTCCTTTTTCATGTATGTTTTCTTCTAATGAACATCATGAACTGAAAGTGAGTATTCACTGCAGATGGATGACCTTTCAAGGATGTATAGGTTGTTTTGTAGGATACCCGAAGGTCTGGAACCAATAGCCCAATTTTTCAAACAGGTACTTCTTTAAGTTCTTTTTGCTTTGCTACTTGATGGAAAATTGCCCTATATGAGAGGCTTTTTAGAACTTGAAATGATGTTTTGAGAAAGTAGGACCTTTTTCAGATATTTTTTTTTCTGACAATTTTCTATGCCTTGTAGCATGTTACCAATGAGGGAACAATGCTTGTTAATCAAGCAGAAGATGCAGCAAGCAATAAGAAGGTAACATTTTTTAACAGAAGTATGAAATTGACACCTAATTAGGTGCAGATGAGAGATAAAATCTTTGTAGGATGCTAAACTTTCACCTGTGTCTTGAGTCTTGACAAATCATAGTTCTAAGTTTATGCTTTCTAGTTGCATGGGAATTTTGAAAACATCTTCAACACTTATTATATGATCATTCTGACCAGAAGGCTTTTGTGATGCAGTCGGAGAAAAAGGATATTGTTGGTCCACTAGAGGAGGTATTTGTTTTTTGTATTTTGTTAGTTTTTGTGGCAGAAGCCTTTTTAGATTATATTTAAAATCCAGTACATTCATGTTCATGGAGGAAAATAAATGACTTTAGAAGCTAAAATTTTTCTATAAAATGCCATGCTTTATTAAATTCTACCAGAAGTTGTTATATCAAACTACAAATATCGCATAAAAGAAAAATATCAATGTTTTATTTTGTCCAGAGAGCTGGAAAGATAGATTATAATTTACTTTATTCTTGCTGTAATTTTTGTTTAAAATATCTGAGTCAGAAAGGTGAAATATGCTGGCATGTAGAGTATTTTTGTTTGCATTAGGGTTTATAGCAACCATGACTTCTAGCAAGAGCCCAAATGATCACTTTTATTGTTTATGAAGAAAACTAAATGCAAACTCCATAAAATATCCCCTTGGACAGACTCAGTTTTCTGAAATTTGTTTGTCATTTACATTGTATCAAGATCAATCACCAGAAATACCACTTTGCTTGTATGAATTCCCTTCTCAATGAGCATTGTATGGGGGACTTAAATGCCTTCAATAGGATTACAAATTGACTCTTGATTTTTGAGATTTCCTTTTTCTCATTGACCCCCACGTGAGTTGCTAGTAGGAACTACTTTCAATCTCATGTTATCATTGGTCTCTAGATCACAGACAGGGAGCTTGCCATTTTGGTGTCATCATTAGATTTGGTGGTGTAGCATGTCTTATCTGCCATTCTCTTAACTAGAGTTTTAGTCGTGGCCTCCAATGACCACGCCAACACACCAGAATCATGTGGATTTGACTTCATTTAAGTGCCTCTCTATTTTTGACACATTTTCATTGCAGTTTGCTACTTCCCTCTAGCTTCTTTGAACTTTACACTCAATACTTAGTTTGGTGGGTCCCTCTTCCTCGACTTGTATTTTGAATATTTCTCACTACACTTTGGGTGATGTTATCCTCTTGGGGCACTTCAATGCCTGCATAAGGTCTTTATAGATACTGATTCATGACAGATTCAAGGATGCCATTCTTTTCTAGGAGATCGATCCAAGCTTAGTTGGATAGGACTCGCTTTTCTTGAATGGTCTTTCATGCTTTTTGGACATTGGCATCTTCACATGCTCCCCCATGGTTGATTTTGTCCTTACCAACTAGGAGTTTCTCCCTCACATCTTACACCTTATGACCGCATACTTATTCCCTTGTCTATCATATTTTCGTTGTACTTCTTGCCTTCACCAATTGGTCTCACTTCTTCTGCACTTATTGTCCCTTCAAACAAGTATGTCCAAGCATGAACTTTTCTCTAAGGCCATTTGATACGAACCGTTACACCAAAACCCCGAGGTGTTAGTGAAGGCCGCCCACTAGGATCTTAACATCCCACCATGCTCCGCAGTCCAGACTCTGGGCTGGATGTGCGCCTGTACAGTGGTGTCCCCTTTGAGTCGTATGAGCCCCAGACGAACATTGCAATGACGACGTTTCCACCCGCTTTGTGACTTGAACTTGGGTGGAGGCTCTGATACCAAATGATACGAACCGTTACACCAAAACCCCAAGGTGTTAGTGAAGGCCGCCCACTAGGATCTTAACACCATTTGGGAGGTTGCCCTTGATTCCTAACCCCACACTATTAGCCTCCTCTCTTGTGTCCTAAAAATAGACGCCCCCAATTGAATCACTAGTAGAGGAGTGTAAACACCTCTATAGACACCTTTATTTTTCTTCACATGACCCCCTTTTGTTCCCCACCTTTGAAAAGATTATTTGTCTCCTCTGTCGGAAAAAGGGTGAAGATCTCTCCATAAGGGGATGAGAGCTTTGTAACACCTCTTCCATTCACCTAAAGCCTTTTGGCACACCCTTTTCCCTTGACATGTTGCTCTCCCACATGATCTAGATTTTGAGTCCATGTTCTCACATACCACCTCCCTCTATGATGTACATAGTTCATAATTTTGCATGGCGACAAGAAGAATGTGGTCATGATTATGAGTAGTCATTGGGTGTGCTCCTCAAGCATGGAATTCACTCCTGTGTCCACATTCTAGATTTATTTAATCATGTGTGTTGAGGTTTTCATTTTTCATGGTCTTGTGAGTGTTCTAAAAATTGGCCTAATTGAAATTGGAACCGAATGGTTAGATTGATTGATTCAAACCTTGGTTTTATGTATTTCTTAGTGAACTGGTTCATAAATTGAGTTGTTTGTTTTTGATCTTGTTATCAAATTTTGGTCTGACCCTCAGTCAATTTTGAGTTCAATTTTGACTTTTAAAACATTGGGTTCCACCATATCATCCACTTGTTTTTGAAATCCGGAGTTTGTTAAGATCCAAACAATTACAGGACCAACATCCCCACAGCTTTGCCAAACTTTATGATACAATTCTTTGTTTGTGGCTTTCACACGAGCTTGAGCATGGTCGTGCTCCTTAGGTCCAAAGGATAGGTAGGATTTCACTCGAAGTATCATACCATTGATCACATGTTCATGCCCTGTGCTGTTATTGAGGAGTCCCATCATCACTCTTTGGCAGACTCCATGACACAGATTGACAAATCGACTCTCAGAGGTCCTATGTCTGGACTTGCTCCAAGCAAAGTCTAGATTGCTAATTTCAAGGTTTTGTTGAGCAGCTAATCTTCCATTTGGAGAATCTTCCCCTTGATATTGGATGTTAGGAGTGCGATCTAGGGCTTCTCCTAGGTTTCTTGCTAGGCTTACCTAGCTAGGCACCTTGACCCTAGGTACTCTCTAGATGACATTATCAGACAGTGCATCAACCCCTTTGCATTGATTGATGACTCAGCTGATAAACCTTCTTCTCTCTACCCTCATTCTGCCTGGGCTTCTAGTTCCAACATGCATTGACATCATTTATACTTGTCATGGTTTTAGCACTTATTTCTTGCTTCTTTAAGCTATGGATTTGGCATTAAAGTGGCATTAGGCTCTGCTTTTGCACCCCGATTATAGGCTGACATTGCATGTACTTTAGAGTTCCATTGACCTACTTGTTGTGGTCATTTGCTGGACATTAATAAAATCATCTAATCTCATCTTATCTATGGGACCAAAGTAGGTGGTCATGGAGCTGAAAGTTTTGATTAACCAACCAAAAGCAAGGTCAAAATGGTCTTTTGTTTTATTTGTATGTGGCAGAGATTGTAATGCAATCTATTTGCTGGCTTATTAAAAATTCACCAATATTTGCTTCTCATTGAATCTATTTGCTATATGCATTAGCTCTTTTTTGCCTCTTGTGGCATCTCCTATAGGTCTCTGTACAAAGTTTCGTGGGACCAGGAGAACTTATTGACAGTCTAGTTACTTGCCATGTATTCTAGCAATCTAAATTTTAAAGTGTCTTTTTTCCAGTTTTAGTTCTTTATATTCTTGCAATCTAAACTTTAAAGGGTTCTATTTCCAGTTTTAGTTCTTTAAGATTGGAATTGGATTGATAATATGGTGTGTTGAATTTCACCTGTTCCTGTGTGGGTACCTTTACAAATGGCCCTTGTGATAGACTAAAACCCCACAGAAGTCATTTATCTCTGGTCCTTATGAGATGAACATGAATAGACTCCAGAATTTTCTAATCTAGTGGCATTGAAGCCTTTGATTCTAGTGTGTATTTGTCATCTTTATAGAAAATGTTCATTGCTTTAAATCATCTCACATCCAACGAGTATTATCTTAAATTTGATTGTCTTGAGGTATAATCTCTCTTTCTTTTTGCAGACATTTGTGTGGGAAGTTATTGGATTGCATGACAGGTACTCGCAGTATATCAGCACGTGCTTTGTGAACCATTCTCTTTTCCACAAGGTTTGCATGCGTATATTCATTCACTCTCATTCTCTATGTTTTTTTTCCTCAAGAATATTTTTTACAGATGTTCTGTATATAAGATTTATTTCATTTTATGAACTCCTGCAGGCCTTAAAAGAAGCATTCGAGGTATTTTGCAACAGAGGAGTAGCAGGAAACACAAGTGCAGAATTATTGGCTACTTTTTGTGACAACCTATTGAAAAAGGGTAGCAGTGAAAAATTATGTGATGAAGATATTGAAGAGACACTTGAGAAGGTGGCACCTGCATTTCATTTGGGATTACTGCAATTATAAAATAACCTTGCTTACTTGAGTGCTGATATCATTATTCATAAATACTGCAGGTGGTAAAACTTTTTGCATACATTGATGATAAAGATCTGTTTTCAGAATTTTATAGGTAGGTTTCTCCATATCTTCCCCTTCAAGACTTATTTCCTGAATAAATCGGATATATTTCTTACTAAGTAAGATCTTCTCTAGCTTTTTCTGAGCATTGAAAGAAAACTATTGAATGGAAAGCCTCCAATTTTTTTAACTTTTTCTGTTTTGTTTACCATGTGAGGAAATTTGAGTTGCATTAACCCTTTTTGTGAGAGAATTTGAGGAATAGATTGCAGATTATTTGTTATTTTTCCTGTGATAAATTTTAAATGTGTACCAGCTAATGTTGGCTAACAACCTTTGATGGACAAATAGTGTTGAGTGAACAAGGTACATTGTATTTGAACATTGTAGGAAAAAACTAGCACGTCGGCTTTTATTTGATAAAAGTGCAAATGATGAACATGAACGGAGTATCTTAATGAAATTGAAGCAAGAATGTGGAGGCCAGTTTACTTCAAAGATGGAGGGAATGGTACGCAAAATGTGACTGTTTTTTAAAGTCTGTGTAATGCTTACAGCTTGTGTATTTATAATTTAAAACACTGGGAAATAATTTAAAGCTCTTTGATTCATGTTGTTCTAATCCATATATTTCTTCTCAGCTTACTGATTTGACTTTGGCACGGGAGAACCAACCAAAATTTAAAAAACATCTTGATGGTAATGTGCATGCACATCCTGGAATAGATTTGACTGTAACAGTCTTGACATCTGGATCTTGGCCCAGCTACAAGTCATTTGATCTCAATTTGCCTGCTGAGATGGTGAGATTTCTGTGTTTCCCTCTATTTCCACAGAAGGTATTAGAAATAGAAGAATATGTTATTGCTTTGAGGCTTTTTTGTGTTTCCCATTATTTCCACAAAAGGTATTAGAAATAGAAGAATATGATATCAATTTGAAGCATCTTGAAGGTGTTTTGTGAACACCTGAGTGATTCCATCAAGAGTAAATGACATAATGGAAGTCATTTGTTTCATGTAACTGAAAGGAATTGTTCAAGTACTTTGCATGATTAAACAGGACTGGAAAGAAATTGTTACATAGGTTAGAAACAGAAACATGTCATCTTTAGCTTCCAGATCTTGGGAATCCACATTATTCTTGATGATATTAAGTCTATTCAAAATCTGATTTGCAAACTCAGCTTTAGAGGCCCAAAATTACCTTAAATTGGATTTTCTATGTTCCATATCGAACATTTCCCCGAACCTATTCTTCCATCCACAGGAAAGAAATGCCACAAGGCATATCATGTCCCAAAGATCTCTGCCAGCGCCAAGCAATCTATTTGTCCAAATTCCAATCCACTTCCAAAAAGTACAGAACAAACAGTATGTCTAAAACATATGCTTCATCATCTCCTACTTTGGGCAGACACTTCAAAGTCAAAGTCTATTTGACCAGCCTGTTGAATGGGATCTATCCTTGAATTCTAGGCTTGCATCTTTAAACCATCGTACTATGTCCTAAAACACTTATTTCCTATTTCCTATTTATTCTTTCAACATTTGAGATGATTGGTCTAATAGACATAGTTTTCCTGTGTCACAGTACCTTAATCATATAGGCCTATCACAATTCCAGTGTCAGTCCTTCCAGATAGGGCTTAATGTTGAGTTGCATGTTGAACATGCTATGATATGGGAATGTTGTGCAACTGCAAGTTTCGAGAAAAACATATTTTTCAGCAATTCAGAGGCACTGAGATCTAGTCATTGTTCTCTACATCTTGTCCTTTATGGAAATGAGAATCCATTGTGTATCCCAAGTATGAAAGCCTCTTTTGGCAATCTAGATCCTCTTTAGTGTTGTTGAACCAACTATTTTGAAAGAAGTCTCTCTAATCACATTGAAGAGTCCAAGAAGTCCTGTAATTCTCGAGATATCAAGTACTTTCTAATTGGTGTCTAATAAAAATCTACTAACTGGCATCTCAATGTGTCTCTTACAATCCACTTTGTTTTCAAGACCATTCCTTGATAGCAGAAAGCCATCAACCCTAGGCTTTGTTAATCTTGGAAATAGTAAAAATTTCCTAAGCAAGTAGCGTTCGACCTTTCTTCATTCCCTGTTTTCCCCATAAAAACCTTTGCAGTATATCCTATTTACTGAAGTAAAAATGCAGAAATAGTAATAAATATGACGGACTCATAACATTCTACACAGGATGGTAGTGTACCCTGCCAAATGTAGATCTTGATGGCTCCAATGCTGTAGTTTGCCTTTAATTTTGTTCAGTGCCCTTCTTCACTGCTTAGCTGATGAGACACCAATACCAAAGGGGATATTGAGATATCTATTGATTTGATGTGGTTGGATAATTTTTCATTGACCAGACACCAATACCAAAGGGGAATCGAGATATCTATTGATTTGATGTGGTTGGATAAATTTTCATTGCATTGTCAGTGAATCTAGCTAATATTCTTGATGGATAAGACCTATTTCTTGACTTGCCAATCATTGATGAAGCCAGTATGTTCTTATGTGATATTGCTGAAACTCACAAACTTATTATAAAGTTTGGAGCATACCTGATCTGAACGTCACACTTTTTGAAATGATCACATTCTCTCTTCCTATTCTTCTTTTTCTTTTTCCTTCCTCGTATAACTTGGAAATTTGAATGCCTTACTAAAGGTCATCCTTAACCTCTGTGTCATTTTTGCAGTTGCATTTGGATTCTCATTCTCCAAGTTAAAGGGATCTCTTCATTTAGCTTATTACCATCAATGATATCCACTGCCACATCCTTCATGGGTTCCCACATAGTGAGTCAGGAATGGATTCCATAGCTTAACCTTTGAACCATCTGTTTGTGGTTCAAACTTCAACCTAAGGGTCCCTTTGCATACTTGATTTTTGCAGAGAGTCGTGAGGTGCCCTACACAGCACAGTACGGGGGAGATGTTGTCATGTAAGGTACGTGACAACAACAAAAATAAAAAATAAAAAACATTTGGACAGCACATGTAGACTCAATTTTAAATTTTATACAAAAGCTATAAAAAATTAAAACCAGCATGGATCCATATTAAATCCAGATCTATCAAGCACTGAGAGGGATCAAATTTATCGAGGTGTATTTTTTTTATCTTAAAACTTTTAAACATAAGAAGACACTTTACACTTCAAGATATTTGATCCCTCTTGGTGTTTGATAGATCTAGATTTAGATGGATCTATGCTGGTAGATATCCTGTTGCACACCTATGCCATCCACACTATGCCTTGCACTATCCATGGAAATATCTAAAGGGAAAATCCTAGCAATGTTTCATTGCTTTTGACAAATTTGACTTTTGAATGCAACCTTCTTATAGTCGAGAAATTGCATAGATTGTTTCCCCAGCAGCTTCAGTTGTACAGCTTAATCCGATGCTAGTGACAATCTTACTTGCACATGGTACTTGCTATCTTTTCATAAACCTCTTGCAAAATATACATCGAGGCTTACCAATTGCAAAATATATGTCTGGACTTAGATCCCCAATCCATATTTTCTCAGACAGTTTGTCTATGATGTCCTTGAGCATACCCCTATTCATCATGCCTTTCCTCAAACTTTGATCCCCAGTCCATGTTTTCTCAGATAACCTGTATCAGCTCTCTCTTTCTCTTGCCATATTTTCTTTGAATTAGACTTTGGGAGAGCATCAGTAGGATGATTATGAGAAATGATTCCAAGCTGAGTTCTTTTTAATTAGGATTTTCTGCTGGATTTGATTTCTTTGTTCTGGTGAACAGGTGCATGTATTCCCTGCATGCCCAGGTTTGCCCTGGGATATGTGAACCCAAATAATGTGTCCCTTGGCAGTGGGAATGATTTCCTGTTTAACTATGATTTTATTCTATGTTTTGGCCCTCAGAGCCAAACACTTCAGCAATGTCCAAAATAAAATCTTTTAGCATTGAAAGCCATCTTTTTGGCATTACTTGCAAGTGGGTCAAGACATGTACGGAAATAGACATTCCACAAAAGGTTGAAATACTTAATTGCAAATTGTATCAAATAATAATGATTGATTGTCAAATTTCAATTAACAAGTGTTTTTAGTTTTTACCCTTCTTGAATCTCAACCTGCCTTTTAGGAACAACTCTTTCAAGAGTTGACCTTTTAGTCAGAACCAACTCAGTAAGGCCTTCAATGTCAGTGAGTCAAGTAGGGGTTGGAAATTCTAGCAGGCAAACAAATGAGAGCAAGCGTCATGTTAAGTAAAGATTGGTGGGTAAATTGCAATCATGTAGTTGCACTCACCACCCCAATGGTTTTTTGTCGTGTGTTTTTGCGCCGAGAGGCGCTCTACAGCCCAGTATGAGGGAGATCTTGTAACGTTTGTCCATGTTTGTCCATATTATTGTCGGCCATTAATAAAATGTAATAATAAAAAATAAAAAGTAATAAGATGAGGGAGATCTTGTAACGTTTGTCCATATTATTGTTGGCCATTAGTAAAAAGTAATAATAAAAAGTAAAAAGTAATAATATGAGGGAGATCTTGTAACATTTGTCCATGTTTGGCCATATTATTGTCGGCCATTAATAAAATGTAATAATAAAAAGTAAAAAGTAATAATATGAATGAGATCTTGGAAGGTTTGTCCATGTTTGTCCGTATTATTGTCGGCCATTAATAAAATGTAATAAAAAGTAAAAAGTAATAAATACATGAGAAGAGGTATTGCACTCAAGGAGCCCTCATAAATCTCTTTGAGTGCAATACCTGAGAAGAGGTTTGCACTTCGGGAGATTTGATCCCTCTTGGCGCTTGATAGAGCCTAGGATTTGGATCTAGGCTGGTATAGGAAAAGCCCGTGTAGTGTCATGATCATCTATCAATTATTGTATTTTTATTTAGCTTATTAATGAAAAACCATTCATTCACCTATTTGAACAAGTTCCTAATTCAATTTTTGCAATTTGTCTCTCTAGAATTATTTGATTGTAACTTTTATGGAGGTATTTGTTTTCGTTCCCACTCTGTTCTTGCTACCTTACTGCTTGTGCTGTTCGTTGATATTGTGCCCTACCTTACTGCTTGTGCTGGAAGTTGGTGGAACCTATGAATATTATTTTGTAGAACTCAGAGGTGAGTTTTGATTGTTTGCTGCCCTCTGTTTACAGGTAAAATGTGTAGAGGTATTTAAAGAATTCTACGAGACACAAACTAAACATCGAAAGCTTACATGGATATACTCTTTAGGGACATGCAATATTTTTGGCAATTTTAATGCCAGGTCGGTGGAGCTTATTGTGACTACGTATCAGGTAAATTCTTTATTCTTTATCTTTTTTGTATAGATAGTTTTCATGTTTTCCATTCTTTTATTTGTTGCCATCCACCTTTTTTTCCTGCCAATTTGTTACCATCCACTTGAAATGTTATTGATCACGTTTATGGTTCTGGACGAGGCACTAGCAGATTAGTGGTTTTACGATTTTTAAAATAGTTTGCATTTTGTTTCTACATTGCCCTTGTTTTGAATGATCCAGTTTGTGTTTCTGTATTCTTTTAATGCTGACAATTACTTTTTTTTACCATGTCTGCACTTTGTTCATGTAATGATAACTATTAATACCTGTGTGGAAGAAGCTAGGGGAAATCGCCCATATCTATAATTGTAGATTTGGCTTTCTTGCAGAATTGATTGTTCGTAGTATTGATTTGTTTATTAATGGAATTTATGGGGATGTTCAATGTGCAGGGATCTGTATTATTGCTGTTCAATTCTGCAGAAAAATTGAGCTATTCAGAAATCAAATCTCAGTTGAATTTGTCTGATGAAGATGTTGTTAGATTGCTACATTCACTGTCGTGTTTAAAACACAAAGTCTTGAATAAGGAGCCAAGCACAAAAACTATCACACAATTTGATTACTTTGAATTTAATGCAAAATTTACTGACAAATCAAGAAAGATTAAGGTTCGAGCTGACAAACCTTAATTATTTGATTTCATGTGGATCTTGTAACATTAAAAGATCTCTTGATAAGTGTTTTTACTGAATTGTAGATTCCGCTTCCTCCTGTGGATGAGAAGAAGAAGATAATTGAGGACGTGGACAAAGATAGACGATATGCAATTGATGCTTGTATTGTTCGAATCATGAAGGCCAGAAAAGTTTTAGCCCATTCACAATTAGTAGCAGAGTGTGTTGAGCAACTTGGGCGAATGTTCAAGGTAAGCACTATTGAATAGTTAATTTATTTGGTCATAACTTGAACAAGGAATGCTGCAAGTTTCATTCCCTGTTAGTCTTTTCATGAACTAATACTCTTTGTTGGCAGCCGGATTTTAAAGCAATCAAAAAGCGGATTGAAGATTTGATCACAAGGGAATACCTGGAGCGTGATGAAAAGAACCCTAGCACGTACAGATATCTAGCCTGAAAAGGCTTCAACTAAATGAGTGGGTTTTTGGCTTTGTAAATACTAAAAAGCCTGCCTTGCCCAAAATTTCATGAAGCTTTAATCAATTTCATATATTCTTTAACTTTGCTGGATTCCTTTAGAGCTATTAGCTTATGTTTAGTGTATATGGTTCCAAGCATATTGTGGGCCAGCATCAGAACTTGTTTTCAATTTCCAAGGTCTTCAAGAGCTAACATGAGGATTTGGGTAAAATTTCTTTTTGTTGGCTAATAATAAATAATGGCATCAAGGAGGATCTGGTAGGAGAGGGCTTTTCCATGGTTCAAGAATTTGCAGGAATTGGCTATTTACTTTTGTGTTTTTATGTAATCATGCTATTTATTTCAAGCCAAACAAAGAATTGGCAGAGGCCTGGTTGATTCCGTTCATAGGTTCATTGTTTGATATCTGATTGCATGGATAATATGTGCAAATGAAGTGATCCCTACCTATGACACTAATTAGTTGTAAGAATAAATTCCTTTTGTATGTATCAAGTTAAAGTTTTATCCTATGAATTACAAAAACAAAAATGAGCCCATGCTAAAATGACAATTATGTTGAACAAGAATAAAAAATGAGCCCATGCTAAAATGACAATTATGTTGAACAAGAATCAATCATTGTTAACTGAAAGCTATAATGTTCTCATTCATGAAATGTTTAAATCATTTGGACAGTGTAAGATCCCCTTAGGCTGCTGTTGCGTTTTTAGTGTTCAAGTGGTTCAGGGCTTTTATAAAACAGTTCACAATCTTGCCACTGTACTATCCCTCTTACTGCCGAATTGCTTTATGTATGGTTGATTTAAGTTTTGTGTTTTTCTGGGTTTGGATTTCCAAATGGTTCTTCATAGATAGAATATGTGCCCAACAGCATTCTCATTGCATTGCATGAAAGAAACAAAGCTTACATATAACAACTAATGGCATAAAATTGCATGAACAGCAATTTAACATAGAACTTCAAAGTTCAACTAGATACTTTATTTCTGACCTGTGACCACAGATCTGGACATGCATGAGCTGATATGATGAAAATATACTGTATCTGCCTCCTATGTGACTCCTCGGATCAGATCTGGAATCTATGGATTTCATGCAACGAGAGTACACTCTCCCCAAGATAAATTGTCCTCCACAAACCAAGAAATGTCCCTGTAGGTGACAGCATAGATTTACAGCTCTTTTAAGACTGTAGCGTCCTTCTTCAAATGCCCAGGAAAGGGGGATATGCCTGCGATTAGAGGTCAGTCTTCAATGTGTCCAGCAGCTGTATAACAACCTAATCCTTCTCAAGTCGCCCACTAAGATGAGCTATACACCTGCAGATTTATCTTTATACTCACCACAAGTGAATGCGTCCTCCAGGAGGTGAAGAACATGGCCTTTACTGCAAGAACCCCTGCGCCCAAGGTGATTGTGGCCCTCCACAATGAGGAACATGGCCCCCCAAAGGAAGATGTGGCCCTTGTATGGTGACATGCTGCCTCCAAAAGATGACTCGCCCCCCACAAACAATGAGTACAAACCCCCTTCCCACTTCATACTGCTACAAATTGATGGGACGCTCTCTTCCATAGCACACGACTTGATGAGAATGAAGATCACGGCCTTTACCAAAACCCATAACCTCTGCAATATAATCTCTTCCTCCGTAGTGAATACTTGTGAAAGATTTGAGTGATCTTCCCCTTTGATCAGCTAGGGTCGATTCATTTCACTATCAAAACCAATTTTGTCCAAGGGTTTCAAACCCCAGAACCCCAAAAGCCATGAGAGCTCTCCAAAATGATTTAAAAAAAAATGATCCAGAATAATGAGAGAATGAACTCCTATTTCTCTTTTATCCCCTTTGCACCTTTTTTTTCGCTCAATAATTTATTAAATAGTGACTATAATTCAATCTTCAATATTTCCCCCAAAACCACTATTAGTTTATTAATCCTTTTTACACCAAAAAGTGATTTATTTGACTTTAAAGCATTTCCGGGCACTAGAAGTCACTTTTCATCATTCCAACATTTAAAGCTCTTTATCCCGGTTCCAACGAGCAAATACATTGAGGTGACCCCTTGGATAATTTAGATAAAATAACAACTTTAGGGAATTTAATTAAATTATGCTCAATATTACTCACGATTTAGGGGAATGGTCAAAATGCATTGAAATTGAAAATTGATTGCATAGGACTCTAGGAGTGATCTCGACGATGATAGAAGATAAATGGTCTTGGTTGGGCAACATATAAGTCCTCTAAACCCTCTGAGCTCATTGGTAACATCAAATTACTCCTCTGCTTAGGCTGACACAAACCCCGGAATTCATATCCACTTGCAGAGCAAGAGAACCCAAAAATGGGGACATTACAGTCCTCCCTTCAAGCAATGCCATCACAACCTTACAACCAACCAGCTGAACCAGACTGAAATTGAGAATGATTCCAGGGAGAAGAGGACCCTCTGCTCAAATAACTGTCCTGCAAGGTACTAACACAAGAGGTATCCGGAATACTACCGATAAGTAGAGCAACCAGACACTGTACAAAATTGGTCAACCCCTTAGAGAAATGCTCTTCTAGGAAGCCAATCCAATACACCATAGGGGTAAACTCCTGAAAGTAAAAACTGGCTCTCTCCTCTTTATTAGTTGCTGAACTGCTAAACAATGCAATCCCAAGGTCCTAAGTGAGTCTTAGAAAGGAATCACCATGCTGATGTTGCGCCACTCTGATCATAACTGTCTGCCCATTGTGCCCAAACTGCATTCTCCTCTCCTGGAACCCCAAGCTGAAATACCTGTAAGGATTGAACCCACTACCATGAATCATATCCTGCAAAGGCATCTCATTGAAGTCAAAATCTGTAAATCCATCGCTAGACTTGATCTTAGGTATTGGAAAAGAAAATTTGTTTTGCTGTATAGAATAAGTCTCAGCATCTCCTCTCATGACAGTCCAAAAAAGAAACAGACCAATCACTGTCACAACTTTGCCAATCATTATCAAAATTTGAAGTCATCTACCAATGAGATGAATTCTCGAATCCCACAACCAAATTGGAAGTCCATCATTCCCTACACCTACTGACTTCTGTTGTGCCACACTGCTAACCATTAGAATCCAAATACGCCAATTCTTTGATTCCTGTTTTTGTATGCAACCATCTGGTGGAAACAAAGTAGGAGACCTGCAAGATTTGAATTCATCTTCTGAAGATGGAAGCACATTTTACCAGGTTGATCTATGTAATCTTTAATCTAAACCACCTTTATGTGCAATCAGAAACATAGTCAAATCATACATATGTGGGCTGAAAGAAAATTGATGAGCATACCACACCATGCAATCAAGGTGATATTCACCTGCTTGTGCCAATGGAATACCTGAATAGCTACTTGGATTCCATATTACACCATTGCATTGCATGCATTAGGAGGTGTCTCACAACTTAGATTATGAAGAGCATATTTTGCATTAGCTTTGTAAGCCTTCTCTGCCAACTTGATGGCAAGGTCTCCGTTTGAAAGAAAATGGATGTAATCTGATTATATGACTTCAAACCTGATGCCCTCACTCCTACTCTTGGACCCTGATGCCTTTCCTCTTCGAAATGAATTTTCCAAAAGAGATATTCAATGAACTTGACTGTTATATCAAAACGAACTAAGGTTTGTTCAACTTCTTTTCTTGCTGAATACTCATCCTTAAGTGCTGATCCCAGAGGTGTATCACTCGGAAAATGTACCACAACAATTCTCCTCCAATCTCAAGAGTTCAGACTCTTGATGTACTCCCAACCCATTATCAACATATGGATCATTATGGTGTGTGGAGTGCTAGAATCTCCAGGTAAAATGTCATCCATATCCATGGATTGAGCCTCCAATGGGCTCTCCAAGAGAGGTAACTCATGATTCACATGTTGCAAACTATGAGTACAAACATAAATTTCAAAATCATACCTCTCCTCATGCCCATGCAAATTTGAGTGCTTCTTATGCTTAACCATCACAAGAAGCTCCTCCCTCAAATCTTGAGTGTGAACAATAGAACACTTCACATTAATATCATCTTCATGTGTTATGGCTGCCATAGATGTCTGAACTACTGCTGTGGTTGATGAAGAATGAGCCAAACTCCAAGGAGGCATTAGTGTTCATAAGCTCGAGAGTAAGATGGTCAACTTCTTCCTCTCTCCCTCTCAATGCATTTGAATATATTTCAGCGAGGTTGAGAAGATGGTCACGATCTGAATAAAGATGTAAATAGTCTGATTCAATTGCCACCAGGGTTTCTTTGATTACTTGCAAACTAGCATGGTTAGATTCTTCTTCAATACCATCATTAGGTTTTATAACACAAGAGAGCTCAATTTGTTCTTTGTACTCATCATCCAACTCTTCACAAGATTTATCAATCACAATCTCCAAATTACCCATTAGGGAACTTGTTTAACCTTTACATATAACGTCACTTGATTCTTTTTCCTTACATTGGTTCTATCTTCTGCATTGATCCCACATATGTGATCAGGTGTCCAATCCTCCTGACCTGTAAAACAACGCTGCTCCCTTCTCAAATAATTCTTGCTCTTTTTGGGTGATCCTGGGACTCGTGCACCCAATGAAATTAGTTCCTCTTCAATTAACTGCTCCTTAAACTTCTCAATTTTCTGTTCAACCAATCTTTTTGAGAACTCACACACTGTAGGTGAGACACCCTGTTCCTTCCTCCAAATGGCTAGCAAATCTGATTGCAACTGTTTGCAGATTTCATCATCTTCATCTAAGATAAAGGATAAAATAGTGAACATCAGCTGTAGTATTTCCCTCATAATGTCATCATCATAGGGTGTTTCAGGGGCGATAATTCTTGTGACTTCAGTAATGCAAGTGACAACTGCAAGTCTCACCTTTTCATCATGATGTCTCATGAGCATTGGAGAGACCAAAGAATGCACTAATGGAGTCATAGCTTTACGCATCAATTGAGATGGTAATTGATCAACCTTGCCTAAACAATATTCTTCTTCCTCCAATGTGCTGAGAAGAACTTCTTTTGACTGAGGTAAGTGTTCAAGCTTCTTACCTATAAGTTTCAACTTCTCTCGAGGATCTCTGGTAGCCTCCTGTCGTTTCCACCATGTTTTCCATGTCTTTTCAAAATCAACCCGATTTTGCCTCAGATTCAAGCAAAGAGTTCATTTTATCAGTGAAACTAACCATGATGCTCAATTGATATTCTGATCTGAAATTGAATACCTGCAGGTTGCCCAACAGGCTAGCAGGATTTTGGGCTCTGATACCACTATAAGATCCCCTTAGATTGCTGTTGTGTTTTTAGTGTTCAAGTGGTTCAGGACTTTTATCAAACAGGTCACAATCTTGTCACTGAACTATCCTCTTACTGCTGAATTGCTTTTTGCATGGTTGATTGAAGTTTTGTGTGTTGTTGGGTTTGGATTTCCAAATGGTTCTTCAGAGATAACGGATAGAATATGTGCCCAACAACCAGTGAATGCGTCCTCCAGGAGGAGAAGAACACGACGTTTACTGCAAGAACCCCTGCGCCCAAGGTGATTGCAGCCTCCATAATGAGGAACACAACTGATAGAGGAAGATGCGGCCCTTGTATGGTGACATGCTGCCTCCGAAAGATGACTTGGCCTCCACAAACAATGATCACGACCCCCTTCCCAATTCGCATTGCTACAAATTGATGGGATGCCCTCTTCTAGAGCACACAACTCGATGAGAATGAAGATCACGACCTTTACCAAAACCCACGACCTCTGCAATATGAATCTCTTCCTCTGTAATGAATACCTGTGAAAGATCTAAGAGATCTTCCTCTCCGATCAGCTAGGGTGTATTCGTTTCACCACCGAAACCAATTCTGTCCAAGGGTTTCAAAGCCCAGATCCCCAAAAGCCATGAGAGCTCTCCAAAACAATTATAATAAAAATGATCTCGAATAATGAGAGAATGAGCCCCTATTTCTCTTTTATCCCCTTTTTGTTAATTTCTCCAGAGGTCACTACTCGCTCTGGAAACCTTGAGATCTCAATGACTTTGAGTCTCTATAAGTCAAACAAGCCCTGCTTCTCTTCACCAAAGAAGATCACAAATAAAACTGAATTAGTCTCTCTTAATAACTTTGATGTAATAATAAGCAATCACACAAATGAACTCACAAATTTATCTTAGAAACCCCAATGGGGAAAACCAGTCTTGATGGGGCTTTCTTCTTTCTTGAGCCCAGAGCAAAATAAGAGAGACTAGTTACATATAGAGCCTTAGAAGATACAATCGAACTTGACGGGTATAAAACCCTTGATCTACAACAACTGCTACTACTGCTCTTGGGAAATGTGCCCTAGCTATCTGTTCAGATCTGGATCTCTTTGATAGTCTGTCTTTGCCTGTCTCAGGATGTAGTATCACCTCTCTATCTCCTCTTCCCTGATTTGCTCTGTCAATGTGGACTGCATGCAATCTCACTTTGTAGAATGTGCCCCCCTTTGCATGGGAAATGTGCTCCTCTCTTTGTGAAGTCGCCCACCCTCAACCTCTGATCTATCTTTGCTTAGATGCTCTCATTGACTATGGTAAAGACTGTTGTGTGTATCAGATCTAGTAAGGACTGATCTATCTAAGATCCTCTTATTGTTCCTCTGCAGATGCGCCCCCCTCTCTCTGGAAGTTGCCTACTCTGCATGCACTGTTGAGTAACCTGATCTGGTGACCTCTTGCCTCACAAGAACTCACTGATCAATTAGGGTTTTTGAACCCTAATATGAGTGCATGCAAAAATCTCGCTTTTGCATGCTTTTTAATTAAAAGTTGTGCATGTAAAAAGTTGCATGCATGAGGCAAATCACCTTGAAAGATCTGCATGCATCCACCGTTGGATTCATGCCATCTGGGAGAGTGCATCTCACCCTCTACCTCATCTTGATGCCTATACTAAAAATGTACCTCCATGTTAGGCATCTGATCATGGGGGACAACTTTCCTGGTTAACTTTTCAACAGTCCCTCTTAACTAGGAAAGTGTTTTGGACCACTCCCATCTTTTCTTTGAATTACAAAAACTTGCTCTTCATCAGGGACTTCTTGAGAGTGTCTGCTACCTGCTCATCAATAGGTACGTATTGAAGCTTAATTGCTCCTCTCTGAACATGATCTAGAATGAAGTGATATCTGATCTCTATATGTTTGGACCTGTCATGAAAAATTGGATTCTTCGTGAGTTTTATGCAACTCTGATTGTCATAGTGAATCACAGTAGGCTCCAACTGCTAATCAAATAAGCTCACCAACATCTTGCGAAGCCATATGGCCTCGCAACTGGCTAGACTAGCCGCGATATATTCTTCCTCTGCAGAACTCAGTGCCACTGACTCTTGTTTCTTGCTGAACCACGACACAACTGCCAAACCTAAGCTAAAATAACACTTGGAGGTGCTTTTCCTGTCTACTGAACTACCTTCCCAGTCAGAATTTGAAAAACCAACTAACTGCACTCCACCCTTCCTCACATAGTTCAGTCCATACTCAACTGTTCCTCTGATATACCTAAGCACATGTTTTGTTGCCACCTAGTGAACATCTCTGGGCTCCACCATATATTGACTCAAGGTATTGAAAACAAAATTCAGATCTGGCCTAGTGTTGACCAGATACATTAAGGATCCAATAAGCTGATGGTACTTGGTGGGATCAACCAACTCACCCTCATAAGCTACCAACTTCTTCCAGTTGGTTGTCATAGGTGTAGTCATAGGTCTACAATCTTGCATCTAAAATCTCTTTAGAATGCCAATAACATACTTGCTTTGACCCAGAAAGATATGCCCATCCTCCTGCCAAACCTCCATACCCAAGAAGTAGTGCATTAGACCTATGTCTTTCATTTGGAACTCTGAAGCAAATAGGTCTCACTGATACTGCTCACCATAGCCAAATAGCTACAAAACCTCTGTGGTACCTTTCTCTCTTTTATATTCTTCTTAGGAGTCCCCACTGTCTGAGCTTCCTTCAAGGTATCTTGAATCCAATTGGGCTTCCTCTTCCTTGAGGTAACCTCATATGAGGGGAATTGCTCATCCTCATCCCAATCAACTGCATGAGATTGAATACCTAAAGTCAAAGTACCAATAGTAGCAGACCCTGTTGCCCGAGAGCTTGGAAACCCTAATGGGGAAAACCAGCCTTGATGGGGCTTTCTTCTTTCTTGAGCCCAGAGCAAAATAAGAGAGACTAGTTACATACAGAACCTCAGAAGATAAAATTGAGCCTGACATGTATAAAACCTTAGATCTGCAGCAACTGCTACTATTGCTCTTGGGAAATGAGCCCTAACTGTCTGTTCAGATTTGGATCTCTTTGATAGTCTGTCTCTGCATGTCTCAGAATGTAGTATCACCTCTCTATCACCTTTGCCCTGATTTGCTCTGTCAATGGAGACCGGATGCAATCTCACTCTGTAGAATGCGCCCCCCTTTGCATGGGAAATGCGCTCCTCTCTTTGTGAAGTTGCCCACCCTCAACCTTTGATCTATCTCTGCTCAGATGCTCTCATTGACCAAAGTAAAGATTGATCCGTGTCTTAGATCTAGTAAGGACTGATCTATCTCAGATCCCCTTACTGTCCCTCTCTACAGATGCGCTCCCCTCTCTTTGGAAGTCGCCCACTTTGCATGCACAAGTTGCCCTCCTCTCAACTCATTGATCAATTAAGGTTTTCGACACCCTAATATGAGTGCATGCGGAAAAATCCCATTTTTGCATGCTTTTTAATTAAAATTGTGCATGCATGAGGCAAATCACCCTGAAAGGTTTGCATGCATCCACCGTTGGATTCATGCCATTGGTAGAGTGCATCTCACCCTCTATCACATCCTGATGCCTATATTGAAAATGTACCTCCATGCTAGGCATCTAATCATGGAGGACAACTTTCTTGGTTAACTTTTCAACATTGTCCACCTTTTATGCCCAATAATTAATTAAAAAGTGAACTTATAATTCTTTCTTCAACATGTCCCCCAAAATCACTTTATTAATTTATTAAACCTTTTTACTCCAAAAAGTGAGTTATTTAACTTTAAAGCATTTTTTAGCACTAGAAGTCATTTTTCATCATTCCAACATTTAAAGCTCTTCATCTTGGTTCCAATGAGCTATTACACTGAGGTGCCCCCTTAAGCTAATTTAGATAAAATAACAACCTTAGGGAATTTAATTAAATTATGCTTAATATTACTCACAATTTATAGGAATGGTCAAAATGCATTGGAATAAAAAATTGACTTCGCAGGAGCGATCTTGATGATGAAAGAAGATAAACGGACTTAGTTGGGCTACATATAACTCCTCTAAACCCTCTGAGCTCACTAGTAACATCAAATTACCTCTCTGATCAGATTGATGCAAACCTTGAAAGTCATCTCCACTTGTAGAGCAAGAGAACCCAAAAAATGGGGACATTCCAGACAGAACCATGCACTTTTGACAACTTAAATCTGTAACATTTCCTCATTCATGAAATGTTTAAAGCATTTGGACCATATTGCAAACCATGCACTTGAACATATGCCAAAGATTGTGCAAAATCAATTGAACCGCGACCATCATATATAAAAATAAGAAGCGAAATATAACAACTTGTAGCTATAGATTATATTGCAAACGATGCGCTTTTTGGTCACTTCAGCTCACTATCTTGAACATTTGTCAAAAGTTTGTGCAAAATCAATTGAACCACAACATAAAAATATGAAGAGAAATATAATGCCTAATTGTTCTACATATAGTATAATCCTAGCATTGTTATTAGGGGTGTTATATTTTATTATTTTTGTTTTTATGAAGAAAAGATTGAAGAAAAATAAATTTACTATAACCAAAAAGACCAGCATAGATCCCTCTTAATCATGAATCTTAAGCATTAAGAGGTTTGTACTAGAGAACACCTTGTCTGTTTATTTGACACACTTCTTACCTGTGTACTTTACAACCCAAGACATCATAATTGTTACATATTTAATTGGATTAACCCTTTTGGCTTTGCTTGGTTCATCCTGAATAAACTAACAATAAAGGTGCTTACAAGGAATACGAGGATGATAATCCAATTAATCAAAACTGATATGAAACCAATGGGAAAAGAATTAGAATGACTCCCAAAGTCAAGAACATTGCAGAGTAGACGACTGTTCCAGCTGGTAGATGGGCACGTAAGTTGGTAGGAGGGCGTCAGAGCTAACATCCGCCAGGACATGTGGTAGTGGTTGCTCGATAGTGGAGTGAGCGACGAGTGGTGAGGGAATGCCGTTGGATAGTGCCAATAGGGTGTCAGCGCAAGTGCAGGTGCAGAGGCTGAGCACGATCAAGTAGAGCTCTAGCGAAGAGGGAGGTGAACCACATAGCCGGATCATGGGCACTAGATGAGTGTGTTGCTGGCTAGATTTGACGGTGGACTGTGAGCTTAGAAGCTAGAAAGGACGCAAGGGAGAGCCACGCGTTGGGTTGTGCAATTTGTGGGCATAGGTGTTTGCGGAGGATCGAGATTGTGTGGTGTTGAGGGGTAGATAGAGATGACGACATTGGCACGATAGCCAACTACGAGGAAGCTGGGACTGAGCAGATCGGGAGGTGGTTCTAGTGTAGATCGTGGTGGCAACGTGGAGTTGCACGAGTGCAAATGCAGAAAGTGTGGGCTAAGGAGCACGCAAAAGGAGTACCAACAAGATTCTAGGAAGCCATAGGAGGGAGTGCAGGAAGGCCTTGGTAGTTTTGCAGTGATTACAATAGTACTACAGGGTTTGCAGTGACGACTTCCAGTATAAGGTATGAGGATAGGTTGGAGGGGATCTTCAACTATCTCCTGTGGAAGGTGAGGATGGGTGCTATCCTCAAGGAGAACAAGATTTGGTATCTTGTGAATGCCAGAGTACCAGTTGCAGTGCCTTCAGATCTTAAGGAGAAGGAAGCTCATGAGGTGAGTGAGGCAAAGGCACAGAGAATTCTCTTAGATGGAGTGAACGACAACCTAATCCCACATATGGTTGAGAAACAAATAACCAAGTAAATGTGGGATACACTCTCAGGCTTGTATGAAAGCAAAAATGAGATCAGTAAGATGGCCCTAAGGGATAAGCTCCACAACACTTGGATGGCCAAGGGAGAGAGTGTGACCTCCTACCTCACCAGGGTTACACAGGTGAAGGATGAATTTGAATATTTTTGATAAAAAAATCACAAAACTTTCTTATTGGACTTTTATCAAACACTTTGACTGTAACTTTGAGTTATAACTTTTCTGAACCATGAATTCATATAATGAGATTTCTGATAGTTTAAGCATAAATAACATACAACCAAATTCTTGAACTGAAGATAAAAGTAACACTGAAATTTAGGGCCAAGCTGAGGGGAAAACCTCACAAGAGGAAAACCCAGAGAGATATCTTTTATTAAATAAGAACAAAAATTGGAATTTCTCACAACTTAGAAATTCTTTCCTTCAACATGAAAAATCAGAAATGCAAATAAACCAACTTATCTCTACAAAAATCATATTGCTGTACGAACAGGGTACGGACTACCTTGAATTGTGTGCCAACAATAAACTGTACGGACTGTACAATTTTCTGATTGCTGTACAGTGTATGTACTGCCTTAAAATTTGTGTAAAAACAACTGCCTCGAAAACTGTGCCAACAATGTAAAGAATCGTGTATGGACTGCCTTGGTTTTTATGCCAGTAGAATGCCTCGAAAATTGTGCCAGCATAGGAGTACAAAACTGTATGGACCACCTCGATTTTTGTGCCAGTAAGAGATGCACGGACTGTTTAAAAAATGACCTTGGGAATTGTGCCAATGGTTTTCCTTTAGAACTGTGCTCTCTTTCTCTCACTCTCTCTTCTCTCTTGATGTCTTCTTCTTCTCTTTCAAAGTGTTTAAATAATCACTTAAACCCCTCCTAAACACTAACTACCTTTAATAACCTTAACTTCCTCAATGAATGGCTAGGATTAAAAAGATCTAAAGGGTCATCATAAGTAACACTAGGAAAGACAACTGTATCCCCCCCATGTGACATCAAAATCATGGGGAAGGACCTTTCTCATTACAAATTCCAACAGAATTGGCAGTTGTAGGGGAGACTATTCCAGACTCAGAGTTGGTGCATATAGCCTTAAGAGGCTTCACCAAAGAGTGGGATGTGTTCGTGAAATGTGTGGTGGGTAGAGAGAAGCTCTTGGAATGGAGCAGGCTGTGGGATGAATTTACTCAGGAAGAGATCTGAGAGTGGTCTCGGAGTAGAGATCGGGAAAAGGAAGACGAAGAAGAGAACCTTGCCTTAGCATCCAAGGGAAAGGGAATGTCAAAGAAGGCATCGATTGCTGATACCTCTGAGGGAAGCAAGAAGAAGCAGGACACTAGTAGGGTGAAATGCTTTGCATGTCATGAGCTAGGACATATTGCTAGCCGATGCCTTAACAAGAAGAAGGGAAAAGGGAAGAAGCATGTGGCTGCTACATCTGAGATGGATAATTTTGCAGCTAGGTTCGAGGATGAGTTTTCACTCATTGCATCAGTGCCAATGACAGAGAGAGAGTGTGATGCTTCTCTCAGCAGGCCTACTTGGTATGAGATGACATTGATAGGAGGATGTAATGTCCCCAAATTTGGCCATGGACCACAATTGCCTAAGTCACCTAGACTTGTTCATGTTTATTGACCTAGGTGGTGATTTGGGTTGATTATTTACTAAGCCTAATGTCCAAAGTCAGGAATAATGTAACATGGGAACAAGTTGGACATGCAAGCTAAAATTTCCATGTGGTTGAGTTATTGAAGAAAATGCTAAGGTTTGGCATTCCTAAGGTTGGGATTAATCATAGGGGGAATAGTCCAAGGAAGTGCAACTCCTATCAGTGTGGACGAGGATATTATTGCTGCAGGTTCATTAATGGGACAAGAAAGTGGAGATGAGCCACACAAATTATTATTTGCCCCCCAAAAAAATTCATGCACATCCAAATCGAATTGTTGCAAGGCCGTGTAATAATTGGGTCAAAACCACTAAGGAAAATCAATAAATGAGCCAAATGACCCATTCTCTCATAAATAATTAATGATTAATATTTTATTTAAGATAATGAGAGAAGTTTGACCAATTGGTGGTGCCAAGGAAGTTGGTGGGATATTTTAAATGTGGACAAACTCAATCCCCCAATTTAAGGAGGTGGAGTAAAAATGTGGACAATTAATCAAGGAAGGGGTAAAACCTCATCTTTGACTTGGTGGGGGGTCCTTAAGATAAGGAAAGAGGTTGGAAGGCCTCATTAGTGGAGCAAGAAGACTTCTTGCAAACCATTTATTAGCTAGCGCATGGTTTTTGGTATTCCATCGTATTTACCACTAGTATTGACTAAGTGGGCAAACTAGTCTTGCTCATGTTTTCATTGTTCCATGGTATTGGACCCTAGTATTGGAGTCAAGCGAAAGTTTAAAAAGGAAGGCAAGGCGCAACAAAGAGGGTTAGCTTATGTATGATTTGATATTGTATTGGAGTTGCTTAGGTTTCTCTTTGCTTCGGTGATGCTCCCCTTGCATACCATGAGGGTGATGGGCCCCTCATTTCCACTTCACTAGTTGTGTATTCAGCTAGCTATTCAGGAGGAAGGCACTCAACCTTTCTCACTGAGTATATTGCAAATTTCTACTGTTACTAGCAGGTCCTTCCATTTCCAGTGATTATGCCTATATCTTGATGTACTAGTTTCCTAGCAATCTTGTCGGGAAGTACAATAATAAAGTTGTTGGTTTGATGCTTGGCATTCCATGAGCCATGCTACTGTTGTAGCAACCTGTACATGTTTATGCAAAATTCTATATCAGATAATAACAATGCTATGATTGTCTTCTGCAAATTCTATGTCTCTTTTCTATGCTCTTTCATACCTATGCTCAAACACCTTGTAAATTTGACTAGTCATCAATAAAATTTGCTATATCTTGAATTCTACACAACCAAATCAAGTTCTGTAAGTTGTTGCAGGTAGGTGGGACAGTATAGAGCCCATCCCCTGCATCATATTAGAAATTTGTGAGGCTTAGAGGTCGTTTGAAATCACCTGGAAACTGTCTAGTTGAGCTGTCTTGCATTTGAACTTTTCTCCCTAGTTTCCAAATCTTGTTGTATTAAAGCCTATTGTCATGTCAAGTGTTTCCATAGCAGGTTGGGGCTATCATATGTCGAGTTACTTCTAGTATTGCACCAGAAGCCGTTGAGTTTCCACAAAAGTCTTGGGGACTGACAACCACGTGGTCCTTGTGATCATCCTAGGCGTGATGTACTTAGAGAATGTGCAATTGTTGAAGTAGAACCTTGAGTCTACCTTCCATGTGTCTTGCTGATCTATACTAAGTTTGTAGATGATCATCAGAACCTCTGTTTCCCAATTTGTGAGTCATTGGTTGTGTTTGGGAAACCATCTTGCCCATAAGTGTTCTAGTGTGATTGGCCAAGTACCTTGTCGAGATTTTTTGTCAGTTTAACATCTAAGGGATTCTTGAGTGTCTGTCTGAGGGTCATACATGTCAGTAGGGATGTATTAGGACTCAGCCCATGCATCGGACCTGAAAATAGAAAGGGTTTGGTGCCATTTGAATCCATTTTGAAACAGGCAGTTTTTGGCTTGCAAAATCCAAGAATTGCACCTAGTCTCCATATTCTAAGGGATTCTTGAGTGTCTGTCCGAGGGTCATACATGTCAGTAGGGATGTATTAGGACTCAGCCCATGCATCGGACCTGAAAATAGAAAGGGTTTGGTGCCATTTGAATCCATTTTGAAACAGGCAGTTTTTGGCTTGCAAAATCCAAGAATTGCACCTAGTCTCCATATTTTGAAATTAGATCTTAGAAGGGGAGTTAGTATCTCTGATTTTCAGATTGGGGATATTACAGAGGATCTTCCAGTTCAGAGGGAGCAGCTACAGTAGCAGAGGATTTGATGGATCTAGGTGGATGATTCTTTGGAAGTACCTTCCTCGCTAAGAGGGAGTGTTAGATTTTGTAGCTCGGACATGTACTTCTACATGGGGGTGTCCAACATGTAAAAGTCGTTCGGAAAAGTAACTCTCTAGACAGACTTTGTAAAAGAGTCTTTTGTAATACTTTATGTAAAATGGTCAATTGTATTGGGTGGTATTTGGTGTCCCATGGTATTGACCATGATTTTTGCACAAAGTGAATGTTATGAAAGTCTATGGAGAGTTGTATAGATACAATTGCAGGAGTGAATCAACTATCTTGTGGTTGTCATTGTTAGTGTGTGTAATATCATTGATAATGAGTGATCAATGATGAGAGAGGGAGTCTCTCTGAGGCTTTGGAGTGAGGGATTCACTCAAGCCAGGGTTTGTTGATATTGCTGAGGATTTTAGTGCAATTGCAACAAGTGAGAGTTAGGAGTTGATTGAGATCTGGTGTGTCATCGGAAATCCTAGTGTTGTAAGTGTTGTTTAACAAATATGCAATAAAGACAAACTGTTTGCTGGTTTTCCCCATTGGGGTTTCTAGGGTACATCTTGTGTTCGATTTTCTCTTTGCATTATTGTTTATCAGTGTCTTGCCATTTATCTTTTCAGTAATTTGAATTCTTGGGTAAAGTTAATTATTGGGCATAAAATAAAAGATCAAAATTGTAATCGGGATTTGGTAAGCGACAATTTCACAATCATATTTATGAAAACATGATGATATACCCCATAATTATTTTCAAACAAGTTCATCGGATTAATGATCTAAGAACACACCAGTACCATGCAAATATATAAAAGTATTTATCAAAGGACTAGTTCTTCTTAGTGGTGGAGATGGATAACTCATAATAGGTTTGAAAGTGAATTGGCTTTAATCAACTGCTCAACTCAAGGTAAGGGATTCAGGGAATCCTTTGTGGTCTACACCAATCAACCAAACAACAGTAGCATGTGCCAACATAGAAGGGGTGTGTTATGAGTTACCTGTCCCTTGATCCTAGTAGTAATATTTCCCTTTATTTAACATTTTCTTTTCTTTTGCACAATATCAACATATTGGAAGATATTGGCCTTGGTCTTACACCTTTCGGATACCAATGATGACACGGCTTTTGCTTCGTTGCTAGTGAGCGTCCATAGCCTTGATGGAGTTGCCATAGTTAAGCATGTGTATGCAAATAGGCATAGTGTTGCTTCCAATGAGCGTCCATAACCCCGACAGGGATTACCTATTCTTCTGACTGTTAACCATTTTATTATAATAGCATAGGGAAATTTGGATCTTAGGAGAAGGCATTGCTCAATTGTAGCTCTTCCTGACTATTGATAGCCAACCACGAGGTGCTTATCGAAAGCTTCTTGTACTGAGGATTCAGTACAACACAACCACCCTTAGAGACTATTATGTAATAATAAAGCACAAATGGTGACAGATCCACAAAAGGGGAGAAAAAGAGTCAATCAATCAACTTCAAGCCAATGGGATGAGAACAAGAGATGTAGTGGTATGGATGATATGATAAAGGCTAAAAGATGGAACCAAAGAAAGGGGAATAGTCCTTAGAAATACCAAATTAATAGTAGTCATGTTGGTGCATGGTATGTCATCAAACCATCAACCTTACATTCTCGTCAACCTATGTAAGGTACTACTAGCTATACTCATCAAAACAATCAAATACAATATATCGTGAGGTAACAGAAGGTAGTATAGTACAGCATCAAGTAATACATCATCATCATCATGGTGTAGCAGTAGAACAAGGCAGAAATATAACATCATCTCATGGAGATCACACCACCCATATCACATAGAAGGCCCATAAGTAGAAAAATGAGCCACAACAGTCTGGAATACATCAGCAAAATGGAATACCGTGAAGCAAAAGTAAGTTCCATTATGCCCATACAGTATTTGGCATAACAGGCAGATGCCACTCTAGATATCAGATCAGTGAGTTTCTTGTTGATCCACAATTGTTTGATCGACTTCCATGAGATTATCAAAGAGCTCCCAGTCTAGACCCTATGGCAGACTCCACTAGAGGATTGACAAATCAACTCTCATAGGTCCTACGTCAGTTTTCTCTCCATGCAAAGTCTAGACTGCTATTCTCCAAGTTTGGTTGAGCAGCTAATCTTCCTTTTGGAGATTCTTCCCCTTAACATTGGACATTAGGAGTGGTGGACCTCCTCGATCTAGGGCTTCTCCTAGGTTTCTTGCTGCGCTTACCTAGCTAAGCCCCTTGACCTAGTTATTCTCTAGATGACATCATCAGACAGTGCATCAACCCCTTTGTAGTGATTGATGACTCAGTTGATAAACCTTCTTCTCTCTACCCTCATTCTGCCTGGACTTCTAGTTCCAACAGGCCTCGACATCATTTATACATGTCATTGTTTTAGCACTTATTTTTTGCTTCTTTAAGCTAGGGATTTGGCTCTTTTTCTGCTTTTAATAGAGTGGCAGTATGCACTGCTTCTGCACTCTGATTTCGTACCGACATTGGATGTACTTTAGAGTCCCTTTGACCTATTTTTTGTGGTCATTTGTTGGATATTAATAAAATTATCTAATCTTATCTTATCAATGAGACCAGAATAGGTGGTCATGGAACTGAAAGTTCTGATTAAGTAACCAAAAACAAGGTCAAAATGGTCTTTTGTTTTATTTTATGTGGCAGAGATCATAATGCAATCTATTTGCTGGCTTATTAGAATTCACCAATAGCTGCTTCTCCTTGAATGTCTTTGCTATGTATTAGCTGTCTTTTGCCTCTTGGGGCATCTGCTATAGGTCTTTGTACAAAGCTTGGTGCGATCGGGAGAACATATTGACAGTCTAGTTATTTGCCATGTATTATAGCAATCTAAACTTTAGAGGGTAATTTTTTCAGTTTTATTTCTTTAAAATTGGAATTGGATTGATAATGTGGTGTGTGCTGAATGTCACCTGTTCTTGTGTGGGTTCCTTTACAAAATGGCCCGTGATAGATTAAAACCCCACGGAATAGTCATCTATCTCTGGTCCTTGTGAGATGAAAATGAATAAACTCCAGAAATCTCTAAACAGGTTGTGGCATTGAAGCCTTTGGTTCTAGTGTGTTTGTCATCTTTATACAAAATGTTCATTGCTTCAAATTTTCTGACATCGAATGAGCATTATCTTAAATTTGATTGTCTTGAGAAATATTCTCCTCAGCTTCAATTCAAAGGAAAGCTAGCAGTGTTTCATGGTAAATATTACTTTTGAGTCTGCAGACATTTGTCAGTGCTGTAACTTTACTTTTCCATTATCTTTATTTCTTTTTGCAGACATTCGTGAGGTAAGTTATTGGATTGCATAACAAGTACCTGTAGTATGTCAGCACGTGCTTTGAGAACCATCCTCTTTTCCACAAAGTTTGCATGTGTATATCTTCATTTACTCTCAATCTCTATGTTTTTTGTTCTTTAAACATATTATTCACAGATGTGCTGTATATAATATTAATTTCTTTTTACACACTTTTGCAGGGCTTAAATGAAGCATTCAATGTATTTTGCAACAAAGGAGTAGCAGGAACACAAGTGCAGAATTATTGGTTACCCTTTGTGACAACATATTGGAAAAGGATAGCAGTTTAAAATTAAGTGATGAAGATATTAAGATAAGATAAGATAATTTTATTGATGTGCAACGAATGACCACAAAAGTAGGTCAATGGGACTAGAAGGGTACAACCAGTATGAGTACAATGTGGGAGTGCAAACACTGTTAGTTTTTTACCTAGGGAAGTGTTCCCCAAGTGACATTCGCCTAACGTCACTTAGAAAGGGGAAAAAGGTGACCCTCACATTAAATGACATTAATGAGACTTTATAACATTAAAGTCACTTTTTGCTAAAGTTAAGTGAGTGATGAAATATTTATTTAAGTGATTTAAATAAAGTGATTTTTTACTCTCATTGATTCTTATCCATTGGATTGGATCTTTCTCCACTATCATATTAGATTCTCACTTAGGGTTAAAACAAAAAGCTTGAGGGAGGCATTAGAGCTCACTTTTGTGAATGAAGTGAAGAGAGCAAGTAGAGAGAGAGCTAGGGCATGATTTCCAAGGGAGAGTTCATGAACAAAAATTGAGGAGACAGCTTGAGCATTTCTTTTGCTTCAGCACGCAAATCGAGGCAGCAGTGTTTACAGTTTGGCACAGTAATCGAGGCTTCCATTATTTGCCGAGAAGTGGCATGGTATTCAAGGCAACCGTACAACAGAGAAGTGGCCCGAATTTCTAGAGACCGTACAACTGATATTTTAGCACAGAAACCAAGAATCCGTACACAGCATTAAATGCTGTCCGTACAGCACAGATTTCGAGGAGCATTTTCTGGGCACGATTTTCTATAATTTCAGGCACAGTTTTCAAGGTCCGTACAGTCTGTACGGACTGTACTTGTTGCACAGAAATAGAGGCAGTAATTTCCAGCACTGAAATCGAGATTGGGCACAGAGTTCAAGGTGTTTGATTTGGCACAGATTTTGAGACAGCAGGCTGCACAGTTTTCGAGGAAGCCTCTGAGTGTAAATTTCTATGGTGGAGATAAGTAATTTTTACTGTAAAAATTTATGTACTGTACATTGCTGAAGAAATATAAATTCTCTCTCTTACTGGTTGTAAAAATTTCTGTACTGTACATTGCTGAAGAAATATAAATTCTCTCTCTTACTGGTTTTCCCCGTGGGGGTTTTTCCAAGGCACAGTTGCCAAAAACATGAGTCTATTTATTATGGTGTGTATGTGTTAAATATTTACTTTCAGCCTGTCATTGTGCTTTTACTGCGTGTTTAATTGCTATAGTAAATTTCATAAGTAGCTTTCAGCCTATGCATAACCGACTGAAGGTGAAAAGCACTGAAATGTTAACATAAACCAGCAAGCAGTAAAATCCAGAAAAATCTACATGGTATCAGAGCGAGGGGGCAGAAAACAGTAATATTTTTTGCAACACAGAAATTTCCAGAACTCATAATTTTTGTGATTTTCTTCTGTCAGTGAGCAACATTCTGTTGGGTTGAAGTTGAGATGGCCATAGGTCTGAGGTTGGAGGATAGGCTGAATGGGACAGAGAATTTTGTGCCATGGAAGGCCAGAATTTTATTGATTTTGGAGGAGAATGAACTATGGGTGGAGGTGGTTAAAAGTACTATAGCCAACCCAGTTGTCATTTCAGATGGTACAGATGCAGCAGCTCTATCAGCCTTCAACAAGAAGGACTGTAAGGCTAGGCGGATTATCCTTGACGCAGTTAAAGACCACATAATCCCTCACATTTCTGGGAAGACTGGGGCACATGAGATGTGGAGTGCCTTGACCAGCTTGTATGAGAGTTCCAATGAGAACAGAAAGATGGTTCTCAAAGAGAAACTCAAGATTATAAAGATGAATGGAGGAGAGGGAGTCACAACATACCTCACTAGGATTTCTGCAGTTTGGAATGAATTGGCAGCGATTGGTGAAGTCGTATCTGCTACTGAGCTTGTACGTACAACAGTGAATGGGGCTTCAAAGTCCTGGAGTGCATTTGTGCAGGCCATAGTAGGTAGAGAGAACCTATCATCTTGGGAGAGACTGTGGGATGACTTTGTGCAGGAGGAGACCAGGAGAGGTCTCGTATAGGGCAGTTCATCGCAGGGTGGGGTAGATGAGGAGAACGTGGCTTTGATAGCCACGGGGAAGAAGAAGAAGGGTCCCAAGAAGGGTGGGGCCAAGAGGCAGTAGCAGGAACCGCAGGGTGGACAGAAGGACTTGAGTAAAATCAAGTGCTATTGTTGTCAGGCGTTTGGGCACTATGTTTCACAGTGTCCAAGCAAGAAGAAGAAGAAGGGACAGGGACAACAGACAGCAGCCTCAGCAGAGGTTGATGATTTTGGTGACAGGTTTCAGAGGGAGTTTTCCCTACATACTGGACGGATTGAGAGAGAGAGAGAGTCTCTTTAGCCAGCGGCACAGATATGGATATGGAGAGTGAGCATTCATTGTTGACAGGGCATCAGACAGGTCCATCCACCACTAATACGTGGTACATTGACAGCGGAGCCTCGAGACACATGACAGGTACTCGAGAGTTGTTCTCCGAGCTATCACAGACAGTTAGAGATGTGGAGGTGGTACTTGGTGACAATACCATTGTTAGAGCAGTTGGTCAGGGGACCATTACATTTCAGAGGGAGTCTATGAGTCCCATGATTCTGATGGATGTGTTGTATGTCCCTGGGCTGAAAAAGAACCTTGTTTCAGTTTCCACTGTTGAGGACAGGGGTCTTGGAGTGTGTTTCTCAGATGGGAGAGTGCAGGTGTTCCCTATGACTACAGGTGTATCTACCTCCATGGACATTGGAGTTAGATGTGGACGACTGTACAAGTTATTGTTTCAGCCGTAGCATGCTCTAGCACACAGTAGCAGTAGTGAGCTATGTGAGCTATGGCACAGGAGGATGGCCCACTTACATCACCCAGCTCTGAGATTGTTGAGGAGCATGGTTACAGGTTTACCCGAGTTCAGCACTGAGCAGAGTGATGTGTGTAGGGGGTGTGCTTTGGGAAAGTACACCAAGAATGTTTTTCCAAGCAGTGACACGAGAGCAGCAGGAGTGCTTGACTTGATCCATTCTGACATTTGTGGTCCTATGTATTCAGTATCTTTGATTGGACACGAGAATTATATTAGCTTCATTGATGACTACTCTAGGAAGACCTGGATCTACTTCTTGAGGAGCAAGAAGTCCCCATTAGTGTTGAGTGTCTTCCAAGGGTTCAAAGCCCTTGTGGAGAAGCAGACGGGGAGGAAGATCCGGATGTTGAGATCGGACAATGGGGGTGAGTATACCTCCAAGGAGTTTAATGCTTTTTGTAGTCAGGAGGGTATACAGAGATAGCTGACAGTTCCTTACACTCCTGAGCAGAATGGAGTAGCAGAGAGAAAGAATAGGTCGATCGTGGGAGCAGCGAGAGCCATGCTTCATGATCAGGGGTTACCGTTCTTTCTATGGGCAGAGGCATGCAACACTGCAGTGTATCTGCAGAACAGGAGTCCTCACCGTGCTTTGGGGAGGATGACTCTAGAGGAGACGTATTCAGGCAAGAAGCCTGAGGTGAGCCACTTCCGGATATTTGGCTCTCTGACTTACTCTCATGTCCCTTCTGAGAAGAGGACGAAGTTTGAGCCCACTGCAGAGAGAGGTATATTTGTGGGTTACGATGAGACTTCGAAGGCATATCGACTTTACATTCCTGGCCAGAAGAGAGTTGTAGTGAGGCGGGAAGTGAAGTTTGATGAGGAGAGGGCCTTCACGAAGTCGAGAGAGATGGAGCAGAGGGAGCCACCAGCTCCCACACCTCAGTTGACTCAGGCTTCTTTGATACAGGTTTCAGGTCCACAGGTTTTTGGAGTGACTGGATCACAGGGTACAGGCACAACTTCTATAGGTTCAGTGGTTTAGGTGACAGGTACTTTAGGGACAGGTTCAGGGACAGGTACAGGTTTAGGTTCACAGGTTACAGGGTCTTCAGGGACTGGCTCATCAGTCACTAGTCCTCGGGGTGTTGGACCTTCTGCTTTTGGGAGTTCCTTAGATGAGGATAGACCAGTTTGGGAGGAGCCTTCAAGGAAGAAGAAGCCTAAGTGGCTTCAGGACACCTTGAAGGAAGCAGAAGCATTTGGTAGACCTCAGGAGGCGATCAGGTCAGTAGTTGAGCCAGATAGATATGGGATGGCCCTTGTTGCGAGTCTTCGTGACTCTGCGCCCTCCACATTTGAGGAGGCTTCTCAGCATTAGGTATGGAGAGATGCCATGATGGAAGAGTACCATTCCATCATGAAGAATGATGCTTGGGAGATTGTGCCGAGACCTAAGGGGATGTCAGTGGTGACTTCCAAGTGGCTTTACAAGATAAAGCATGCTGTAGATGGCAGTGTGGAGAAATTCAAGGCCTGGTTTGTGGCTCGGGGGTTCTCACAGGTTGAGGGAGTTGACTATGATGAGACATTTGCTCCAGTTGCTCGTTATTCTTCCATTAGAGCAGTGATATCTATAGCAGCAGAGATGGGTTGGAAGATCCACCAAATGGATGTGAAGACCGCGTTTCTCAATGGTCTTCTGCAGGAGGAGGTGTACTTAGAGCAGCCACAGGGATTCGAGATCCATGGGAGAGATTCTCATGTGTGCAGGCTTAGGAAAGCCCTGTACGGTCTAAAGCAAGCTCCTAGAGCTTGGTACTCCAGGATCGATGCATATTTGACTTCGATGGGATTTTAGAAGAGTGAGGCTGATCCCAACCTTTACTACATTGTGGTTGGTGGAGATCCTCTCATTCTACTGTTATATGTTGATGACTTATTTATCATTGGAGATGAGCGTCTCATTGCACATTGCAAGAGAGACCTTGCAACTGAGTATGAGATGACTAATATTGGGCCGATGCATTACTATTTTGGGATGGAGGTTTGGCAGGAGCCTGGACATATTTTCCTTGGACAGGGGAAGTATGCAGTTGATATTCCGAAGAGATTTCGGATGGAGGACTGCAGGCCTATGTCTACACCTATGATCACCAACTTGAAGCAACTTCATGCTTCAGAGGGTAAGTTGGTGGATCCCACACTCTATCGTCAGCTCGTTGGTTCGTTGATGTATCTGGTCAACACCAGGCCAGACTTGTGTTTTGCGGTTAACACTCTTAGCCAGTTCATGGTGGAGCCTAGGAGTGTGCATTGGATTGCCGCAAAGCACGTACTGAGATACCTAGCAAGTACAGTGGATTATGGTTTGGACTACAGGGGTTCGGGTGGAGTCAGCTTGGTTGGGTTCATAGATTCAGACTGGGCAGGTTGTGTGAGGGATCGGAAGAGCACTTCCGGTTGCTGTTTCAGTTTGGGCTCGACAGCAATGTCGTGGTTCAGTCGGAAACATAAGTCCGTTGCATTGGGTTCTGCTGAGGTTGAGTATATGGAAGCCAATCAGGCGACTTGCGAAGCATTGTGGCTTCATAAGTTATTGGTAGATTTATTTGATTAGCAGTTGAGACCTACGGTGATCTATTGCGACAATCAGAGTTGCATTTAGCTCTCTGAGAATCCGGTGTTCCATGACAGGTCGGAGCACATTGAGATTAGGTACCATTTCACCCGGGACTACGTCTAGAGAGGGGCAATTGAGTTACAGTATATTTCCACTGATGAGCAGGTAGCAGATATCTCGACGAAGTCTTTGGGGAGGGGGAAGTTTGTCTTCTTCAAAGATAAGTTGGAAGTGGTGCGGAACACTTTCCTCGGTAAGAGGGAGTGTTAGTTTTGTACCTAGGGAAGTGTTCCCCAAGTGACATTCGCCTAACGTCACTTAGAAAGGGGAAAAAGGTGACCCTCACATTAAATGACATTAATGAGACTTTATAACATTAAAGTCACTTTTTGCTAAAGTTAAGTGAGTGAGTGAAATATTTATTTAAGTGATTTAAATAAAGTGATTTTTTACTCTCATTGATTCTTATCCATTGGATTGGATCTTTCTCCACTGTCGGATTAGATTCTCACTTAGGGTTAAAACAAAAAGCTTGAGGGAGGCATTAGAGCTCACTTTTGTGAATGAAGTGAAGAGAGCAAGTAGAGAGAGAGTTAGGGCACGATTTCCAAGGGAGAGTTCATGCACAGAAATCGAGGAGACAACTTGAGCATTTCTTTTGCTTCAGCATGCAAATCGAGGCAGCAGTGTTTACAGTTTGGCACAGTAATCGAGGCTTCCATTATTTGCTGAGAAGTTGCACGGTATTCAAGGCAACCGTACAGCAGAGAAGTGGCCCGAATTTCTAGAGACCGTACAGTTGATATTTTAGCACAGAAACCAAGAATCCGTACACAGCATTAAATGCTGTCCATACAACATAGATTTCGAGGAGCATTTTCTAGGCACGGTTTTCTATAATTTCGGGCACAGTTTTCAAGGTCCGTATAGTCTGTACGGACTGAACTTGTTGCACAGAAATCGATGCAGTAATTTCCAGCACTGAAATCGAGATTGGGCATAGAGTTCAAGGTGTTTGATTTGGCACAGATTTTGAGACAGCAGGCTGCACAGTTTTCGAGGAAGCCTCTGAGTGTAAATTTCTATGGTGGAGATAAGTAATTTTTACTGTAAAAATTTCTGTACTGTACACTGCTGAAGAAATATAAACTCTCTCTCTCTTACCGGTTTTCCCTGTGGGGGTTTTTCTAGGGCACAGTTGCCAAAAACATCTGAGTCTATTTATTATGGTGTGCATGTGTTAAATATTTACTTTTAGCCTGTCATTGTGCTTTTACTGCGTGTTTAATTGCTACAGTAAATTTCATAAGTAGCTTTCAGCCTATGCATAACCGGTTAAAGGTGAAAAACACTAAAATGTTAACATAAACCAGCAAGCAGTAAAACCCAGAAAAATCTACAAACACAACTCGTATATAAAGCCAGAACCAAAACTAAGATGAGAAGATACAATTGTGAAGGTGGCTCATGCATTTCATTTGGGGTTATTGCAATTATAAAATTACCTGTAGATTTTCTGGGTTTTACTGCTTGATGGTTTATGTCAACATTTCAGTGATTTTCACCTACAGCCAATTTTGCATAGGCCGAAGGTTACTTATGAAATTTTCAGTAACAATTAAACACGCTGTAAAATACCACTAACAGGCTGAAAATAAATATTTAAAACAAGCACACCATAAAAGATAGACTCAGATATTTTTGGCAACTGTGCCCTGGAAAAACCCCCACGGGGAAAACCAGTAAGAGAGAGATTCTTATTTCTTCAGTAAGTCTTAATACATAAATTTATACAGTAGAAATTTTTACTTATCTCCAATAAATTTCACAAAGCATTTGTCTCGAAATCTGTGCCAAAACCAACAGCCTCGATTTCTGTGCAATGAGTGCCTCGAAATCTGTGTTGAAGATACATCGATCGTACTGTATGGTTCTCCTCAAAAACTGTGCAAGCACATCTCCAAAATCGAGCCCTAAATCTGTCTCGGGAAATGTGCAGTAGTCTCGAATTCTGTGTACACCCTATCTCCTCGAAACTCGTGCTGAAAACTCGAGAGGTGTGCCCAGAATCTGCCTCGGGCTACGTGCAACTTATCTCGAAATTTGTGCCCAGATTCACCTTGAAACTCGTGCCCAAATTCTCTTGAAACTCGAGCCAATAATGGCTGTTGTACCTTCACCTCAGGATGCGTGCTGTTATGAAGAAATAGAACTATAATCTACACCGTACAGTGCATTGAATGTCCAACAGAATGCCTCGAAGTGCGTGCTAGCTGATACATGCATTAAATGCCTCCTTGAACTGCGTTCCCAAGCTCTCTTGCTCTCTCTAGCTCTTCTTCTCTCTTGAATCTCTCAAAAGTGAAGTGAAATGCCTCCCTCAAGCCTTTTTGTCTAACCCTAAGTGAGTTCTAATCCAACGGTGGAGAAAGATCCAATCCAATGGATAAGATTCAATGAGAGTAAAAACCATTTTTATTTAAAACACTTAAATAAAAAATTCACTCACCCACTTAACTTTATCAAAAAGTGACTTTCATTTCATAAAGTCTCATTAAGTGCATTTAATGTGAGGATCACCTTTTTCCCCCTTCTAAGTGACTTAGGCAAATTTCACTTGTGGTACACTTTCCTAGGTACAAAAACTAACACTCCCTCTTACCGAGGAAAGTGTTCTGCACCACTCCCAACTTATCTCTGAAGAAGACAAACTTCCCCCTCCCCAAAGACTTCGTCAAGATATTTGCTACCTGCTCATTAGTGGAAATATATTGCAACTCAACTAGCCCTCTCTGGACCTCAATGTTCTTTGATCTGTCATGGAACACTGGATTCTCAGAGAGCTGAATGCAACTTTGATTGTCGCAATAGATCACCGTAGGTCTAAGCTGCTGATCAAATAAATCTACCAATAACTTACGAAGCCACAGTGCTTCGTAAGTAGCCAGACTAGCTGCCATGTACTCAATCTCGGCAGAACTCAATGCAACGGACTTCTGTTTCGGACTGAACCACGACACTGCTGTCGAGCCCAAACTGAAACAACCACCGGAAGTGCTCTTCCGATCCCTCACACAACCTGTCCAGTCTGAATCTGTGAAACCAACCAAGCTGACTCCACCTAAACCCCTGTAGTCCAAACCATAATCCACTGTACCTGGTAGGTATCTCAGAACATGTTTTGCGGCAGTCCAATGCACACTCCTAGGCTCCACCATGAACTGGCTAAGAGTGTTAACCGCAAAACACAAGTCTGGCCTGGTGTTAACCAGATACATCAATGATCCAACGAGCTGACGATAGAGTGTGGGATCCACCAACTTACCCTCGGAAGCATGAAGTTGCTTCCAGTTGGTGATCATCGGTGTAGACATAGGCCTGCAGTCCTCCATTTGATAACTCTTCAAAATATCAACTCTATACTTCCCCTGTCCTTGGAAAATATGTCCAGGCTCCTGCCAAACCTCCATCCCCAAATAGTAATGCATCAGCCCAATATCAGTCATCTCATACTCAGCTACAAGGTCTCTCTTGCACTGTGCAATAAGACGCTCATCTCCAGTGATAAACAAGTCATCAGCATATAACAGAAGGATGAGAGGATCTCCACCAACCACAATGTAGTAAAGGTTGGGATCAGCCTCACTCTTCTGAAATCCCATCGAAGTCAAGTATGCATTGATCCTGGAGTACCAAGCTCTAGGAGCTTGCGTCAGTCCGTACAAGGCTTTCCTAAGCCTGCACACATGAAAATCTCTCCCATGTATCTCCAATCCTTGTGGCTGCTCTAAGTACACCTCCTCTTGCAGAAGACCATTGAGAAACGCGGTCTTCACATCCGTTTGGTGGATCTTCCAACCCATCTCTGCTGCTATATATATCACTGCTCTGATGGAAGAATACCGAGCAACTGGAGCAAATGTCTCATCATAGTCAACTCCCTCAACCTGTGAGAAACCCCGAGCCACAAACCGAGCCTTGAATTTCTCCACACTGCCATCTGCAGCATGCTTTATCTTGTAAAGCCACTTGGAAGTCACCACTGACTTCCCCTCAGGTCTCGGCACTATCTCCCAAGCATCATTCTTCATGATGGAATGGTACTCTTCCATCATGGCATCTCTCCATACATGATACTGAGAAGCCTCCTCAAATGTAGAAAGCTCAGAGTCACGAAGACTCGCAACAAGAGCCATCCCATATCTGTCTGGCTCAACTACTGTCCTGATCGCCTCCTGAGGTCTACCAAATGCTTTTGCTTCCTTCAAGGTGTCCTGAAGCCACTTAGGCTTCCTCTTCCTTGAAGGCTCCTCCCAAACTGGTCTATCCTCATCTGAGGAACTCCCAGAAGCAGAAGGTCCAACACCCCGAGGACCAGTGATTGATGAACCAGTCCCTGAAGAACCTGTAACCGGTGAACCTGAACCTATACCTGTCCCTGAAGTACTTGTCACCTGAATCACTGAACCTGTAGAAGCTGTGCCTGTACCCTGTGATCTAGTCACTCCAGAAACCTGTGGACCTGAAACCTGTATCGAAGAAGCCTGTGTCAACTGAGGTGTGGGAGCTGATGGCTCCCGCTGCTCCATCTCTCTCAACTTCCTAAAGGCCCTCTCCTCATCAACTTCACTTCCCGCCTCACTACAACTCTCTTCTGGCCAGGAATGTAAAGTCGATATGCCTTCGAAGTCTCATCGTAACCCACAAAGATGTTGAAAATCAGACAAATTCTAAGTTCTGTTTGCACACAGTACTAGGACAGAATTAGTCAAACACTTCATGAACCTTTGATAATGAACTTCTACAGTCATACACACACCACATATCACAGGCATGCACTTTATGAGTGGCTATAAGTCAAAACACTGTTCATAAAGCACTATAAGCAGCGGAAATTAATAACAAAACAACAGACTGTAATCAGCATTTTCACACACTCAACACAGAAATTTTTGGTCAACCATGACCCTGGAAAAACCCCACACTTTGGGGAAAAAACCAGCCAAGAGAAGAAATTCTTTATTGAGCTTAAGAGAGAAACATTACAGAGAGTATGACAGCATAAGATAGAAAAATCAGAATAGAACCTCAAATTTTGTGCCCTTCCTCAACCTGGAAATGCTTGCCAAAGTAAACCCAGTCAGCTACAGGAAATCAACATACATAGCTTCACTGTATGATCATCACAGGCAGCATTTACTTCCTCGGTATGTGTGCACAGGATTATTTAAATTCTGATTTGACAGGTAGCTGCTACAGTACCTCGAAATTTGTGCTAACAACAGCTAAACTTCTGCTGTACGGCCTTCATTCTCAGCTATACGACCCCTTCATGAAATGCTGAAACCCCCTATATTATTGTGCCACTTTTCTGCCTTGAAAAGTGTGCCAAATCACTGCAGTACAGCCTGCAGTCAATTCTCAGGCAGATTTTACAGAAAAGAAAACTGCTGATTCTCTCAGCAAGTGCGCCCCTCCTGGAAAAACGTGCCCCTTCTTGAAATTCGAGCCCTTCCTTTGGGCTGACTTCTTCTCTCTTCCTCTCACTGCTCAAACCTCTTCTTTCTCTTGGGAATGCGTGCCCTCACCTCTTCTTCTCTTGAGATGTGTGCCCAAAATGGAGTCTCATACACTTTTTATTTACCCTATTAGGGTTACTCTCATAACTCTTCAATTTCAATGGACGAGATTAGATCTTGGCCAAGAGATCTATGGTTGGGATCTAATCTCTCACTTACTTAAATCTCCTAAGTGAACTTTACAACAAATTTTCTTTTGAAAAGTCATATTACCCTAAATATTTAAAAAGTACACTTTATGACTTAAAGTCACTTTAGAAACATAATAAAGTGCAACTCACTTTTAAATCATAAAGTCACATCAAAAAGGTACTTTAATAAAAACACATTAATAAAGTAACTTTAAGAACATTAATGAGACTCCAAGTTATTGACCCCTGCACCTAGGCACCTGATGCAAGAGTTCCACCGAGCTATCAAATGCTAACAAAAGATACCTCTCTCTGCAGTGGGCTCAAACTTCGTCCTCTTCTCAGAAGGGACGTGAGAGTAAGTTAAGGAACCAAATATCCGAAAGTGGCTCACCTCAGGCTTCTTGCCTGTATACATCTCCTCTGGAGTCATCCTCCCCAAAGCACGGTGAGGACTCCTGTTCTGTAGATATACTGTAGTGTTACATGCCTCTGCCCATAGAAAGAACGGTAACCCCTGATCATGAAGCATAGCTCTCATTGCTCCCATGATCGACCTGTTCTTTCTCTCTGCTACTCCATTCTGCTCAGGAGTGTAGTGAACTGTCAGCTGTCTCTGTATACCCTCCTGACTGCAAAAAGCATTGAACTCCTTGGAGGTATACTCACCCCCATTGTCCGATCTCAACATCCGGATCTTCCTCCCCGTCTGCTTCTCCACAAGGGCTTTGAACCCTTGGAAGACACTCAACACTAATGGGGACTTCTTGCTCCTCAAGAAGTAGATCTAGGTCTTCCTGGAGTAGTCATCAATGAAGCTAATGTAGTACTTGTGACCGGTCAAAGATACTGAAGACATAGGACCGCAAATGTCAGAATAGATCAAGTCAAGCACTCCTGTTGCTCTCGTGTCACTGCTTGGAAAAACAGTCTTGGTGTACTTTCCCAAAGCACATCCCCTGCACACATCACTCTGCTTAGTGCTGAACTCGGGTAAACCTGTAACCATGCTCCTCAACAATCTCAGAGCTGGGTGATGTAGGTGGGCCATCCTCCGGTGCCATAACTCACATAGCTCACTGCTGCTGCTGTGTGCTAGAGCATGCTGCGGCTGAAACAATAGCTTGTACAGCTTTCCACATCTAATCCCAATGTCCATGGGAGTAGATACACCTGTAGTCATAGGGAAAACCTGCACTCTCCCATCTGAGAAACACACCCCAAGACCCCTGTCCTCAATAGTGGAAACTGAAACAAGGTTCTTCTTCAACCCAGGGACATACAACACATCCCTCAGAATCATGGGACTCATAGACTCCCTCTGAAATGTAATGGTCCCCTGCCCAACTGCTCTAACAATGGTATTGTCACCAAGTACCACCTCCACATCTCTAACCGTCTGTGATAGCTCGGAGAACAACTCTCGAGTACCTGTCATGTGTCTCAAGGCTCCGCTGTCAATGTACCACGTACTAGTGGTGGATGGACCTGTCTGGTGGCCTGCCAACAATGAATGCTCACTCTCCATATCCAAATCTATGCTGGTGGCTAAAGAGACTCTCTCTCTCTCAATTTGTTCAACATATAGGGAAAACTCCCTTTGAAACCTGTCACCAAAGTCATCAACCTTTGCTGAGGCTGCTGTCTGCTGTCCCTGTCCCTTCTTCTTCTTCTTGCTTGGACACTGTGGAGCATAGTGCCCAAATGCCTCACAACAATAGCACTTGATTTTACTCAAGTCCTTCCTTTGTCCACCCTGCTACTGCTGCTGCTGCTTCTTGGCCCCACCCTTCTTGGGACCCTTCTTCTTCTTCCCCTTGGCTGTCAAAGCCACGTTCTCCTCATCTACCCCAATCTGTGATGAACTGCCCTGTACGAGACCTCTCCTGGTCTCCTCCTGCACAAAGTCATCCCACAGTCTCTCCCAAGACGGTATGTTCTCTCTACCCACTATGGCCTGCACAAATGCACCCCAGGACTTTGAAGCCCCATTCACTGCTGTATGTACAAGCTCAGTAGCAGATACCAGTTCCCCAACCGTTGCCAGTTCATCCCGAACTGCAGAAATCCTAGTGAGGTATGCTATGACTCCCTCTCCTCCATTCATCTTTGTACTCTTGAGTTTCTCTTTGAGAACCATCTTTCTGTTCTCATTAGAACTCTCATACAAGCTGGTCAAGGCACTCCACATCTCATGTGCCCTAGTCTTCCCAGAAATGTGAGGGATTATGTGGTCTTTAACTGTGTCAAGGATAATCTGCCTAGCCTTACAGTCCTTCTTGTTGAAGGCTGATAGAGCCGCTGCATTAGTAGCAGCGGGAATGGTAATCGGGTTAGTTGTAGTCTTTCTCACCACCTCCACCCATAGTTCATTCTCCTCCAATATCAGTAAAATTCTGGCTTTCCATGGCACAAAATTCTCTGTCCCATTCAGCCTATCGTCCAACCTAAGACCTTTAGCCATCTCAACTTCAACCCAATAGAATGCTGATCACTGACAGAAGAAAATCACAAAATTTCTGAGTTCTGGAAATTTCAGTTTGTTTGCAAAAATATTACTGTTTTCTTCCCCCTCGCTTTGATACCATGTAGATTTTCTGGGTTTTACTGCTTGCTGGTTTATGTCAACATTTCAGTGATTTTCACCTACAGCCAGTTTTGCATAGGCCGAAGGTTACATATGAAATTTTTAGTAACAATTAAACACGCTGTAAAATACCACTAACAGGCTGAAAATAAATATTTAAAACAAACACACCATAAAAGATACTCATATATTTTTGGCAACTGTGCCCTGGAAAAACCCGCACGAGGAAAACGAGTAAGAGAGAGAGAGATTGTTATTTCTTCAGTAAGTCTTAATACATAAATTTATACAGCAGAAATTTGTACTTATCTCCACCAATAAATTTCACTTAGCATTTGTCTCGAAATCTGTGCCAAAACCAGCAACCTCGATATCTGTGCAATGAGTGCCTCGAAATCTGTGCTGAAGATATAGTGATTGTACTGTACGGTTCTCCTCGAAAACTGTGCAATACTGTCTAAAAAATCGAGCCCTAAATCTGTCTTGAGAAATGTGCAGCAGTCTCAAATTCTGTGTACACCCTATCTCCTCGAAACTTGTGCTGAAAACCTCGAGAGGTGTGCCCAGAATCTGCCTCGGGCTACGTGCAACTTATCTCAAAATTTGTGCCCAGATTCACCTTGAAACTCGTGCCCAGATTCTCTTGAAACTCGAGCCAATAATGGTTGTTGTACCTTCACCTCAGGATGCGTGCTGTTATGAAGAAATGGAACTGTAATCTACACCATACAGTGCATTGAATGCCCAACAAAATGCCTCGAAGTGCGTGCCAGCTGATACATGCATTAAATGCCTCCTTGAACTGCGTGCCCAAGCTCTCTTTCTCTCTCTAGCTCTTCTTCTCTCTTGAATCTCTCAAAAGTGGAGTGAAATGCCTCCCTCAAGCCTTTTTGTCTAACCCTAAGTGAGTTCTAATCCAACAGTGGAGAAAGATCCAATCCAATGGATACGATTCAATGAGAGTAAAAATTACTTTTATTTAAATCACTTAAATAAAAAATTCACTCACCCACTTAACTTTATCAAAAAGTGACTTTCATTTTATAAAGTCTCATTAAGTGCATTTAATGTGAGGGTCACCTTTTTCCCCCTTCTAAGTGACTTAGGAAAATGTCACTTGGGGAACACTTTCCTAGGTACAAAAACTAACATTACCCAGTTTACTTGAGTGTTGATATCATTATTTATAAATATTGCAGGTTGTAAAGCTTCTTGCATACATCCATGATAAAGATCTATTTTCATAATTTTATAGGTATGTTTCTCCAAATCTCCCTCTTCAAAACCCTTTTCCTGAATAAATTGGATATATGTCTTAATGAGTAAGATCTTCTCTATCGTTTGCTGAGCATTTGAAGAAAACTATTGAATGGAAAGCTTCTTTTTTAGCTTTTTTTGTTTTGTTTAATTTGAGTTGCATTTGTTAACTTTTACAGATCTAGACCTGATCTTTAGTCCTGAATAATTACTTAAATTATTAACTGAAAATACGCTAAATCTTGACAAACTCACGTAGCAGAAAAACATAGGAAATCATCAACACTGATGTGTCCCTCACCTAGGCTTCCTTTTATAACATTACAATATGCAAATACCTAGGGCCAATACCATGGACTACTAAATACCATGGGCCCTCTTTTTTTGTCAAACAGAAAAAAACCCATAACTTGTTATTGAAGAAGGAACCAAACTTATGATTGTTCATATAGTGATCAAAACTGATCATTCATCAAACTTAGCAAACTAACCGAGCTGGCGCATCTCCATAAAACATAAAAACTCCCGGATCTGCAACTTACTGCTGTGCGGACTGCTACTACTGTCTAGATTACTTTTATGCTGCCTAGATTCCTTTTTGGGTTTGCCTGAGGCCTTTTTCGGGGTTGCCCAAGCTTGTTGTTTGGTCCTTTTCGGGATTGCCTGAAATCTATCCTGGGTTGCCCATCTTTTCTGAGCGCTACTTGAAATTTTTTGGGCTGCCCTGACCTTGCCCAAGAGTTTTGGTGGCTTCTTGGTGGTTTGCTTTGTCTTGCGGGTGTTGCCGGTGTCACCCAACCATCACCTCCTCCACTTTGGCGGTTGGATTCTTCTTTGGCGGTTGGTGCTAGCTTGGTGGCTGCACCTTCTCTGCTACACCTAAATGGCTGATGTTAGCCCGACGACTTTGTTTTCTCTGCGATTTTTTTCCTTGGCCTGCAACCCTGTCAGATGTTGCTAGTGGCTCTGTCTGCTCCCTGCCGGTAGCTACAATAGCCTCCTCTCTATTGGTTAGCCCCCGTCCGCGCTGTAGATCTGTTGACCGTTGCACTTACATTTGCTCGCGCTGGCCTGACAACTCCCTATGTCGGTTTCCAATCAGCTCGCAACCATAGCTTCACGTCTCCGCTCGGCATTACTCCCTGCGCACGCGCTATCTCCACCTGCGCACAGCCTCTGCCTTGCTATGAACGTACGCCTTCCTCTATCGGCTACGCTGCCAATAGCTGGCCCTGCTTCCCATCGCCACTCCCAGCACTCCCGAACAACTCCCTTTCTTTGAGCCCGCAACTTGAATTTTCCTCAACTATCGGCCGTCCAATTACTGCTGTTCCCTTTCGTGTGCTCGCAGCCATAGCAACAACTTCAGGGGGTCCTATGTCGTCCCTTAGACTCTCGCTTATGCCTAGATCCGACGACTTCTTTGCCTAGTTGGCTCGGTTCATGTCTCTAGCCTCATGCTCAAGCTGTCACTTCTACAACGTGCAGCGTACGGCTGCTACACTTGCCTATGACGCAATCGTACGTTCTGAATGGTGTCCGTACCGTACGGCTGCTTCCCTCTCTGTTTTTTTTGTTTCATATTCGTAAACCCTTGTCAATGACGATTTCCTATGTAGAGCAAAATTGTCTCTGATACCATGTTAGCTTTACAAATCAAGACCCGATCTTCAGTCCTGAATAATTACTTAAATTATTAACCGACAATAAACTAAATCTTAACAAAATCACGTAGCGGAAAAGCCCATGAAATCATCAACACATTTGACACTTTAGATTTACCTTGGAAAACCCTTAACGAGGGAAAAACCAGCAAACAGTTTGAATTTTATTAAGATAAAAACCATGGGCTCCCATCTTGGGGTGATGGCCCATTGAGGAATAATACAATGACAGACTGCTAGCAAATCATGCCTCAAGATCATTTCTTTGATCTTGTTGGTTGCTAACCCTCGACTGCCCCTTGTTCCGTTCCTTTGACCTCTGCCCCTACACCTGCACACTTAGCTGAGAGTCCTTCATCAACCAATCAATGAGATCTCCCTATCTCACTCTGTGTGACTGACTGATGTGTCCTCCTCTCACCTAGCTTGCCTTTTATAACATTACAATATGCAGATTCCTAGGGCCAATACCATGGACTACCAAATACCATGGGCCTCTAGTTCACGTAAAGTAATCACAAATGTATATTCACTTTATTAAAGTTAATTTCCTTAGTTTGAGAGTCAATAATGGCGACTTCCACCTGTAGACACTGTCCACATGGAAGTACCTGTCCGATGCTACAAAAATCACCATTATTGACGTTTGTTGTGAGAGAATTTGACGAATAGACAACAGATTATTTGTTGTTCTTCCTGTGATACATTTCAAATGTGTACCAACTAAGGTTTGCTAACAACCTTTGATGGACAAATAGTATTCAGTGAACAAGGTACATTGTATTTTAACATTGTAGGAAAAGCTAGCATGCCGGCTTATATTTGATAAAAGTGCAAATAATAAACATGATTGGAGTATCATAATGAAATTGAAGCAACAATCTGGAGGCCAGTTTACTTCAAAGATGGAAGGAATGGTACGCAAAATTTGTGTATTTTTTAAAGTCTGTAATGCTTACAGTTTGTGTATTTATAATTTAAAACCTTGGGAAATAATTTAATGCTCTTTGGTTCATGTTCTTCTAATCCATATATTTCTTCTCAGCTTACTGACTTGACTTTGGCATTGGAGAACCAACCAAACTTTCAAAAATATCTTTATGATAATGTGCATGCACATCTTGGAATATAATTGACTGTAACAGTCTTGACTACTGGATTTTGGCCCAGCTACAAGTCATTTGATCTCAATTTGCCTGCTGAGATGGTGAGATTTTTGTGTTTCCCACTATTTCCACAAAAGGTTTTAGAAATAGAAGAATATGACATCAATTTGAAGTATCTTGAAGTTGTTTTGTGAACACCTGAATGATTCCATCAAGAGTAAATGACAGAATGGAAGTCATTTGTTTTTGAGACAAGTGTTTCATGTAACTGAAAGGAATTGTTCAAGTATTTTGCATGATTAAATGGTACTGGAAAGAAATTGTTACATAGGTTAGAAACAGTAACATGTCATCTTTAGCTTCCAGATCTAGGGAATCCAAATTTTTCTTGATGATATTAAGTCTAGTCAAAATCTGATTTGCTAAATCAGCCAAAGGCCCAAAATTACCGTAAATTGGATTTTGTACGTTCTGTATGGAACATTTCCCTACACCTACTCCTCCATCCACAAGAAAGAAATGCCACAAGGAAGATCTTGTCCCAAAGATCTATGCCAAGCAATCTAATCATCCAAATTTCAATCCACCTCCAAAAAGTACAGAACAAACAGTAGTCGGAAACTTATGCTTCATCATCTCCTACTTTTGACAAACACTACAAAGTCTATTTGACCAGACTTTTGAATGGGATCTATCCTTGAATTCTAGGCTTACATCTTTAAACCATCATCCTATGTCCTAAAGCACTTATTTCCTATTTGATATTTATTCTATCAACATTCGAGATGGTTTGTCTAATAGACATAGTTTTCTTGTGTCGCAGTACCTTAATCATATGGTGTTGATGTTTTGAGTAGCATCGGAAGATATTCTACAAGAAAGAATACTAAAAAAGCTCAGTACAAGTTGGCCCAGTCAAATTGATCCCATCAAATGGTCAAGTTGGCCCAGTTAAAGGGGAAAATAAAAAATGACCCAGTCAAGAAGACAAGTTGGCCCAGTAAGAAAAGTGACATTTTCTAGTATACATATAAGTGAAGGTGGCTCATTTGCAACACACCAATTCGCTCAAGCAAGAGGAAAAGTGCACAGATCCAAGGAAGACTAGTCGAGGGTTCAAGAGGCATCAAGAAGACAATCTTTTGGGGTTTTATCTTTCTCTCTCTCTTCTTCGGGCTCAGGGGTTATTCTGTATCTTATCTTTGTTTCTTGGGTATCTTTCTATGAGAGAGCTTTAGTTCTTCATTGTATTGACATTGTACTTTGTTGATGAATCTATACTGAAGAGTCTATTGGGTTTTCTTCCCCTAGAGGGTTTCCTAGGATAAATCTTTGTGTATGCTATGAATGTCTTTCTTTCAGTGATCGTTATGCATGCAGTTATTATGATATGATATAAATTGAATTAAAGTCTAAAGAATTTTGAATAACATAATTGCTTAAGTAAAATCTCAACATATGGGCCTATCACAATGCCAGTGTTAGTCCTTCCATATAGGTCTAATATTGAGTTGCATGTTGAACATACTATGATATGGGAATATTTTGCAAGTTTTGAGGAAAAACATACTTGTCAACAATTCAGAGGCACTAAGATCTAGTCATTGTTCTCCGTTAGTTTTTCAGAAATTTCAATCCGATCTAGGATCTTAACTGAGAGAATAACATGTACAGTATATCTACAACATATCAATCATGGACACAATAATGCAAGCACAGAAGAGACACAGAGTTTCACCGGGGAAAACCAAGAATGTGAAAAACCCTGCAACTTCCTCAAAGATAGACAGAACAATGATACAACCATCGTACAAGAGATAGTCTTCTCCTAGCAGCAGATCCTCCTCCTCACAATTGCGCCACTTTCCGAATGAGAGAAGTGTGAGTAATGAGTGATCAAATAGAGATCTCCCGATCTCTATTTATACTTGTCCTATCCTACCCAATAAACTAACGGGGCCGACTTGTCTAGCTTAGCCTAATAACCCATGGTTAACTTAATCCGGGCTGACCCCACACTTGGTGGTCTAATAACCCATTTACCCACATGACTCATACAGGGCCGACCCCATCAGGGTGGTCTAATAACCCATCAAGTATAAGTTACGACACTTACAATATAAATGACGACACTTCCGTATAGAGGAATAATAACATCTCGATAGGAATACAAACACTTCCGTATAGAGGAATAATAACATCTCTATAGGAATACAATACACATGGGTAAAATACATTCCGAAGTTACATATACATCAACATTCTCGAGTGTAGTCCTTTATGGGAGTGAGAATCCATTGTGTACCCCAAGTAGATCCTCTTGAAAGAAGTCTCTCTAATCACATGGAAGAGTCCAAAACGTCCTATAATTCCTGAGATATCAGGTAGGTTCTTTATAATTGGTGTCTAATAAAAATCTAATAACTAGCATCTCAACATGGCTCTTACAATCCACTTTGTTTTCAAGACCTTTTCTCGATAACAGAAAGTGGTTAACCGTAGGCTATTGTTAATCTTTGGTAATAGTAAAAATTTCCTATGAAGCAAGCATTAGACCTTTCTTCATTCCTTGTTTTCCCCATTAAAACCTTTGCAGTCATTTCCATTTTTTATATCCTATTTACTGAAGGAAAAATGCAGAAATAGTAATAAATATGACCAGCTCATAAGATTCTACCCAGGATGGTAGTGTACCCTGTGAAAGGCAAATCTTGATGGATTCATTACTGTAGTTTGCCTTTAATTTTGTTCAATACCCTTCTACAGTGCTTAACTAATGAGACACCAATACCAAAGGGGATATTGACATCTCTATTTTAAAAATTAGTCAACTCAGACCTGGACTTGGACGAGTTGACCTCCATCGAGTTGACACGACCTTCAAACCGGATCGGGTGTCTAGTTCGGTATCGAACCGGCCGAGTTGGTGTTCGATTTGGCTGGTTCGGTACCAAACTGGTCAACTCGGCTGAGTCCCGACCTAAACCGGCCAAGTTGATTGTAAAAAAAACTTCTCTGTTTAGTTACTTAGTTGTATTTGGTAATACTAAATGGTAATATTAAATTCTTAAAGTAAAAGTAGAAAATGAAAGGTGAGGAGAATGCCACTTTTCATTAAATTTACATTAAATTTTTCAGGATGTTTGAGAGTGGTTCCAACCTCATTGGACTTCATATGAAAAAAGTAGAATTTTAGAACCCATTTAGAATTCAACAGACTTAATAGCTTTTAGGGTTTTAGGATTCCAAAGTTTTCACCAACTTCTATCATGTACGAGGGTATGGGATTGGCATTTAATCAAGGAAATCAACCCCTCTATATACTTTGATGTTGGTGGTGTTGATTGTTGAACTCCTCTGTCATGACCTTAATAAAAATGCACTCTTCGCTGAAGCAAAATCACTTATTAAGCATGGGAAGCTTTTTCTACCTTATTTTAACAATTGGATTATGAAGTTTTATCAAAATTGTAGGGTGTTGAGTCATTGATTAATGTCCTTGGGGGATCAACTTTGAGATTCAAGGTAGAGACAAGGGCTAGAGCCTAGCGGAGGGAGGCATAGGGTGCTATTGATGAATAGGATTCCAATATAGGCAATGATTCACATTCATTTATGATTGGTGCTATTTATGATTTATGTTTTACATTCATTTTTTAAAATGTCCTTGCTCATCGGAAACTCATCCCTGTTTCCCCGTTTCATGCAACTTAGAATCTAACCCTAACCCTAAAGCTATAAAATGAACCGTCACCTTGTGTTTCTAGGCATTCAACTAGTACTACTACTACTACTGCAGTTTTCGATGACCTTGAGGAATTCGAGCTTGAGCCAGATGCTGCTGCCATTGCCTATGCTATTGCTAGTCTTGATTGATGATTCTAGTTCTAGTACTGGTGATGAGTTTGATGATTGATCATCTTGATCAATGACAAGTATGATGTATGATCATTGATGTATGATGTATTATGTAGTGGCATCATAGGATGTTATTTTTGGACTCTACGGGCCATTTAGGCCTCATTGATTACGTATTTTGTTCCAAATATGTATTGCACTATTGCAAATACATATTCGATTCTTTTATTTGTGGCCATCCACCTTTTTTAACTGCCAATTTGTTGCCATACACATGGGATGTTATTCATCATATTTATGGTTCTGGACGAGGTACTAGGAGATCAGTGGTTTTAGGATTTTTAAAATAGTTTGCATTTTGTTTCTACATTGTCCTTGTTTTGAATGATCCATTTTGTGTTTCTATATTCTTTTCTAATGCTGACAATTACTTTTTTTATCATGTTTGCATTTTGGTCATGTAATGATAACTATTTATACCTGTGGAAGAAGCTGGTGGAACCGTGGAAATCACCCATATCTATAGTTGTAAATTTGGTTGCATTGCAGAATTGATTGTTCATAGTATTGATTTGTTTATTAATGGAGTATATGGGAATGTTCACTGTGCAGGGATCTGTATTATTGCTGTTAAATTCTGCTGAAAAATTGAACTATTCAGAAATCAAATCTCAGCTGAATTTGTCAGACAAAGATATTGTTAGATTGCTACATTCACTTTTGTGTTTAAAACACAAAGTTCTGAATAAGGAGCGAAGCAGAAAAACTGTCATACAGTCTGATCACTTCGAATTTAATGCAAAATTTACTGACAAATCAAGAAAGATCAAGGTCTGAGCTAAAAACAAACCTTAATTATTTGATTTCATGTGGATCTTGTAACATTAAAAGATCACTTGATAATAGCATTTTTACTGAATTGTAGATTCCTCTTCCTCCTGTGGATTAGAAGAAGAAGATAATTGAGGACGTGGACAAAGATAGGTGATATGCAATTGGTGCTTGTATTATTTGAATCATAAAGAGCAGAAAAGTTTTAGCCCATGCACAATTAGTAACAGAGTGCAATGAGCAACTTGGACAAATGTTCAAGGTAAGCACTATAGAATGGTTAATTTATTTGGTCCACTCAGACAAGGAATTTTGCAAGTTTCATTCCGTGTTAGTCTTTTCACAAACTAGAAAACTCTTTGCTGGCAGCTGGATTTTAAAGCAATCAAAAAGCGGATTGAATATTTGATAGCAAGGGAATTCTTGGGGGTTGACAAAAACAACGCTAAGTTGCTAACATGTTCAGATATCTAGCCTGAAAAAGCTTCAACTAAATGAGTGGGTTTTTGGCTTTGTAAAATTCCCTGCCTTGCCCAAAATTTCATTAATTTGTAATCCAAATTTCATATATTCTTTAACTTTGCTGGTTTGCTTTAGATCTATTAGTTTATTTTTAGTGTATATGGTTCCAAGTATATGTATTCTATTTATTAAAATTTGCTTGCATTGGAGTTGGAGTTCACACAGCCACAAGTTTTCAGGGACTCCTCTTTGACCATACAGTGGATGAATGATGAGCTCCAAGTATACAATACTGGGTTAACTCAATTGGCTATTCATTTGAAGCAACTTAAGGGACTATTTTAGCAGATTTTCTTCACTCATATTTATTGAAAGATGAATACTGTGGCAGATATGCTTTCAAAGGATGCATTACTTCTGGAGCCCAGTCAGCTTCATATTGAGGAATTCAGAAATGGATGTTGATGACATATATGCTGCCTTATATTACAACTTACTATCAACTGAATTGCTTCTGCACCTGAAGATTATGTTTTCCTTTCTGCTTTAATAGGAAATATGTATTTTTTCGTGGAAAAAAGATGGTGCCAAGCATATGTGGGCTAGCATCAGAACTTGTTTTCATTTTCCAGGGTCTTCAAGAGCTAACACGAGGACTTAGCTAAAATTTGTTTTGTTCTTGTTGGGTAATATTAAACAATGGCATCAAGAACTGTCTGGTAGGGGAGGGCTTTTCCACGGCTCAAGAATTGGCAGGAATTCGCTATTTTTCTGTGTATTTGTGTAATCATGCAATTTATTTCAATCCAAACAAAGAATTGGTGGAGGCCTGCTTGATTCAATTATTAGGTTCCTTGTTTGATATCTGATTGCATGGATAATATGTGCAAATGAAGTGATCCCTACCTCCAACACTAATGAGTTGGTAAGAATAAACTCCTTCTGTAGGTGTCAAGTTAAAGATTTATCTTATGAATTACATAAACAAAATTGAGCTCCATGCTAAAATGACAATTTTGTTGAACAAGAATCCTATCATGCTTAACTGAAAGCTATAGCTTTTTTTCATTTATGAAATGTTTAAAGCATTTGCATAGAACCATGCACTTGCAATTTTGATAACTTAAATCTCTTTCCTCATTTATGAATTGTTGCATCAAGACGATATTGCAAACCATGCACTTTTGATAACTCTTGCTCACTAACTTGAATATAGGTCAAAGATTGTGCAAAATCAATTGAACCGCAGCCATCATATATAAAAATAAGAGAAATATAACTGCTTGTACCTATAGACCATTATGCAAACCATGCACTTTTGCTCACTTCTGCTCACTAACTTGAACATTTGTCGTAAGTTTCTGCAAAATCAATTGGACCACAGCCTAAAACTCTGAAGAGAAATACAATAGCTCGTAGTTCTACATATGGGATAATTCTAGGCTTCTAGCATTATTGTTATTATGGGCGTTATGTTTTTTATTTTATTTATCATTTTGTTATTTCATTATTTTTGTTTTTATGAAGAAAAAATTGTGGTGTACACTGTATAAAAAATAAACATATATTTACCATAAAACCAAAAAAGACTAGTATAGATTATTCTTAATCTTGAAGCTTTTAAGTTTTTTTTTTATTCTTCTAGGTTCTTAAGAGATGAAGTTCTTAAACTAATTCAACTTTATTAACTTTTATGTCTAAATTAATATTTGGTTGTCGAAATTTAAAAGATACATAACCTTGCACACTTCTAACTTCTTACATGTGTACTTTACAACCCTAGATATCATAATTGTTACATATCTAATTGAATTAACCCTATTGGGTATGTATGGTTCATCCCATGTACTTTACAACCCTAGGTATCATAATTGTTACAGATCTAATTGGCTTAACCCTATTGGGTATGTATGGTTCATCCTAGATAAACTGGTTCATCATAGTATATATTTTTGGAAAATTTTAATTGGTTTTTAAATAACGTGTTTCTTTGATGTATTTAATTTGATTAACTTTTTTGACATGTATATTTATTAGTACCACATTTTGTTGTTGGTTTCCCTTGGTTCAAAAATGTGTTATGATAGGGTTAAGGCAAATGTTCTTACAAAACATGAATGTTGGTGGTGAGGATGAATCAAATGATTCTAACATATTGTCTAGATTATGTTAAATACTAGATTGTGCAAATATAATTGGCATGTGTGATACGTGAATGTTGGTGGTGATGGTGAACCAGATGATTCTAACATATTGTCTAGATTATGTTAAATATTAGATTGTGCAAATATAATTGGCACGTGAGATACATGAATGGTGGTGGTGATGGTGAACCAGATGATTCTAACATATTGTCTAGATTATGTTAAATATTAGATTGCGCAAATATAATTCGCATGTGTGATACATGAATGTTGGTGGTGATGATGAACCAAATGATTCTAACATATTGTCTAGATTATGTTAAATATTAGATTGTGCAAATATAATTGACATGTGTGATAGAGCAATGCATGGATAAATGGATGCCTGATTTTTATTATGGCCCTTGAATTATGGCTATGAAATTAGTTGTCTCAAGATTAAATCATATATTGAGTGTTATCTTCCATGAGTTATAATATATTGCATGTAGCTTATGTACAAGTTTATTGGATTTGAAGTATTCTTGTTGATGTTCCAAAACTTGATGTAGGACCTTTTTCAATGAAAATATATATTTTTATGTTATATAAAATTTTAAGCACTTTGAGTTTTTTAAACAAATTGAAGATTAAACTATGTTGCACGTGTTTTTGGAATGCAGGTACATTGGGTACGTGGGTACAAATATTCGGTATGGCTAGAAGATTTGCCCAAATTTGTAGGAAATGATAAGTCGGAAGTAGCAATGATGTGTGTGTGTGTGTTATGATAGGGCCAAGACAAATGTTCTTACAAAACATGAAAGCTGGTGGTGATGATGAACTAGATGATTCTAACATATTGTATAGATTATGTTAAATTTTAGATTGTGCAAATATAATTGAGATGCGTGATAGAGCATTGCATGAATAAATGGATGCCTTATTTGTATTATTATTCTCTTGAATTATGGCCATAAAATTAGTTGTCTCAAGATTAAATCATAGTTTGAGGGTTATCTTCCATGAGCTATAATATATTGTATGTAGCTTATGTGCAAGTTTCTTGGATTTGAAGTATTGTTATTGACATTCCAAAACTTGATGTGTGACATATTCTTCAATTAAAATATACATTTCTTTGTTATATATAATTTTAACCATTTTGAGTTTTTTAAACAAATTGAGGATTCAACTATGTTGCACAAGTTTCTGGAATGCAGGTACGTTGGGTATGTGATAGGGGGAGAATCAGTAGCATAGCTATAAAGCTAGGCTCAAATCTCCTTCCTTTCTATTGGGTTGGTGAATTCCATTATCAAATCTACGAAAATATTAATTAACAATTATCCAAAGCTATATCCCTAATTTATTCAAGGATTTGAGTTAAGGTGAGAAGAGAGAAAAATGATTTTTCTAACGCGTCGTTTGGGGAAGCCTTTTGGAGAAGCCTTTGTTTGCATCTCTTCAATGTTTGATGCTCTTCAAGCTCTCCATTTTTCCTGCAAATTCATACACAATGTTTTTTTTCCATTCTACTAATAATAGATCTCATGATATTCAAAGCAAATTATATCTAACTTTCTACCATTTACTAAACACAAGTTTTGGGGACAACTGGATCCTTTCATATTACTTCAAAGAAAGAATGGAAGATTACAACCTCATCAATTAGTTGCTTCATCCTTTGTGCTAGGCTCACTCCACTTCACAAGCCTTTGATGACCAATTTTTTTATAGCAAAAGACTCTCTCACTATTCCTTTAGCATAACTTTGTTTTTCAATCCTTCATCCTTAATCTTCACCCCAAATACCTCTTCTATAGATTTAGGATTTGAGTTATGAGAGTGAACTTTTCAATGTAGGGTTGGGATCCCAACTTAATTTTCTCAATTACCCTATTTTCCATAGTTTGGGCATTTGTATGAATAATGGAACATTTAATGTAGAAAAACACATATGCCATGTATTTTCCTTCCACTTTAAGTTTCTGGTGACTTGATCTTAGCTTTTGGTAGGCGTTTCAATTACTAAAGTTGACCCTTTTGGGATACATGGGTCTTCGTTACACCTTTCATTTATGGAAGTAGTGGTTAGATTAAGATATTATGTCTCTTTTAGTGTTCATCTCTGTCTTCATGTTGTGGGTGAACATTAGATCATGCTTTTGGCCTACACTATTGAGGGTGCTAAATTGTGTGTTAACAGATGCCCCCTAATGTGTGAGATCTGAAGCAACGCTAATGGACAGAATACATTCGCTTTTATACTCTTTAGTGACCAAGGATAGAAGGCAAAGGCGGAGAACCATGGATGCATGAATTGGAAAGCGACTGCAAGCAAAACAAGGCAATGTCCCAAATATATAATATCTTCCTGAGGTGGGTATACCCATGCTTAGCAGTAAACAAGCATGGCCATGAGCAATACAAAATGGATCTTTGTCAAAAATACCTCAAAAATGTAAAATGCACTATGAAAAGTGCAAATTATCCATGGCTTCATGGTACTTTAACATGATAGTTTAATCTTGTGCAACTCAGGATGTGCATTAATGAGTGATACACCTGTTTTTCTCAAGTTCTTCAATCCATACTAACAATAGTACGAGTTTATATCATGCAAATGAATGAGTTGATGTCGAACATAATAAAACACCATCTGATTATCAATCATTGATGTATACCATTAACAGATGCGGGGAGGCCCATCGATAATTATGATGGAATCCAAGGTACTGAGTAAAATCTAACAAGTGTGAATAGATGTTGAGAAGTCGAACACTTGGAGAATCAAACAATCAGGGGTCATTGATGTATACCCACTGTCATTTGCGACAAAACCTGCAACGAATGGCTGCAAGATTCAAGGTACTCCATGGTTCCTGGGTCCACTTCCTAGATGATGATTTGGAGTCTATAGGATGATATTCGCTAGAGGGAGGGCATTAGTGCATCCCACATCAACCGACACGAAACATAGATTAATAGTTTGATATGATTTGGTAGAGCTACGAGATCCAACACTGTATACTAACACTAGGAAGGTCGACATGATTGGTCAAGAATATTTGAGGAATGGTTGATATTGTTGACTTCCCTTGAACACATGCCACGACGCATAGTAACACTTGGAAAGACTCAAGTAATCGACGTTTGTGAAATCTTCCAACACCAAATGCATTGACGAAAAATCCATAGTTGATAGGAAAGATAATAAATGAGTGGACTTATGTTCAAATCAATGGTACAATTTCCTAAGGAAAGTGTAGATGGTGTACTAATAATTGATGCAAAAATATGTTCCATGTTTAAGGGCGACAAGGATTTCCTATTGCCACTCTTTCCACGATGGAATATGAATTGATTCAATGGTCCCCTTTTTTGGATTTTTAAAATTTTAATACATTTTTCATTTATAAGCTTGAAAAATAATAAAGTGTGCTATGGTACGTTAGAGGAAACGAGTCTCAAGGGCACGTGCCTACATTCCAAGGGAACATGCTAGATCAAGGTAAAATAAGAATTGAGCTAGTTATGTACACTCTTATGGTGTTTCCTCCATAGGTATGGTGTTTACACTCTTATGGTGTTTCCTCATGAGAATGTGTGAGCTCATCATATGATGGTGTTTGTGCACGAATATGGTGATTGAGTGGAAGGAACAGGCGCATGAGGCCACATATATTGTCACCTTGGACGATCCAGTTATAATAGATACACTTCAGAGTTGTGGCCTACTAAGATTCTTCTACTATGAGAGCATGCGCAGTCAAAATGTGCTGCTCCAATGAATGATATAGATGTGGGATCCTGGATGTGAAGTATTCCAAGTTGGAAATGAGACTCTCGAGATCACCATAGAGGATATCTATTCTGTGACAAGATTGTCTCGGTGTGGAACAATGATATTACTAAAGGGAGGCATTTTGGTTGCGGTGACAAGTACTATGGATGAGATGATAGCTTCTCATTGTTGGCCACGTGCCAAGAAGAGTAGTTGTCACATTCCTATAGAGGAAATTTGAGATATGCCTCTCTGTACGATAGTGTACACCATTGCTCGAGTGGCAGGGTCAACATCACTACCCTTGGTTTCCAGGGCTCATTTGCAGTATGCATTAGGTTGCTTGGAGCCTCATGTATTTGATTGGTGCCTTGGAATCCTGCTCAACTTGAAGGATCAGTTGAACTAATGTTACACTGGAGAACAAAAACAGTTCGGTTCTGGTTCCATATTGTGCAACTTCTTCCTTGAGCATGTCCCAACACTCCGTCCTAGGGTGAGTACACCACTAGGGGAGGTGCAGATTCTTTGTATGCAATGATGGACTGAGATGATGACCCAACACTGGGGAGGGGGGGTTACCACATAACACTTTTAGTCCGGATTTGCTAGATTGGTTGAGTGATCAACATCTCGTGATAGATGATTACCCATATATGAGACTAGATTTCTGTTACGACCGTGAGTTGACTCTACCACCGTACTGCTACTTGAATGACATAGTTAAGAAGCATAATTTGGAAACCATGTGTTTGTTTTTTGTGAATTTTCCAAATATTTCAATTTTTTATGAATTTTTTAAGTTTGATCTTGAAGAAAAAAGAAAATACCATGTCATTTCTTTTTGGCATGTGCAAATTTATTGACAAAAGTCTTTTTGTGTGATGTAGATATTATTTCTACATGCCCAGAAGGCATGCGACAATACCGTCTAAGAACAAGAGTAGAATTCCATGACGAGGATGATGAGTTGGATGGCACGACAGTAGGGGGGATTTACGACTGCATAGGACCTTCAGGGGGTCCAAGAAAACCTAGAAGGGTTAACCAAGGGTGTTCCCTCAACTCGGCTAAGTAGGATTCCACAATGCATGCAACACCATGTGGTGGGGGTGGTTTCGTGGTTCTCCTGCTTGCTGAGTCGTGTGGTGACAACAGTCAATTGCTATCATGATTATCACCGACCCCGAGATTCATCAGATGAGTCATAGTGAAGCAAATTTTACTACTCTTATTATAGTCAGACAAACAATATGTAGATATTAGATATACTATGTATGCATCATTTGCAGCTATAAATCTAACATTTTGTATCTTGAATTTTAACACACTTTTGCGATTTTGTTCGAGCTTCATCAAGATAATGAATATGGAGGAATCTCTCTTATTCTGCAAAAGTGTTAGGTAGGAGTTCAATAGCCAATTTTAACGATGGGATTTCACATTCAATCGGCAATACAAATTCCTCTCCGTAAACCAGTTGGAAAAGAGTGAAACTAGTTGCAGTATTGGCTGAGGTATGGTATGCCTAGAGAGCGGAAAACAACATCAAGTGCTAGTTAGTTTCAGTCTTGTTAACCATTTGTTGCATCATGTTCTTCAAAACCTTTTTGATGGCTTCTACTTGAGCATTACATTGAGGGTAATATGGTGAGGAAAAATCCTGCCACAATCTTAACTTATTAGTGAGTTCATCCATGAAGGAATTCCTAAAATGTGAGCTGTTATCAGTAACAATCTCTTTTGGCACGCTAAACTCGGTTATGACACGATTGAAGAAAAAAGTATGTTGCAATTTTGGATGAGTTTTTAAATGTAGGCATCGCTTCAACCCACTTGGTGAAGTAGTCCACTACCACTATGATGTAGCAGTGGCCATCATCTGAAGGATGAACACATATTTTCCTTGTATTGGAGCAGGATGAACACATATTTTCCTTGTATAGATCTGACAAGGATGACACTTTTTGATGGCATTGATATAATCTTTTAAAGAGGGCGGGCCAAAAGTATTTCACAAACTAGTTTGCTAAGAATTGGTCTAGGATATCTACTTTGATAAGCCTTCGACTCTTCCACTCATGAATATGATCAGATATATGAGTAAAAGTGGATTGCCTAAGCGAATTCAATAGCTATGTACCTATTTTATAATGGATAGACATTTGGAAATGTGTCAAGAATAACATAACTAAAGATGAAAAATATGTGAATGTAATACGAGGCAATTCAATGTACCATGTCATGACACTTCTTGTGAGGGTTCGCTGAAACAAAAGCAACCTAATACTATCATCACCCAGGGATTTAGATGAAGACCATAAATGAAATGTTATCACATGGTTAGATGGGTCATCTTCTGGTTTTCCATTAAATTTGAGTATATTCGATGGGAGTTTGGTTAGTATTGCAGTCCACCCATTCATATGTGGAATATGATCATTTGTCGACTGAGATAAATTCGGTAGATTTATACTAGCCATAAATAGTGATTTCATTGGTGTCGTCGCAAAATATCGTTGCATAGGTGGACCCTGGTGGCCTCATGGATTTTGTCCTTAGAATTGATTTCCATTTCAAGGTGGATTACCCCCTTATGGAGGTGGGCCCTAGGAAGATTGGGTATATCTTGTTGGAATCGATTTAATACTGAGAGGGGGGGGGGTGAATCAATATTAGCACAATTATCAGCATTTTTTACCTTCTTTAATAGATTAGCCTTTACTTAATCTTTATGTTCTGTTATGCATCAGTAAATAAACATCCACACATATACGCACCACATAAAAAACACATAACACACAAGATTTTTATGTGGAAACCCAAATGGAAGAAAACCATGAAATGATTCTTTATAGTGAGAAAGAATACATTCAAGCAAGCACCAACTTATTGTGTTTACCAACACCAACTCGAAGGAGGAACCAACCCGTTGGTTTTACATGCACCGACCTGAAGGAAGCTTCCACTCCCCGTGTTTTCTCCAACACCAACTGGAAGGAGGCATTGACCCCATGTCTGCTTTGTTTTACAGGAACCAACCTGAAGGAAGCTCCGACTCCTTGTCTCTTTACCTCGCCCAACTTCCTTGATGTCCAATGTATCTTACTACCTTATTGATCTTCAACACTGTGCACTTCTTCAGATCTTCTGATGGTAATTTTGCTGTGCGCACCTTCGTATGAAGACTATACTCTGTCACTACGCTACATACATCACTTGACTTCTCAAACTTCTCAACTCACACTTCTACTGATGACATACTTCATACACTATGTGCTCTGCTGATCCCGGAGTCTGCGTTTCTGGTTTAACAATCTGCTCTTCGTGACTACAATGATCAACTGATACTGTGCTTTCAATTGATAGTTTGTTGTTAAAAAATGAAGCACTAGTAACAAAAGAAACTGTGCACTTTTTGATGCGTTCGTTCTATTTAAGTGTTGCAGTCTCTTAGATGGCCTACGACCTCCTGTGCATCAAATAATTGGTCTATTCATTTTAACACACTTGTCTTAGATCATCTGCACCATGATACGTCTATCGGATCCTGTTGCTGTTCTGTTTTTGCGCATCAGATGGAGTTGTCAACTAAGTACACTTTCACTTTTGTTCATATGCATCAGTTGGACATCTATGCAATATCTAATAAAATTCAGATCTATCTCTGCGCTTCTGCCTCTACAAAATTTGTGACTAAAACATCAAACACTTGCACATACTTCAGTATTCGCACATCCGTCACAGATCTACAACATAATTTTGCGTACCATCAAATCCTCATTCTACTGCATGTGTGCATTCGACTCTTCGCTAGATCATTCTATTCTGTCCATGATCCCCTTGATGCTCCGAAAACAAACTAAAACTTTCATTCAAAGCTCTTATGTTTTTGCCATCAAGCTTAGATTCAATCTCCAACTTGTGTCTCTATTTATACATGTCCTATATGGATTGTATGTTTAGAAGTTGGTCGTGACATCCTTCTTCCATACTTAAAGGATTATGCATATGCCACATGTCATCATTTGCGCTATTGATGTGTCATCTTTGATGTATCAAGTGCCTTCAAGGTCCACAACTTAGTGGGACTTCACACCTTGGTGGTGTAACATTGCGCTCTTGATGTACCATTGCATTACTGTTATGTGCACAATCTTACACTTCATCTTGATGTGTCCATGAATTGTGCTATACCAACCCTTATGGGTAATGTGCCCTTGATATTAATACTTTGCGGGATCTTCGCATACTCCAATTTCTTCTAAGTGGATCTTTGACCTTTGCCGCTTTATCACTTGTGGGTAATGCGCACTTGGTATATTGATACTTAACGAATTATGCGCACACACCAACTTCTATTTGGTGGGTCTTTGACTTCTTCTACGTTATCACTTGTGGGACTTGCACACCTGTTGTGCTGTCGGCTGTGGAATTTGCTCATAGATGGTCTTCAACCTCTATACTTGTCTCGGAAATTGTGCGCATTCCACTTACTAAAAGTATCTTCTGATTGGATATGCTTGCGTGATTTTAGGATTGTCCAACCAATAACTGCTTGTGCACTTCCAACTTTTAACCTAGCAACGCTCAAGCTTGCTTACATACTTGTACCATTTGTTCAACCAACTCCTTGGCTGCTTGAGCACTTGTACCATTGTCCAACCAACTCCTTGACTGCTTGAGCACATGCACCATTGTCCCACCAACTCCTTGGCTGCTTGAGCACATGTACCATTTTCCAACCAACTCCTTGGTTGTTTATATGTGAATGTATGACTTGGTGGAATTGATTTCTACGTAAGGACCAAATGCTGTAGGATACATAACTTGTATTCTTTCTTGAAATGGATTTGCATGATGTATCCTTGACACACATCTTCAGACTGAATGCACTTCTAGATATACTCCAAAGTTGCATACATGTCTATCACCTTCACTATTTGTGCATATAATTATGTTCTTATTCATATTGCACATGTACTACTTCAAAGTGGATCCCATATACTTCTTCATACTTCTCCAGGAATATTGTATCCACTTTGACTTCAGTCGATATCAATGACTTAGACTGAATCAGTTGACATCCTCTTTGATATTAGTTGATAGTCAAATACTTGACATCATATTTAGTTGACATCAATGACAATCAATGCTCAACAATCTCCCCCTTTGGAACTGATGTCAACACCTTATGACACTGTACCTGAGATTCTTTGAACTGTATCCTTCATCTGTACTTTGTCGCAGTGCTCCCCCTGTGCTTATGCTTCCTTTGAGTTCTTTGGGTTTATGGCTACTATTTTAGTACTTATTCTACCTCTGTGTGAACCATGCTACTTCTTGTTGCATCTGTGCATACCATATGTTCAACCATCTTCACGCTCTCTCACGTCTGTTGTAGCTTCATGTTGTTTCTTTCTCTATCTGCAATTCTCCAAGTGATCTTCTTCACACTCTTTCACATTTGGTGTAGTTTTATGCTATTCCTTTGATGTCTACAATTCTTCCCCTTCTTGTGTTGTCCTTCTGACTTCATGGATTTCTTCTAACATCTTCATGCATCTCTCCTTTCATTTTGTCCCATTTATGTCATCTTTTGATGTGCATTTCATGCCTCAGCTTCATACATTTCTCCCCCTTTGACATCAATGGAAAATATGTGTCATTACTTTGCCCCATATGAGTTCCTCTTGTTTGTTTTGTGCTGGCGTTCATCACGACTGTATATAGGGACAACTCCCCCTGTCATTATGCATTGTTGCTTTGCAGAGTTCCTGTACTGATATCCTTTCATAATTATCTTTGATTTCTTTTCTAAAAAAAATGTTACATTGCTCCTTGAACTTGATCTAATAACTCAAATTTCCTTGCACAATGATTCTTGCTGTCACCGTCACTTCCATTGCGTAGTGCCGATCCCTTTTGGATTTATGCTTCTTTGATTAGGTTCTCATTGTGTTGAGGATTGAGAACCACGCCCAATTTTTCTCTGAGATATTCAAATGTACTTCATGGAAGAGGTTTTGTAAATATTTATGCAATTTGTTCCTTAGTATCAACATATTCCAATTTGACCACATTTTTGGCTACTTGCTCTCTCACCAAATGATACTTGATGGGGACATGCCTAGTTTTGCAATGCATAGCCGGATTTTTGGAGATGTTGATGCACTTGTGTTGTCACATAGTATTTGTATTGGACGATCTATATTTACTTGAAGATCCTTCAGACTTTGTTTCATCCATAACACTTGTGAACAACAAGCAACTGCAACAATGTATTTAGCTTATGTTGTAGATAATGCCATAGATGGTTTTTTTATGCTGATCCATGACACAAGACAATTTCCTAAGAAAAATGTTGCACCACTAGTGCTTCTCCTATCATCAATTCTTCCATCCCAGTCTACATCAGTGTATGCAACTAAGTCGATATTTTTGCTTCATGGGTACCATAGACCAAGATACATAATCCCTTTCAAATACATGAAAATTCTTTTGACTTCCTGAACATGCATTTCCTTAGGTTCTACCTGAAAACTTGCGAAAAGTCCAATAACTTGCATGATATATGGTCTAGAAGGAGTTATATATAATAGACTTCCAATCATCAATCTGTAAAGCCTTTGATCAACTTCTATAGCCTCATCTTCTTTACTCAACTTGCATCCTGTAACCATGGGTGTATAGACTCGCTTGCAATCTTCCATGTTAAATATTTTTAACATCTCCTTTATATACTTAGATCAAGAGATGAAGATGCCATCATTCAATTGTGAAATTTGCAACCCACGGAAAAATGATATCATAAACATTTCAAATTCTTTTTGGATATCTTTCGCAAATTGCCAACTCATTCTATCATCATTGCTTCCAAAAATGATATCATTAACATATACTTCCACGATTATCATTTTTTCATTTTCGATTTTGATGTAGAGATTACTGTCTACACTCCCCCTTTTGAATGCTTGGTTTTGCAGATATTTATCCAACCTTGAATACCATGATCTGGGGGCTTGTTTGAGTCTCTATAGAGCTTTATTCAGCTTGCAAACATAATCCTTGTTTCCTGAGAGTGAGAACCCATCCGGTTGTTCAATGTATACCTATTCTTCAAGATCTCCGTTTAGAAAATATGATTTTACATCCATTTGATATACCTTGACATCTTCTGCGCATGCATAGGCGAGGAAAAGTCCGATAACTTCCATTCGCGCCATGGGGGAAAATGTTTCCTCAAAATATATTCCCTCGATTTGCGCATATCCTTTGCATACCAATATTGCCTTGCTTCTGAAAACTTGTCCATCTTCATTTAGTTTGTTTCTGAATACCCACTTTGTTCCTATAACATTCTTTTTTTGGGGTCTTGGAAGGAGTTCCCAAGTCTCATTCTTTTTTATTTGATCTAATTCTTCCTTCATAGCCTTCATCCATACTTCATCTAATTTGGCTTGCTCAACCCCTTCTGGTTCTATTTGTGATAGTAACGAGAAATGCATTCCTAAGTTGGGTTGCTCTAACTTCTTCTAGTTTTTACGTCGTCATCTTTGTCTCCAATAATAAAATCTTCTGAATGATTTTTCTGAACAAATATGGAGGGGACCCTTGTGTCTGGTCTTCCTTTTTCTAGTCCATGCTGATATACTTCCTCTTGTGGTACTTCTATTTCTTGATTTCCTTCATACAGTTGTTCCAGTTTTGGTAAGTTGTCATCTTCTTTAATTCTTCTATGATTCAAGACTTCATCAACCTTTACTATCAACCTTTACTTCAGGACTTTCCACTATTTTTCTGAGTCACAAATTGTAGCACTTGTAAGCTTTGTTTTTGCAGGAATAGTCAAGAAAGATTTCTTCATCTAATCTGGAATCAAATTTTCCTAATGTATCATCATTTCTTTTGATGTAACATTTGATTCCAAATATTCTAAAGTGCTTAACAGTAGCTGGTATTCCTTTCCATAGTTCATATGGTGTTGAGAAACTATTTGTCCTGATTAAACATCTATTGAGAATGTGAACATCTGTATGAATGGCATGTGTCCAAAAGATGTCTGACAACTTCGATTTGTTTAGCATTGTCCTGGCCATCTCTTGAACAATCCTGTTTTTTCTTTCCGCCACCCCCATTTTGCTGTGGAGTTCTGGCTACTGAAAATTGTCTTCTAATTCCATTTTTACCACAGTAGTTATAAAATGTGTTTGATGTATACTCTCCTCCATTGTTAGTTCTTAAGCATTTTATTCTTAAATCAGTTTCGTTCTCGACTGCTTCTTTAAGTGTCTTGAAACATTTGAATGTTTCTAATTTTTCATTGAGAAAGAATACCCATGTCATTCGGGTCAAATCATTAATAAATAGTAGAAAGTATTCTTCACCATTCATTCCTTTGGTTCTCATTGGACCGCAAAGATCTGAATGCACTAATTTCAAAGGTCTTGAGGTAGTGTATTCTTTTGTTGGGTACTTGATTCTAGCTTGTTTCCCGTGTAGACAATGTTTGTATAAGGAATTTGATGGCTTAGTAATCCTTGGAATGGCCCTCAATGCTTGTTTCCTACTGATCCTGATCAAATTATCAAAATTGATGTGTCCCGATATTCTATGCCAAAGCCAGCTTTCATTGGTTTGTCCCATGCAACATTTCTCTTCTCTTTCTTCATCCAGAATGTAAACATTGTTAGGAGTTCTAGAGGTTGTAGCTATGATTCTGTCTGTATCCCTGTTTTTGATTTTGCATTTTTCTGAATCAAAGGTAAGAGTGTGTCCCTGGTCGCACATCTAGATAGCACTTAAAATATTGTGTTTCATGTTCTCAACGAATAGAATATTATTTGCCTTGGTTCTTTTGTTTACTAGGCTTGCTAGACCTTGACCCAAAATTTTAGCTGAGCCATTGTCCCCAAAATAGACACTTCCTCGCATGTCTTCTTTGAACTTCATTAAGGTGTTTTTATCTCTGTCATATGCTTGGAGCATCCACTATCTATATACCATTGCCCCCTTCTACTTTGTGCATGTAAGGCTAGGCTACATGCTTCTTGATGATCCTGATATTTCTGATCTTCAGCTATCTTAGTGACTTGCACAAGTGGCTACTGTTTTCACATTCATGAGTATCATGTTTTGTCGTTTCGCAATATCAGTCTTCTGAACTTAAAATGCTGAAAGGATTGGAATCTTCAAATGCGACTTCAAGCGGTTTTATGAGAATATTCTCTGTAGGATTTGTCTGATTGCACAAACCTTTCTTTCTGGCATATGATAATGCGTGAGGTCTAGAATTTATTTCTTTATGACCAAAATTATAACAATAAAAGTGATTTACAAAGAAAAGTTTTTGGTACCTGATAGGATAGAAATTTCAAGGCTGCACATACTTATATTCCAAAAGACTCAGCCTTCGATGTTCTCTCTCCAATCTCTAATTTTTTCTTGATTGTAGGGTCTTGAGAGCATCTGCATAAATTTTAGCGAAGCAAGTTCTTCATTAATTTTGTTTTTTCCTCTTTTTTATAGTTGAAGGATTAATTGTTGGAGTTCACTTCTTAGAGAAACTACTTCAGCTTCCAGACTTTCACACTTGTCATCCTTTAATTTCAATTGCCTAGTGGTGTCACTTCTAAATTCAAAAGAGTTTCATGTAGGAGCTTGATTTTCTTCCTTGACTTCTTTAGTTCATCCAGTGCACTGACTAGTTCTCCTTCAAAATATACTTCAGCCATATGATCATATTTTGTGTAATGTCCCTTCTATGGAAATTTGTTCAATTTTGACCAATTTTCGAACCTTGGACTAGTGAAACCCAAATTGTCCCAAATGATCCCAAATGATTTCAAATTCTATATGAAGGGGATTGAGAGGCATTAAGACATCCTAATGCATCTCTTAGACACTAATAAATTCATTAGAAACATTTAGGGGTCGCATTTCTCAAGGAGGAAGGAAGGGTAAAATATTAGGTGAATTCAATGATTAAAAACCCCACTAGTCTGAAATTTTGGGCTTCCCAAACACTGTACGACCTTCCATATTTTATGAAAAAAGACTTGGGTGTGATATAGAACCTCAAGGGAAACCAAAATGGAGCATTAAATCATATTTTAGGGTCTGCTGTAACTCCCATAAAACAACACGTTGTAAGACATTGAAATTGTGAGAACATTGTTAACAATGGACATGAGATTTGTTGCACAATATTTGATCAAATATTAATGGGTATGCACATAACATTTTTGTCATCAATATTATATCATATGCATCTCTAAACATTATAAAAAAACTCATAAAAAATATGATCTAAAACATATACAAAATCACTCCAAAACTCCTTGTGAAGATAGAGGGGAAACTAGCTCGAATCAAGAGTTTGTTTGGAAATATTACATGAAAGGTATGGTATTTCGAGCTATGGATCCAAAGTGAAGCTTATTACAGAGATATACATCAGATAACATGACCATGGAGTCAATAAATCATCCTTCACAAAGACTACACAACTATGAGTGCGCCATCAATAGTAGAATATGGACATTGATAAAAGATTGATAAGAGATAGTGAACAAAGAAATGGTAGATGAGATTGAACTGAAAGGGGACTCGAACCTGCATAAAAAAAAATTCATTAATATCTTATAATAGGTATGAATGGCCTCTCCTCCAACCAACTTGGACATGAATATTTCACCTTCGAAATTGGTTGAATGGTTGAGAGGATGAACATCCACTGTGCAACGACCAGCTAAGCTCTCCAAGAGTGCAAAACAAAATGATCCAAAAGATGATATAATTTGTCATACTCCTCTTTTATTAACCTCATGTGGACTCATGAGGTCAAATTCCCTCCAAGAGACTTCACTCAACTCGAATTAGTGATAGATTCCCTTATGAGACACTTGTCCACTTCTTCCTTGCATTCCTCTTTCCCCCAATTTGAATTGAGAATCTTGGCTGACCATAACTCCCTCTATGCACTGTATTGGTGGATATTTTTAGCCATGATATGTCATATTTGTCATAGGTCTTCAATTAGGTTTGAATTTGTCATATTTGTCATAGATTCCTTCATCATTGTTGTCATAGGTGCCATGGAATCTAGATACAAGTGTCACGGTGCCTCTTCCTCTTCCTTGGGAGTTACTCTTCCACTCCAATTCGACCTTCCTAGATTATTGACATGAATATTGCCTCTTCATATCCCCCAAGTACGTTAACTTCCACCTTGGACTCGAATTGGTGAGAGAATGATGCCAAGTGTAGTGGGGAATCTTGCCACATGTGGGCCCCACACCCTCTTATGCGTCCTCATGACCAAATGCCACCTTATTTTTCATTTATTATTATTTATTTGACCCAATTAATGTGAATTTGAAAGTCTAAGGTTATTTTGGGTCTTTTAGCTCCCTTATTCCAAATTTTGATGCTTCCACCCCCAACCTAGGGTACTAGTAAGTTAGTGGAATTTTTCCTCCATGATAATTTATTTGGATGGGGACATTACAAACTTTGAATTGAAACTTTTCTCTTCATGTTACCCACCTTGTCCATTTGGCTCTAATTTTACATTATTACTAACTTGGACATCATGCTTGGCAATTGTTTGACCCTTAGCACCAATTTTACAATCAATTTAATACTGAGAGGCGCGGGGGGGGGGGGGGGGGGGGGGGGGGGTGAATCAATATTCGCAGATATCAATTTTTTTTACCTTCTTTAACACATTATCCTTTACTTAATATTTATGTTCTATTCTGCATCAATAAATAAACATCCATACATATACACACCACATAAACAACACATAACACACATGATTTTTACGTGGAAACCCAAATGGGAGAAAACCACGAAATGCTTCTTTATAGCGAGAAAGAATACATTCAAGGAAGCACCAATTTCCTGTGTTTACCAGCACCAACTAGAAGGAGGCACCAACCCCATGGTTTTACAGGTGCTGAATTGAAGGAATCTTCCACTCCCTGTGTTTTCTCCAGCACCAACTGGAAGGAAGCGCTGACACCCTATCTGCTTTGTTTTACAGGCACCAACCTGAAGGAAGCTCGGAATCCCTGTATCCTTGCCCCATCCGACCACCCTGATGTCCAATGTATCTTACTTCCTTATTGATCTTCAACACTGCACACTTCTTCAGATATTCTGATGATAATTCTGTTGCGCGCACCTTCGTATGTAGATTGTACTCTATCACTGGGCTGCATAGATCACTTGAATTCTCAAACTTCTCAACTCACACTTTTGATGATGACATACGTCATATACTATGTGCTCGGTTGATCCTATAGTCCGCGTTTCCGTTTTAACGATCTAGTCTTCGTGACTGTAATGATCAACTCATACCGTGCTTTCAATTGATAGTTTGTTGTTAAAAAATGAAGCACTAGTAACAGAATAAACTACACACTTTCTGATGTGTCAGTTCTATTTAAGTGCTGCAGTTTCTTAGATGATCTGCAACGTCCCGTGCATCAAATAATTGGTCCATTCAATTTAACGCACTTTTCTCAGATCATCTGCATCATGATGCGTCTATCGGATCTTGCTATCGTTCTGTTGTTGCACATCAGATGGAGTTCTCAACTTTGCACATTTTCACTTCTGTTCATATGCATCAGCTAGACATCTGCGCAATATCTGATAAAATTTGGTTCTTTCTCTGCAACATCTGTGACTAAAACATCAAACACTTGCACATACTTTAATATTTCTTCCTTTAAGTATTCGCACATTCGTCAAAGATCTACAACATCATTCTATGCACCATCAAATCTTCAATCTACTGCATGTGCACATTCGGCTCTTTGCTAGATCATTCTATTTTGTCCATGATCCCATTGATGCCCCGAAAAACAAACTGAAACTTGCACTCAAAGCTCTTATGTTCTTTCCATCAAGCTTACATTCAATCTCCAACTTGCATCTCTATTTATACATTTCCTGCACGGATTGTATGTTCACAAGTTGGTCGTGACATCCTTCTTCCATACTTCATGGATTATGCATATTCCATGTGTCATCATTTGCACTGTTGATGTGTCATCTTTGATGTATCAAGCACCTTCAAGGTCCAAAACTTAGTGGGACTTCAAACCTTGGTGGTGTAACATTGCACTCTGGATGTACCATTGCATTACTGTTATGTGCACAATCTTACACTTCATCTTGATGTGTCCATGACTTGTGTTGTACCAACCCTTCTGGGTAATGCACCTTTGATGTTAATACTTTGCGGGATTTGCGCATACTCCAACTTCTTCTAAGTGGGTCTTTGACCTTTTCCGCTTTATCACTTGTGGGTAATGCGCACTTGGTATATTGATACTTAACGAATTATGCGCATACACCAACTTCTATTTGGTGGGTCTTTGACTTCTGCTACGTTATCACTTGTGGGACTTGCGCACCTGTTGTACCGTCGGTTGTGGAATTTTCTCATAGATGGTCTTCAACCGTTGTACCTCTCTAGGAACTTGCGCGCATTCCACTTACTAAAAGTATCTTCTGATTGGCTATGCTTGCAAGCTTTCAGGATTGTCCAACCAATAACTGCTTGCGCATTTCCAACTTTTAACCAAGCAACGCTCAGGCTTGCTTGCATACTCGTACCATTTGTTCAACCAAATCCTTGGATGCTTAAGCACTTGGACCATTCTCCAACCAACTCCTTGACTGCTTGAACACATGCACCATTTTCCAACAACTCCTTGGTTGCTTGAGAAAATGTACCATTGTCCAACCAACTCCTTGGTTGCTTGAGCACATGTACCATTGTCCAACCAACTCCTTGGTTGCTTCTATGTGAATGTATGATTTGGTGGACTTGATTTCTGCGCAAGGACCAAATACTGTAGGATACATTACTTGTATTCTTTCTTGAATTGGATTTCCATGATGTATCTTTGACACACATCTTCAGATTGGATGCACTTCTAGATATACTCCAAAGTTGCATACATGTATGTTACCTTAACTATTTGCATATATATTTGTGTTCTTCTTCATCTTGCATATGTACCACTTCAAAGTGGCTCCCATATAATTCTTCATACTTATGCAGGAATGATGTATCCACTTTGACTTCACTCGATATCAATGACTCAGATTGAATCAATTGACCTTCTCTTTGACATTAGTTGACAGCCAAATACTTGACATCAATGACAATCAATGCTCAACAATTTTTGGAACTTGACCACTCCATTGCGGAATGGGGTTGATAGGTGGATTGTTAGCCCATGACATGGTACCTATTGAGGGTATGCGATTTCCTCTAGGCATTGTGCTAGGATAAGTTTGAGGATGACCCCGCAGGACACTTCCTCCTATTAGGATATTTAGACACTTAGGAGTTAGTTAAGATCAAGTTGTTCTTATATATGTTAGGTAAAATGTGTTTCTTTAGTATGCATTAGCCTTGCATTTGAATATATGTAATCCAATGGTCACAATATATCTTGACATAGAGTGATACGACGGTTCAAATTATCCTCGATCTTAATGACCATTGATATGTGGCTTAACACCCAATTGGTTCGTGATCTCTATTTAAAGAGCATGGATGGTCATTTACTAGTTGATCGATTATGAGAAGATCATATATGTAATATTCTTTTCTTTGCATAATAATATTGCCTCAAGTAGATATTTGGATGGGGCCATGGAGTGTTTCCCTATTGAGGGTTAAACGACGTGAAAACATTGGTGTGTTGATTTGTGTTCTATTTGTGTGAGCGGATCCTCAAGGTGTTTGATCTTTTGTAAGTGCCCTGTGATAGTCAAACCCTACCCATCTTTGGAGGATAAACCCATGTGGTGTTTATGTTCCAAGGTCCAAAAATTTTGCCAGGAATATTGAAATTCCATTATAAAGGGTTTCCCCCAGAAGTAGAACCTGGCCAAATATGTTATCATCATGGCCTCTCGGTAAAAAATACTATATGCTAGATAGAGTTCCTACAGTTGGGTGGAACATTGCAGCCACACATTTAGTTGCCCAAATAAAACTATTCTAGTTAAGTATTAACATGTGTGCTCATTGTTGTTTATGTTTTAAATGTATAAATGTTCTTGAATCATGGCAATGCTATTATTACTTATTCTGGTCAAGTCATCTAACTAGTAGTCTCATGATGATAATGATGCCAAAGAGGGAAATATTTCATCTGATTGAGAAGGTATATTGAATGTTATTTATCTCATGCTAATATTTCTCATTCATGTTCAATGATAATGATTCTAATGGATTCTACTTGTACACATTATACCATAGCAATAGCTTGTGATTATGCCTCATTACTAAGTAGATTTCATTACCATTTTTTTTGAAAGTATTGTTACCTGAAATAATTATTCTCAACATGAATGGAACTTAAAATTAAAAACAAATATAATTCTGCTGCAAAGGCTCTATTAAAGCTTTGGGTAGAGAAATTAACAATGATTTACATAGTGGGCTTGGGATAAATGTTAGTATTTATCTCTGGAGGCACTCCACATGTTTGTCTTGTATGCGGAAGTGGTCGTTCTTTTACATTACCCAGGCACTTGACTTTTATATATTTTAATAAAGTGGCTCTTTATAAAGTGACTTTTTATGTAATTATTTTTATAAAGTGACTTTATGAGATAAAAGTGCACTTATTTCATAAAGTGAAATTACTTTATTAAAAATTGTAACTGATTCATTTTGGAGGGAATGAATCTTGTCCCTTGATGACAAGATTAGATCTTGTCCATCGGATTTAGGGATGGGGAAGGTGAAAAGTCATTTTACCGTTATAAGAGCAAGCCTACGGTAGTGTGCAAGACACAATTTTCCAAGAGTGTGAGCATTTGGCATTGTTGAGTGTGTGAGAGAGAAAGATTCTCAAGTGGGTGGCTTGAATACCTAGGTGAGGGACTCTTATCCCAAGAAGAGGTGGCTCGAATCCCAACGCATCTTGCTGCTACTATTTGTTGGTCCATACAGTTTTGTTGGCATGTTGTCCAAGAAGTTTGTTGCTGCACATAAATCGAGAGTCTGCACAGAAATAGAGGTGGGCACATAAATCGAGGCAGTAGAGGCCGTACAGTAATGCTATTCCGAGCACATTTTTCGAAGGAGTGAAGGTTGTATTGTCTATTGTGCTGTACAACAGTTATGGGATCAAATTTCGAGGTGGGCACATTTTCCTAGGTGTTGGTACAGTCCAATTAAATGTTGTTTTTAAGCTGTTGTAACACTGTAAATGCCTGTACATGCTTAATATAAATTTTTCTCTTGGACTAGTTTTCCCCTTGTGGGTTTTTCCAGGGTCTGTATTGACCAAAAATTACCATGCATGCAATTTTCAGACTGCTATTATGATAATTTTCCCGCTACTAATAGTGTCAGCATGAGTATTTCAGCTTGTTGTTCATTATTTTAAGTGCATGTAAATTGTCATTTAATTTAGTGACTACCTAAGTCTGAAATATGGGTTACGCTAGGTGTTTGGATGGTTGTTCTAAGCCTGTTTTTCATCAACAAATACTTATAATTTATGATGTAGTCGTTAAACTCAAACTAATTGGTGTGGCATATGCTGTTTGTATTGTCATACAGTTTAAAATAATTGTTTAAGACTTTGGTTAACCCATCCATTGCTACATGATAGTAATTAATATTGGATTTGTAAATTCACATGTGATTGCTTACTCTCTTGAGAATTCAAAGCTCATTGTGATATTGAGATGCCAAAATCTAAAATCTACCATCGAGGATAAGGGATGAATTTACCTATATAAGCTATGGTTTGTGGTATTGTAGCTGCAATAATAATGTTACGATCTTTATACAATCATGCATTGACTAATGGACTTACGTGTCTCTAGAAGTAAAGTTTAACATGTAAGTTGTTGAGAGTGAGATTAATGTTAATGTTAGTTAGATAGTTATGTTTTAATTCAATAAACATACTCTAATGATTGAATGTTATTACAAATGAAGTGCTTTATTGCACATATGTGAATTATAATGTATGGAACTTTGGGGTTGTCTTTGGGGGTCTTGTCTTATTTAGAGTTTAAAGGAAGAAATTTTTTTACACCCCATTCCCCAACTGATTCCTAAGGGTAACATATGTGTTACAAAATGGTATTAGAGCGAGCTATAACACTAGGGCCTATTGGACCCATGTTCTTGCTCGTAAGTTGTGTGTGGAACAAAGCATAAACTAATTAGGTGTATGGTTGCTTGCACAATTAATTACTGTGTCGGTATGCATACCTATTGAAAAGTATGTTGAATGCATATAGTTTCATCACTGATTATGAAATTTTGTAAGAGAAGAAATGAGATGAGAATGAGGCTTATGTGCCATAAAAATTGATTTTGATGAAGCTTAAATCTTGTAAACTCTTACATACTTATTTTTGTATTATGCTTCTAATATATGGAAAAGTATTGTGCCATTATAAGATAGGAGTATGGTCCAATCTTAAGTAGAGACATGCTTTTATACTTAGTATGAATACTAATTATAACATGACAAATATATCTTTAGGGTGGTGATCTAAAATAGGCATTGTAGAATGCCTTATTGGCCATAGAGGCTATAGTTTAACTACTATGATTGTTATTAGAGCATGCAAAATGGTATACATATTGCTAATATGTATGAATGCATGGTTGCATAGGGTTTTCAAGCATATGAAATGTGATGGACAATCAATACATATGAGGGTGCATATGACTCTTCATCCTTATCCTTTTGAATGCATTTGAACTAAACCTATTTAATATAAAAGTTTGTATATTAATGATTTGAGGTATGTCATTATGTATGATTAAAGGATTTTCATGCTTACTACAACTTATTGCCATGCATTAAGATATGATTGATTAAGTTTTGATAAAGAGGTATTTTCTCATAAACATTGAATGAAAAGTATGTGTCATCCTGAATAAGACCTACCTCAGTTAAAGGTAAATTGTAGTGGATAATGGTGTTGTAAAACTTAGAATGGAATGAAACATGTTGACATAACAATTCAGTGCCTTGAATAAGGGAAAAATTGACGGTGTCCTTACCTACCAAGCATAACTTTGATTGTAAGAATTGAACATTTGTGTGTGCTATGACCTAGCCTACCTTTGAGTCAAGAGCAGTAACTTGGCATAAATGAGAGCTTTGACATCTTAGATAAGTGTATTAAATGGTATGATATTATAAGGTTTTAGAACTTCGAATCAACTTCCAAATAGGATTTTGAATAAATAGTATGAGTATGCAGGCTAAGTATAGCTAACTGTTTTCAGCCAGTGTTTTCACATCTATTTTCTTGTGATGGTCTGAGTATGACATCAGAGCGGTAAATTGCCTGTAAATCCACTGCAATGTGCCCTGTTGTCATCAGTGCACCCTAGATGTGTGGAATCCTTACAAGTATCAATCATGTACCATATATCCCTAATTCCTTGTTGTTATTGTTATGTTGAGTATGGTTTCCAGTTAGTCTGCTATAACAGACTGGTCAATTGGACAACAACTGGAACCATTCCCTGAATTAATTGGTTGTGCGCAACCCTGATTTGTAAGCCTTAGAAGGAAAAATATTTTGGTAGATGATCCGAGGTTTGGGTTTCCTTTGTATGCACCATTAGGAAGGTGATTCCTAAGGGACTGTTGAGAGGTGAAGGGGTACCTTGTTGGTGTTGTGTGGGGAGGGTAATGTGGACCCCAAGCTAGTCGAGTTTGTGTAATGTGTCTATAATATGGAGGTGATTTAATAAATGAAAACCCTCACCTTACTTAGAGACATTACATTAAAATGACACATTAACACCTTTCACTGAGACATTGCATTGACAACATTACACTGACCATTACATCGAAACATTTCACTAATACATTACACTAAAATGTTACACCAATAATTTACATTGAGATAAGACTTGAGACTTAATCAAACTTGGAATTGTGTGATAATTTTGGTATCTATTGTAATAGATGACCTGTGTGTTCAAGTGTAATATGAATTTGTTATTGCATCACTGGAAGTTAGTGTAATGCTAATTGTGCTAAGACAAGAGTTTATTGTCTGGTTATATGAGACAAGAGTTTACTGTTTGAATACCTTAGCAGGAGTATTGCTGGTATGATGAAAGACCGACTACATGCTTGAACAAAGGATTAATAAAGGCAACAAATCCCTGAAATCTAATGCTGGGGTACCAAGATGGTGCAATGTTGATATTCTTATGGGTTTCTATATTATCCTAAGACTGAGACTTAAATCAAAGACAAACATATTGATATATTTAATAATAATAAATTAGCAAGATATGTTATTTCAAACAACTGTGGGGATTCCCCGATTGTATGCACATCTTTGTGTTGGATGGGGCATGCAATGCAGTAGCAAGTCAAGCTAGGCCCAGGGAGCCCAAAAGAGCTAGTAAAGAGGTCTTGGACTACACTGTACCAGAGACCATAGTTCCCCTTATGGTATCCATTGCTTGATGGTCGGGAAAAGGAAATAGGTGAATGACCAGGGGTGTGTCTTTTGTTTACAGAGATTGAAATAATGATTGCGAAATTTTTATGTACACATGTACACCATGAGGAGGCTTGCACGAGTGGTTCCATAAAGAGATGACCCTCATGTGTGTGTTAAAATGGTAGAACTTTTGAGAAAAGAAGAGAATGCATGTTGTTGCAAAAGTTACCTTGGAATCGTACATCCAAACAACATGTATATATTTGAAAATGATTTAATGATATTTTATGTACAAAGTTTGGCACGATTGCTTAAATGTTAAGCAGATTGGTTGGAAGTACCAATCTCAATGTACCATGAAAGGAATATTTGGATATTCATGTGTCAATGTATAACTTGTGGATATGATATATTTTATGATGCTAACAAATATTGCATGTGCAATAGGTTATGATTCATTAGGGTTGTTGGCCAAAAAATGTATAATATGTTAAAAGCAATTAAGCTAGGCCCAAGACCAAGATACTCAATAACAGTGGGAATTAATGAATAAGGTGCCTCCTCTACTAGAACATTTTAATTTTGTGAGGACACAGTTGTGGCAAGCCACTGTTGAAATGCAACAAATTAAAAAAGTCATGCAAGATTTGGATGGCTATACTGTAGGAGAGCAATAAGTCCATTTAGGAGCTACGAGTGCTAATCCACCAAATTAATTTATAAGCACATGCAACTAATCTAACTTATTGAAAATAGGAAATTGCTACTAGAAGGAAGAAGCAAAATAAAATAAAAAAAGAGGATGAAAGAGAAGCCATCCAACGAAAATTATGAAAGCAAATTAGTTATCTTTAGTTTTCCTTCCTTTTTTATTTTAAGTAATCATACATATGTACATGTTTTACTTTGATTTTGAAAAAACCTTATATTTGTTTGTTGTAGAGCACATGTGTGACTAGATGTAAAGGGTCTTGAATATATCTGACAAAGATGCTAGACATGTGGCTGCCCTAGAAATCCGGCAAGGGAAACTAGAATTGTAAAAGAATTGCCATTGTGTAAAGGCAATTAGAAGTTGAAAGTAATGTATGATATAATAGGAACATTGAGAACGATGTTAGTTTAAGGGGGAGATAATGTAATATCCCTCTCTTTTGACTCCTATCTTTTGTAATTGAAATACAAGGATGTAAATGTGATTGTGTACTAGTACTTGGTGAGGAGCCCAAGGCCAAGGCCCCACCAGTGAACGTTTTAGCATTAGATAGCATTTTGATTTTATACTAGAAACCATGCACTAACTAAAGCATGGTGACATCGAATGTATGTTGTAGATTGCAAATGATGAATTAATAAAATAACCCAGGGGATAAATGTGCAAGGCAACTGAAAAGAGGGGCAACGATATCCACCAAGGAGAGAGGTTAATGGTTAGGAAGTCACGAGAATGTAATTGATGATGATGAGTTGTCATCATGGTGCTTTGGGCACTGAAAGAAAAGTGAACTATTGATGTTCACTTAATTGCCTAAAGAACGATAAGTGTTAACCTAAGTTTAATATTAGATTTTAAGCATTGTGAAACAATGTTGACATTCACATAGAATGACGAATGAATTAGCATTCGCTTGCAAGCGAATACCGAGCTTTTGTGATTATACTATTTACTTACTAGCTTAAAGCTAAATATTATGATTACGAGCCCAAGCGAGATTACATATTATTAGTATCTAATTAATATAATGAGTGATGATCTCAGCTAGGAGGAGAGATGTCCCTAGAAGTTTTGATGGAAGGACGATCCAATTTATTGAGCAATTCGTTATGCAATTGCAATCGTTATTCATAGAGATCGCTTTGGGAAAAAGGCAAAGAAGAATTCATTTTACAAATTAATACAATTAAAATCATCTTTTAAAGAAGAGAAGCGTTGTGTGTTTGAATATCAGAAACAATTGCTTACAAATCTTATTCTCATCATATATAATACTGAGAATAATCATATTATATATATATATATATATAATAATAATAATAAGAAAGGTAATAGCCATTTATTTAGCTGCATTCCTTTTAGGTTTATAGAAAACAATTTAAATACTTAACTTATGAGAAAAGCAAATATTTAAAAATAATCAGTTAAGGTTTTCTTTGGCAAAGAAAAAGGGAAATCCAGAATGCCTATTGAGGAAAATCGTTAGGGTTTTCCCTCAAGTGATTTTTTTCAAAAGAAAAAAAACATATTATTGATATTCATGGAGAACCAAATAGTACATCGATGATCTTAGTCTCTAATAGACCGATAAACAATAAACATGAGAATAGAGCTCATTTCTGAGTGTGTTGGAGAAAACTCACTATGGCTTGGGGTAGACCACAACAGACAGTTGACTACCAGAAATTAACTCAATTCTCAGTACTATGATATATAAATGACAATGCTAAGATAATGAAGAATATAACCAACCTCGATCCAAACGTTTGATGTAGATCCCCGTTGGAGCTTTTCAACCTGTGCACTTGAATCTGCAAATTAGTCTTGACAGCCAATATACAACAAGTACATATAATATATAAATGACATTAATATCATCAATAGCAATGGCCCATGATATCACAAGTAAATGCAACCCAATGTAATATAAACAACATTTACAACATTAATGGATGAGAATATGAGTATTTATATTAATAAATAAGAAGAAGTACAATGTGATACGACCTCTTGCCAGCAACCAATCTGAACCAAGATCTAGGTCAATCCACTTGCGCCTCCACCACTTCAATCCTCCATGAATGACAAACTCAAACTATGATAGGAGTTTGGAAGGTGAACATAAAGGGTTCACAACTACAAGGATCAATGAGTGTAGACTCAAGATAGGGCAAAAATCCACTAGAGTTCTCTTGCTCTTCTTTCTCTTCCCGTCTATAAGCCATATGTGCTCAATATATAGTCCTCTCAAAGGTAAGCGAAAAGACACATCGAGACATTTCGGGGCAAATGGAGGGCCAAAGGTCACCCTATGATCGCTTTTTGGGAGTAAAAAGTAATAAACTAATGATTTTTACCATTTTACATGCTACCCGCGGGCTATAGTGATGCAACTCATGGGTACGCCCACTGTAATGATGCAGCTAGCGTACAAGGGAAAAAATAGGGGAAAATAGTGTCTGAAGAATATGAAGTGGATGTGAGTCAGTGAAATGGATTCTGCAGGCAAAAGACTGCTGATGCTCACAAGGTGGAAAATTACGTTGTAACACTGAGCATCCCCATTCTTCACCAAATAAACTATAAGTTCAGAAACACTGTCAAAACATAATACAGTTCAAAAAACTTTCCTCATACTAAGGACAAAATATGTAGCTGAAGCAAAACAAAACAAAAAATTAGTCATAAAATCTTAGAGTTTGAGTTCCCATATCGTAGATATGAGAGTCCTGGATTTCTTCCCATATTAAAACCCCAACTTCACCTTCCATTGTCAATTTTGAGAGCTTATCTGCAAGAGAGTTGTGATGTCTATAAATATGCTCAAAATCTATATTAGTGAAGAGTTGTATTTCTGCACTGATCCTTTTTCACCAATGCATGAGGATTGTAACTTTTAATTTGTAATCTCCTTTCGCCCATTTTATTGTTAACCGCCAATCCCCGTAAACTTTAAGATCACAAACCCGAAAATGTTGGCCACCTTCAAAACTCACCAAAGTGATTTATCATTTTGAAGAATAAGTAAATTGAAATCACCATTATAAAAGAAACGGTTAGGGCTTCCTCTTTTGTCTCAAAGAAGAACGCTTCGAGGAGGTGGTAGGAAATTGGAATAGCAAGAGCATAAACGGGGTGGGTAAAGTGCAGTTATCAAAGAGGCGAGATTTTTTTATTTTAATAATGATAGAGTTCAGAAGCTTGGGATGGTTTTCACATTGCTGGAATTACAAAGATTAGTAGATAGTAAGAGTTGCTGCTACCATGTATTAAGACCAAAACCCTAGATGCAAGTCTGTTCGCCGTGTTAGAATGAGCCCAATATCTCCTGCCCTATATGCATGCGCTGAAGAGACGGATTACAAGAATGAAATGAATCCTTGCCAGGAGTCTCAACTCGTGCTAACCGGAATGGTAGTAAGGTTGGAGCTGAGATGTAAATCTAGGTATGACTTTCTATTCTATTTGAATAAATATTTTCATTCTGTATGTTGAAGAGGGGCGACCACTGCGGGAGGTCGACCCCAGATCGACCAGTGCCATCTCGTCGTTTACTGAAGAGTTTGAATTAAGTAAGCCCTTTATCTGCACTGAGATCTTTCCCTTTTATGGCTCTGCTTTGAGCTCTTTCTTTTAATGGCTCTGTGTCAAGTTCCTTTCTTTTTAATGGTTTGTGTTAAGTTCTTTTCTTAAGAACATTACATGGAAAGTTCGTCGTATTATATGGTTGTATTGATGTTTTCTAAGATCAAGCGGAAATTCTCTTAGAGAGTCATCCCTTGAGTCTATCACCGCTGTATATTCAAACTCATTACAGAAGGGTGACCTCCATAGAGGAATTGACCCATCTTAACCAGCATTTGATGTAGGTTTTCCAGGGCAACTTCTGTAGAAGATCGACCCCAAGTCTTACTTAGTTGTCTCTTACAGTAATAGGAGGGGCGACTCTGATGGGAGGTCAACCCCTGTATATGTTAAATTATTTAAAGAACACGTATTTAAATTCTATTCTTGAGAATGTGGTTCTACAAGTAAAGAGCCTAAGAGCCTAGCTCTATTCCCGTGATTGATTTATGTATATTAGTTTACATTATTTTCTATAAAGACTGTAATCCGTTAATAATAAAAAAGGGCAATTCTATTTCCCTAATGTTCTTAGTAAAAGATTGCAGTCTGTTAATATTTGGAGAAAGTGATACTTTTCTTAGTTCTAATATAATAATGCATAGATGCACAGAACTCTATGTAATATGTTGGAAAGACACTACTCCTTTAATATACCAGACCAATGTTTTTCAAGGGCTAATAACCTCAGAATTTTTATTTATGGTTTAAAGAATAGAACTGTGTGTTGAGAACTGAGTCTTACATTGGTTTATTAGAAGCTGAGTCCTATGCTTAATAGCCAAGCTTAATATCTAAAGAACTGCGAGTTCTGGTTACTTTTAGTTGTTTGAAACCAAGCTATTTTTATGGAAAAGAGTTGAAGTTCGCTAAACAGTAAATAAAAGCACCAATTCATATTCATAGGTCCTTAGTAGTAGTTCAATAAACAAAAAATAACTGTTCAATAATAGCACCAATTCTATTTCATATTGCTAGCTAACTCTTAACTGTTTTATTTGTTTGTTGAGAACCTATTGTCTTAGCTATTTAAATAACTGTCTGATAAGCCTAGCAAGTGTCTTGGGGTTAGTGTTCAGGCTGAGTTGAGCAATCTCTTAAGGATTCTTATTATGCCTTTGTCTTAGTGGATTCATTGCCCAATTCAGGGGTGGCCTATCGACAGAAAAATACTATATGCTGTACATAGTGTCTACGATTGGATGGAACATTGCAGTCACACATTCAATCGTCCAAGGAAAACTATTCCAGTTAAGAATCAACTTAATGTTATGTTCTCATTGTTGTTTATGTTTTTAAATGTATAAATGTTCTTAAATCATAGCAATGTTATTTACTTATTCATGTCAAGTCAACTAAATGGTATTCTCATGATGATAATGACGCCAAAGAGGGAAATATTTCATTAAATTGAGAAGGTATGCATGTTATTTATCTTATGATAATATTTCTCATTCATGTTCAATGATAATGATGCTAATCAATTGCCATTGATATAGTTCAATAATTCAAAAGTGTATTGTACAATGGATGCTACTTGTACAAGCAATACCATAACAATAACTTGTGATTATGCCTCATCGCTAAGTACATTTCGCTATGGAACTTAAAATTAAAAAACATATAAAATTATGCTGCAAAGGCTCATTAAAGCTTTGGGTAGAGCAATTAACAATGATTTATATAGTGGGCTTGGGAGAAATACTTATAATTAATGATGTAATCATTAAACTCTGCAAAGGCTCATTAAAGCTTTGGGTAGAGCAATTAACAATGATTTATATAGTGGGCTTGGGACAAATACTTATAATTAATGATGTAATCATTAAATTCAAACTCATTGTTGTCGCATATGTAATTTGTATTGTCACAGTTTGAAATAATTGTTTAAGACTTCGGTTAACCCCTCCATTGCTAAATGGTTGTAATTAATATTGGATGTGTAAATTCACATGTGATTGCTTACTCTCTTGAGAATTCAAAGCTCATTGTGATCTTGAGATGCCAAAATCTAAAATCTACCATAAGGATAAGAGCTGAATTTATCTATATAAGCTATGGTATGTGATATTGTAGTCGCAATAATAATGTTATGATCTTTATACAATCATACATTAACTAATGGACTTACATGTATTTATAAGTAAAGTTTAACATGTAAGTAGTTGGGTGAGATTAATGTTAATGTGAATTAGATAGTTATGTTTTTATTCAATAGACACACTAATGATTGAATGTTATTACAAATGAAGTGCTTGGTTGCACATAGGTGAATTATACTCTATGGAACTTTGGGGTTTTATTTAGGGGTCTTGTCTTGTTTAGAGTTAAAGGAAGAATTTTTTTTACGCCCCATACCCCAACTCCAACCCGTTACTAAGCATAATGGGTGTGTTGCAAATTTTTTTTATAAATTTTTCCAATGTTTTTTTTGCATAACGGGTGTGTTGCAATTTTTTTTTATAAAGTTTTCCAATGTTTTTTTTGTAAGCTAGTACCTTACACAAGGAGTTCCTTAATAATACACACATTCACCGTATATTCTACATCCCATGGGCAAGTTTTCCAATGCTTTCAAAAAACAATTTATTAAAATTTTATTCTTATTTTTTAATTATAAATTTCAGAAATTTTAAATTTCACTCTTTCCATTTTTTGATTGGTCAAAGAGGTTATCAATGTGATATAAATATGGAGATTTCAAAAACCCAACAATAATGGAGCATGACAATAATCCACATATTAGATTAATCATTTCATTAGAAAGACATGTTTATACACTCCATGTGAATCAATCAATTCCTATAATCACTCAACAATCATCCCCTAAATTCACCCACAAGAGATTATCTTAATCTCAAATTATTTCTATGAGATATGAACACTATTAACAACTATAACAATTATATTTAATTAGACTAGGAATCTCACAAATGATTCATTAACCCAACATTTCTTCCCCATAATAATCAATTGGGAAGATTCGAAGAACATCTCTGAATTTGTAGTACTTGTCCTTTTGTAGTGCCTTCGTGAAAATATCTGCAACTTGCTCTGTGAAAATATCTGCAACTTGCTCTTTTGTTTTGCAATACATAATCTCAAGTACACCTTTCTGAACTAGATTTCAAACAAAATGATATTGTATATCAATGTGCTTGGTCTTCTAGTGAAACTAGATACTTAGCCATCTAAATATCACTTTTATTATCATAAAACAATTGTGGGTTGTTCTTGTTGCTCATGTTGATCCTCTAAAATTATTCTTAGCCAAACTACTTCACATTTTGTTATAGTTGCTGCCTTATAGTCTACTTTTTCCGTGGAAAGTGAAAATGTAGGTTGTTTCATAGTACTCCAAGCAAATGTTGTTGAACCCATGCTGAATGTATAACCATAAGTAGACTTTTTATCATCCATACAACATGCCCAATATGAATCTTTGTAACCAATCAACTTGAAATACCATGTAGATCTATATACCAAACCATAACCAATTGTAACACATCGATACCTCAACATTGTCTTGGCTTATTTCCAATGCAACTCTTGTGTATCTCACATAAATATTGAAACCATCTTGACTACACAAGATATATTTGGTTGAGTTGTAGTTAGGTAGATCAAATTTCCAAGCATTTGACAATATAGAGTATTATCAAGTGGATTGAATTCCTCATTTCTATATAACTTCAAACCGATTTCGAGAGGGGTTGTGGCTAGTTTGTGACTCATCATGTTGAACTTCCACAAAATATCCCAAGTATACTTAGAACGTATCTTAAAAATGATGAACTTCCTCATCATGTTGAACTTCCATTGATTTATTCCATTCTTCCTTACTCGATGCTTCTGCATAGCTACATGGCTCATCCATTTTCATTACTTGAGTCAAGAGAAAAATTCACAATCTCGTGTGGTCTATTGACTTTTCTCTCAAAATTTATATGATTCAAACATGTTATTGTTTGAATGTCCTTAACTAGCCACTTGGACTTCCTCTTGCCTTCATCTATATTAGCTATCTTAGAACTAGATCCATCAACAATGAAAACTCCATGCTTGCAACGATGAAAACTCCATGCTTGCTCATTTCATTTTAACATCATCTAAACTTATAAATTCCTTGTTCATCAAACACAACATCTCTGTTTATTATAATTTGTATTTTTTGGCGATCAAATAACATGTAACTTCTTGTTTTTGTGTTATACCCAATGAAAATATACTTAATACTTAAGGACATGTGCATATGTAATGCATTCACAAAATTTCATGTGTGCAACACTAGGTTTGTATCTTGACCATGCTTCATTTTGCATTAAATTAAAAATTTCTCTTGTAGGACACCTGTTCAAAATGTAGACTATTTTATGAACTTCTTTAGCCCAAAATTCCTTGTCAGGTTGCTTTGTTTTCAACATACTTCTTTCCATCTTAATAATGGTAAATTATTGTTTTACTATTTATCTTGCAAAAATTCATGAATTCATGAGTTTTATGTTCTCCTCATTATCTAATCTAAGGGTGAGAATCTTCAAGCCACTTAGTTTTCAACCATCTCCTTGAAATGATAAAAAAAAGTACAAAGACTTCTGAATTTTCTTGCAAAAATAAACCCATGTTTTTCTTGAATAATCATCAATAAAGGTTAGAAAGTCCCTTGCCTTTCCAAAATACAAAGTCTCGATGGGACCATATAGATCTAAATGTACCAATGCAAGATGATCTTTGGATTTCCAATCTCTATTTGAGAAACTCTTCCTATGTTGCTTCCCTAGTATGCATCCTTCACAAATCTCATTATCAACTTAAAGATATGGACGATCATTCACTTTTTTAGTCTTCCTCTTCAACACCAAATTCTTGAAATTTAGATGTCCCATTCTCAAATGCCAAAGCTTGTTATTCATCGCTTTGGTGGCCTTTAAACTTTGTGACTCACTTGAGGCAAAAGTGAGTTTGAAAATCCTATCTCCAGTCATTTCTCCTCTTCCCACAACTGCATTTTTGTTAAGTTTGTCGCGATTAATCTTTCTTTGTTATCAAATATTAAGTTATATTTTTTCTCCGTCATCTACCCTACACAAAGTAGGTTCTTTTTCAATGTTGTTGCCAATAATGTATCATCAATAAACTTCTTGTTTCCATTCAATGATGGAATTGCCAGCATACCTTTCCATTTAACTTCATAAGCACTATCATCTCGAAATATCTATTTACTAGAATAATTGTCATCTACTTTTGTGAACAATTCCCCTTGAGATGTCATATGTGTTGAACAAATCGAATCAAAATACTATGCCTCACATTTTTCATTGTGTGTCATTAGACTTAAGATAAATAAATTCTCCGTTCTAGTATCTTCTACAACAATATTGGCACCCTTATTTGGAAAATCATGCATTTTACCTTTTCAATCTTTCATAAAATGACCAAATTTATTACAATGATAGCACTATACCCACGATATTTCTCTAAACCCATCTCTTCCTCTTCCTCTTCCCCTTCCACTTCCACAAGATGCTTCTCTCCTTCTTCCTTTGAAGAACTAACTTGGAATTCTTCCTCCACGTTGTTGAAGTGGATTAATTTCCTTCATAATTATTGGAATTATGTAAATAATTTGTTGATGTGGCTTATTATTTTGATAAATTTGATGTTGTCCTTTGCTACTTTCTCTTCCTTTATATTGTGGAAAAAGCATGTTCCATTTTATCATTTGTGTTGTTTTCTTTAACCATTAGCAAGTAACAACTCAATTCATGAATTTTCATTATGTTTAAATCTCCAGAGACAATAATACTAGTGGTTACCACTTGGAATTTAGGCACAATCATACTTAAAATTTTCTCAAGCATTCTTATTTATGGGATATCTTCACCTAACAACCTCATTTGATTAACAATATCCTGGATTTTTATGACATAATCATTCATAGATTCATTACAACACATCTTCACATTATCAAATTTGCTTCTTAATTTTGCTATTTAGCTGTTGCTGCACCTTTATATGTATTCTTTAATACATCCTAGGCTTGTTTAGATGATTGATTCTTGTAAATATAGATTCATTAACTACATTGCCTATGAGAGAAAGCACTTCATTATCTTTCTTTATAAGTTCCTTTAAAGATTGTTTTCCATTAGCATCCAATGCTTTATATTCTTGATCAGAAAGAAAAGCATACCCTTCAGTTACAAGATCCCATAAATCTTTGGATTGTATTCTTTTGCTCCAATAGAAATAATTTCTGCTAGTGAGTTTAGGTAACACAATATTACTTGTCACCATTGAAAAAGAGCAAGAGAGAAAAAATAGAACTTAAGATCAACACAATTTGTCCACTTAAGCCGAGATGAGAACACAGTGTATCGAAACAGGACTCAACCTCCACCAAAATGTATCCTTATATTAATTTTTAGTACAAATATGAGTGCATCATTTGTGCAATTACAATCAAATCTCTTTTGAATGAAATATAAAGGGAAATGCAGGCCCTTGTACAAATTCTTAGTTGGCTTGCTGATTTGCATGAGGATCCTTGAGTTCTTGTGTGAATAGGGAGAGAAGCTGATCCTTATGCCTATCAATAAATCATTTTAAGAAAGCTGGTTTGCACATTGTTGGAATCCACATCTTATATTTAGTTGTTGAGTTTAATAAAGTGTACTTTTAGTATAATAAAGTGTACTTTGAGTATAATAAAGTGTACTAGGGTTTTTGTAGGTTAGGGTTTCAACTCAAGTATAAAGGCAAGTTGAGGTAGAGGGTTAAGGCACATTCATTATTCACTCAAAGTCAATTTGATCGGAAGGTGATTGATTTCATCTATGTAGCACAATTAGAGTGCTAGAGAGGATCTAAGTTCAACAACCAAGCATAGAGTAGTGTGGAGGTCCATATAGGACATATTTCTTAAAGTAGTACGAACATGTCCATAGAGTTGTATAGAACAAGTACATATAGTCATATGGTTGACTTGTACAATAGGCGACAAACAACATGTCGTTTTCTCAGTTTTTGGTAGCCACTTTTCCTTAGTGAGTGTGCAAATTTGTTTCATTTGAGTTTATCATACGACTGTTAGTTTGACAGTGTTTGGAGGTTTCCTTGTAAGCTTTAAGTTATTAATAAAAGGTTGATTTCAAGGAGTAAATTTTCTATCTATTGTGTTTTTATTTCATTGTTTACTTTCTAGCTATATGTGTTATTACTACTATGTGAAAGAATTTAATTTCAACAATTAAATCATAGTTTAATTTTAGATGAGAGCATAAGTGCAGTAGCCACCTAGGGTTTGGAAAATTAACATGGTATTAAAACTTCTCTGATTGAGATTATCTGAAGAGTTTATAGTAGTAGATAAACTATCAAGAGCTAAGACTAGTGGCAATAGGTTTTCAGAGGTAATGCTTAACAAAGTTGGGAATTTGTGTATGGATCATAGACGGTATCAACTAGCCTCAGGTATGAGGACATATTGAATGTTGCCTCAAATTTTCTATCATGGAAAGTCAAGGTATCTCCTCTATTAGAAGAGAATTATCCATCATATGTCGTTAAGGATGTTGTGACTTCGTCGATAGATCCACAGTTTTTGGTAGCTCACAAGAAGAAAGAAATGAAGGCCAAACAAATGATTATGTATGCTATAAAGAATCATCTAATCCCTCATTTATCCAAGAAAAATACGGTGAAGGAGATGTTTGATGCCTTTGTTAGCCTTTACTAGAGAAAAAATATAGATGGGAAGATGATATTACATAACAGACTCATATCTATTGAGATGACCAGATCAGACACTATCACTAGTTATTTGATGAAGGTCATATGGATTCATGATCAAATTGTAGTAGTTAGGAAGAAGGTTGAATACAAGGAGTTAGTGAAACGAGCATTCTTAGTGGGAAAAATTTGTCCAGGGTGTTTGTGTTCGAGATAATATTTCCTCATGGGAAAGACTTTGGGATGACTATATCCAAGAGGAGACTTGAATGGATTCAAAAGCCAACAAGTAGGGATGTGACAATAGCCATGGCCTAATTGGTCAAATAAAGAAGGTTGGAGGTAAAGGACGTAGAAAGGGTAAGGTAAAGACTGAGGAGTCAATGCCACAAACATGGAAAAAAGAGCTTGAGTAAAATCAAGTGCTTTTTATGTCATAAGCATGGCCATTATGCATCACAGTGTCTAGAGAAGAAGAAGGGTAAAGGGAAGCAACAATAGTATCATGTAGCAGCCTCATCTGAAACTCACATGAACTAGTTTTATGCCAATTTTGAGAAGGATTTCTTGATGGTATCTTACCTTTCTTCTAGTACAAGTGTGAAGAACACTTGGTATGTGGATATTTGAGTATATAGGCATATAGCATCATCTCATGAGTTGTTTTTGAGTCTAAGAGAGTACATCGACTTAGGATTCCATGTCGATCTTGGTGATGATGCCAAGCATCTAGAAGTAGAAGTTGGTACCATTCCTTTCCAAATCTAGTTAGATAACTCTTTAGACTTTGATGATGTGTTGTTTGTTCTAGGTCTTTGGAAGAATTTTATTTCAATTTTGGTGATGGATCCCAATATTAGGTAAGAAAATGAATCTAAATCCTTTTCTAATTAGTCATTTTGGTCCAAGAAGGGAGTAATACGATATCAAGTTGGTGAATGATGTGTGCATCCTAGTTAGGATTATAAAAGATTTCAGTTTGTATATTCTAGATGTTGTAGTCTTCCTTTCTCTAATTAAAATGCACATTTGACATTGACGAGGTTGGTTGTTAGCAGTATCTTGTTGACACAGGTCTTGAACTGATCCCTTTTTGACATCCGGAAGGTATCAAGCCAATTTTTCTCAGAAGAACAGATAATAGGAACAATTTACTTACAGTTCGTTGGTGAAACTCAAGATAAAATGAAGGAGTTCCAATATTGCGGGATTTTGTATGAATCGATGCGCAGGACAAGCATAATCTAAAGGGAGAACTACAATTACTGAGCACCGGTATCTGTGTTCGATGATCTCTGAAGGTATATCTGACTGGGGCCTAGTCCCCGAAGACTGGACAGAGCTCAACGAACTGCCACTACACTTGTTGTCTTTCATAATGCGCTTTACGCAGTCATAGCATAGACACTACCAGTTCATTTTGTTTCATAGTTTAAAAAAATAGATATTTAAGCAGTATGGCCTGGATTACACAAAAGGCCCCATTTTTGTATGAACTCAGTTATTAATATGATTTTGAGAAGAAGACATTAAAGACTTATGATGTTGAAACAATGATTTTAAAGTAAATGAAGATTCCTATTTTCCCAGTTTATTGAGTAATCTTTTGTTCCACTGTCACCTTGGATAATAGCCCATCCATAGATAATTACAGGGGCATGTGTGTTAATTTAGATTTACTGCTTTCATATGGATGGGATAGAACATAATAGAACATAGCAGATTTACTGGAATTTGTAGAGGATTTACAGTATGTTGCCATATTAGTTTTGATGAATTATTTATGTACCTTTAATTTAGTTTGAATGTTTCTTTACTATTTCTGCAATTTCCAATTGAGTATTTATTTCATAACATGGAATCTTGTCATCTGAGTTTAGTAAAGCATTGAAGTTCTAAATTTGTTTTATTACTTTCTCAAAATTTAGTGTAATCGGAATACCTGGACTTGGTATGTGAATGGTAGCGTAGATCAGGGGTTTTCCTCAAAAGGTTTTCCTTAAACTAAGTGAGGAACGTTATGAAACATGTCCATGAAACCACTAATAAAGGGATAGATGCATAGTCAAATGAGGGGATCCATGTGCCTTTCAACCCATAAATCATAGATTAAATTCCCTTTGGTTTTTACCAAACATTTCTTCTTTACTTGTTTTTGAATACTACTAGGGATCGATAGAGTTTCTTTGTAGGTTGCACATGTATTGTGTAGGACCCTCAGAAGTTTGTATGAATCCATGGGTTGATGATTAAATGGAAGGTTTAGATACAACACCTTTGATGGCATCTTGTCCCAACATGATATAGTATTATTGATGATTGATTGAGCTCGTCACTTTTTGGCGTCGTTTCTAGGGAGGCGTGCCAAATCACAAGGAAATTGACAATATTAATTATTTTATTATTATTATTGCATGAGTGATAGGTAGGTTACAGTCAAAGGAATAAAATGAGCAAGAAGTAGACGTGCTACTTCAAGTAAGTCCTTCGTTTAACCAACTACTATCATTTTTTTCTTTTTATTCTGCAGTTGGCGTAGTGGGCAGAGTGATAAACAAGCAAAATCCTAAAAATTTCTATAAAAACCCCCATAAAGACAAAAAAACTATATATAAAAAAAGAGAAAAAAACACATAAAACGAGAGTTAGCAAAAACATCCTTGGCTCCAAAATAACATGAATGCCTAGGGCCAGGGACAAGTTTGGACGATTCATACCCAATCCGAATTCAAGCCATAACATAATTGAAGCGGATATTCCTCCTAATCCACCTAGATGATTTAATTCATCACATCACCAACGTATGCCAAGATGAAGACAAGGCTTATTTAGGTCGATAGATGATTCGTCTGACCACGAATACTCTAACGCAATGGAAGATGGGAATAACTCTGTTGTTGAAGAGGAAAATGAACAATCTCTTATCTATGATTTTCCCATTGAGGGAGTTCCTGATATTGAGGCCATAATGAAAAATATTAACCTTGTTTCCTTGCCTAACTTCCATGGACTAGCCTCAAAAGACCCTGATATCTTCCTATTTGAATTTGAGGTGGTATATCGGACCTACGCTTGTACCATGGATGCCCATAAACTAAAACTATTTCCCTCAACTTTAAAAGATTCTGCACTCAGGTGGTTCACGAGTTTATTACCAAATAGTATTTTCACCTGGGAGCAGATGAAGGAGACCTTCAATGAGAAATATAGGGATTACTGTAAGGCAAGATAAATGATGGATGATATTTTTAGGATGGTACAAAGACCAAATGAGTCATTAGAAGACTATGCAGAACGATTCCAACTTAGTTATAAGAGAGCTCACTCTTGCACCTTAGATGACGATTCTCTCAAAATTGTACTCCTTAGAGGGGTGGGAGGGGAATTACTGGAAACCCTAAACTTATTATCTAATGGTGATATCTACCAAAATAATTACGATAAGATCAAACAAATATTCATAGACCACTCTTGATCCACATGGAAGAAACCTAGGGGGAGAGACTCTTTTCAACCAACTAGGCGCTCTGGTCCCACCATCACTAATTCAGACTTGGGGAAACTCCTAGATGACCCAAAATTAGATATTTTGCATTCCATGGAATTAAAAATGGATTCTATGCAAGCCAAGTTAAAAAAGAAGGAATCAGATAGAGCTTTAGCCATTTTTTTCCCTGACTGTAGGAAGAAACACAAGAAAAATGAGTGCCCCCTAAATCTGATGCAAGTCAGTGCTATAAAAGTTGAATGTTGTGCAATTTGTGCTAATAAACACTGCATGGACAACTTTCCTTACCTAGTATCTCTGAAAGCTAACCTCTATGAATCACAAGAAAATTAAAAACCTCTATGTTATATAGATCTGAGGAGACCATGTTTACAGAAAACTTTCCAGCACCCTTATGGTCAGTCTCAATACCAAAAATTTCAAGGGAAGCATCCATATCAACCATATGCCCAACCTCCTTACCAACATAACTATCATCAACCACCATTCTAGCGGAACTACGGGAATCAACCTTGGACAAATCCCTATGGCCAACAGCCTCATCCTACACCTAATTGGACACCAACTCAATGGCAGAACCCTCAAACAACACAACCTCCATATGGATAGAATGCTCCTCCCATTGGATGGAGACCAAATCAGCAGCCACCGATCAACATTCATCATCCACAAGGTCAAAATCCTAACCCTTCAGCGCCAAGACCGCCTCTGCCAACTCAGCTAGCCCCAAATCCTAACAACAGACAAGTTCAATCTGCATATAATATTGAGATAAATAAATACCTATCATACTCTTTGGATACCATAGAAGTTCATCAATTAAACCTGCGTTTTGGAAAAACTATAGCACACCCAACAAAGGATCCAGAAACAGATCCATCTCATCTACCCTCAACACATCATACACCACAAGAACAACTTGTAGAAGAGGAACATAATGTAGGGGATCCACCATCTCATGTTCCATCTTTTCCACAAAGACTACAATCCGAAGAATCCCAAAGGCATGAAAATCCTATTTTATAACTAAAAAATTTATGTGTCAAAATACCCTTCCTACATTCTATTAAATAAATTCCTATCTATAATCAGTACATCAAGGATACTTGTATAAAGAGACCAAGTAGAAAGAGGAAATACCCTGTTACCATTAATGTGATAGGGAAACTAGTGGAACTAATGATGGGGAGATTCATTAACCCAAAATATGCTGACCCAGGGAGTCCAATAGTGTACATACACATATTAGAGAGTTCGATCTCAAACACCCTTATTGACTTAGGAGCAGCTATAAATGTAATCACACAAGATACCATGATAAAACTGGACATACATCATATTCTGAGATAGAGAACTACAATTCTACAACTTGTAGATACTTCTGCAGTATGTCCCGATGGAATATTAGAAGACATTATGGTTATCGTAGACTCTTGGCAATACCCTACTAATTTCATTGTCATGCACACTAAAGCTAAGCTCAGCGACGCTCCTCTCATCCTTGGGAGACCAAGGCTTGCTACAGTTGATGCTCACATAGCATGTAGGTACGGAGATATGCCCATCACGAATGGGTTACAAACCAAAACATTGATTTTGTACCCTCCTGCTAGATCTCATTTAGATATCCAGGAACCTTGGTGGCAACATGAAAAGAATGATTCTAATCAACCTATACATCATGTTATCACCATAGATACTGCCATAGCACTTAGAGCACCACATGAGGACATAGTCATTTCCAATTTTATGCAGAATATTTATGATAACCCAATTTCCATCGGAGACCATTTACTTGTTGATGAATTGGATGTATTAGGGATGGAGCATAACACATGGAAAAAACTCTGTCTCATGGAAGAAACAAGGAAAACCACCAAAACAATAGAAATTGCTCCTAACAGGAGATTGAAAATTAGTGATCACTTATCACTGGAACGAGAAGAAAAAGTAATTCACCTCCTTAGAAAAAATCAAGCAGCCTTTGCATGGACCTACCTTGACATGAAAGGAATTAGTCCGACTGTTTTCCAAAACCATATATATATTAAAGAAGGATCAACACCTGTTAGGAAGTCGCAATGCAAAATGAACCTAGCCTTGAGAGACATCGTCAAAACTGAATTACAAAAACTCCTTGATGTTGGATTCATATATCCAAATTCAGATAGTGAATGGGTATCACTGCTAGTAGTTGTTCCAAATAAAGGAGGAAAATGGAGGGTCTGTATAGACTATAGAGAATTGAATAAGGCTACAAAGAAAGATCACTTCTCCTTACCATTCATTGACCAAGTACTAGATACCCTAGCAGGAAATAAATTCTTCTCCTTCTTAGATGGGTTCAGTGGATATAACCAAATCCAAATTCATCTAGTAGACCAAGACAAAACCACGTTTACCTGTCCACGGGGAACTTTACAGAGTCCTTTGATTTGGACTTTGTAATGCCCCTTCTATTTTCCAAAGGGAAGTCTTGAGTATTTTCGCTGATTTCATCCATGACTGTATGGAAATATATATGGATGATTTTACTCCTTATGGGGATGAGTTTGAAGAGGCTCTCACCAACCTAGAAAATGTTCTTAAAATATCTATTGAAATGAACCTCTGCTTAAGCAATGAAATCATTTTATTAATGATGGACGAAGGAGTAGTTTTTAATGTACCTTTCTGGATGTAAGGCACGCTAGGAAGAAGATTGAAGGAAAGACAATGACTAGTTTTAAAGAAAACTTGTACAAACACTGAAACTAGACCCAATTTTTTTTAAAGAATTGGTAAAGGTTAATTTTCAAGTTTATGACAGTAGGAAGAGCCTATAAAATATCGCTACTTCGACATCAACACTTTACCCGATTCTCAACACGCCTGGGAGGATTTCCTTGGCATAACCAAGGCTATCAATGCAATGTCCCCAAGGACTTATGTGGAGCTTCAAAAACTTATGGTGCTTGATGGAATTCCTTGGATTGTGTCTAAGTCCCAATACCTCTATGATAATTCAAAAATAGAGTTCATAATTGGTTTGGTGAAATTTGGGATCATGGAGAAGATTTAATAACTTCGGGACTACACAATTAGTTAATATTCAATACATTCCAAAGAGCATAAAGGGCCAGTGAATTTGCAAAATAAGACATGTATTGTGTCATTAGGATCTTAGTTTTAATTAGGAACTAACATAATCCAAATCCATTGAAAAAAAGATGGTAAACTGAAGCAATACTGAAAACTAGTTAAAATATATGCAAATCTATGAGGGTTGGAGAAAACTCATAATAATTCAGACTTATGGATTATAAAATTTTATGAATGATATCATAGGTTCAACATAACAATAAATACATCAAATTGGAGCCAAAAGGATTCTCATAAGATTCCTAAGACTTGACCTCTTTGAATACAATCAATTATCACTGGAAAACACTGAAATACTTGAGAATTCGAATCACAGGCTGCATGAAACCTTCTATGAAATTCGAACCAGAATTGAATCAGCTTAAGAACCTATGATAAAATCAATGACAATGGTTGGATTCCATCATCCAAACATCTAATTGAAGAATCAACTAGTTGAAGCAGTAGGGGCACATCTCCCGGCTGTGACTAGGGGCACATCTCCCAAGTTGAATTGAGAGCTCAAGAGCTATCAACATCAAAACATAATTAGCCAAAATATGTGAAATGGAGTTGTAATCCTCCTTTTATAAAATTCTCCTTCATAATTGAACTTATCTTCCTTCCTTCTAGGACTTGCCATCTATGCAATTAGAATTTAGTGATGAGTGGGGCTTCTTTGGCAAGTTGCTTTTGCATTTTGGACCCAATTGCCTCATGAATTTTCTCTCCTTGGGTAAATTTAGTGTCTATTTCTTTCCTTTATCCTTTTTCCCACTTTCCTTCTTTTTCCAATCTCTGTTATCTTCAAAAATTAGGAAGCTCTTGCTTTCTTTGATTTTCTATTACTTTCCTACTTTTTCTGCTTGTACACTAGGTTTTTTGAACCCAAAATCCGACGGCATAGATGTCCAATTTTTGACATCTTGTTGTCGACCATCCGAAAAACATCATCTTGTTTAAACGTCGGTGGTACTTCGGCGGATATCCGACAGTAAAATAACGTGTCGGATATCCGACCACTTAGTTGTTGGATATCCGACATCTACGCTTTCAATATTGCCATTGAATATCTGACATCCGAAAGTCGGATATTCGACAATGACTCTTTTTCCATACCTGTCGGATCTTCGACAGGTATCTCCTTATAAACGACCGAATATCCTGATTTTAGTTTGCTTTTTTGCTTTTAGCTTGCTTTTCTTGCTTTTACTGCTTTATTCTGCTTTTCTGCCTTCTGCCGGCTTTTCCTTGCTTTATCTAGTTTCGTTCTTTTTCATTTCTTTCTAGCCTTGATTACTTTCTTCTAACTTCCTTCTTTGGAGAGATTCTTATGGTCAAAATCTTATCACATATGCTCCATCCTAACCACATAATCACTAACACTTATCCAAACATTACTTTATTCATGAAAAAAAATAAAAAAATAACTATGGATCATCACAAACATTAGAAATATTAAATTTCCTAGCTACTAATGCCTTGTTCAAAATTAATCAAAACAATTAATATTTTCTTCTCCTAAACCCATAGGAATTGGATGGGCTAGGGACTTGGTCAAATTATCACTTAGGAAGGAACATGGAAACCTTCTTCCCATCCTAACAAACTTTCAAGTGCTTATATGGACTTGGTCCAACATTTGACGAGCATCGTGAGCAATCAATTACTAGGCAATTATTACTTGCCCAAAATGTTCCACTAGTCTTCTTGATGTTTAAGGAACCTTTCCACACCTTGGATAATATTCCTACGATGCCATTTCTTCCTCTACAACCTTGCTTAGGGTTCCTTAGTTGACTTAGATTAATTTTCCTTTAATAATTTATTTCCATGTGGTGCTAGGCAAACTTAGGAAAAGCCTTAATTCCAAAATTATTGATGATTTTCACTAGGTCACATGAGAATCTAATGGGCTAGTGACTTGAACAAGGTGATAAGGGGATGTGGACATGAAATTCCTCCCCTCACAATATTTATTGTCCTCAAGCAACTTTAGTCCATGCTGCTAGAAAAAATGGCATTGCAAAACTTGTACTCCCTCCAAATTTGCCTCTCTACTAAGCAAATCTCCTCCTTGGGCCAAAAGTAAATCAATGATGAAGTATAGTGGAATGCCTCCTCATCTTTTCATTTGGTCTGGTGGACATGCATGATGCTCTCCTGCATGTATCAATTCATCCTCCTTGAGATATCTCCATGGAAACCCCTCTCCTCTTCTCCTACAATTCTTCAAGGAGTCATGATGACCCTCTAAGGGTGAGACAAGGGAAGCCTCACCAAATCTCCTCTTCAAGGCTGATATATGCATCAAGAGGATTAAACCTATGTGTGTGAATACCTCCTTGAGATCCATGACCTGACCTCCATGTACCAATCCCTTTAACAACACACGTGTAACGTCCTCCACCTTTCTCACTATCCCATGTGGGTCATGGGATGGAAAAATATTCCTTCTCAACCTTGTGATAGGTACCAAATGGATTTGGCCTATGTGAACAAGAACCTTTAAAAATATGAACTAATCTTCATTCTTCCACCCTCCTTCATGGTAATTCTCATAAAAAACATGGGATTAGGAATTGCCCACTTCTTCTTGTTTTGTGCTATGTAAATCTCCCTTTACCAAGAAGTGCATCCAACCTTTGCTATCATATTTGACCACCCATATGTTCTCATTTGAAACTGATTTGAACCATGCCATGGAATGCATGATTGTTGTCATGAGGTCATGCTTCTCATATGACTACAGCCTTCTTCTTTCAAAAGCATTAGAGTTCCCAATCTTCCTCAAATTTGCTTCCATGTCTTCTTTTGTGACACCCCATTGTAGGACGAATGGGTGAGTGGAACTTGGTAGTGCAGGTATGAGGCAACCATCCTTCACTCCCATCCAGGGTATTTTTTAAGGATTCTAATATTATACTTAAGTATAGTATCCTAGGTGATTATTTTGGATTGAAAAAACATGTATATAGATAGGTAGGCGAATATTAAATATGAAACATACAATTTGCTACAGAAATGTGTAAATTGTGGCGAATATTATGATAAAAAAACATATTTTATGTAAATATAGGCGATATTAGAGACTAAAAATGACCAAATAGCAAATTTATTTTTTGAAAAAATCCCCCAAAATAGCCAATTGGCGAAATTTCGCCCCTAAAAATTACCCTGCTCCTATTATCTCTTGAATTATCTTTTCAACCTCTCCTAACCAACAAGAAAATTCTTCCTTAATGCTTACTTCTGAGAAGCTAAAGAAGCCTCTTGTGTTGCTTCTTGAACTTGGTCCACCATGAGTATCCCAAATCATCCCATCATGCAAGTTGGAACTAACTTGCACATCCATATGATTAAGATTCATGATCTCAATATCTCCCCTCATACTTGGATCCATTTGCATGGAAAGATATCTCTGCCATAAGGGTTAGAACAATATCCAAGCATTCTTCCCAAAACTTGCCGCAAACAAACATATCATCAGAAAATTTGGAAACATACTTACAAATTGGTTCATCTACCATGGTGTACACGCAAGACTGAAATGTAGTAGGTGTATGATTCAAGTCAAAGAGCATGACTAGAAACTCAATGTGCCTAGAATGGTACTTGAAAACTAGCCTCCACATGTCTTCTTCCTTCCTCCTAATTTGATGATGAAAGTATTCCTTGGGGGAAAAATTTGCTACATGAAACTCCTCCATCATTGCAACAATCCTTGGAGTGGGGTATTTAGCCTCCCTGTTCTCCTTGTTAAGGACTTTGTTCCTTATACACATGCACTTTATTTTGATCTTCATCTTAACTAGGCCCATAAGAAATGCAAGAGGACTTGGTTTGATGTGTCTCAAGTCAAAGGAACTCTTGATGCCCCTTTCCATTCCCTCCTTGAACATTTTCAAATGCTTTTAATGAAAGATATTGATGGATTGTACATCCATCCTCAATTCGGTCTTATGATTCTTCATCTTATCAGGTGGTCTACCCGTTGGGAGACCTTCCAATCCCTTCTCATGCATTCGTAGAAAACCTCCAATGTCTCCAAAATTATAAGACATGTTCATGGATGTGTCTTGAATGGTCACGAGGCACTTTGTAGTCCTCTCAATGTACTTAGACCTCATAAAAGATCTCAAGTTAGAAACTTGGTAGTGAAAAATAGGCTCCCCAATGGATAACATCCATTGAACTCCAAACTTTCTACAAGATACACCCACCAAAATGGTGAATGGGAATACTTAATTGTTGGATATTCCAATAATCATGCATGCATCTACCCTCTTAATTTGTAGATCTGAATGCTCCTCATGCATATGCCATGCATGTGGATTTCCTTGTTCACTAGGTGGATTTTTGAGAGACATGCCAATTTGCCTTCTTCCAAAGTATGAAATTATAGTGCACCCTTGGATCTCCATCTCCGCTATGTACTTATATATCCAATCCTTGTACAAACAAGTGCCTTTGCTTGTAGATATGAATGGTATTTCCTCCTTTGGAATCAAGACAAGTGCTTGGTCCACATCCTCCATATCATCCCTCTCCTCATACACAAGCAAGTCTGAATCTCCTTCATGCACATGCAGATCTTCATGCTCCATCAACTCAAGAAACTACTCCTTCTCCTCAGGAATGCATTTGGCCATGTGTTCATGATCATGCTCCATGCAAGATGGAAAATTTGACATGATAAACTCCTCATGAAGCTGACCTTCCTCCTCCAAATCTGATGATACCATGCATTGATTAGAAGAACAACAATGCTCTTCCTCTTTTGAGTCCACCATAAGATTCAAAGTAGCTTTATAAGGTTCAACCTCCTTTGGTTGGCCATCAAATAGGAGTGAATCTGGTGGTATGGATTCTTCTTGGGCATAAGATGACTGATTAGATTCTTCTTCATGCTCAAGTGAATCTACTTCCTCTCTATCCTCCATCATGCAGCTTGAAACCTCTCCGTCTTGTGTAGTATGAGGATTTGCATTATGAGTAGGATGATTTGAAGGTTTTTCTATGATTGTAGTTTCCCTCTTCATTGAAACATATTCTTCACAAGATTTTTTGGTACTCTTGGTTGTAAATTGTCTCATGAAACTCCCATAGATAGATGGTTTGTTCTTCTAGAGAGAATTCAAATTTTGAGCATACCTTCTTGCTTCAAGCTTGTCTTGCCAAACAAAATACTCTACGAAGGATAAGTAATTTCTTCAATCAAAACTTGAATCCATGTAGTCATTGAACCTTTTCATATATTTTATCATCTCATCTATATTCCTCCCATTAGTAAATCCAAGGAAAGACATGATGGTGATTTCTTCAATAAATCAAAGAAGCTTGGCCTTGCTGCAAAACTTAACCCAAGTAGGTGCTAGTATCATGGTTGTACATTCTTCAAATTGAGAGCTTACTTTCCATAGTAGTAGATGAAAGTGATTTGATGCACTTGTAATGTACCTTTTTGGATGTAAGGCACACTAGGAAGAAGATTGAAGGAAAGATAATGACTAGTTTTAAAGAAAACTTGTACAGACACTGAAACTAGACCCAAAAACCATTTTAAGACTTGGTAAAGGTTAATTTATAGGTTTATGACAGTACCAACAGCCTATACAAGATCCCTAATTTGACATCAACACTTTCTTTGATGCTCAACACATCTGGGAAGATTTCCTTGGCAGAACCAAGGCTATCAATGCAATGTCCCCAGTGACTTCCGTGGAGATTCAATGGATTCTGGTGCTTGATGGAAGTGGTTGTCTTGTGTATAAGTCACAATCCCTCTATCAGAATTTAAAAATACAGTTCAAACCTGGTTTGGTGAAATTTGGCATCATGGAGAATATTTGGTAACTTTGGGACTACACAACTAGTTAATATTCAGGACATACCAAGCAGCATAAAGGGCCAACGAATTTGCAAAATCAGACATGTATTGTTTCATTAGGATATTAGTTTTCATGAGGAACTGAAAGAAGTGAAATCCATTGAGAAAAAGATGGTAAACTGAAGGAATACTGAAAAGTAGTTAAAATCTATGCAAATCTAGGAGGGTTGGAGAAAACTCATAATAATTCAGAATTAAGAATTATAAAATTTTATGACTGATATCATATGTTCAACATAACAGTAAATGCATCAAATGGGATCCAAGTAGCTTCTCATAATAGTCCTAAGACTTGACCTCTTTCAATACAATCAATTATCACTGGAAAACACTGGAATACTTGAGAATTCGAATCACAAACTTCATGACACCTTCTTTGAAATTTGAACTAGACTTGAATTAGATTCAAGACCTGTAATAAAATCAATGACAATGGCTGGATGCCATCATCCAAACATCTAACTAAAGAATCAACTAGTTGAAGCAGCAGGGGCACATCTCCTAGCTGTGACTAGGGGCACATCTCCCAAGTCGAATTGACATATTAAGAGCTATCAACATCAAAACATAATTAGCCAAAATATGTGAAATGGAGTTGTAATCCTCCTTTTATAAACTTCTTCTTCATAATCGAGCTTATCTTCCTGCCTTCTAGGACTTGCCATCTATGAAATTCAAATTTATTGATGAGTGGGGCTTCTTTGGAAAGTTTCTTTTGCATTTTGGACCCACTTGCCTCATGAATTCTCCCTCATTGGCTAAATTTATCCTCTGTTTCTTTCCTTGAGCCATTTTCTTGCTTTCCTTCTTTTTCCAATCTCTCTTATCTTCAAAAATTAGGAAACTCTTGCTTTCTTTGATTTTCGGTTGCTTTCCTAATTTTTCTACTTTTGGGATGCATTTCCTGCTTTTAGTCTGCTTTTTTGTTTGTTTTTTTCTTTATTATGCTTTTCCACTGCTTTTCTTGCTTTTATTTCTTTATTCTACTTTTCTTCCTTCTGCCAACTTTTCCTTGCTTTATCTAGTTTCATTATTTTTTATTGCTTTCTAGCCTTGATTGCTTTCTTCTAACTTCCTTCTTTGGAAATATTCTTATGGTCAAAATCTTATCTCCTATGTGCCCTCCTAGCCACATAATCACTAACACTTATCCAAACATTACTTTATTCATGAAAATAAAAATAACTAGCATACCCCCGAAGCGGGGGAAATGAAACGCCGAACATAACTTAGTAAATTTAAAATGAGAGAAAGTTGTGTGTATGCAGATTATGTAAGTTTATGATGAACTTGCATGGTCGAGCTAAGAGGTATCTTGGTCCAACAAATTTGTGCCAGTCAGAAATAGATGGTCCCACTGTGGTGCTAAGCTTGGCGTACTGTCCTATGGACGCTGAAATGAGCCCTAACATTTCTATCCATAGGATTAACTTTGCATCAAGCTCTGGCAGTGATGATCCAAACCACCAAAATTAGTAATATAAAATCTTTGATCTTCAATCCGTTAATTTTACATGACAAAATATTTGTCCTCCATCATCTTGACATAATTGGGAACCGAACGAAGAACGACCTCATTTCTCCAGTAAGTTTAACTTCCAAAGTTAAGCACAATGGTTTGCAACAAACAAAACATACAATATGTACACTATAAGAAATCGCATGCTAAAAGAAATTAATGACACAACATTAAGAACAAGATCATAGCTTGGGATAAGATATGTTCATTCTCATTATTAGAAATTAAGGTGTAGGTATAGATTAACAAAATGTGACTTAATGCTCTATTTTGGTTCTCAACGAACTCTCTACAATACGTATCTATCTCTTGGGCTTTCATATGGACCCTTTAACCTAACTCCAATAACAACAATCCTTTTTTTCTCTTTTCATATTCACTCTTCGACTTCCTCAACAATTTAAGTTACTCTTATGACTTTCAATTGCCATCTTAGTACTTGAATACATTTATGTTGCTTCAACTTCCTCTAGTTCTCTTTAGTCATTTTGTGACTTTCCATCATCCCTCTACATGCTCACTACCATGCACTTTCATTGTCATGTATCTACCATGCACCAAAGTCATACTTCGTGCACTTAAACATTGTTATGCACTCTCTTTTGATGCACATTTCTTCCACAGTGTGCGTGTTTCTTGTTTAGAAGTACTGGAAAAAAATGGAAATTAATTTACATCTCTTTTTAGCATAAAATTATAGAATACAGAAAGTTAAAGAGCAGAATGTAGTAAACACATTGTCTGGTTTCCGAAAATGTTACGCATTTCAAGAAATTTTCAATAACCACTTTAAGATAAGATAAGACTGAATAATTTGATCAACAATGCCATGAAATGAAATGAAGAAGATCTGGCCTTATTGCCTTACCATTTACTTCTTTTACAGACGTGAGCTTCCCCATAGGAAATACAAGCGGCATCAAATTATTTACCCTTGGCTTTCCTGCCATCGTCATGTAGGAAACAGAGCTCATGCATACAAAATTAGATATGTCAAACCGCAAAAGCACCAACATTACTTTTTTTCTTCTACCGGAAGCAAAACGGTGAAAGTGAAATAATAGTAGTTGAAGACACTTATGCCCCTGTGCACAACGCGTTGCAGTGAAATAAGCTACCTCCGCTACACGTTTGGCAACACCATTTTATTGATGTTCGACATATACCTCCACTGAGTCCAACATCTGCCTCCGCCTACACGTTTGGAAACACCATTTTATTGATGTGATTATGCCTACTAATTATGGCATCCTCGGTTGTCAATCGATTATTTTGACACTTGGTTAGCGTAATAGAGTAGTTGTTGTGAATCTGAAGAAACCTTGGTACATGTGGCTATGAGTCCAGTCGCAATCGTTAACCTTATCCCGGGAAAGGAAGGAAGTAGATTTAAAACATGGGAAAGTCTCACACGTTTCCATCTTGGAAGGTGGTAACTTCTACTTTTTTGTTATCTTGTTTTTTTTTATAATTTGTTAAAAGGGATTTCAAGAGAGGCGATCTAGGGGCATGCCTTCCTCTTATACATTTCTTCCCCTTCAAGTTGGAATAGGTTGTAGATTCAAGAGATTTAGATCTAGGTTGACACATATCTACTTAGTTTTTACTCCATCTTTGTTCACTTAAACCAATTTCATGCTAATATCCCAAGGAAAGGTTGAAAGATAAATGAATTATGAACTTTATTGACAAATGAATACATGTACAATGAAGAATTTTGATGATCTGGCCGCATATTTTTTATTTAAAAACATAAGAGTGACGTGGTTAGTAAAGATTTGAATTAATAGAATCCATCAAGAATAAAGTAGAGACTTTCACAAATGCATTTTGACATGCAAACTCCACTGATTCATGACAACTCTGTATCATTAAAGTAGTTTGGAAAAATCTCAGGCTTGAGATGGTAAACTGAAGCAATCGATTGGGAACTTATTTGATTTATATATCTTGTGTTGTGATTGATAAGAAGCAAGTAGAAGGTTCTTCAACGTATCTAAAGCCAATTGTAAAATGTATTTGGGAATTCCACAATTGGCATCAACGTTATAGTCCAGTCGCAACGCGTCAATTTTTGAAATCTCCTCCTTTTCTCCGGTATGAATATGAACTTGAATTCCAATTTGATGCTTGCATGAATTTGAATTCCGATAATTCGGTGTTTTGTAATAAAAATGCAATGAGAATATTTTTTTTTGACACTGAGGCCAGCGCAAACAACTTTAGTCATTGTTAATCGTCGTGCTATAATTCGCCCCCCATAAGAGAGGCCCCGCCTTTGTTAATAGAAAGGAATGCAGAAAGAAAGAGCCACTTTGTGGGACCGTAATCCTACTTTTAGTGCATCACCATTCTAGAGTATAGATTTACATACATGTGATGTTAGTTAAGTTAATTTGCCATATTGTAATAAGTTAAATGATTATTTGAAATTTTATTATGTGATTTCAGTTAATTTTACTTTTTATATTAATTAAATTTTTACTAATATAGTTGGTCTCAAATGCTTTAATAGTTTAAATTATTTATATTCAAATTTCCAAGATATGTTTAAAAAACTATGTTTCTTTTTTACATTGTAAAATGAGTATAAAATCTAGAAAAGTCCATGATATATAAATATTTCTTATTGAAGCATTTCCGGATCCAAAAATAAAAGCAACATTATTTGTTAAAGTATTATATATATGTGTACTACATAAAATTGATGGCTATCCATATTCTTATGGAATTATCATTAAGTAAATAAATATTACATTTACAAGTTACATAAAATTGATGGTTATCTATATTCTTATGAAATTAGCATTAAGTAAATAAATATTACATTTACAAGTTATAAGATTCGGTATTGATCATAAAAATAATGAATAATGAATATTGTAATCATGATGTCAGCGTTGATTTCACACTTCAAGCCATAAGCTCACCAAGAATACACATCAAGCCATTGCATATAAGCTCAAGAAACCCGCAAAGGCGGTCGCGAAGGCCGTGGCTTGAAGACTACACTAAAAGTAGTTTTCACTAGAGGATGGGTGGGATCAACCTTCACAAAATGTTGACTCGTCGTGCAAGTTGCATCCTGATGAAATTATCTTCAGCAACATGGTGTATATACATGCAAGCCAATAGAACTCGTACACATCAAATCCCGACCACTCAAAATGCTATTCTGGGAAATTCTATGTTATTTCACATTGCAGATGGGAGGAGTCGATAATATGGGGTGGTTGGGATGGTCTTCATGTGAAGACCATTTCCCTTTTGCAAACTGCCCAACTGCTCCTGGTATCGAGGTTGTTGGTTACTGGTTGTCCAATAAGACGGGTGCCCTAGCAGCAAGGGAAGATTAATCTTCCAATGGGAGTATTATAGTATTAGCAGAAGCGATCATAACACTGGGAAAAAATAGAAGAAAAGGCCCAAATATTATACTGCGAGTCTTGCCACAGTTGTGATCACAGAGATCCACAAGTAAGGAAGATTATGGGGGCACTCTTGAGAAAAAAAATTCCACAAAACAAGATCACGACAAACACCTTCCATGACCGACGCATACAACTAAGGAGTTTGCATGCGTATATAGGCAATTAAAAGACCATATTAATATACAATGGGGATTACATGGCTAAGGATGCCTCTTCGTTTGGGTGTTCTTATCTGCTGTATTTTTGTGTCATATTGGAACTCCTGCTTCACTATATTTGTTGTTGCAAGCTTGTTCCGTTGTTGGGGAATCTAAACCGTGTTGCTTATTTCACACGAGTGATAGATATATTTAGAATGTTTATTCGATCTCTGAATTCAACCCTATGTGAATGCAATCTATGTTGGATTAACACATGTTTAGTTTGATATATTAATGGGGAAATTCAAATAGCATTGGAAAAATTATATTGTAATTATTATATATGTTATCTTAAATTTTAATTTGTGTTAAATTATAATTAATTCATAGTTCTCTTGTGGACTTGATAGAGTTGATTGTTAGAGTGGGTTTAATCTTTGAATGTGATATTTGATGGGGATTCCTAACATACCAATGCGACAATGTGGCTTAATATTTCCTTTGACACGTACTTGATCCCTAAATCGAAAATGAAAGGTCTTTGGTGATAGATACGACGCTATGACAATTATTGAAGCATACAGAAAATCCTGGAAGAAGATCGAACATGCCTTCTATAAGATGAATTATATGATGAATTCTAGGGAAATCGTTTTCTTTTAAATTTGTTTAAAGTTATAATTTAATTTGATAAATGTAAAAGATTCTTTCAAATTTGGTAAAAAGATTGTTGAAAGTTATAATTTAAATTGATAAATGGTAATTTTGATGTAATGTTATGATCAAAACTAAATTTTAAATGAAGTTTAAAAAAAAATTTCAGTCACTTAAAACACTTTAAAGGTTACTTAGGCTTCATGATCATTCTAATTTTAATATCAAGACGTTTTATGATAATGGACGGTGTGTATTTTTGGTTGGCACCCATCTTTCGAGGAAAAGTAACTCTTTTGCTCTGTTGTCATAATCTGTATATTTATGCTGGGCAGTTTATGCTCTGATTCACGTGCAGTCAGGTATGGATAGCGAATCCTAACACCAATGGTTGTTACCTTTGTAGAGAAACGTGTAATCCGTAGGTAGAACTCGGAATCAAGTAATTTGTGGCTGGCTCTGGTGTCACTTGTTCGAACGTATTGAGAGGTGTGCTGAGAATGAGTTGATTGAATGAAACTCCAAGGTCAATTGAGAAATAAGATCAACATTTATGTAGGGATTTTTTTGCCCAAACTGCTACTTTGACCGCTCTAAATACTTCCTCTGCTTTACCAAGAATGCCCTCTTACCAGGAAGGAAACCAATCCAGGAAGAAGTACCACTGGGTCTGAGCTCTTCAAAACTAAACTCCTTAACAAAAGGATGTTTTCACTTGGTGGTGGTCTCTAGTGTAATAGTGGCAGTATGCTCCAAAGTACCAGAGACATAAGCAGTAGCTTATGAACCATAAAAAAATTGTAGAATACGCAGAGCAAGAAGGTTCCTACATTCTACAAGGTGCTGGTGCTCGCCATTGCCCTTGTATTTCTCTATCTCTTGCCGTCTCAGTTTGCTACATTCGACAGATATTTTCGGCGAGCACGATGCCCTACGACGTGGGACGCTGTCAATATTGTTCTTGTTGGCATCGCCATTGCTTATGGAGTTGTGGGACGTGCCCGTATTGTCGACCCAGTATAAGCCTTCTCAATGGGAAACTCATTAAAATTGCCCTTCATCCAATATCTTATGATGCCATCAGAATGTCCCGCATAGACCAAGCATCCATCCCTGCTTACTACTATGGAATTCACTAAAAATCAATGGAGAACCCTCAGCGTTGTAATTAGGTCGTGTTTTTGCTTCGTTTTCTTCGATGTTCCTTCTATGGTAGCCACCATTATTCTCTTCCATAATTTCACTGTTCCGTCTGCAGATCCCGTGAATAGAAAACTGTCCAAATCCAATACCATTGCATTCACAATGTCGTCGTGGGAATTTATAGACTCTATGCATTTTAAATCCTACAATCTCCACACCTTTACTGTCTTATCCCACGACGCAGAATACAGGAGCCCTTCATTGGGATCTACTGCTAGAGAATACACAGTGTTGGAATGCTTGATCCACAGGCTCTTGTGGTGCCTTCTAACTTGAACATACTTGTCCGCATTTAGAGAACTCTACAGACAATCTCTGAGTGTAGGCAGTGTTGCTAGTAGTTTATGATAATGCACATTTGTATTTGAACGATCCCAAATACGAATCTTCCCATCTTGGTGGGCGCTATAAAGCTTGTCTTGGTCGCCAGCATAAATTTGAAGGAGCTGCCGCTTCCTGAGAAAAAAATATTGTACTGGGATAAACATGGAAGGTTTCCAAATTGGCGTAGGATTCCATTATCTGAACCTGTATATAGAATTCCGCTTGCTAGTGCTCGAATTGACAGAGGAAACCTCAAGAACATGCTCCTAGCGGACAAGCGACGGAAGGAAGGGAGAGTGAACGTGGCAGCTTTGTATTGGAATGAAAGTGTCCTATGGAGGGACAACAGATGGCGGCTCCTCATAGGCCGTCGACAGACGACGATGGCTTGAGGGAGCCGACCCCTTAGTATACGCCTTTGGCATAAAAATAACTATGGATCATCACAAACATTAGAAATATTAAATTTCCTAGCTACTAATGCCTTGTTCAAAATTAATCCCAACAATTAATATTTTTTTCTCCTAAACCCATAGGAACTAGATGGGCTAGGGACTTGGTCAAATGATCACTTAGGCATGAACATGACAAACCTCTTCCCATCCTAACAAAATTTCAAGCGCTTCTATGGACTTGGTCCAACATTTGATGAGCATCGTGACCAATTAATTACTAGGTAATTATTACTTGCCTAACATATTCCACTAATCTTCTTGATGTTTAATGAACCATTCCACACTTTGGATAAGATTCCTATGATGCCATTTCGTCCTCCCCAACCTTGCTTAGGATTCCTTAGTTGACTTAGATTAATTTTCCTTTAATAATTTATTTGCTTGTGGTGCTAGGAAAACTTAGGAAAAGCATTAATTCCCAAATTATTGACAATTTTCACTAGGCCCCATGGGAATCTAATGGGATAGTGACTTGACCAAGGTGCTAATGGGATGGGGACATGACATAGTTGTAGGACATTATGTCTCTAAAAGAGGATTTTCCTTAGACCCTGCAAAAATCCAATTGATAGTCAACCTACCTCCTCCACAGAAACTAAGAGATGTTAGAAGCTTCATAGGGCAATCGAGATATTATAGGAGATTCATACATAATTATAGTAAAACAGTTGCACTAATGTTTTCTTTAATGAGCAAAGATACAAAGTTTTGAGTTTAATGATAGTTTCCATCAAGCATTTGAACATATCAAGCATAAGATCATGGAAGCACTTGTCTTACAAGGACCAAATTGGGGGCTTCCTTTCCATATACATTATGATGCTTCAGATAGCAATAGGTGCAGTCCTCGGTCAAGAAGTGAATAAGGTCCCATATGCCATTTAATACATCAATAAGAATCTTGCAGGACCAAAGATAAAATACATTGTCACAGAGAAATAATTCCTTGCTGTCATCTACTCCATCAATAAGTTCAGGCACTATATCATAGGATATCAAGCATTCATCCATATCGATCACTCAACAATAAAATATTTAATGACTAAATCATATGTTAGTTGTAGCATAATTAGATGGATTTTATTACTATAGGAATTTGATGTAACCATTGTAGATAAAGCAGGGAAACATAATGTTGTAGAAGATTTATTCTCTAGACTAACACATGTTGCATATAAGGAGATAATAGATGACACATTTCCGAGTGAACACTTATTTCTCATATCTGCACACACCCTGTGGTTTGATGAGATTACAAATTATTTAGCGACTAGGAAGTTCCCTAAACACTTTACCTACAAGAAAAGATCCAATATAACAAGGAAGAGTGTTCCATTCTCATGGATCCAAGGATATCTTTTTAGAAGGGGACCATATCACATCATGAGAGGGTGCATTAGAGAAGACAAGGTCCATGGCATTCTTCATGCACGTCATGATGAACCATGTGGTGGCCACTATGCAGCTAAAAGGATAGCATGCAAAGTTTTGAAAACATGATACTATTGGCCAACCTTACATCGGGATTCAACCACTTACATTTCCAGATGTGAAGAATGTCAAAGGATGGGAAAACCAACTCAAAGGGATGAAATTCTACTCCACCCCTAGATTACAATAGAAGCTTTTGAGAAATAGGGGATGGACTTTTTTGGATCCATTGATCCACCATCAAACATGAAGCACCACATTCTCGTCTACATTGAATACCTTACAAAATGGGTGGAAGTGAAAGCATTAAGATCGGCCAACAAAGACTCGGCAACAAAGTTCTTAACTGATGAAATTTTCACTAGATTTGGAGTACCAAGGGAGCTTGTTACTGACAGAGGAACACCTTTTTCATCAAATTTGATAGAAAAAATCCTGAAAATCAACAAAGTCAAACACAGACAGTCAACATCATACCATCTGCAAGCCAATGGCCAAGAAGAAGTTACCAACAGGGAAATAGAAAAAAAATATTACTAAGATAGTGCAAACTCATAGAAAGGATTGGGCAGATAGAGTTCATGAAGCATCCTGGGCCTACAACACCACCTGAAATACCACTACAGGCCTTAGACCATATGAACTAGTCTACGGAAAAAAAAACTAATGCTACCAATTGAATTCGAGCTTAAAACATTAAGGACAACATTAGAACTTGACATGGACCTATCCACAGTATAGAGTGAAAGGCTACTTCAATTTAATAAACTAGATGAAATTAGAAACCAAGCCTTACAACACACATAAATAATCCAGCAGTAGAGAAAATTATGGCATGATAATTTCATAAAGACTAAAGAATTCAAAGAAGGATATTGGGCCCTGCTTTGTGACTCAAGGTTTAAACACTTTAAAGGAAAATTGAGAACTAGATGGTTAGGACCCTACCAAGTTGACATTATCTACGACAATGTGTAATGTACCCTCCCACAGACCCCAATTCGAGGAAGGGAACATGATGCCAATCTGGGGCTTTTACATAAACTTAGCCCATTCATTAAATTCACAGCAATTAAAAATCAAATGTGTGCATATGCAATTTAAAGAAAAAATGCACAGCAGAATAACATCATCCACACACATTACATGATGCCATTCAATTTAACACAATCAACAAATTAATACATTTGCAGAAGTAATTACACATAAGAAAATACTCATCTTGATGTAATGCTATCCCAAACAACTAGCTATGTCGCTGCAACGTTCCACCCAACCATAGGCCAGTTGTGTTCATCAATTCTCTCAACACAACTGCCACCCTCGAGCTGGGCATGATTCTTACAAGGAAAAGGGGGCATTCATACTCATACACAGCCCAATAATCACTGCATCTAAGCCAATCTAGTCCACAGCTGGGTTTATCAGGCTAAATATGAACCTTGGATGCTTGCACTCAAGCTCAAGCCAAAACAATGGATACCCATCTTAATCCCAACCTTCTCTTACACACAGCAACTAAAAAACTGGGCATGGATACACATTTCCAGCAATGGGATTTACAAACAGGATGGCCATGGGTTTTCCCCAAATCATGGCTCACTCAAACAAACTCACCCAAACGAACTGTGAAAAGGGAAATTCGTCCCCAGGGAGGAACCCGATTTCTTCCACAAGTTATGAGAGTTTCAAAATGTCCAAAACGGACTCATTGCAACCCCAAATCGATCTATTCTCTTCCCCATTGGTAACCAAAACAAAAACGCCATTCCCAGCTTGAAAGATGAAGGGAAACACAGGAAATCCATGGAGAAAAATGCCCAGGTAGCTCCAAACTCGTGGGAGAGCAAAATTTATTGATGGGTCATGGCTTGGGGAGCAATTCATGGCTCTTTTCTTGCCAAGGAATCCAAACATGGGTGGCTTTCCCATACTCGAATTTGTACAGCCATACCTCTCCATTCCCAGGGCATTAACTACCTCAACCAACTCTTGGGAGAAATGAATGATTGGGTACAAAGTCAACATGGGTAGTTGAGGGTTTTGTGGGTTCTCTCATTGACACTTGGCTTGACTTGATTGGCTCCAAGGGTTTGAATATTTCCCTCCCAATTCCTTGTAAAATCATGCCCCCATCTCTTGTTGCATTGCATAGCTAGTTGTGGGTATTTTTATTAAAATGCATATTTACATGGTATTCGAAATTCCATTGTGCATGGCTAGCACGTAAACCATATACATCAATAAATCGATGGCGGGGCCTTGGCCTTGAGCTTCTCACCACGATTTTATAACGATATTACATCATTTACAATTTAATATAATGGGGTCAAAATGGGGATGTTACACTTCCCTCCCCCTTGGAATAACACCGTCCTCGGTGTTCCAACACTTAGGAATAAATACCCACTTTACACATGTCCAAAATTCACACAATGTCGTAGGTCTGTCCTGTGTGTCATCTTTTTAATTTGAACTTTTAGGACCAATTCCTTTGGCTTCCACAAGCTTCTCATGCTGGCTTTGATCTTCCAGTTCTGCAGGCGGGCATCGCTCCACATCAATCCCTTCCTTTTATTTACCTTCCAGTTGATCTACAAGTCTGGAATTTCATGGATTCCATCTTCCTTGATGTCCTATAAACTATTTGAGGAAGATTCTTAGCCAAGGAAAATAGTGTTTTGGTCTGCTGCCATCATCAATGTGCACAACTGACCCACACTTTGCTCACTAGCAACACTTGGCTAGTAGTAGCTGCAAACAATGGCTTTCAATTTCTCACCTGTGGGATTCATCATGACATTTCCTGTTAGGACAAGCATAACACAATATTAAAATTAGTCAATTATTTGCCCAATTGACATGGAAAGTCCATTTTTCACTCATGAGACTTCCACATTTTTCATGCTTTCCCAACATACACATGAATTCATTCATGTTCATCCTTTCATAGGAAAAATAACTATTTCAGCATTCACAATTCATTTCAAGCAATTAACCACAATCTATTTTCAACCATGACATGCACTCAACAATCCTTTGTTTATGAAATGCATCAATCAAAAAGGAAAGAGAAGAGTAAGAGTTTCCCCCTCTTAGTCTTGTTCCAATTCGGAGCCACACCATCACTGTGGTTCTATGCTCCTTAGCCTCTTTCACTTCCATGTGAATGCTTGAATTGCCCTTTCTTGGCTATGACACATAGTGTTTAAGGTCTGTCCAAGGATTTTCAACTAGGGAACCCTTCCCATTGTTGCTTACAAAACCTTTGGCTGTTAGGACCCACACATGTCCACTAGCACCATCTTTCATTACTGCTCATACTGAGCCCCTTTGGGACGGTATCACGTCCACATGCATCCCTATGATGCCTTCATAGTCCTTGCTTCCAGCAATACCTATACTCAAACATTGAATCAATTCACACGTTTAGTTTATTGTCATAGGGTTTATCTCTAACAAGAGTTTGAGAAAATCATAACCAAATCATATACACACGTATATTCATAAGCAAGAAGCTATAAGGTAGCCAAATACTTATCTACATTGGATGTCTTCACTTTATTCCACGGGCTCCTTTTTTGCTTTACAATCATTGGATTTCCCATGGATACAATAACGAATGTTGGGCTAGCACGCAGGCTACTCTGCAATCATTCGAATGGAAATGCCATGCCAGTATGCCGACTGGTTTTATCAATTAATTAAGGAAGGTTTGGCCAGCACGTCGGCTGCTCCACAACATCAAGTGGTTAATGCTCCCACCAACTATTCTCTAAATTTATCGAGCATCAGTTACTCTCTGGATTTACCAAGAATTTTATAGTGCACAACCAGTTACTCTTTGGTTTTACCATGAATTCATAATGCACAACCAGTTACTCTCTAGACTTATCAATAAATTTATAGCGCCTTTCAGGGTCTTTGCTTTCCCGTAATGCCCAAGGTTTCCAACAAAGAAACAATAGTGTGTTAGCTTAGCTGTTAGAAGACTTATACCTGAAATCTTCATTATTCCAAACAAGAATAAATGAAAAATGAATACTTATATGTATTGTGCATTTTCCTTTCTGGTCCACAGGGTCCTGCTTCGCTTTGCAAGCCTTGGGATCGCCTATGGAATTGGATGTTTGGCCAACATGCATGCTGATCCACAACATCAAGTAGTTAATGGCCAACCAGTACACCTTCACGCCGACTGGATTTACCAAGCATTTTTGGTGCCCAAACAGTGCCATACCTGGTTGGTCCTCTCCATTTCCGAGCCAACACATCCGTCTGGGTCATCAACCAATGGAATGAAACTACACCATCGACCATTATAGGTCAAGGCTCTACCACTCTGCCTTAGTCTTGCATCATCCTTTCACACGTGTCACAACCCTTCATGCGCATAACAATTCTTCATCCACACAAGGATGACACTCCTTCTCCCGGGCAAACCAACGGTTCCCTTTAAGAACTCTATAGGTGGCTTTCTTGACTACAGGCTATCATGAACCCATGATACCCAATCACACTACACAAAGGTTACCACTGCTCATACAGTCCTCTTGAGTACCCTTTCTTCACTTTGCCTCTTAACATGCAACACCAAATTGTATCTGTGTAAGCTGATAATACAAGAAGGATAAGCAAACTCATCAGTATTGCTGCTCTAAAATTGTAACCATATTTCATAACATTCACTATCAAGTATTGAAACACCAGGAATGCATCCATTCCCTTAGGGTGTAGTCAATATTGACAACCCTATCATTACCCAACACTAGAAAGGTGTGCACTCCCTTTCGGATGTGAGACATGTAGGCCCTGATCATACTCAAGCAGTTTGGAATAATAATAAAATAATAAAACATGCTCTGCATATTAAATCTAATAACTAGACATGTATGTTCTAAGTTAGGGTTACAAAATACTTATCCCTTTTCAGATGTATCTTTCCTTCATTGGCGAAGAATGGGGCTCCCTTCTCTGAGTCAACAGTACTTCGGTTTGCCACCCCAATATTTTCATGTTCCATAACTCACACATGCCTTCTTGGCATAATTTCACTGTCTCACTCACATGCTTTACCAACATGCAGTTCGGTTGAGACATTATCAACATTTATAATGGCGTTTCACCCGAAACCCATTTCAAAAGCATGGGATCCTTCCCATCTAGTTTGGCTTCTGCAGGCCATCACACATGGTCTTCCTGCAATGTGTCACCCTGGCACACTTATCAAATAGCCAAGAAGTCAGCAACATTTAGTAATAAGCTTCAAAACCGATCAATGTTATTAATAATTAAATTCAATATGAATTTGCAATTCTGTCAACTACAGAAATTGATTTGCTTAACAATCAGGCTATCCTCATATTGTTTGGCTCTCGTAAGTGGTATCACTCTATCCATTATGGTTTTACACTGGTTACCATACATGAACATCCACCTACAACATGTCCTCCTGACACAATTTTATATAAGCCAAACAGTCATTAGCAATTATAAGCAAATTCTCAAATCTGAAATCTATAAATTTGTTTTTCTACAGAAATTAGATTTGCAACCATGAGATTATTCTCATAAACTTAAATTAGACAATTTTAAGATTTGTTTCATGCATAAGTTACAACCATGAGAACCTTTTCATAACCTTTGGCTTCTGCAGATGGTAGATCCCGGTCTTTACTATGGACTTATCCTCATTGCCATACGTAAGACTTTTCCACCTGAAAACTAAAACTTTAATCAGCCAAACACGTTGTGAGTATCTATGCATATGATCCTTTCATTGCCACAACAGTCACTGAAGTGGTCTCATAATTATAACACTCAATAATTCAAACACCTTCAGCTGTTAACATTTGAAATGCAATGAAATATGTATATATCTATATATGCATCATTATCATAATAAAATTGCAAGACACGGGTACACTGTTCATGCAATTTAAATAAACTGTAAATACTCATTACTTCACATCCATATATATATATATATTTTGCAATTCTGTCCTTCCAACAGAGCACCCTGGTAGCCCATCAACATGTCTACCTTCTTCATGCAATCATTCTCCTGCATTCACAGCAGCTTATGCAATGGTCTCAGCATTAACAATGGTTCACCATTTCATCAATTATCTAATGGCATTGAAACATATATATCAGAACCATGCATTCACATAATGCATCTCAACATGTGCACCCGCACATATGCATGCACATTCACAACATTTACATAATATTTTGATGTGCATTCATTTAATGCACAACCCCTCAATACAATCTTGCATTAATCCATGCATACTATGCACTCACGCCTATTATGGCCTAACAATGACTGCCACTCATAGCGTGCACTACCACAATAGGACCATAAGTTCTCACTTGCATTGGTTGTTAAACTCACAACCGACATACACAAATGGCATGATATAACTTCATATGAATGCATTGAGAGTTCTAAGCAATTATAGGGTGTAAGGATCATTGCCTTCGCTTACCCACACCTCACCATACTTGTTAGGTCAAAATTCCCATTTGGGCACTCAATACCACATCCAAACCAAATCAACATAGTTTAAACATAGTTGAAGAGATCTTACCAAATCCTCTTTCAACATTCATGCAATTAAGTACCCATAACCATTACCTGCATGGCTGTCATTAGCATCACTTGACGTTACTTGATCAGTTGGCCTATTACCATGGCTACTCAGTCCTTTTTCCAACCTCATGATTACAAATTTGCTGCACCATCCTTTCTTCATAAGGTCGTTGGTCACGTGCAACAACGTCATCAACTTCTTTAGCCATGCTTTGATTGTATTTTGTCCTACAACCAATGCAGACACAACTAATTATTAGCAACCACCATAATTATATCAAGTGGTTCATTGCATATGTAAAACCTCACTAGTTTACCAATATGCAATATCATATTCATGCACAAACATTTTCACATGCACTGTGCAATGTTTATTAATGTGTTATCTGGTGCATATTCATTTCATCTATGTAATTTCTTTCATTTTCAACATTCTTATGCCATAGTTTATATGCATGACAATTTCATAATTATAAATACGATAGTAAAACAAGGGTTAAGGAATTCTCCCTTTCCAATCCCTCATTGTAGCATGGAATCCCTCTTCCATATCATAGTTGGTTTGATTTCCTTCCAGTCATGCAATTATAGAAATTGCCCATATTGACAACAATTTCTTTTGTCAAAACAACAACTGGCACTCTTCTGTACCAAATGTCTATGATATATGTGGACCTCATTCAAATTATGGTCATGCATCTTTATTCTCCTCTAGATAAGGTTTCCAACGCCTATCCCCGTGCTCCATTCCGATCTAGTACATGGAATTTACATTCTTCCAAAAATGCAAATTTTGCCCAAATTTCTGCACTTTTGTACAGCTGCAATTTATTTTGAAAGGCCAACTTCAGCTGCTTGTAGAAGCAAATTTAGGAAGAATCATGAAAACTTATCTATCGGGAGAAGGTATTCCATATAACAAGAAACACTCAACAACCTTCAGATCCCTGTTCTGATGCACCAGTCAACTTCTATAAAATTCGAGGTTTGGCTACTTTTAACTTTTCACTTTTCCCCCAAAATCTCAAAATTTGGCCAAAAATGACTATCTCCCAATCTATGCATGTCTGGAAAATATTCGTCTAACGAAAACTATTTGTCTTAATGAGAAGATGAAATGTCGAGTTTAGTAAATTTTTTGATTCCAACAGCTAGGGTCACTTTTACTGTCCACAAGCTTTTCAAAATCCCGAAAAAGTGGCCCAGAACAGTGCTTTTTGGCCTTCTTGCACACCCCGACTCTACATCCTTTGGATTTCGGCTCCAAGATTCCAAACTTAACATTGTTCCTACTCCATGGGCGCGCCATATCAATTTCAGCTCAATCCGACCTTCCGTGAAGCCTCGGGACACCGTCTTACAAAAGTCACTATTCTCCATTTTCTGTCAAATTGGAGCATAATGGGTTCGGGACCCTCTCTGGTTCTTTCATGGCCTTCGTTAATGGCCTCCGAGCCCCATAGGAATCATCCCATTCTGAGCTCGACTGCTCCCTCTACCCAAAAATCAAGTTTTGGGCTCTACTTTTTTTTCCTCCGATCGCTGGTCGCGGCTCAATCTCTCCGACCGTCGTTGGATTTATCCCTAAAATTGCTGTCGCATTGTGGGTTTTAACCCTAACTTCTGTGATTGTTTTGGCGGTCCTGGCCTTATCTTCGCCGCCCGCAAGCCTTCACCGCATCGCAAATTTTAACTTAATTTCCGCCAACCGTCGTAGACTTTAAGCCTAAAATTGCCGACCGTGTCGCCGATTTTAAGGCTAAAATTGCTGACCGCATTGCAAATTTTAAGTCTAAAATTGCCGACCGCGTCACAGATTTCAAGGCTAAAATTGCCGCCACGTCACAACTTTTAAGGCTAAAATTGCAGCCATGTCGCAACTTTCAAGGCTAAAATTGCCGACCACATCGCAAATTTTAAGGCTAAAATTGCCGCCGCGTCGCAAATTTTAAGCCTAAAGTTGCCACTGCGTCGCAACTTTTAAGCTTAAAATCGCCGCCTATTTCGGCGTTTTCTGGCTTATCTTTTGCCGATAGAGTCTTTGGCAGAAACTCATAAACACTTAGAAAATTTTCAAAATTTTGAAATCTTTCTTAATTATAAGTGCTGAATAGGAAGCATACTTACCTCTGCAACTGTGATAGGTAGCCCATGAAGGCCCAATGCTGCAACCATCAGCTCTGATACCAAAATGTAACATACCCTCCCGCGGACCCCAATTCGAGGAAGGGAACATGATGCCAATCTGGGGCTTTTACATAAACTCAACCCATTCATTAAATTCACAGCAATTAAAAATCAAATGTGTGCAGATGCAATTTAAAGCAAACATGCACAACGGAATAACATCATCCACACACATCACATGATGCCATTCAATTTAACACAGTCAACAAATTAATACATTTGCAGAAGTAATTACACATAAGAAAATACTCATCTTGATGTAATGCTTTCCCAAACAACTAGCTATGTTGCTGCAACGTTCCACCCAACCATAGGCCAGTTGTGTTCATCAATTCTCTCAATACAACTGCCACCCCCAAGCTGGGCATGATTCTTACAAGGAAAAGGGGGCATTCATACTCATACACAGCCCAATAATCACTGCATCTAAGCCAAACCATTCCATAGCTGGGTTTATCAGGCTAAATCTGAACCTTGGATGCTTGCACTCAAGCTCAAGCCAAAAAAATGGATACCCATCTCAATCCCAACCTTCTCTTACACACAACAACTCAAAAACTGGGCATGGATACACATTTCCAGCAATGGGATTTACAAACAGGATGGCCATGGGTTTTCCCCAAATCGTGGCTCACCCAAACGAACTGTGAAAAGGGAAATTCGTCCCCAGGGAGGAACCCGATTTCTTCCACAAGTTATGAGCGTGTCAAAATGGCCAAAATGGACTCATTGCAACCCCAAATCGATATGTTCTCTTCCCCATTGGTAACCAAAACAAAAATGCCTTTCCCAGCTTGAAAGATGAAAGGAAACACAGGAAATCCATGGAGAAAAATGCCTAGGTAGCTCCAAACTCGTGGGAGAGCAAAAATTATTGATGGGTGATGGCTTGGGGAGCAATTCATGGCTCTTTTCTTGCCAAGGAAGCCAAACACATTTTTCCATGAAGGGTGGCTTGCCCATACTCAAATTTGGGCAGCCATACCTCTCCATTCCCAAGGCATTAACTACCTCAACCAACTCTTGGGAGAAATGAATGATTGGGTACAAAAGTCAACATGGGTAGTTAAGGGTTTTATGGGTTCTCTCATTGACACTTGGCTTGACTTGATTGGCTCCAAGGGTTTGAATATTTCCCTCCCAATTCCTTGTAAAATCATGCCCCCATCTCTTGTTGCATTGCATAGCTAGTTGTGGGTATTTTTATAAAATGCATATTTACATGGTATTCGAAATTCCATTGTGCATGGCTAGCACGTAAACCAATAAATCGATGGCGGGGCCTTGGTCTTGAGATCCTCACCAAGATTTTATAACAATATTACATCATTTACAATTTAATATAATGGGGTCAAAATGGGGATGTTACATAATGGGTCTATTCAAATCTGTACCATAGATGAGGATAGAATACCATTGTTGGTCAATGGTCACAGAATGAACCTGTATAAGAAACCTCTCAACAAGGAAGAGTTCACAGAAACTCTCAAGACAATAGGACTACATGTAATGCTAGGGAAACAATGCCCTTCTCCAACTTAATCATTAATGCTGATATTAAAAGAAAAAGAAAAAGAAAAAAATAATAGAATAACTAATATACTCAGATGAAAACCCTTTATAAGGAATATGGGGAAACGAACAAAAAATATTTTACTAATCCAATGCAGGACATCACACTACCAAGAAGAAGAGTGCAACCTACAAGATTTCTACAACTTGTAGGACTTTTACAACAAGCAGAAAATATACCAACTAACCTCAACGAGAAACAATAAGTTAGTCAAAGGTCAATCTACTCATCTGAATACATAAATTTGATCTCTTATATTTTTTTAGCTAGTTTATGTTCCATTATTCACCAGATTGATGAGGACATCGACAATAAAGTTGGGGGGAAAGAAGAAATGACAACATTTGTGCAAAGAAATATTATTTTTGTGGCAGATTTGTTTCCCATATTTAGAAAAAGGAAACGTTTTGCATATGCCAGAAATCAGGGTAGATATACGACGAGAGTGTGCCACCTGCCACATAAAAAACAATGATTGGACAGACGAACCTTGCAGAGATCGACAAGTCATATGGAAAAGGAATCTGATCGCCATTGTGTTCCACCTCTAATAAGAAAGATAGATGGGACAATCGATACGATCAAAGGGAATAGTGGGTAATGATGAGAGGAGGAGGTGGTTGGAAAATTTCAAAATCAGATGACGAATTATGATGAGTGAGGGATAAACATAATGGGCAAGTTTTAACGATCGTTTCCACCACCCAAATCTTGAACCAACACTCAAATAACCCATAAGCAGGCAGAACCCTGAGGAAAAAAGGAGCACAACGTAAAAGCTAACGTTGAGCAGTCGAGATGAAGCCAGGTAATTCAAAGACCCTCCATAGAAAGGATTTGCTCTACATTTTGTTAAAGTAGCTCTTTCAGACTCTGTTCCTATATAGTATAAGGAAGGTTATCAGAATGACCGTGGGTTTTGTTAAACGAGAACCCACAGACCATAACAAGCTGTTTAAAAACCCAAAAGCCATGAAATACTTCCAAGATGTAGGTTGGGACCGATATTTTCATAAATTATAAGGGTATCATGAAGGATTAATTGAATAATTTGCCAAAAATATGAAGAAAATCAATGACGACAACTGTAGAATAGAGGTGAGAGGAGTTGCCATTGAACTCAATAAGGAGGTACTAAGCAGAGTCACTAGTCTACCCAAAGGAATAAAGTGGGATAAGGATGACAGAGAGCTTTCCCAGAAAGAGAAAAACAATTCTTTCGTTTCACAAAAAGGTATGAAGAATCGAAGGAGAGTGTAAAGAGGGATTTCCTGCCAAAACCCTAGGGGAAGTATCTCTCATAATTATGAAGTATACTACATACGATGGTCGGCATGCCTTGGTGCATGCCTACCACTTCCGTCTTTTAAACCTTTTAAGGAACCTCGAGTGGAAAAGGGCGGGGAAAAATATAAGTCTCTACTAGTTTTTATTTAAAACCCTCTCTTCCATGAGAATCAAGTACCAGTTGGGGAAGCGAGATGCTCTATCTCACCATGGATTAGTCAAACTGATCATCTATGCCACCTTGGAAAGGGAGTATACCCCCTTGACTTGGGAAACATTCTTGAAAATCAGTCAAGCAGAGATACATGTCTTCCATAAGAAGGAACAAGTACCTACTGAAGAGTAGACAACTCCACGAGTAAATCAACCAGGAAGACAAGCAACACCAGAGGCGAAGGAATCTTAGAAGAAAACCGATTCCATAGGAAACCCAAAGAAAAATGGTCATGTTTCTCAAATTACCAGAGCTATTCATGGGAGAGTGATAATTGACGATGAAGAAGAAGAACCTGGGGAGGATAAGGAGGAATAAACAATTGCAGATACCCTCCTCCACCTAGGAAAGAAAGGAGAAATATCTTCAAACAAAATAACCTTACAAACCAGTGGTCAAGAAAACCTGAAAATAAGAAGAAGAGAGAGGAGCCAAAATTGTGCAATACTCACTCTCAGATACTGATTCTCCTCATGAGCAGCAGTATTCACACTCAGATGATGAGGATGTAGGAGTTTTTCCCTAAAAAATACACTCAACAAGAAGAAGGGGGAACCTCCCTTGGGTAACAACAATAGGCGGGGGATTTTTTTCCTGAAATCCAGCACAATGTAGAACAAACAGAAACTCATGAAGATGTGCATGGTTCTTCAACAACCAATGATAAAATATCCAGCATAAGACTCCATGAGATTCTTAGTCAAAAGGATGAAGAAATTGTGAAGCTCTAGAATCAACTTAAGGAATCAGGATAAGAAGTGTTGAAGTGGAAAAAGATTGCCCATATGGTATAAGCTTTAAAAGATTCTAATTATTAGGGGCATCATGAATATGAGATGCACCCCTTGGAGGAGAATATCCAAGTTTTTAAGATGCAGTATGAAGAAGAGAAGCAACATGTGATAGACAAAAATCTCCTCCTGAAAAAGAGATTTGCAAGGTTGCAAAGCTGAGTTGAAGGATGGAATAAGGGAGAAAGCCAAAGTGGAGGAGCAATGCAAGAAAAGTTTTAACATCATGAAAGCTATCATACGTTACAGGCCACCCTCAAGGGTATAGTCAGTATTCTTGATATAAATATGGCTATGGTACCATCTTAAGAGGATATAAGAAGGACAATCAGAGCATTTGGATACTCCCAAAGCCTTCATAGAGACCTGCCAAGGAGTTGGGGAGCTAGGTAAGGACCAACTCAACAATTTTTGTCTTCATGATTTCATCTTACCTTACCCTACAAATGATCACCAAATCCTTATGTGGAGGATGTCCAACTCAGATATCTATGTTCTTGGCACTCTAATGAAGATAGAAGGGTGTAACATCCCGAAAAATACCAATTTTTTTTTTAATTTTAAAATAGCAATAATTATCGAAGTCATTAATGCGGAACATATAAAATAATTATATTTCTTAACTAGGATAATTAATAATGATGACACGTCATAATTCTCAAATAAAATATGATATAGTTGTATTGGCTATTTCAGATTTAAACGGATGCTAATCTCCTTAACGAAAGATCTTTTTATGATTATGCATAAGAATACAATTTACAGATTTGCTTAAGTTCTAAATATGATTACATGCCGTACATAGTTTGTACTATTATGATGTTCTTGATGAAGCGCTGACAGTTTGTTTTGATGATGACGAAGGGGTCCTATGAGGTACCCTGGAGTTTACTTAGCTACGTTTAGCTAAGGCATTTGAATCCTGTTTCCATGTGCAGACCGTAGGTAATAATTTCTACGACAACATGTGTCTTTCAATTCATCGTCAATGTAAACTTAGAATGCTAAGTACTTCCTTGCGAAACAAGTTACTGAAAGTATGAATATTTGGTTCCAAATCTAGTTTAAGTGCTGGATTTCAAAACTCTTCAGTGTTATAATTTCACGTTGTCCAAGTGTTTTGTTATAATGCTACAATTATTATCATATGACTAAAGTCCTTATTATCAAAACAGTGATACCAATATCTATTGATAAAGCTATTAGAAAACTAGTAGAAATAGTGTTTATATTTTTGAACTATCATTACGTTTTGCTTCTACAGAACTTAGACTATTCTAAGTCCTGAATTCATCATTTGATTATCATTACATAGTTAATATATGAACGGTCTAGTGAATAATGGTTATGCTAGGAACTCATCCTTATAGTGTATAACATCACCATTTAAACTATACCTTAGGTATTACATCTATCAATTAGACTTTGCAATACATGGCTTGCATATAAAAATGTGTATCACTTATCTATACCTATAGGCTCACACTATTATAACTATTGTGTGAAATATATGATGTACATAGTATCTAATTATACTTTTGCATAGCTAGAATCCTAACTATATCTATGATCTCCATTTATCAAATGATTAACAATATTTATATATGGCTAAGCTTTATTCTATATATCTATACTCGTGCCATAGTAATGAAATGTTAACATTATAAAGTGACTATACAATCACACCTTACATTGGCATACAATACAAAGGTTACGATGCATAACAATAAACTATAGAGACTAATATGAAATACGATCCACGGGTCTAACAATGCAATTATTGGCATGCTTTCCAAGCTGGCGTTGACAGGCCTAGTATTAACGTCGTTCCAGGGTTAAGTGATGTGGAAGCCCAGTTGTAAGGTCTTCACGTGGTTTGTGTTTGTAATGAGAATCACAATAATCTTAGTTGTGCCATGCACTGGATCTCGATCTGCTTACTTGGCAATTGGTAGATGAAGTAATCAATGCAATATTGATTGCAATCGTGGTTCGAAAATCAACGTGCCTTAACTGGTAGATATCCCACCGTTGATCTCTGTAATATCTGACGCTGTGAAAGAAACCCTATTCACGCGTTGGTAAGTAATGGAAAAATGGTTTTCGACATTCATTGTTGTGTTTTTGGTGGAAGGTCGTAGAGCCGACTGTCTGCTGCAATGTAGGGTTTTAGAGTTTGTTGATAGGAGGACTCCTTCCTCGGTTTCGAACCTTGGATCTGTGAGGGATATTTCTTAATAGTTGCAGGCTCACAATCTTGTACCATAGCACCACGATACAGTCACGGTGGTTGTGTGTAGTTCTCCTGTCAGTTGTTGAATTCGTAGTTCGAACTGGGGTTCGATCCTCCAGTTGATGAAATAGTATCCTGTGTTTAGCTCGTGGTTGCTGTCAAATGCCAACAAGCTTCGTCGTTTTTATTATGGTGTGGTGTGCCAATGTTCAGGAGTTTGTTTCTAAGGGTAAGTTTTATTACAATAACCATCATACAGTAAAACTTTAGTTTTAACTCTATGTTACCTTGTTTTAACCTCTCCGAACTGTAAAATTTGCAGGTACCCACTTCGTAAGACGCTTCCTATGCATAAGATTGGAGAATGGGGATGCTGCTTCTATTTCCTGGTAAGCTCCGGTGGTTCTTGAAACCTCGTAGGTGCCTTTGGCATGGTTTTGATGGTGATTTTTGTGTGCCGAGAGTTGGAACCATTCGAATTTGTTTCAGTGATGGCTGAGTGTGAAGTTTTAAAGTCTTGTTTTGTTAGTGGCTGTACATAGGATAAACTTTAGTTATTTTAAGATGCCATTCGACTCTGTAATGCCTGGTTGCATTGTTTGAAAGGAACTTCAAACTTTTGTTTGTCCTGCTAAATGTTAAAGGTAAAACCCTGCGTAGTTTGTTGCTCCACGACCTCGTTTTAATGTTTTTGGTTGATAAGGGTAAACTCTGTGTACTGTTGAGAACCTTGTCAGGTTCGATATGTAAAATCTATTATTTATAAATATTGGATGCGTAACCAAGAACCGGGGGTTCACTTTCTCTTCTAAAACAGTGACTCGTTTTATAAAGTAGTGTTTGGTGTTGATGTAATGGTTGAAGGGTTATTTTTTTTTAACTATGCAGTGGTGACAAACAACTATAGTTGTCTTTGGCTGAGAGTTACTGTCATGCCCCAAATTTTTCATTGGGTCACATTGGCCTAATAAAATTGGCCATATTCATTAGAGTTCGTCAAATTGATGCTAAAGGTCAAATAATTGCCAAGGAGGAAAATTACTAGTTTCCTAGGTTTGGGGTGGAAGCTTTGGGATTTGGAATAAGGGGGATAATAAATGATGTTTGAACATTAGAATGGAATAAATATTTAATAAATTAGATAAATACATATATACAAGTAAAAATCAAAGTGGCATTTGATTATGAAGACACATGGAAGAAGTGGGACCCACATATGGCTAGATTTCCCCACTACACTTGACATCATTCTCTCACCAATTCGAATTCAAGGTGAATGGTAACATACTTGGGGGAGTCCAAAAGTTATTATTCATGGCATGAATCATCCAAGGTCGAAATATAGAGAAAGAGTAACTCCCATGGAAGAGGAAGAGGCAATTTGAAGCTAGTGAGACACTTGGGCTAGATTCCCTAGCTCTATGACAACAATGATGAAGATGCTATGACACCTATGACACAAATCAAACCTGAAGGCTGACATATGACATATATGACATGTTAGGGCTAAAAATAGACTCCAAGAGGGCGCTCAAGGGTGTTAGGGCAGCTAAGATGCTTCCACATGTGATTTGGTGGAAGTGGGAGACTAGGAATTGTTGTACAAGTGGCGTTCTTTGGAATCCATTCCCAACTTGAGTTGGCATGAGTCTCTTGGAAGGAATTCGATCCATGGAGGAAATTAGAACTTTATAAATGTCAATAACAAAGAATGAAACCAGCTTTTGATCATTTGTAGAATTTTCAATTGCTTTTGTGAAGAGGGAGAGCTAGTGGATGACTAGTTTCTTGCCTTAGCCAATTTCGAGAGTGAAAGATTCCCATCCAAGTTGGTAATTGGAAAGACCATTCAGACCTTTCATTTGGAGCTTTAATGGAGTCTTTATTTTCAGGTGTAATCTACAAGGCAGCTCATGGTTTCTTCTATTGCAGCTCACTCCTTCAACCATTTTCAGTTTTGATGGCATATTCTTGATCCTTGAGGGAGGGCGTTTTTGGTGAGATATTGCACTCTTTGGGGGAGCTTCTAATGCCCCATTTATTTTGTAATATGAAGTAAATACTTTTTTATTCATCTCCAGAAATTTTCAGGTCGAAATTCCAAGTAGAAATGTATAAATCTCAATTTTAATGAAAGAACAGTGCCATTTCCCCACTACCTTGTTGTGAATCAATGTAATGCTGATGATTTCGAATGAATGGATGATTATCTAATGAATTTGTGATTAATGGACTGCCATGGATGTATTTTACAAGTTTCATTTACTGTACTTGAGCATTTGAAGTATTTGTACTCAGTTTAATTGCATTGGGAGAAGAAATAGTGCCATTTCCCCAAGGGTCGAATTGGTGATTTTTGCAGTTGAATGGGAGAGGGTTGGAACAGATATAATAATCAATTAATGGTGCACATGAGACCTTAATAACATCCTTAATACATTCCCTACCTCTGTTCAGAAATTTGAGTGGGTTTGGAGGCATTTGGGAATCCATTTTCAGTACTTACCCCAAGGGGATTTGAACCCCAAATTACTAGTAAAATTGCATACTTGGTCCAGAATCTTAAGAGAGTTTGCAGAGGTCTTTTGGTGGCCATATTTCATCCTTGAACATCATATTAAAGTCCTAATATCATTCATAACTTGAATATTTGAAGGCATTTGGAGTCAATTTGAGACTTAGAGACCAATACTAGTCAAAGGGAAACCACTAGTAAAGTTACCTACATTGACCAGAATTGAAAGAGGATTTGCAGAAGTATTTTAAAGGTCCAAAGGAATCCATGAAACACATATTTATGTTCTAATATCATTCATATACCTTCTCAGAATATTTGGTATCATTTGGGGCAAATTTGGGACCTAGAGATCAAAACTAGTCAAAGGTTGAACTAGGGAAAAAAAGTGGAAAATTGCAATTTTAATAAAATTCCTAACAAGGGACATTACAGTTGCGGTTTGCATAACTGTATATAATTGAATTCCTGTACTTCGTTCTCATTGTTGATAATTATGTTTGGAAAAGTGATGAGATAGTTTGACTGTTATATGTTTTCGAAATGGCTATGCCACAATGTTCTAATTTATTTTGCGAATGAAACCCTACCTGTAGCTTTCATTTGCTATCTGGCTTGTACTGAGCTTTTGTACCTGAGACTTAAATTTTGCAACAAATTGTTTCGATGTTGTGTATGTGTTCTTGCTAGGGTTATAAGCTATTGATAGACATTGGTACAAAATCGTGCTTTCTGCTAAGTGATGTTTATTGTCTTGCAACAAACTTGAAACATTTAAAAGATGACTTGGTTATATAAAATGTTAGTTAGGGTTTGGAAAACTATAATTGTTATAATATCAGAATATAAATGTCTAAGGTTTGCCATGAATGGCTTGAGAAGCGGTTATGAACTGTATAATCAAATAAACACTCAGATTCTAGGTTTTTGTGATAACTTAGGGTTTTGATACCACTGTGCAGATACTTAATAAATGAAATCAGAAGTGATAGTTAGTAAAGAAATAATATGTGTATATTTATATCAAATCTGTACAGAACATAGTTTTTGCAGCTGCTATAATTCTTAGAAAATAATTACTTAAAAAAAAATGAAAATTATTAGATTGAAATGCATTTGATTACTTTATCTGAAATAAATAGGGTTGAAAAGAAAAGTATAAATCTATGTAGAAATAAAATGTGTTTCTATTTAAGAATTAGGGGATGAATACTGTACATCTGTTTATATTTAGAATGTACTATTTCCTGCGTTTTAAAACATATGACAGAGTTTAACAAGCACACTACTGTATTAATCTTTTCAATCAATGGAATTCTTCCTATCACTCATCTTTCTTAATTTACTTCTCTATACTGGAGTACGATGCAGAAAACAACATGGGGAAAAATATAGAGATGGTTATCGATTCAATCATTTCATAAAGCTCTTTCATTCAGAATTATACTTATATCAGAAAATGAAATAGTTTCTTCTATATGACTGAAATTAATCATTCTATTATACAGAAACATTTAACTGTAAACAAAAAGGTAGAAATAGTAAAACTTGGTTGACTGTAGGAGAAACAAATAGCCCAAGGAATCTGTTCCACCCAACCTATTCTTGAAGACAGCCAAGTTACTTGCCTTAGGACCCCCGAGCCTGTTCATTGAACCACCAGGAGGAAGATTCTGTAGAAGCTTTAGGTCCTTCAATTTTTAGTAGTAATGTAGATTATCATTTATGCAGACTCAACAGTCAAAGAAACCTGCACCAGCACCTCTGGTTTGCCTTCTCAGTATAATTAGCAGACTCACAGTTGCACTCTCACATAGCCTCCCTATTCGAATCTCTCAATGATCACCTGATGCACTTGAGGAATATTTCTGCAGAAAATATTGTAAGAGGCTGCCTGCCCAATTCGAATTGCCTTATCTAGGATGCCTAGGCCTTTTAGTGGTTAACTAGTCATTAATGAGTTTCCTGCTCAATTCCACCCACCTGGGGGATAATGCCACAAATTTAGGGGTAGTTGTTCCATAACCAACAACTAGTGGTGGAGTGCAAATGCTTCCATCTGTCCCATACCTTCTAACAACTTCCATTCCTCCTAGTGGGTCAGTGAACACTCATTTAACAGTTCCCTTGGGTGCTTGCCTCCTATTTTAATTTATTAAATAATAATAATCATTAATTACAATCATCCTTGACCAAACTTGGTCATAATTACAAAACTTTGTAATTAAAATTTAACATAAAGTATTTTGCAAATAAAATAATATTCTCAGAATTTGGGTAGGTGACATACACCCCCCCTTAAGTCTCAACATCGTCCTCGATGTTGCTTAATCACTCTTTGAGTGTTCCTGAAACAGAGTTGGGTATGCTGCCCGCATACTACTCTCCAACTCCCAGGTTGCCTCTTCTGGGCTAAGGTGCTTCTATTGCACCTTTACCTGCCCAATGGTGTGATTCCGGAGTAGAGTTTCCCTCCTTTCGAGGATACAGTCCGGTTCCACCTGAAAATTGCCGTCTTGTCCCACCTGTACATCATTCCAATTTACAACATGAGTAGCATCGTGTACATACTTCTTTAAAAATGATATATGAAAAACATTATGTATCTTTATATTTGGTGGCAAAGCCAGTTGGTATGCCACTGGTCCAACCCTTGACAATATTTCGAAAGGACCACAATACCTGGGTGTCAACTTGGCACAGCTTCCCAATTTCAATGAACTCTTTTTCGGTCTTACCTTAAGAAAAACATGTTCACCAATCTGGAACTCTTTATGAGTCCTTTTAAGATCTGCTTGACTCTTTTGCCTATCTTGGGCAGCTTTAAGATTTCTTTGTAGCTGTTTCACAATTAGTTCTAATTCCTGCAACAATTCAGGTCCTAAAATAACTCTATTTATTGGATCATTCCAAGAAACAGGTGTATCACATTTCCTACCATAAAGAATTTCAAAAGGGCTAAGCCTGGCTGATGCATGATAAGAGTTATTATATGTAAATTCTGCTAAATGCAAGTAGTCTTCCCACTTACCAGGCTGATCCTTAACGTACATCCTCAGCAAGTCTTGCAATACCTGATTCACTCTTTCTGTATGTCCATCCGTTTGTGGATGAAATGTTGTACTGAAGTTTAAGGTTGATTCAACCCTTTAAACAAAGACCTCCAAAAGTTTCCAGTAAACTTAGAGTCATGGTCTGAAATGATCACTTTCGGTATACCATGTAATCGAAGAATCTACTTCATGAAGATTTTTGCTATGTCTGGATCCTTATGAGTAGTCTTCACAGGTATAAAGTGTGTTTCCTTGCTGAGTTTATCCACTACCACCATGATAGAGTCATTTTGTTTCTGATTTTTGGGTAGACCGGTAATAAAGTCTATGCTTATCACTTCCCATTTCCAACTAGGTATAGGAAATGGCTGCAATAGTCCAGCCGGATGTTGATGTTCAACCTTCACTTTTTGACAGTCCAAACACTTAGCTATGTACTTTGATACTTCATCTTTCATTCTGGGCCAATAGTACTCTTTCCGTAGCATAGTGATGGTTTTCTGATAACCTAGATGACTAGAGTAATGGCTTTTGTGCATCTCATTTAAAATCAGAATTTTTACTTCTGGTATGCTGGGTACATACAATATGTTTTTGTATAATAACAGTCCATTTTCCTTCAAACTGTAATCTGTCATAGAATTTTCAGAATTGTTATTTGCTGTCTTTTATTGTAATTTTCTGTATTCTTCATTTGTTTCACTTCCTCCAAGGATATGATTTTCCAAATATGTTGAATATGTACTGATGGTTGAAATAAAATTCAGCTTTGCTTTACGATTTAATGCATCAACAACCTTGCTCTCTTTCCCTTTTATACGCTGAATCTCAAAATCATATTCACTTAGAAAATTTAACCATCTAGCTTGTCTAGCGTTCAAATTTGTCTGATCTAATAAATATTTCAGACCCGTGTTATCTGTCAACAAGGTAAATTTTCTGCCAATAAGGTGGTGATGCCACATTTTTAAAGCTTGAATTACTACTAATAACTCTAAATCATAAGTAGAGTAGTTCTTCTCATGTATTTTCATCTTTTTAGATTCGTATGCAACAACATGCCCTTCTTGTGTTAGGACTCCATTGAGTCCATCATTACATGCATCTGTGCAAACTATAAAATCCTTATTAGGATCTGCAATCCTCAGAATAGGCACTATAGTTAGTAACTCCTTTAACTTCTTAAAACTATTTGAACATTTCTGATCCCACACAAATTTCTTCCCTTTCTTTTGTAAGGAGGTTATGTGGTTTGCAATTTTTGAAAAACCCTCTTTAAATTTTCTGTAATATCCAGTAATACCCATAAATGATCGTACATCTGACACATCCTTAGGAACCGACCAATCATTAATGGATTTTATCTTGTCGGGGTCAGCCGAGATTCTTTCCTTAGAAATTATGTGTCCTAAATACTGAATTTTGTCCTTGTGAAAGTCACACTTACTAAACTTAGCGTACAATTGATGATCTCTCAAAACTTGTAAGATAATACGCAGATGTTTGTCATGCTCTTCTTTGCTTTTAGAATACACTAAAATGTCGTCTATGAGCACAATATCAAACTTATCCACATATTTGTGCAGAATATTGTTCATTAAACACATAAATACAGCCGACGCATTAGTCAATCCAAATGGCATGACTACGAACTCATAATGTCCATATCGAGTTCTAAAGGCTATTTTGAAAATATCCTCATCCTTCACACACACTTGATGATATCCTGACCTTAAATCAATCTTTGAAAATATTATTGCTCCACGTAGCTGATCAAATAGATCGTTTATGCGGGGAAACGGATATCAATTCTTTATTTTCATCTTATTCAACTAGCGATAATCTATACAAAGCCTTAGGGTGCCATCTTTCTTCTTAACAAATATAACAGGTGCTCCCCAAGGAGACACGCTAGGTCTTATATAGTTTTTATCAATCAGTTCCTTCAACTGTGATTTCAACTCATTTAATTCCAGTATATTCATCTTGTATGGAGCTTTAGAATTCGGTACTGCTCCCGGTATTAACTCGATGGTAAAATCTAGATCTCTTTTAGGAGGTAATCCCAGAATCTATTCATGAAAAAAATCTTTAAAATCCTTTAGGACATGTATATCTTCTAGTTTCAGTTTGTCCTCTTTAGAAATGAACTCATCATTTGCTACATTTACTACAAACATTTGACATCCTTTCCTAACCGCTCTCTTTAATTGCATAGCTAAAATCTGTCTAAGGGATGTTCTTCTTGGAATACCTTTTACTTCTACTGTTTCCCCTTCATCATTTAAACAAGTGAAACTTTTCTCATAACAATTCAAAATGACATGATGGGATTCTAACCAGTCCATTCCAATTAAAATGTCATATGATCCTAAAGGTAAAACATTTAACTTGGTCTGTGTTTTTAATTGATTCATAGATAAAACACAGTTTTCAATAAAATCATATACTTTTCTTTTTGTCCTTGTTGCTAGTCTAACTAACCAGGATTTATTGAATTTTTCTATTTTCAACTTAAAACTTTCCACTATATCTGGTGATATATAACTCAGGCTAGCGCCTGGATCAATCAAAATAGAAACAGGATGGTTTTGTAGCATACCTTCAATCTCTACCATTGAGACTTGATGATCTGCTTGTCGGTTGTCTAATGCTGCATTAATTCTGGGCATCTCCCTCGCCAAGTCTCCCACAGTAGCTTCAGCTTGTATGGAGTGAATGTTGTTGGCTATCTGCTTCCGAAGGGGACATTCTGAAGCATAATGAGGACCTTGACACTCAAAATTTTATAGGTTCCTTCTGATCATTGGTTCTGGAAATATTGGGAGTATTTCTAGGAGCTGTAAATTTCTGCTGCTGATTATTTTTGGGACTATTTTCTTGAAAATTTCGATTCTGAATTTTTTTCTTTTGGAAACCAGAATTTCCACTAAACCTGCAATTTTTATTTTTCACTTCAAAGTTACTGGGTTTATGATTTTTCCAGTTAGATACTCCTCTTTTCCTGTTCTGATCAAAGCAAAAAGTTGCTTTCCTCATGGCTTCTTCTAATGTCTTTGGGTTATCATACTCTATTCTATCCTTGATGTTGAAGGGTAGACAACTCAGGTATCTTTGAATCTTCGATTTTTCTTCCACCAGGTATGGCACATATCTTAGCAAATTTAGAGACTTGTTGTTCATCTCTTTCATGTTCATTGTTCCCAGCTTTAAATCATAGAATTCCTTAGATTTTTCTTCATAATACTATTCAAATAAGAACTTCTTTTCGAAGTATCTTTTAAAAGTACTCCAACTCACATCTCTGTCCTTTATGCTCTTTACTCTTTTGAGGTCTTGCCACCAAATATCTGCCTTCCCGGTTAGATTATAAATTTCCATTTTTGCCTTTAAGGATTCCGAATAATCGTAGATCTGAAAATACTTTTTCATGCCGGACAACCATGCTTCAGCTGTCTCTCCTTTCTCAGTTTCACCATTGAAAGTTGGGGGTTTGATTTTCTTGAGCTCCCTAGAATTCTGTTCATACTGTTTGTGACTCTTTCTTTTGGGTTTGTAAATGATGTTGAAATAATGATTTTAAAGTAAATGAAGATTCATATTTTCCTAGTTTATTGAGTAATCTTTTGTTCTAGTGTCACCTTGGATAAGGGCCCATCCATAGGTGATTATAGTGGCATGTGCGCTAATTTAGATTTACTGCTTGCATATCGATGAGATAGAACCGAATAGAACAAAGCAGATTTATTGCAATTTGTAGAGGATTTATAATATATTGTCAGATTAGCTTTGATGAATTATTTTTGCACCTTTAATTCAGTTTGAACGTTTCTTTCCTATTTCTGCAATTTCCAATTGTGTATTTATTTCATAATATGGTATCTTTTCATCTAAGCTTGTTAAAGCATTGAATTTCTAACTTTGTTTTATTACTTTCTCAAAATTTAGTGTAATCGAAATACCCAGACTCGGTGTGTGAATGGTAGGGTAGATCAAGGGTTTTCCTCAAAAGGTTTTCCTAAAAATAGGTGAGGAACGTTCTGAAACTTGTCCATGAAACCATTGATAAAGGGATATATGCCTAGTCAATTGAGGGTATCCATGTCCCTTGAAACCCATAAATCATAAATTAAAGTTCCCTTTGCTTTTTTCCAAACAGTTCTTCTTTACTTGTTTTTGAATACTACTAGGCATCATTAGAGTTTCTTTGTAGGTTGCACATATTGTGCAGGACCCTCATAAGTTTGTACGAACCCTTGGGTTGATGATTAAAGGAAAGGTTTAGATACAACACCTTTGTTGGCATCTTGTCCCAACATGATACAATATTGTTGATGATTGATTGAGCCCGTCAGGAAGATAAGGGTTTTGCAGTAGATTTCAAGAACCAAAAAATCCTTATAAGACCAAAGGAGTCCAACCCAATATTATCTCAAGTGATTAAGGTTAGGGAAGGAAATTTATGTATAGGTTACAGGGTCAACCTATTCGAGCCCTCATGCATAACATAGATAACTTGTGCGAGTTATGGCATGAGAGGATGAAGCACATGCATCATTGTGTGTTTCCTATTTTAAGGGATGTAGACACATGCATCATGCCAACGGTGCTTTTCCAAGTAACTAGTACATGTCTAAGGGGATTCTAGACATAGTGTATTTTGATGTATGTGGACCTATGTTAGTACATTATGATGGATACAATGTCTCACTGAGATGGGGGTGGGTGAATCAGTGTGCCAACACTTAATTCAATTAAAACTTCTTCTGACCCTAAACCAATATCATTTACAATCAATCTCTAACTATACTTCAGCAATCATCAATATGTCATTCATCAAGTTAAACACATTAGCATCAATACATCACAAGAGACACAAGATAAGCTTTGTAATATTTTTATATTTGATTCAACCGGCTACAATCGTAAGGTGTTATCAACTACAACTGAATCAAAAGAACCAACTTTTATTCCAAGACTCAACTTGGTATTTTTCTTAGATCCAACAAAGAAAAATAGTGCAAGGCCAAACTTGTATTACAATAAAAATTCTTGTCATCAAACATAACACATCATCATAATTTTGTCCATGTCATTATTCTGTTCACAAGCACATCCTCACCCTGTCCACAAATACATCAACATTTTGTCTACAGGCACATCTTTACACTATCCACATGCACATCATCATCCTGTCCATAAACATGTCATCATTATGTTCATAAGCATGTCATTCTTCCCCACACATGTCTTCAGTTGTCCACATTCATGCTATTATCAATCTACCATTGTTGTTGCCTCAGTGAAGCCTAAGAATTAGAGATATAAAAATTATTTCACTGCTGCACCTACTCCTGTCCTCGAAATTTTCCTCATATCTCACCCAAAAATCAGAGCTAATCCTCTTCACCTATCCGAAATGCATTCACACAATTCACATGCCCAGATCAATGAGTTATTCTTTATTTATACTTTTCTTCTCCATCTTATCTGGAGGCGACATGCCATTTTCATTTTCATTTTATCAAAAAATAATTTAATTAAATCATATATATATATTTTTCACTTCTATATTATCCTCATCAAATATATATATATATATATATATATATCTTTCTGCCACATCATCATCATGAGTACTTTATCTTTTTCATGCCACATTATCATTTCCTTTTTATATGGACTTCCAGAATGCCCACAATGTCCTTAATTTGCCTGCAAGGGGCCCCTTGGAGTGCCCTTCAAACATGCCCGCATGGGATCCACAAAATGCCCACAATGGGTCTTTTTTCCTACCCTTATGAATCCCATAAAATTCCCGCAATGGGATCCACAGAATGCTCGCAAGAGTCTTTTGAGATGCCCGCATTAGCCACTAACAATGCCCGCATAAGCTTCAAACTTATTCCCGCAAGGGCCTCTACAAATGCCCGCAAGATCTCCTTTTTATGCCTGCAAGGCCTTCATAAAATGCCCGCATGGGCTTTCTAATATGCTCGTAGATGGTGCTCAAATATGCCCGCAAGCATGCCTTTAAAATGCCCATAGGTTGTCTTTTAGACATGCCCGCAAGGGGCATAAAATTCCCGCATGAGCCTTCAACAGAATGCTCGCAGGCATGCAACAAAATGCCCGCAAGGGCATGGTAAGATGCCTGCAAGAGGCCTCTTTTTCATGTATTCCATACATGCTCCAACATATGCCCGCAACACTCCAACAGATGCTCGTAATGCTCTCAAAATCCCATGTCTTGTCACCTTGCCATGTCATCATGCCATCCAATGCCTTGTCTTTTCACCTTGCCATGTCACCATGCTTTGTCTTGTTTGCTTTCCTTTGTCATCTTGTCATGCTTGCTTGATATTTGCCATGTCCTCCATTGTCCTTTTTCTTTTTCCATGTATTTGTCTTCCTATTAACCTTGTCATTAAGCCATGTCACCAAGTCATCTTTGTCATGTCATTGTCTCCATGTCCTTGTCCTCCATTGTCACATTTGCCATTTTTCATACTATCAATGGTTGTCCTTTGTCATCATGTCCTTCATGTCACCAATTTAGCCTTTGTCATTAATGTATTGTCATCAAAGACAATCATATTCATCACATTAATTATATAAAGCATGTACTATGTTTCCTAACTTAATGAATTCTCTTGCAAAACTTGGATCTACTTTATAAAGATCAATGATGAGGTCATTAGCAATTCTTAGGAGTTCAAATCTCTAGTGGAGAACTAAACAAGGAATATGATCAATGTTTTCAGATTATACAATGGAGGTGAGTATACCTCCAAATATTTTAAGGATTTCTACAAGGATCTAGGAATGAAGAGGGAGTTCACTATTTCGTACAACCCATAATAGAACAAGGTTGCAGAGGGAAATAATTTATTTAGCATAGGGTTGCTAAGGCCATGATACATGACCGGGATTTGCCTATGTTTCTATGGGAAGAAGCATGCAACACAACAATCTACATCCAAAACAGGTGTCCTCATATAATTTTTGGGGACAAGAGGTGAGCAATTTATGCATATTTGGTTGTCAAGTTTATATCCATATACCAATCGAGAAGAGGACCATGTTGGAGCCCTACAACCAGAAGGGTTTGTTTGTTGGTTACAATGAGACTTCAAAGGCCTATAAGATCTATATTACAGAGGAGAGAAATACAATTGTAAGTAGGGATGTGAAGTTTGAGCAATACTTTGCATCTTGGAAGTCTCATGAGATTATTCTAGTGATAGAGTGTTAGAAAAACAGGATCGCAGAGCAATTACAATAAACATAAATGCAAATATAATCACACACACATTACAAGAGAGACACATATATATCGTGGTTCACCCCAACTTGGGCTACGTCCACACTGAAGTTGCCAGTCCTTATTATTATTATGTCCAGCAAAGTGAAGGGATACAACCTGCAGCACAACCACTGCACTTCCTCTTCACTGTCTCACAGTATCTCTTCTTGATCTCAGAGATCTTTACAATGCATAATACCTAATACATCAACCCTAGCCGTGTTACAATGTCTTTCTTTTATAAGGGAAATACAATGGGTTACCCAAAACCATGGGCCCGAAAACTGGTGGCGAAAACAGCCCTGGACCCCCCTAAGGTCTTGCCGGGACCATAACCAAACTTGTGGTATGGGCACGGCTAAATAATAATATCTTTGAATCTGGAGATCAGGCTCCACAACCAACAATCTCCCACTTGGAGATTGATCACAACAACTCCACCGTTGCTGCACTTGTTGGACCTTGGGCTTGGAAACTTTCTCATCTTCACCTTCATGCTAGAAGGCCAACTAAAACCGAGAAGGAACTCAGTTTCTCTCTAGTCACTACCTTTGTGAACATGTCTGCAGGATTTTGGCTAGCGTGTATCTTTTCCAGCTTCAATAGTTCATCTTCCAAAACAGAGCATATGAAATGGTACTTGAGCTGTATATGTTTAGTCCTGGAATGGAATGCTGAGTTCTTTGCAAGATGAATGGCACTCTGGTTGTCACTGTACAACCTGCTATCCTTCTTCTTCTTACCCAATTCCTCCATAAACCTCTGCAACCAAACCATCTCTTTACTAGCCTCTGTAACAGCAACATACTCTGCTTCTGTTGTTGAAAGTGCAACAACCTTCTGCAGTTTTGAAATCCAACTTACTGCTGTTCCACCTATAGTAAACACATACCCTGTGGTGCTCCTCCTGCTATCCTTATCACCTGCCATATCTGCATCAACATATCCCTGTAGAACAGTGTCTGAACCTCCAAAACATAATGCATGAGTGGTAGTACCTCTCAAATACCTGAGAATCCATTGTACTGCCTTCCAATGTTCTTTACCCGGATTGTTCATATATCTGCTCACAACTCCCACTGCTTGTGCAATATTTGGTCTTGTGCACACCATGGCATACATCAAGCTGCCAACTGCTGATTGATAGGGAATTTTGGACATGTAATCTGTCTCTTCCTGTGTCTTGGGATACATTTCCTTACTTAGATTGAAATGGCTGGCCAAAGGTGTACTGACTGGTTTTTTGCATTCTGCATTCTAAACCTCTCCAACACCTTTTGTATGTACTCACTCTGAGATTGTCAATTTGCGATTTTTCCCGTCTCTCGTTATTCTCATACCAAGGATTTGCTTTGCAGCACCCAAATCCTTCATCGCAAATGAATTAGCTAGCTTCCTTTTGAGTACATTTATATCCTGCATGTGAGACCCTGCAACAAGCATGTCATCGACATACAATAACAAGATAATATATCTTTCATTGTCTAACTTCTTGAAATAAACACAGTGGTTAGAATGACATCTACTATAACCTTGTTCTGTCATAAACCTGCCAAATTTTAAATACCACTGCCTTGGAGCTTGCTTCAAGCCATACAAACTCTTTTTCAACCTGCATACCAAGTTCTCCTTACCTTTTACATCATACTCTTGTGGTTGCTGCATATATATCTCTTCCTCCAAATCTCCATGGAGAAAAGTTGTTTTTACATCTAACTGTTCAAGATGCAAATCTTCTACCGCCACTAGACTTAAGATAGTCATAATTGAAGTCATCTTAACAACAGGAGAAAATATTTCAACAAAATCTATACCTTTCTTCTGTGCAAACCCCTTTACGACAAGTCTCTCCTTGTACCGCTTCTTACCTCCTTCTTCTTCCTTCAACCTGTAAATCCATTTGTTTTGCAATGCTCTTTTACCAGCAGGCAAGTGAACCAAATCCCAAGTCTGGTTTCCTACCAATGAGTCCATCTCCTCATTCATGCCTTGCTCCCACTTCTTTCTAGTTTCCACCTGCATTGCTTCTTCATAACATTTTGGTTCACCAGCATCAGTCATCAACAAATAATACATTAAAGGAGAGTATCGTTCAAGGAGTCTACTTAACCTGGTAGATCTTCTTGCAGTTGCAGGAGTTTCAAGCACTTGCTGCTATTCTTGATTTTCTGGCACCTTTGGAACTTCATTTTCTGTAATTTCATCAAGTACTGTGTACTCTGTGTTTTCCTTTTCCTGTTTCTTTCCCTGCAACTGATCTTTATACATGACCTTTTCATTGAATATGACATCTCTACTTTTAATGATTTTGTGATTTTCATAATCCCATAAACGATAACCAAAATCATCAACCCCATATCCAATAAAGGCACATTTCTTGGATTTAGCTTCAAGCTTTGTTCTATTTTCTTTATCAATATGGACAAATGCTTCACAACCAAACGTTCTTAGAAATGAGTAGTTTACCTTTTTATCTGTCCATGCCTCCTTTGGAATACCACCATCCAAAGCACTTGAAGGTCCTATGTTTATTAAATAAACATCAGTATTTACAGCATCCGTCCAAAACTGTAAGGGAAACCCTGCATGCAGTCTCATACACCTTGCACGCTCCATGATTGTTCTGTTCATCCTTTCTGACAGACCATTTTCTTGGGGTGTTCCTGGAACTGTCTTTTCTCTATGAATCCCATGGTATGAACAGTAACTATCAAACTCCTTGCTGCAGTACTCACCTCCATTATCAGATCTGAGACACTTCAACCTTTTCCCTGTCTCATTCTCAACCAAAGATTTCCACTTCTTAAAAGTAGCAAACACATCAGATTTCTATCTAATGCAATAAACCCAAGTTTTCCTAGTTGCATCATTAATAAATGTAACATAATAATGAGAGCCACCAAGATATTGTACCTGAGTTGGTCCCCATACATCCGTATGCACAAGCTTTAACTTTTCATTCTTCTTCTGTTTCCCAACCCTGAGAAATATGACTCTCTTTTGTTTTCCATAAACACAGTTTTCACAGAATTCCAAACTTACCTGCTTCAAATCTGGCAGCAACTTCCTTGAGTGGAGAATCTGCATCCCCTTCTCACTCATGTGGCCAAGCCTATGATGCCACAATGCTATATTTGTTCCTGTGGAAGCTAAAGAGATAGAATGGTTAGTATTATGAGGACATAAATACAACGTACCTACCCTGTCTCCTTTTTCTATCACCATTGATCCTTTAGTGATCTTCCACCACTTTTCTCCAAATGTAGATAGACAGCCTGTTGGAGCCTAGGCCGTAGCTATGGTAAAGCTGCAAATTTTGAGGAAAAAGCACAAGTGTTGAAGGGAAAGTGCTAATTTTGAATAAGCACCAATTTTTGGGCAGAAGTAAATAAGTGCGCAGTACGGTGCTAGATGGACGAGCTCAGTGCAGATGACGAACCGAAAATCGCGGAGCTCGCACGCACACGTCAAAGGAGAATGAATGTGGCCGAGTAGAAAGCTCAGCTACCGCAATAAATGAAGCAACGGAGTAGAGGGCTCAACTACCCTCATTAAGGCTAAGTACATAAGTTATGGTTTCTCTAACCAAGGAAGAGCAACGGACCAAAGCATTGAAGGCGAAGGACAAAGAGCAGTGAATGATGAAGCGGTGCCCATACCCGCAATCTGCGTCGAAAATCGCGGAGCATGCAGGAAGCGGCGACGTGACTGCAAGCGGTGCCTACAGCACACCTAGCCATGTACGCAGTTAGGGTTTTTGGAGAATACTGTTGGGAAAGGCCCACAGTTTTGTAAAGGTGCGACCCTCAGGGCCACCTATATATATGTATAATTGATAAAGGAGAAGGGTTGGTTGTTGATTGTTTTCTATTGTGTTGTTAGAAGACAAGAGTTAGAACTGCATAGCTGTGAAGCTAATCCCTGAGTTGCAGACAGTCTGAGTCGACGTCTGAACCATTGTAATCTCTGTAGAAGAAGAGACTAGATCTAGAGAAGGGCTCCCAGCTGTGTGCGTGGAGTTTCCTGGAAAGATCTAAGGCTGCAGCTGTGTGCGCAACATTATTGTATAATTTCCATTCGAGATTAATATAAGATACACTTCCTGTGGACGTGGTTTCCCCGTGGAGGTGGGCTACATAATTCTCATTATTATGATGCTGTGTTGTGATTGCATGTTTAGTTTACTATCTGTGTATACATGAATGTTTCATCGCCTTTGTGAATGAGTATATAAAGCAAGTCCTTGAAGCTCCCTTAGAAGTTATTCGTGCGCACCATCGAAGGAGTCGATAAGAGCACTATCGCCGCGGCGCCGAGGAATGCGTACTGCGCTGGGCGCGCAAGCAGAGACGATACACAGTGTATCGGACGGAGAGGGTAATCGTTTCGTGCGTCGGAGCGGAGATACCGCGCGGCTAGGCTGGTGAGCACGAGTTCCAACGCCGTTACCCTGAGAGGTTTGCGGAAGAATAAGACGCTCCGCTTCGGGGAATCCTCCAGTACGAGAGAGGAGGAGGAAGATTGCAGTCTTCGCGTCGCCTAGGTTAAGGAAGCCTGATTCCTTAGCCCCCCCCATAGCCACTTCGGGTGAGACTTCGGGCTGCTGCGCAGCTCGTTGCCGAGAGGGCCAGTGTGCCAAGGGGTGTTTGTTGCTGCGCTTCATTAAAACCCAGGTCTGTCCAAAAAGCAGCCAACACAGTCGCCATCTCCCAACTGCCCTGTTGAGATCATATTTCTTTTCATATCAGGAATATGCCTAACATCTTTTAACAGTCAGTCAATTCCATTCTTAACTTTTATCCATACCTTACCCATTCCAACAATTTTACATGGCTCATCATCACCCAATAAAACATGTCCAAAATCGCCTGGAACATAATCATGAAAGTATTTCCTATGGGGTGTAGCATGACATGAAGCCCCTGAATCTACTACCCAATAATCGCTAGTATTATCTAATGCAAGAATCAAAGAATCTTGTAACACATCACCTGCTACATTTGCTTCATGGGTAGTTTCCTTCTGTGCATCTCCTTTCTTCTTTAGAGATTTGCAGTCTTTCTTCAGATGTCCTTTCTTTCCACAGTCCCAACACTCTATCTTTCCTAGTCTGTACTTGGATCTGCCCATTTTAGACTTTCCATGATTACCTTGGCTCTTTCCTCTCTCCTTTTGTCTTCCCTTGGTCTCCATGGTCAATGCATTACCTGATGTCTCACCTGTGCTTTTTCTTCGCATTTCCTCGCTAAGAATAACACCTGATAACATCACCAAATTTCAAGGTGTTTGAACCAGAGACAGAGTTACTTACAGCCATGACCAATCTATTCCAGCTTTCTGGCAATGAACACAAGATTAGAAGAGCCCTAACCTCATCATCAAAGTTCACACTTACAGAACTTAGTTGATTTGTAACCGTATTAAACTCATTTAAATGATCAGTAACAGATCCACTTTCAGACATCTTCATATTAAATAAACGCTTCATTAGAAATACCTTGTTGGAGGCCGAGGGTTTTTCATACAGCTTACCCAATGCACTCATCAAACCCTCCGTTGTTGTTTCTTTTGAGATATTGAAAGCTACCAACAAAGCCAGGCTTAGCCGTATTGTTCCCAGAGCCTTTCTGTCAAGAACCTCCCATTCTTCACCCTTCATAGCCGTCGGCTGCTTTGCTCTTCCTCCCAACGGTAGGAATATATCCTTCTGGTATAGATAGTCCTCCATTTGCATCTTTCATAACTGGAAGTTTTGCCATTAAACTTCTCGACCTTAAAATTTTCTTCTTCTGCCATTGCTCCCACTCAAACCAGAAACCCTAGATTCCTGTGGGTTTATCTGCCAAATAGACCTTTGGCTCTGATAACAATTGTTAGAAAAACAGGATCGCAGAGCAATAACAATAAACAGAAATGCAAATATAATCACACACAGAGTACAAGAGAGACACAGATATATCGTGGTTCACCCCAACTTGGGATACGTCCACACTGAAGTTACCAGTCCTTATTATTATGACATCCAGCGAAGTGAAGGGATACAACCTGTAACACAACTGCTGCACTTCCTCTTCACTGTCTCACAGTCTCTCTTCTTGATATCAGAGATCTTTACAATGCATAATACCTAATACATCAACCCTAGCCATGTTACAATGTCTTTCTTTTATAAGGGAAATACAATGGGAAAATACCACGGGTTACCCAAAACCATGGGCCCAAAAACGGGTGGCGAAAACAGCCTCGGACCCCCCTAGGGTCGTGCCAGGACCATAACCAAACCCGGGGTACGGACACAGATGAATAATAATATCTCTGAATCTGGAGATCAAGCTCCACAACCAACATAGAGGATGAGGAGTACGAGGCTCTGAAGGTTGAGCCAGTATTACCAATGAATTCCAGTTTGGGGCAACAACCTTTAGGTGCAGAGGAGGAGCCACCAACTCCTACAAGTTCTATAAGGAAACTGTGATGATTCATGTAGACATTGAGGGATTCTTAGGATCATGTTGAGGATTCTAGGATATCATTCGGGGAGAGAATTTTTTTGAAGAAGTTTCCAAAATACATGACATTGATGAGAAACATCATAGATTATGAGCCTTCCAATTTCCAAGAGGTAATCGTCCAACAAGATTGGAGGTATTCCATGGTGGAGGAGTACACCTCCATTGTGAAGAATGATGTATGGGACATTGTTCCTAGAATTGAGGGGAAATCACTAGTGACTTCCTGCTGGTTCTACAAGATCATGCATGTGGCAGATGGAAGCATATAGAAGTACAAAGCAAGGTTTGTGGCAAGATGATTCTCTTGGAAAGAGGGAGTGGACTATGAGGATACTTTTGCTCCAATCACCTGCTGTACTTACATTAGAGAAGTGATGTCCTTAGTCTCCATTATGGGATGGAGGATACACCATATGGATGTGAAGACAAATTTCCTCAATGGGATAATTGAGGAAGAAGTGTACATAGAGCAGCCTTAGGGATTTGGGATTAGTGGGAAAGAGTCCGATGCATTTAGGATAAAAAATTCCTTTTATAGACTCAAGAAGGAAATGCGAGCATGATATTCTAGGATCGACGAGTACTTGTAGAGTATGGGATTCACGAAAAGTGAAGTAAATCCCAAATTATATTTCATATTTGTTGAGGCAGGTCTACTTATCTTAGTGGTGTATGTAGATGACCTATTTCTTACAGGTCAAACAATCTCATTGCAGGGTGAAAACTAGATATGGTGGTTGAGTTTGAGATAAAGGACATTAGCATGATGCATTACTTCTGGGGGTTGGAGGTTTGGTAGAAAATAGGGGGGGATTTTCCTTGTGTAAGGTAAGTATGCAGTTGAGATTCTGATCAAGATATTATAGATGATGGATGACAAACCTATGGCCACACTTATGATCAATAATCTGAGGAAGGTAAGAACTTCATCTTTAGATATGGTGGATCCCACATTGTACATGGAACTGATAGGTTCCTTGATATATTTGGTCAACACTAGGCCACACTTATGTTTTCAATGAACACCTTGAGACAGTTAATGGTGCACTATAGAATGGGGTCCCTTTTTTTGACATCTCATTAACAATTTTAAGCGTCGATAAAGGATCATGTTAAATGTCGATCAAACCTCAATGTACTGAGGTATCTTAAGCGACCTCTTTTAGCGTCTCTTAAGCGACGTTTTTGCCTTCTTCCCTAGATCATCTGATTTTGATGAAGCGTCGAACCAAATGTCATTGTAACATCGACATAGTGATGCGTGTAAAGTAGATAAAAATTCAGTCAGACATCCAAAAAGTGACACTTTCAAAGTAGAATAACGTTAGCAGAATGCCTAAAAAGCGATGCCCAAAATCCATTAAACAAAAAAAAGAAGTGGACCATCCATTGAACTAACATTGATTATTCTCTGCTTAATTGGCATTGGATTTATGGTATCAACGTTCAACTGACATCATTGTAATGTCGTTGGAACGTCCAAAAAGATTCATTCGTATTGTAGACATAACATAGGCTAAACGTTTGAAAAGAGACGTTTGCAAAGTAGACGTAATGTTGGGTAAATGTCCAAAAGTATACATCTAGAATTGCATTGAGAAAAAAAAAGTGGGTGATCCGTCGAACTAATTTTGAGTATTCATTTCCCTAGGGATACCATGAAATCCCTAGCCAAACAAAAGATCCAATTAGAGCTTGAAGCCAAAATGTTAAAACATAGACTTGGGATTGGAACTAGCAAATTAGGGTCCACTTGGACTCAGATTATAATGCACAATAAGAATAAGAAACACTATCACCTCAAGGTTCAACAACCTTCCTTGTGGTAATAATTGTAACTTTATTCCCTAGTATTGTTATTGAAGGAGATAATGTCAATTTGATGGAAGAACTGTCAAAAGAGGAGCTTCGTGTGGTTCTACATTCTTTTTACAACGATAAGGGTTTGGATCCAAATGATGGAATGTTCATTTATTTTTAGGATTTTACAAGCTTATTGAGGAGGATACCACAAGCTACATGGAGGTCCATTACTCTCTGTATATTCACAATAAAATATAATGAAAAAATTGTTTTTATTATAAACAATTTGCATGACCCTCCCTTGGTTCATGTGGAATACATAAGGTGAATATTAACCAATGGCTAAAATTGCACGAGGGGGAAAATAAATGGTGTTTGAGTCTCCTAACATAGACCATAACTTGACCTCCCAATGACAAGATTGAAAAAACAATAGTTCATTGGAAATCCAAGGAGATGAAGAACATCCTAGGAGTAGTATGAGGAGATAAATCTTGTAATAATTGTCTCAAAATCTCAAGGAATAATTAGGTCCATGTGTTTTCCTTTAGTGATCATGATTTGGAACCTTAAATTCTAAAGCTCATAACTTGAGATAAATGTGTCAGATTACACAAATGAGATATTTCTAGAAAGTTGAAGACATGAAAAACATCATGGGAGTGGTTTCCTAGAGTGATATGTTCATTCTCATGCCCAAAAATTAAAATATAGTCATAACTATTTTGAGCATGTGGCATTAAAATACTTTGGAGAAAGTTTATTAAACATAATTTTTTATTATCTAAAATGGGCCCTGTTATAACACAACTTGTAGTTGTCCCAAAAGGTGATCCTATCCAAGATGGTAGAAGCATTGGACAACTAAAGAGGTGACCCAAGAGATGCCACAGTTCCCAAGGTAAATGGTTGTCACGTTAATTGAGGCACTCTTCACTTTAGATCTATCCTAAGTAAGACCAAGGGGGAGACCCTAGCTAACCTATGAAGTCTAGTGAACCTACTCAAGACCTCCTAGGGAAATGTGAAAGTGAAAGGAGAGAGATCAAGAGTGACTAGATCTAGATATAGGGAATATAAGTGGACAATTAGAGTTAGGGCTTGGTTGAGGAGGCTTATGGAAGGGAAAAATGCTCAACCATGCATAAATTATGCCACTTATGAGTTTATTTTGGTAGATCTAGATAGATCTAATGACAATCAAAAGAACCCAAGGGGGACTCACCCTTAAATTATGGAATATGAGTGAAATGGGGCCCACTAGGTAGAATCAAGAGAGGAAAGGTACTAGAAGGGTGGCTAAACAATAGATCTAATGATTTGATGACGAATAAGAAACACCCAAGTGATAAATTTGGAAAAATCCCACCTACCCACAAGTGTGACCTCCCTTGGAGAGGCCCAGTGCCTTAGATCTAGGGGTAAATGGAGTCAGATTCCCACCAAAATTTGCCTCCAAGGTTTATTAATTATTAGTGAGGTGGGTTTTAATGTGGTTTTAATTATTAATCCCAAGCAATCACCATATCTATAAGATCTAAAATCTAGGGTTTTAAGATATGAGGGTTTGAAGTGACCGATGGGTAAAATGGATGAAAAAAGATACGTACCTTGTAGATATTACCTCTAAAACTTGCGGCTACCTTGAAAATTGATAATCCTTCCCAAGTGACACAATCGAGAGTGAGATCAAGCCTCTTCAAGTGAAATTGCTATCCCTCCAAGAAGACAAGTGCACCGTTTTCCTGCCAAAAATGATCTATATGAGAATCAATCTAGCATGAAAACGACTATAAGGATGAAAAGATGAAACAAAAAGCATAAAATATGTCATGAAGGTACAATAATGATACTCCTTGAGACAAAAGTAGATCCGAAGGTAAGATATGGGGTTTCCCCACAATATCGTTCCTTCAAATCGTCCTCCTCTTCAACCACACGACCTCCTTGCAGAGAAAACGTTTGGACAAGCGAGATCCACAATGATAACACAGAGAAAATATTTTATATTCAACTTGCAAGATAATCCAGCAAAGCCAAAGAAGATCTGAAAAATTAGTATTTTATTCCAAGAGTTCAAGAGTCCAAAGGTGCCTTTACAATAGGGGGGGCTCTTCTTTAAATAGGAGGAGAGAGACCAAAACCCTAACCACTTTATGAATGAGTGGTTGAGATCAAAAGATAAAAACAATATAATCAATGGTTATGATGAGCTGGAACAATATAACATGGATCAAATCACTATAGGGGGTGCGCACTCACTAAAAGTGGCCCTAGGGGGGTGCGCACCACATAAAAGTGACTAAGATAAGTGCATACCACATAAAGTGACTAGGACAAGCAATTAGGAGCACATGGTGTGGGTAGGAGGTTTTGTTATCCTTCACTAGCATCATCCCATGGCACAATAACATAAGATATGACTAAATAACATGTCCAAGTGACCAAATGACTAAATCGTGCCCCCCTCAATGAGAGAACAATACATCAAATCACAACCCAGAGAGTGTGTGGACCCCAATGAATGCTGCAAGATGATCCTGAAGGAGTGGGATACATCACAGATGACCTTTGAACAAACTTCATGCCAAAACCTTTCCTCAATATCCCAAATCGATTTCCTCAATGACCTTTTTATCCCATTTTTATTCCACTTGAAAAACCATCAAAATGCCTATAGCTCATTGTATGGTGTCTGGGAACAGAATCTGACTGTACTAATGTGTCCGAAGATGGGGTAATATGGTAATAAAATGTTAGGAACCCATGTCTTTACTTTGTTAGTATATTGTTGTTGGACGCATATGCTTTGTAAGTCATCCCGTAGTATTTGTTGATCAATAGTTTATGTTATTGTTGTTGGCGCATATGCTTTGTAAGTCGCCCGTAGTATTGTTGATCCATAGTTTGTAGTGGCCCATGGTTTTGACCCATAGTATTGGCGCCTAGACTTAGTATATAAGTGTGTGTTGAGACCTATGAAGGCACTGTGAAGTTATTTGTATTGAGCTTGCTCATAGGAGGTTGCCCCCTAGAAGTGGCCTGTGATCAATATAAAAGTGATTATGAGTTCTGTCATTTCTGCTATTTCGCATATTCTTATTGATTAATTGTTGCAAGTGCATCACATTTGGTATCATAGCACTTTCTTGGGCTCGCTGGGTGAAATTTCTGCCAAACATTTTTTTGCATCTGTTGCAGGTTCGGATTTGGGAATAATCCCTATCCACTTAACTATGGGAAGTACTTGGGCATAAGCCCTAAAACTCATTGTGAGGAGTACCACAGGAACCCCGAAGTAGCTGGCCCATTGAGAGGACCTGCCAGCGAAAAGGGAAACGACCCCTACCTGATTGACTAGTTCCCACCAGCGAGGTAAACCAAGAGCTGTCGTTTGTGGCAAAGCGGTTATCAGTTTTACCTGAGCCGTGGAGTGAGGGGTACTGCCCCAATGCGCAAGCCGTCAGACAACATTGGTGGTCGAGTGAAACCCCTGAACTGTTAGGAAGCCGCACATACCTGGGGTCCATATCTATTTTCAGCTGAACTGTTGTCGATCACTGCTGTGCCCTTTCAGATCCAGCCATCCAGAACCATTTTACAAGCCGTTCCAGATCCAGCCATTTTCAATCCATTCGGCGTTGTTCCAAATCCCTTCCAAGCCGTAGCCGCTCCAGTCTAAAAAAAAAAAAAAAAATTAGTTTTTTCTCCATATCTCCCTTGTTTTCACTCTGTTTCCCTTGAAATTTTCGGGGAACCCCTGTCATCCCATTCTGCATATTTCATTCCTTAGGACCCTATCCCCAATTCCCCTTCCCAAAGCCCAAAATCCCACATTTGTCTATTTTTAGGGTTTGCCATAACTTCCTCAGATTTCACCCAATCACCTTCAAATTTTACCACAGAGTTCCTTTCTGAATTCTGCTTCTTTGTTCCCCTCTGCCAAATTTTTCCATTCTTTCACCCCGCTTCTGAAATCCTCATTTTTGCTTCCTTGTCTATTTGACAGTGTCCAAAACCTAGTCAAACCCCAATTACCCTTCATATTTTTTCCCAAGTCCAGATTTTCCTTTACTGAGGCAGTTTCTGTTTTTGTTTTCCTACCCAGTCAACCAAAAAAAAAAAAAAAACTCCTGGTTATGGTTGTCACCCGTGCAGGAGCAAAAACCATGGAAGGCGCACTTGTAGCCATCCAAGTCAAACTCCAGGATCTGGATGAAAAATTTCTCGGCCTCCATCTTGAACATTCAGCTATGAAAAACAAACGGCAGTCCGAGTCTTCCTCAGACAATGGGTTCTCTTCTTCCAGCAATTTCTGTGGTTCAAAGCTTGATTTTCCTCACTTCAATGGTATCGATCCAACTGGATGGATCTATCGTGCAGAACAGTATTTCAGTCTGCATAATACTTTTGATGTCAACAAAGTTCCGCTGGCATCCTTTCATTTAGAACAAGAAGCTCTTCAATGGTACCGTTGGTACATCAAGGCTCATGAAGAGCCAAAATGGCCAGACTTTTTCCAGCTCCTTTTGCAACGATTTGGTCCTAGTGCTTTTGATGACTTCACAGGAACTCTTACTAAACTTCGCCAAATTGGCACTGTGAGAGAGTATCAAACCGAATTTGAGAAACTAGCCAACCACACCGAAGGATTGTCTGATGACTTTTACCGGAGTTGTTTTATTAGTGGTCTAAAGGATGCCATCCGCTCTAAGGTCAAAATGTTTTGTCCCAACACAATGATGGAAGCCCTAGGGTTGGCTAAGTTGGTAGAAGACAAGATTGCAGCCCAACAACGCTCCAAGCCCACTTTTGTTCCCTTCTGAAATATGGGTTCTCAACGACCACCTATACCGCAGGCTCCTCGACCCACTCCTATCAAGTGTTTGTCTGAAACAGAGATGCAAGAACGTAGAGAAAAGGGGCTTTGCTATAATTGTGATGAGAAATTCACTCAGGGACATAGATGTGTTCAGCAAAAGCTCTATCTCTTGGATGTGGATTCTCCGCCTGTCTCTGAAATTGGTGACAAAGATCCAGAAACATTAGATGCTCCGGTCGACATTCAGGAATCGCCTATTGACCCTCCGTCTCAGGATGACCAGCCAGAGATATCTCTCCATGCTTTAGCTGGAATCACCACCCCCCAAACAATGTGGGTCAGGGGTTACCTCAAGAAGCTTCCTCTTACAATACTCATTGATTTTGGTAGCACTCATGATTTCATTGACCCTCGGATCGCCAAACAAGTTGATTGTTTTATCCATCCTTGCTCCAACTTTGAAGTCATGGTTGCCAATGGGGGCACCTTACCTTGCAAAGGGAAGTGTCGAAATGTGCGTATCTCTAGGGAGATTATACCTTGCGCTCTGGCATGTTTGCCTTGACCTTAGGTGGATGTGATGTGGTTTTGGGTGCTCTATGGCTACGCACACTTGGCCCTATCTTATGGGATTTTGCTGAACTTTGGATGCAGTTTTCCCTCAATGGACAAAAACACACATTGACAAGATTACAACCAGGTTCTCTCAGCATCATCAGTTCACATCGCATGGAAAAAATCCTCAAGAAGAATTCACATGGTGTCATCGCTCAGCTCCATTCCATTCAGATGCAACCATCAACGGTCTGCACTACTCCTTTGGATCTACAACAAATTCTAGATCGATATACAGGTGTCTTTGCTGAACCAGTGGGATTGCCACCTTCCATGCTAGAAGACCATCGTATTCAGCTCCTTCCTGGCAGCGTTCCTCCCAACATCAGGCCCTATCGCTACCCATTTCACCAAAAAACGGAGATTGAAATGCTCGTTCGTGACTTATTGAAGCAAGGTATTATTCGCCCAAGCACTAGTTCCTTTTCTTCTCCAGTTATTCTTGTCCGCAAAAAATATGGGTCATGGCGCCTCTGCATTGACTTCCGAGCACTTAATCACCTCACCATCAAGGATAAGTTTCCAATTCCTGTTGTTGATGAGCTTCATGGGGCTCACTTTTTCTCCAAGTTGGATCTTTGTTCTGGGTATCATCAAATTTGGGTTCATGAGGATGATATCCCTAAAACAGATTTCCGCACACATGATGGCCATTATGAGTTTTTGGTCATGCCCTTTGGCCTCACTAATGCTCCTTCCACATTCCAGGCCTTAATGAATAAAATATTTCGACCCTACTTGCGGAAATTCATTCTGGTATTCTTTGATGATATCCTCATCTATAGTAAAACATGGGATGAACATCTCCAGCATCTGGATCTTGTCATGCAACTTTTCTCTGACCATCATATCCATGCCAAGCAGTCTAAATGTGTTTTTGGACAGAAGGAAGTTGAGTATCTCAGGCACATTATCTCAGCACAAGGGGTTCACGTGGATCCTGCCAAAATCGATGCCATGAACAATTGGCCGCATCCTCAGACACTCAAGAGCCTTCGTGGTTTTTTGGGGTTGACTGGCTACTACCGCAAGTTTGTCAAGGATTATGGGAAGATTGCAGCTCCATTAACTGCTCTATTGAAAAAGGATGCTTTTACATGGACACATGCTGCTCAGTGTGCATTTGACAAACTAAAACAAGCTATGTGTACTACACCTGTTCTAGCTATGCCCGATTTTTCCAAGCCCTTCACTATTGAGAGTGATGCTTGCGGCAATGGACTTGGTGCTTTTCTCCTTCAAGATGAACACCCCATTGTGTTCACCAGCAAAGCCCTTTCAGGTAAGAATTTAGCTGCCTCTACCTATGAGAAGGAAATGATGGCTATTTTGCATGCAGTACAGAAGTGGCGCCCATACCTATTAGGGAATCATTTCTGCATCAAGACTGATCACCAGAGTCTGAAATATTTCTTGGAACATCGTGTCTCCTCCCTGGCACAACAGAAATGGGTTAGAAAACTCATGGGTTATGACTATGAGATCACTTACAAGAAGGGTAAAGACAATATTGTGGCAGATGCTCTTTCTCACACATTTGATGCACAAGGTTCTCTTTCAGCTATTTCTATGCCTGTTCTAAATTGGTTGCAATCTGTTCAACAGGGTTATGTCAATGACTCTTCCTTATCTCAAATCATCCAATGCTTGACCAACAACCCTTCTGCTGTACCAAATTACTCTTGGGATGGTGCTTCTCTGAGATACAAGGGTCGTCTGGTGCTTCCCCAGAGCACAGATCTTCAACAGGATGTCTTCTATGAACTCCATGCTTCTCCATCGGCAGGGCACTCTGGGTTCCTCAAAACGTATGAACGGGCACGACGTAACTTCTTTTGGCAGGGAATGAAAAGGACAATTCAACAGATGGTGGCCGAATGTGATACGTGCCAGCGCAATGAGGGTGAAACAACACTCCTTCCAGGATTGCTCGAACCCTTGCCCATACCTACACGAATTTGGACAGATATTTCTATGGATTTCATTGAAGGGCTCCCTAAATCTGGCGGGAAGACAGTGATTCTCGTTGTGGTTGATCGCCTCTCCCAATATAGTCATTTTTGTGCTCTCATCCATCCCTATACAGCCTCCTCAGTCGCTCAAATTTTCCTGGACTAGAACTTTCGTCTTCATGGCATCCCTTCTTCCATTGTCTCGGATCGTGATGCGACTTTCACCAGTCATTTTTGGACAAAACTATTTCAACACACTGGCACCAAACTGAAGATGAGTTCAGGGTATCACCCACAAACAGATGGTCAGACTGAAATTATCAATAAATGCTTGGAAACTTATCTTCGTTGCTTCACCTCTGAACAACAACATCAGTGGGCAAAGTGGCTCCCTCTTGTTGAATGGTGGTACAATAACTCTTACCACACTACCTCTAAAATGACCCCATATGAAGCAATCTATGGTCAGGCACCTACAGTTCTTATTCCATACACCCCCACCAGTTCACCAGTTCAGGAAGTTGACACGGTCCTTCGAAACCGCGATCAGATTCTTCGCATTTTGCGGGACAATCTTCACATGGCAAGAAATCGCATGAAGCAACAAGCTGATCAACACCATTTTGAGCTCACTTTTCAAGTCGGCGATATGGTTTTTCTTCGTCTCCATCCATACAAGCAATCCTCCCCGAAACTCAAAGCGCGTCATAAGCTCGCTCCAAAGTTCTATGGGCCATATCGGATTCTTCAGAAGATTGGGTCCGTTGCTTATAAATTGGAACTTCCTCCTTCTTCCCGCATTCATCCAGTCTTTCATGTCTCTTGTCTGAAGAAATTTCTTGGCACCAACATCAATGGACAAACGATTTTACCCGAACTGGAAAATGAAGGATCCATCCTTTTGGAACCGGAGGCCATCCTCAATCGGTGCACTCGTCAGCTTCGCTCTCGCTCTATCATAGAGGTCTTAATTCAGTGGCACGACATGCAACCAGAGGATGCTACATGGGAACCACTCCTTCAGATTCAACAACAATTTCCACAAGATTTTTTTTAAGGGGGAGGGGATGTTAGGAACCCATGTCTTTACTTTGTTAGTATATTGTTGTTGGATGCATATGCTTTGTAAGTCGTGACGTAGTATTTGTTGATCATTAGTTTGTGTTATTGTTGTTGGCGCATATGCTTTGTAAGTCGCCCGTAGTATTGTTGATCCATAGTTTGTAGTGGCCCATGGTTTTGACCCATAGTATTGGTGCCTAGACTTAGTATATAAGTGTGTGTTGAGACCTATGAAGGCATCGTGAAGTTATTTGTATTGAGCTTGCTCATAGGAGGTTACCCCCTCGAAGTGACCTGCGATCAATATAAAAGTGATTATGAGTTCTGTCATTTCTGCTATTTCGCATATTCTTATTAATTAATTGTTGCAGGTGCATCACATAAAAAGTGCCTGGACCCCCCATATCCTCTGTAGTGCCCTAGGGAAACGTGCTAGCTCAATGCAACTGCTGGACATGCCATTTCTGCATGGAAAAACTAGACAAAAGTGGAAATCTGACCATATCATCAATGAGAGTGCTTAAAACTGATAACTGAGTGCCTCAATGGACTCATAAGGTCCAAATATACTAGAGATGAGTACCCATACACCTTGTGGAAACCTGTAAGATCATATGTAGCCTCAACCATACCCGAAAAATATAAAAATAAATGGTTTGAACATGATAATAACCAATAAAAAGTGCATCAACCATCATATGAAACCTGTGCCCACTGTATGGAACTGCCAAAGGTGTATCACAAGACCATAAATCATCATCATATAACATCATTGGTCCAACTCATCACGGATCCCATGGTTGACTTGGTCAAACTAGGTTTGACCAGGTCAAAACTGATCAAAATAATGACACAGGCTAGAAGAGCCTGCTGCTGCAAGTGAAAATGGTTAAGGAATGCTCTTTTAATCAATTATAGTAGCAAGAATTAAAGTATTAAGCATCATTTCACTGGAATTTAATAAATAATTATATCACAATAAAAGTTTAAACAATCATTTACTCAAAGTAGAACCTCAAGGATATACTCATTCTGTAGACATGAACATTTTGCTAGCAAAGGGTGAAGGTGAAGAATGCAAGGCTAGGATAAAGGGATGAATTGACTGACTCAACACTGTGATACTTTGTATAAGGGAAAGGCAATACACACTTAATCATATGTAAGATAATAAACACACAGGGAATGGCGGTGTCTCACAAATGGAATAAGTTGTTCAGAGAGGTGTTTATTCAACCTCGGAAAATGTCTACAACTCACATCCAAGCTGTACCAACTCTGTGAGGATCTTTTCTAGAACCGCCATGGACTGGGTGCCCGGATAACCGTAACTTGAGGTTCTAGGGGACACTTAGAATTAGTTGTCCCTTACTCCATCTCACATCACAACCCGTAGGCTCCATGAGGAATTAATCATTACATTTAGTTTCTTGGCCAGTAGTCTTTAGATTTGGCATATATTTAACCACTTCTTTATTTAGGCCTATATGACCCTTTTGGGGATTTTTCATGTGCTTATAAGCACAACTAATTGCAACTTTCATCTAGGGTGCTTTTCATTTCAGTTTCCATTCAATTTCATATCCCTTTTTCATTGTGTTGAGAAGCACAGTTTCAAAGTGTTTCCATGGGATTTCACAAGAGATATAACAATAGTTTCCATATGTAATGATGGTAGTACAATTTGCTTTAGGTTTTATCCAACACGACTCTAGAAAATAGGGCGATTCTCCAAAATCAAGACTAAACATCAGGGTAACCAACTAGAGTGATCAAGGTATCAAATACAACTCACCAAAGGGTAAGTTTTGTTCCCAACTCAGAGCTGAGAGACAAACTAACAGGGATGCTATCCAACATAGAGACAAAAGTGGGGAGGTTCTCCATATCACAGGCTGAGGTGTAAGTCAAGGTAAAAACCAACAAGGGAGATATAACAAATGGATGATGAGAGTGAAGGTGATGCCTAAGATAGAAATCCATAAAGGTGGGAATGATCATGTCCACACTCCTAAGAGGGTAAAACCAACGAGTATAAAACAAGAGATTCTAATTTTGAGTAATACGACCATTCATATAAGCAATAACAACCATGTCCATATATAAATACTGCCAGATCATGACAACTATATATTGAGTCCAGCTACTAAAATGACCAAAAGAGAAAGATAATTAAAACCAATGCATATCATATACCTGCTGGGCCATATACATGTACCTGCTACCTGGACCATTTGTAACCACTGAAAACACTGTTGCTAAAGCTATGGGCACTGCATTGCTCTATATGGGATAAAAGGTCACCTCGGTCATCAAATCTGAGGTCATGAGGCTTAATATTGGCATAAGGTTTACTGTTGTTTGATCTGGGGCTGCTCTGATAATGTGAGTGATCAAAATAATACTACTCATCATAGGCTGATCTCATCAAAACTGTGTAAAGGCCTGGCTCAAAAATATACAATGAACTGCTTTGTATCCATGGTAACCCGACTACTATGGATGTGATAACAGGCCCTGACTAAAGGCACAATTTCCTAATTGTAAATTTACCAATATTTATATTAATACAATATTGATTGGGTGTCAAAGAGCATTATTTATCTACGTAAAAACTATGTGAGAAATTGGAAGGGGTAAAACCTTAAATTCCAAAGAAAGTACGAGGAGGATGGAGAAAGAATTAATAAAGAAGCATTCAAGGACACCTAGATTTTCTTTAGTATCCTCTGTTTTTCATGCTTTAACAAGACAAATGCATATGAGCTATTCACTACAAGAATATTTGAAACAAGAGTACTACCTTTATAAAACAAAAGATGGTTCTCTTTGTGCCCCACAAGGTAACCCTTAGAGTTGATCCTCTTTATCTTCATGAAGAAGTGATCAACAATGCCAAAATGGAATTCCTTGCTGCAATGTAACTTCGAAAAAATTTCGATCAACCTATAACTACCATAGACTCCCATGATTTTCTATTTGTCTGTGGTGAGAGAAGAAAAACCCATAAAAATGTGAAATTACCCCTACATTTTTAGTGGGGAACAATATGGCTAGTCCATGTGAGTATTGCATTCCCTTTTGGGATGCAAGAGCACTCTAAAAACTCTATTGTAAATGTAAGATGAATCAAAGTATTGGTTTTCTGTCATGGGATGTATCAAAAACTTCACATCCCTTTGGATTAATATAAAATTTATTCAATCTCTATTCATTAGAAAACTTGAGTATGTCCATCTAAATAGCCATTCTCAAGGGGCATTACAAATAAAGGCATGAACCCAAAATACCAAAACGAGTATTAAAGAAATATATATCTCGTTAACATTGAGTTTATTCTTCCAACCCTACTCTGCAATAGGAAGATGCAAATGCTAAGTCAAATAAAAAAATGAATGCACACATCATGTTGTCTCATCAAAAACATGATATGTCACCTTATGTTTGGTAACAAACCAAAACAATGCTATCTCAAGCATCCCACAAGAATATGTTGGAATCCTTGACATTGTATGGATAAAAATTGAGGTGAATTCCTGAAGGAAGAAAAAACACAAAATCACATCAATGTTAGTGTGTGTGATAACATGTTTTCTTTATCCAATGTTAAATAGGGATAATATATTTATCACCTCTAGCATGTGAATATGGAAACTGACTATTATCAATACATGAATCAGATCAGTGGACATATCAAATAAACACCTTGCTAATATTGATCAAGATGTTTAAATTACTTTCACATTTGTTATGTTAGCCAAGGGTGTAAGTGCTTGTGAGATACCATGTGTGATTTGTGTAGGCTTCACAATTGCTTTGATTTTGTAAGATGCTTCATACTTAATATAATTCCTACTTTAAGCAGTAACTATCATTAAAACTAAAAATACTACCTTTCATTCATATATAAAGTAAATTCTATGAAAAACACAAACTCATTCAATGAATACTCAACTGTATAAAAACACCATAATAGAGAACAATCAGATTTTCCTAAATGGATTTTATTCTAATGGAAAATCAAGACTATAGAGAATATTGCAGAAATATCAGATAAATGAATTAAATCTATTATATGCCCCCATACAACCTAGCTAAAGCTATTATATGCCCCTGTGCAACCTAATCATCATAATCACAATTGAGGGAAAATAGATGAGAATATTTCTAATGGATATTAATCCATCTGTAGATTATATGATCCAATTCACCAATCTCATAATAACCATATTTTTTGACAATGTTCTTCGAAAAGGATTCCTCTTTCCATGGCTCATGAGAAAATCAATATTGTTGCTTCAGAGGACACAAAATGAGTGTAAAATGAAATCATATACCAAGCCATTGTGTCCCATATCATTTCAAGAAGTCCATATACCTTTCAATCCCATTCAAATATATATTGAAGTTAAGATAACACATGGTTTCTCTTTTCCTTTCATTTTTAATCAAACAATCCCATCTTCACTAACAAGCCAACAAGGCTTTAAACTCATGTAAGATATTTTATATGTACACTGTAAGTTAGAATCTCTCTAAGTTCACCAGAGATGAGGAATAATATGAGATTGTTTTATTACATTTTTATGTTCTAGAAGTAACCTTGGTGGAGCAAAGTGTTCTCCTCTCACTCATAAGTTGGCATGTGCCTCATCATAATATATATGAGATAAAGCATTGTTCCATATACTACAAAGAGTTTAGGATTTCATTTTTGTGACTACTTAGGAGAAAATCATTTTCATAAATCTTACATATTAGATTTCACTCCTCTCTGCTACAATTGCCATATTATCTTAGGAAATGTTCAAGGGTCAATATAATATGGAGCCTACCTAAATCCATAGAATTCACCTAAAATTATAACAATTTCTCTTTCAATAAAACTACATAGACCAGTGAGGGGAATTTATAGGCCAAGGTTGCATCAACCATGTCACATAATTGTTTGATTCAAAAACATACTGTAAGCTTGTTTGATGCCCTATAATATATACACAATAGTCAAATTCAATGTTTCTTCAACTTTGTTGGTACACATTTTTATCCACAATGCATTGTACACCTAGAATAGGACTAACAAAAGGAGCATTTCATAACCCTCAATTCAAATGGAGGAAATCTCATAAACTAATATGAGCATTAACCAATAGCTCCCAAATCATCTTTGGAAGTGGTATATGATTACGATATCACATATCCACAACATCTTCCAATATTCTGATTAAGCAATAAATAAGCCAAAATTGACCATTTTAATTTGGGAGCACTCTATAAATGTGCAAATATACTTCACTAGATGGAGCGTTTCCCTCTTGACTAGCAAATGAACTCTTCTTGTAGTTTTGTAGTGATATCGAAAGTTGAAGTTCATAGTTTCTCTAAAGTTTACAACTAGTGGCTAAGGAGTTTGCCCTTAACTATTTGTAAGGCATCCTAATGCCATACAATTCTATGGTGTAGTGACTTGCATTTATATGGTCACATGAAGACAAAGCTATCATAATAAGCATACAATCTATCATGGAACCATCCCATGATCCTAGGGAAATGGCCTGCACATATAGTAATGTTTAGGATACATATATTGCAAATTTTGTTTTTTCAAGAGTTCATAAATCTCTAATAGGTCTTAGTTGAATATTTTTAACACAATATACTTGCTTAACAATTTGTCCTTCAGAATAGCTAATCTAACTCTAATGTTTGTACTACTATTTATTTTCATAGTTTTTTCTACTATGTTTGTTCTCACATTGATATTTGAGAAAGCACTCCTAAATTTTGTGAAACACTAAATTAAGAGCTTGTAAAGGTGACATGGTATGAGTAATGCCTCATAAAGCATCCATCTTACCATTTATATTCATATGTAATCATCCACCAATTAGTAGGTAAATCCTAGTATTCATATGCCATTCTCTACTCTATAACTTGTCATCAATCTATCATTGTCCGGGATCCAAGAGTCCAAGAAAATTTGAGTCCTTCATGTTTTGGAGAGTTCCAAGATCTTTCGAGGACCCAACCGGGATTCTCAAGTGGATTCTATCATGTTTTGGGGTCTATCAAGGTAGGCATGTTTTGGACCTTATGCTCTCCATGCTACAATATTAATTTCTTGTCATACCCTACCCATGATTTAACCATAATTTAGATGGATTCTCAAATTTTATGGATCATGTACAATTCATAACTCATTTACATAAACTTAGTAATTATGACATGATGTTGGGTGGATTTAAGGGGTAGTTCACGTGGACCAATTATGAGATACCATGAGGTAGTGCAATGCCAACCTTATACATTCAACATGGAAAATAATTGATTGGTTTCATAACTTGAATAATTTTACCCTTTAAAATCTCTAATAGTAGTACAACTTACCTTAGCCATAGTCACGAGCCTGCAAGGTTGACGAAAAGTCTATCCAGGCATCATACCTACACACAAATAGAACAAATAGAATTAGATCATGTATTTCACAATTAGCTAAATATATACAACATAAATCGACAAAAAAATCCACAAAACATTCACTAAATAATCATAAGCACAAATAAAATGCATATATCTTTTATTTGCTGGATTTACTAATATTTATTAGTTGCATTTATGTTGCACGTGAATACTTGCAAAAGTCATGATGGAATTATATATATATATATATATATATATATATATATATATATAACAAAATGATAAATAAATATGCAAACCAACATGTATCATACGCTAAAAACACCAAAGGTGAATACCTGTATGAGCTTCTCTATGTTTCGAGAATAATGTATTCTCTATTGAACAGGGCCAACCACGTGAAGGTGGAAGCTCGTATGGCCCTCCCCCCTCTCACATCACTCTCAATTCCCCATACCCTATCTATCTACTGTAACATACTTGAAAGAGATTCACAACTACATAAAACATAACACTCATTTAAACTTCAATTGAGCCTAAGAACAAGAAGATACAATATGATATATATTTAAATATCCAACTTTTTAATTTCAAAAAAAGTAAACAAAAATTTTTATTACAAAATGATTTACATGACATACATAACTAGAATGTGGAAATTCTTAGCAATTTTGTATTCATGAATGCAACGAGGATACGTGTTTCCATGTGTTTTCGCAGTGATAGTATTAATTTTCCATGTGGTCGTATGATAGTATGACAAATGAATATTGTACACTGCGAAAAGACATAGCAACATGTTTTTTCCCTCATTGTTGATAGCAATGTTATTGCTCCATGAGACTTGTACCCAACAATTCATACGGCAACATGAACAAATCAAAGAAAATGAAAATATATAAGACTAATTACACAATTCAAAGAAAATTAACATACATATACACAACAACAAACATAACAATAACATCAATTTCACTCATATAGAACATGATCAGAAAACACTATAACTGTAGAAAACACTATAATCGTAAAATAGAGCTAGATAACTATAAAAATCGACATATAATCAGATCATGTTTAGGCTATGAACATGAAGGTCCTCTAGCAAAAAAAAATATATAGTACAATTCTGCACAGTACAACAAAATTTGTCAGCCATGCATAGTGGCCAATCTCTACTGGCCTACTTCCTTTTCTATTTTTTTTTCTCTTAATGTAGTCCACAATTCTCTTAGTGGCATCAACTTACTCAATCTCATCTCAACCAATTTCTTGTGGTACTTAACTGGGATCATCAAACTGCAAGATGCGCAGATGCCTAATTGTCAAATTGACACCATCTACATTTAAAGCAAATAATCTTTTGATCAAATTATTTATTTTAAATAGTAACAAAAAAATAAGAATTTCTATAATTGAACTCGTCCTTGGTACGCGTAGGTGAATTAGAGGGAACATTTGGCTGGGCAGTACCGGATTCGGTCTCTAAAACTCGATCATCATAAGGGACATGTATATCTGCTTGTCTTTCCTACAATAACATTTGTAGAGTTGTTATAGAACCTCCCAATGTAGAATTGTACATTATAATTAATTATTCAATCAAAACCCATTGAGTTTGTATACATCATCGATGTTGACAATAGCGGTGTTAGCTGCATTGGCCATTTTTTTCTTTCAGTAAGGGTGTTGTATCCTCCTTTGAAGGCAAGTTTGAGGTTGTCAATTATGGGCATGACACCAAATTCGGTGGATTACATATCCTATAACATAACAAATTTTGTCAAAGAAAGCGTTTAAAGCCCAAAAGAAAACACAACAAGGACAAGTTTAAAATCTTAACACTTACATATCTGCCCTTCACTTTAACATAGCCACTTGGGCCAAGTTTTTGCTAGCCAATCTTCTCAAGTCCGACATGTGTGGCCTTTGTTGTGTCTTTGAGCCTACTAAAACGGTCAAGTACATGTTTATGCAATTTAAAAATCTTGGTCAAATGCAATATACAAATTATAATTTCAATGTTCCACACATTGTTTTATCTACCTTGGTGTTTCTACCACACTTAGAGGCAATGAAATCTCTTTTCTCATATTCTTCTCCTTGGCATCCTCTACTAGTTGCATTCCACTCACATTCTGGATTAGTACATGGCACTCATAACTTGACCTCCGACCGATATTAATGCGGTAATTGTCCCGCACAGATTTCAAGTACTTCCCGGCCATGGTTTGGACCGTCTTTTGGTTGAACACAGGACCAAACAATATGATCATGTGGTTCATTAACTCCTTCAAGTCGTTGCTTTGACATTTATAACCTATTCTAATGGTTAGTGCAAATAGGGAAAATTCCTTTTCATGCAATTGTTGGTAGAACACATTATTTCCTACAATACAATAAAAAAATAGATTAGATCGATTAAATGGATATACAAATATTATTATTTGTATAAATTCAAGGTATTGCAATGGAGTGTATGTAATTAGCATGGAGTTTTTATCCATTTACTGGCACCAAATCACAGTCCATCTGTAACTCAACTGGTAACTAATCGATGATCTTTACTACCATGCTTGGTGATCTTTACTACCATGCCCGGTGTCATGGAACTCGCATTAGCCTCTAATGTCTGAAGAGTAACAATATTAGAACCAGTGTTGATCCTATGTGTAGTCGGGGTCGTGGTCTACCCCCCACCAACACTAGGTGTAGAATCAGGGGAAGACCCGATAATACCAGGAGATTTTGCACCGGTAGCATGTGCATCAGGAGCAGGGGGTGAAACCATAGTTGCTCCTTTGCTACTCCCAACACCAGGTTCTACCCATCTCATGAATGCCTAAGAAAATATATTTCACCAAGTCATATTCTTGGATTCCTTTAAAAAAATGTCATATTATTTAAAAGAAATAATGGAATAAAAATTTAAAAAACTTACATTTTACTTCTTAATGCAGTTCATCAAGAATTTGGTTCTCCTTTCATTTTCAAGAGTATATTCTGCATACAATAATCTAGCTAGTTCATTGCTGATTTTTTTAACATTTTTTTTGAGAGCTACTAAAGGGTCGTCAGCTCCTGAGATCTCCACATCAGCCTCATTGGGACAATGTGTCAGCATGGGAGCCTTAAAAAAATCATATCATATATGCCCAATAATCAACATAACAAGGATCTCCATGATGGGATAAAAGAGAACAATATATATATATATATATATATAATCTCATCCTGCCATCATTGATGCCTTACCCTTTCCTCTAATCATCCTATAATAGAAACCATGATTTGTTAACAACATAAAGTACATATAACGAAAAATAATAAATAAACAATGTACATGCTTTTTAGTAAATCATGGGCATGATTGTTAAGCCATACTTACATGATTCCTAGATGAGCTAGGGGATGATGATCATATCACTCATACCTTCTTTGAAAGGATGAAGTCTGCTTCCACCACCCATCTCTTAGGACCTGTCCAAGCAAAGTCTACCCAACTAGGGACGACAATGTTATTGTACAACATTAAAGCAAAGTATGGCATGTCAAACATGTTTCTTGGAACTTTTGAGGTAAGTGACCATCAAGTCCCTTATATTTTGAGGAATCTTGTCACCGTAATCAAGATTGAAAAAGGTCAATTTTATTAATGTTAAATGACATTGTACATTTCTATTTATCACTAAGTACAAGATATTCAAAGATAGGGTACTTCTGAATGACAATTTCTTTCTCGATAGTTGCAAAGAGGTAAAGCAAATGTTGAAAATGTTGGGTGTGGAGTACATATTATGGCATGCATGTTAGAATGATTGTATTCTATATAGAGGAGAATATGCGAACAAATGGAAGTGTATAAAATGTGGGCATAATAGGTACCAAATATCAAAGAACAAGGGTAAATCACATGGTCCTTTGCATAAGATATTGAGGCACATGCCTATAATCCCAAGGATTCAAAGGCTCTTTTGTTGCAAAGAATTAGCTATGTTGCAGGGATGGCATGCCTTGCACAGAAGTGAGTTAGGATTTATGTGAATCCCAACAAATTCAATAGGCATGAAACATATAAAGGACACATGGCCAAACAATTCAAGGATGAAGTATGAAGCCTTCGACTAAGCATAACCATGGATAGCGTCAACCCATTTTTGCTCCGAAAGGCCCACTATATTGTTTGGCCTGTAGTAGTGATCAATAATAATATCCCCCATTGTGGTCCACGAAGAATGAACATCTTGTGTTGGTTCTTATAGTCCCTAGTAGAAGACAAGTGAAGAATATGGATCACTAAAAGTTCTTGCAATTAAGATTGTAGTAATCAAGTTATATTTTGAGAAAGCCTTTCAAAATACCTTATAAAAACATTAGAGGAATTTGACAGGTGTAGGATTTCTTTTAAGTATGCATTGACCAAACGTAACTTTATGATATTACTACTAATAAAAGAAAGAACTTTAAATTATTGGTATTAGTGATAAATGCTAATAATAATAAAAGAAATTGGCATAATATAAATTGAGGGATTAATTATTGGATGGATGTAAATGTTCAAATAAATGGGAGGGGATGGGTATAAAGTAAATTATATATATAGAAAATGGTAATTGAGAGCATTGTCAATTTTAATAATATGTGGCAAGGCTATTTAGACCTCGTGATAAACTATATATATATATATATATATATATATTTTTTTTTTTTTTTTTTTCAGCAAAAAAAGGAAAAAGAAAAAATAGTACCAATGTTATTCAATCGAATCAAAAGGTGTATGAAAGAACTTATGTTTAAAGGACTTCATAAAGACATCGCTGCCCAAGAGTCTTGAAACCATAACTTTACAAAAATTGATTTGCTGATCATCACGAAGGAAGTTAGCCAGATCCCTGAGCATCCAAAAAAACTTTTTTCAAGTAACATACAGTTCATTTTTATCTACAGCAACTAAATTGCTCAAAAAAGTTCATATCTCCATGATTCAAAATATGAGAGTTTAGAGTTTGCTCCCAAAACAGGATTCCAATGTCTCCAGTCAATGCTTCCTTTGACAATTTATCCGCCAGTAGGTTTTGTTGCCTATAGATATGCTCAAAAGATATTTTCCTGAAAAGTTTAATAGCTGCTTTGATCCTTTGGCACCAATGTATGAGCGATAACACTTTAAGATCATAGAACCCCTGTGCCCATTTGATAGTGACTTTGGAGTCCCCAAAGATCTTCAAGTCATCTATACCAAATAAATTCACCACTTTTAAGACACACCACAGAGCAATGAGTTCGGCTTTCATTTGGAACCCATTCCACAATTCATTCTTAGCGAGAAATAATGAGATTCATTTATGAAAATTACACCCCCCACCACACAAATGCCATCTTGAGACGCTCCATCAAAGAAAAGCATAGGGAAATTGAAGAGTGGATCAAAGGATCCAATCCGTTTGACCACTGCCGATTTTTTTCCTTTAAAAATAGACTTATAAAGAGTGAGAATTCGATCAGCCCCATTTTGTACCATAGGATCCAAACCTTCAAAAACATATTTGTTTCTAATATGCCATATTATCCATGATATAAAAAGTGGAAGAACAGGGTGGGTTCTACAATTTCTAAACCACTGTAAGAAAGAAATCTCAAAAGATTCCATTCCCCAGTCCAAATGAATATCCAAACCAGCACATACCTGTTTCCAAATATCTCGAGTATACATGCAATTAACCAGAATATGCTGAGTGGATTCCGCATCAACTTTGCATAAAGTGCATCTATTTGGTCCGTTCCACCCCATTCTAACCAAAGCATCCCAAGTTTTCAGCTTCCCCTTGAGTGCAAACCATCCAAAGCATTTAAGCTTAACAGGTACCTTCCAACTTCACAGCTTCTTGAACCACCATTGATGAGGACAATAATTTATGTAATTTATAATAAAGTTATAAGCAAATTTGGCTGTAACCTCATCTATGATAGGATTTCCAGGCCATTTCAAAATTTCATGTTGAAGGGAGAGCCTACAACCTATGAAGTCCAGCCGAGCGAAATAGGCATCCCACTCTCTTTCATAACAGCCCAATAGGCCCAAGTCTGCACCTTTTATCTAGTAGAAAGAACCATTCAATGATACATAGTTTCTCATTCGATCCAAAGTAGTAAAATTCTTGTCTCTGAGATATTCCAAAATTTCAGCCGAGAGAAAGTATTCTTTGTCCAGTCCCAAAATCGGATCTACCCCAACCTGAACTTTCCGTCTTGATCCAACTTGCCAAGACAAATCATTGCCCATCCAATTGAACACATTCATAAATCCTTTCCAAATTATTGAGGTATTCCTTATTTTCTTGATTGGATTTATGATCTAGGCTAAGATATCCTACTTTATATATTTTACCATTAAAACTTTGTGCCACAAAGTGCAACCAAATAGTCCTCTCCAAAGACTCTTCAGACGGAGTGCCTCACCAAATATTTCCAGATTTTTTAGCCCCCAATCGGCATATTTTTCAGGTGTAGTGATACATTCCCATTTTTCCATTATTAGACCTTTGCGATCCAACCCACCTGTCCAAAGAAATTCAGAACAAAGTTTATTCATAATCTGTAGGATCGATCTGGGCACTTCAAACAGAGAAAACCAATAAACCGGGATACTAGTAAGAACAACTTTGACCAGTATAATCCGGCCTCCAACAGATAGGAGTTTGTTAGTCCAGCACTTGATTCTATTCTCCATCTTCTTAAATAGCCAAGACCAATCCTTTAATCTATAATTGTTCGGCTTTAAGAAATAACCCAAATATTGAAACCCATCAACTAAATTCTGGATTTTGAAAGGCAAAACATTCTGAAGCTCCAAAATTTGTGCATCATCCATATTATGTTGAAACATGATAGATTTTCTGTCACTCACTTTCATACCCGAAGCACAGCAAAAGAGGTTTATATTATCTCTAAAACACCTCCATTCACAAATAGAATTTGCCCCAGCAAGAAGAACATCGTCGAAAAATAGGAGATGAGAGATAGAAATTTCTTTGGAAATTTTTATCCCCTTAATAATACCTTCTAATTTTGATTTCAGAATTAGCCTGCTAAAACCATCAATAACCAACACAAAGAGAAGTGGTGACAGAGGGCACCCCTGTCTAATCCCATGAGAGCACTTAAAGAAACTTGATGGAACCCCATTGACAAGAACTGCAATATTTGTTGAAGTTACACACGACATAATCCATCGCAGCATTAGAGGAGACAAACCAATTTGGATTAGAATAATTATGAGATAGCACCAGTCCACCTGGTCATAGGCCTTCTCAAGGTCCATTTTGAGTAAAAACGCTTTGGATTTCCGAATTTTAATAGTATGAATTATCTCCTGAGTGATGCCTACTGCATCCAAAATCTGTTTGTCATGTAGAAACCCAAACTGAGTAGAAGAAATAAACTTTGACAATCCTGGTTTGATTCTCACAGCTATAATCTTAGAGATCAGCTTGTAGATCAAGTTGCATAAAGCAATGGGCCTATAGTCCCCAAAATTTGTGGGTTTATTGCACTTCAGGATTAAAGTTAGAAAGGTGGAGTTCAATGCACCAGATATAAACCATTGATTCTGGAGAATTCAACCATTTCCAATAATTCTTCTCCCATGATATCAAAAAAGCGAAGAAACAACTCCACTGTCCAACCATTTGGCCCAGGACTTTTCTCTTTAGAAAAAAGTTTTAAAGTATCTTCAATTTATTTTAATGTAACAACCTGTTTCAATTCCAAAGCTTCCTTAGGATTGAATAAAGCAGGGAATAAGCGTGCTATATCCATTTGCTTCATCAAATCATTATTCCCCGGATCCTTAAAGATGTTACCAAAAACATTGGCAGTAGCATCCTGAAGATGAATTTGTCCATTTATGTATTCCCCATCATCTCCTTTCAAATCCCAAATTGTTTTTTTGTTCCTTCGGTGGGAGGCAAAGGCATGAAAGAAACTAGTATTTTTATCCCCTAGCTCCAGCCACAGTGCACGGATTTTTAGTCTCCACTCTGCTTCCTCTTGTTTTAGTATGGTCTCCTTTTTTTCATTAAGTGTGTTAAGTATAATTTGATCCTCTACATCATCCATAAGATCAAACTTCTTTTGATGGACATTCTGAATCTGAACCTGCAAATCAACATATTCCTGTAGATCCATTTTCTTTTTATTCTTGATCCAATTTTTTACCACAGCCTTCAGTTTTTTGAGCTTTAGAACGAAGCTGTCCATAGGATTTAAGCCATAATCATGAATCAGGTCGAGCCAAAACTATCTAATAGTCCCATAGAAATCATCATTCCGAATCCATGAATTGTTGAATTTAAAAGGAAAATTTCTCGGAGCAAGAGTGTCATCACACTGAAGGAGAATAGGCCAGTGATCCGAGAAAATATTCTCCCCCCACCCATGATCTATACCTTTGAAAATGTTGGAGCAGAGACCGAGCGACCAAGAAGCGGTCAATTCTTTTAAGAATTCCAGCCTTACCAACTCTGTCGTTTGTCCATGTCGGCTTTAAGGGAGCAGGGGCCACATCAACCAAGTCAAAATTGACTAACATTTCAGAAAAATAATCAGCTAAATCATCAGAACGAGCTTGGGGGCCCCAAATTTTAGACGAATTTAAGGAGAAGTTAAGATCTCTTGCAACAATAAGATTATGTGAATTAAGAAGACCAGAGTTCATGAGCTGGTCCCAAAACACATTTCTACTAGAATATGGCCCATAGCAATTTAAGATGGTAAATTGAATATTTTGAAATAAACACTAACCCTGCAACAAAATCCCCTAGTTTGTTTTAAAAGTTTTGAAACGGAATAGACGTGGATTCCAAGCCACAATCAAACCACCAGATTTCCCAATTGCACATAAAGCAGAAAACTCCCATCCTGGGCACACATTAGCCAATTTCAAGATAGCATCCGCATCAACACACATAGGTTCCTGTATTAAAACAATTTTCGGGCTAGTAGCTAATAAAAGTTTCGACAAAGCCCTACCCTGAGTAGCTTTTCCTAACCCTCTAACATTTAAAGAAAGAATCAACATTAATCACCAAGGCTAGAGGGCTGCACCGCTCTAAGTTCCCTAGGGCTTGGAGAATCGTCACAAGCTACAGAGGCTTCATCAATTCTAACCGAAAGAGGAACAAAAACATCGCCAACAGATTCCTCAATCTTATCCACACAAAACCTCTTTGCCTTTCTTACAGTCACGTTTTGAAAACGTAGACTATCAGAAGCTATAACCTCTGAGTTTGGGGGAGGGTTCTTTGAATAAATATTTAATGGTGACAACAAGGGAGACTCACAACTAGGTTTATATACACTCTCATCTAGCACTACCCTATCATCAAAGGCTAAAACCCTAGCAACCTTGTAAGTAGGGTCAAAAATGGGTTCAGTGATTTCAAGATCCAGGACATGATCAGAACCCCCTTGGTTGGATTGAATAGAACCCCGGTTTCCCTCAATCAAATAGGGCCCTCCCACAACAGATAAATTCAAAGCTACCCCCCCTAGAGATCCTCTGATTCAAAGAGTTCTCAATATCTTCATAAAAATTTAATTCTGCTTTAGAAATGTCTTTATAACGGGTTTCCTCAAGAGACTTACCCAAACTAGTCTTCACCGCCGAAGATGCGATTGTTGAGGGAACAGTTGAAAGCATGGAATCATCGTCAGCCGTTTGAGGACCTTGAACGACCCTTGAAGTGCGTGGACAAATGGCAGCTGTATGCCCAGTATCCCGACACTTAAAACAGTGGAAGGGTATCTTAAAAAAGTCCAAATGTTGACAAATAACCCTAGAGCCCCAAATTATATCAATTTCATCAGGTAACCCTAGCCGCATATCAAATTCAACCATCATATCCAAATAGGGTCTTCTTGTCCAACCTAATAAACTTACCGACTGAATTTTCTAGCCCATAAACATGTTCTCAGACCACAACTCAATGGGGAATTCGGGCATAATCATCCACAGCTGTTGAATCCTCTGATTATCCTTTAGAGGATCAAAACCCACATACCATTTTTTGAGACACAACAACCCATCTTTGAAAAGCCAAACTTTCTTCAGAATATCATCAACATGGGAACCGGATGGAAAAGTGAACAGAATCTATCTATTAACCAGGAGATTAACACGAGGGGACAAACCAAAAAGTGGTGTCCAATGCTCATTCACCCAAGCAACAGTCTCTTCCAAACTACCTCTAGTGAATTCCATGCATCCTACTACACCACGCGTAGTCAGAAATTCCACCCTCTCCAGGTTAAAATCAGGGTTTATTACAAACTGCGCATGACCCTCACGCGCCTTAACAACTTTGATATTTCGTCGTCGTGCCCTGGCCCGACTACCTTGCAACTTTTGGTTACCCTATTTAGTGCAAGCCGACACCGACATAGGAAGCTCCGAAGGGAAAAAAGGTGAGGATGAGAGTTGACGAGCCATCTTAAACAACCCTTTAATCAAACCCCACCCCACGTGTCCACAAACTACCAAAAAGAAATAATCCTAATCTGCAGAGACAGAAAGTAGCCGCCACCTGTTAAAAAAGTACCTACCAAAAAAGGAGATAAACCTACTTGCCAAATATGGTAAAATTACAATATAGCAGCACACCACCATCAAAAAATCTAGACAAGTCAGAGAAATAAAACAAAAGGAGCCAATATCCGCATATAAGTCAGATTTGGAGTTGTAGACAAAAATCGCATTCCCACCTTTTTAAAACCTTGGTTGGTACTATAGTTGGCCGAGAAGCCACCTAGGACTCCAAGTTTCTACATCTCAACAACAATGACTTACCGTAGACAGATAAACTGCCTCACCCTGAAAAATCTTCCTCTAAATAAACCCCAACTCCAGACCCTCGACGCCATCTCCCCCCCTTTATATATATATTATTATGACTCCTTATAAGGGAGATGGACATAAATTATATTTGTACCTTAAGAACAAGGATTTTCTCATATGTCTCCCATTTGATAATGTAAGGTTTGCAAGTATGGTTGGAATCAGTGATGGAATTTGACGGTTGAATTGCCCGTCAGAGGTCAATTTGACCGTCAAATACGGTTAACATTTCAGCCAGGCCGTCACAAATTGGCTTGTAACATGGAAAACGTTCCAAAATTTAATTAAAACCGGTAATTTTGACGGGTGTTCATCATTTGAATTTCCTACACTGGTTGGAATTGACAATTCCAAAAAGAAATTGAGATGTTATGTTTTAGGTTACATAAACGCGGATATATATATTTATCATTATGATTATTCCATAAGCATTATAATGTGTTGGAATGGAAATACTATACCTATTATTCCATAAAAGAGTTTTATAGAAATGGTCTATTTGTGGTTTAGAAGAACGGATTTATATATATAGATATATAAACCTAATTATGGATTCAAGGAACTGTACATGTGTAATGTGCTTATGGATATATAATATATATGTATACTAATTAATAAGAAATATGTGGATATAATATTGTTATCATTATTTTATAAAGTAATATGCAATTATATGATATGTCGTTATTATACAAAGGAAAATTGCCCCTAGAGAAAATGCATGTTACATAAAGGCAAATTGAGAAGGATTGCCTATATATAGTTTAAATGAATATGTAGAAGTACAATTAAAATGTTGGGAAAGGACTGGGCATATATATAGTCATTATAAATGAAGAGATGCTATATTTTTGTTTAAAAGAACATTTATAAGTATTTAGACCTTAAAAGGAAGTGACTTATATGGACATTTAAAAAAGGGAGGACGCTAGTTCCTATGAAATTATAGGAGTTACTTTTAGACATTTGAAAAAAATTGGTTAATTATGGATACTATAAAAAGTTAAATGAAAGTGTATACGCTATAGGATGGATTAAATATTTATATAGAATTAGAATTCAGTTAGAAGTAGATTTGTCATCATCTTTATTATGCACAAAAGGTTAAAATAAAATAAAATAAATATGACCCTTACATTGCTTAGCAAGAAGGGTGCATAATATGACCCTTGTCATTATTTGAGAATTGGAGGATGAAGTGTGGATATTGAATAAATGATTATTATATACAAGTTAAAAATGATAATTGATTATTGAATTCGAGTTATAATGAAAGATAGTTGTAATCTCCATTTTCCATTTCTTATGAGTAAACACATAGATATTCAATATAAGAATTGAATATTATAATTTATTAAATGCTAAGTGCCTGAATAAGTTATTATAATGAGTTGGGATTTATAATTTGAGAAAGGTTTTACAGGTATTGGACCATAAAATAATATTATATATTAAACCATTGTGTAAAAGGAAAAGGTTTTTATATATAAAATATAATTGTTATTTAAAAAATTATCTATATATAGTGTGTGTGTGTAAAGCAAGTTGATATTAAATAGAGAAATCAAATTGTTAGGATGACATTGATGATAGTGAAAAATGAAGACCTTCCAAAAAGGGACTGTTATGAGGAGGAAGGCAATGAAAATGACAAGTGTGATGGTGGATAAGGTTATTGAGCTTGTTGGGTCATTAAACAAGTGTCTTGGGAAAACAAGTTATATTTGATTAGGTGTTGGGTGAAGGTTATGCATACCGAGATGTGAGTAGACAACTTAGGGTTGCAAATGGTGAGTCATTAGAGAACATGCCTTTGAGTGAAATTGGATGTGTTGGAAATGTGATGTTAGGAGTTCTATGCACTAAAGAAGGTTAATGGAAATGAGAAGGGAATCACACTCTTTATATAGATGAATTATATATATATTGACCCTAATATTAAGAGCAAAGAATTACATTAGTTATACAAGGTAAATAGAGTTTTTACACGACGGTTACTGAATAGATCTATATGACCGTATCATATGGGCAGATAAATTAATAGGGTTATGTTGAACTCCCTTTAGAAATAAATGAGTTCTATAGGTTGAAAGGATTAAGAACATTTTGCAGCCTATGTGCATAAAGAGGATAACAATCCTATAGTATGGATAAGATACCTTTAAAAATAATGGCGGACATTAGTAAGGTATGGTGCAGAAACTTTGATAATAATAGTGGACGGTATTATGATATAGTGTAGATATTTTAATAATGTATGAGCATTATGAATACTTGACATGAGGATATATTAACATAGGGTGTGGATACTTATGATAAAAAGGGAAAAATAGGATTATAATATCGTAAATACATATACTTGTTGAGAATTCAATAGACTATTGAGAGGGTCAAACATACACAAAAACTAGAAATCAATATATCAATGTTACTAGTAAGAGGAGATGAGTCCAATGACACTAATTTTGCGGCATGACAATGTTGTTAAAGAGAATGAAAAAATTGAAACTTGACGTGACCATGACATGGTGAATGGAGAATTCTTAACGAGAGGGTCCACCAAAAGGGCCAAATGAAGACAATTTTTGTAAAGCAAAGTATGGAGACAATCAACACGATGAACTGAACACAATACATGGTAAAACCTTGATGAAAAGACAACTATCCCTCAAGATGGAACTCGATGAGATTAAGAAAACACACATAGCGTGACTTGATGAATCTATCGAAGTGGTCTTATGACAACATAAATGATGAGATGAGGTAAGGACGTGATGAGCTCATTGACCTGGACATGATGTTACTAATGAAAGGACTAGGAGTTAAAATTTAATATGTTTGATTAAGTCACTAAGTTACGATGATTCGAGTACGATGCTTCGAATCCTATCAAATTGAGAATTATTAAAAAATTTAGGGGTTTGGAAGTAGTCTTATGGGAATTGGCTTTTGGACTATTTGATAGTTTCTCTTGATTTATTAATCTGTGATTATAACTTACCCATCTATATTTTACTAAATATTGTATGATGTTTACCTTCTCATCTTAAAGGAAATGATAGCTAATGGATTTGAATACTTGCTCGGATTTGTTATGCAAAAAGTTGATTAGGTAACTATGGTGTGGCTATTGATGCAACATAGTTGTAGTTAAAAATTGGATATCGTGGATCTTCATGGATGACTAGGATATGTAGGAAATCTAAGTTGGGATTGACAATTTTTGAAGTATTATTGGATTTGCATTACGTAAAATTACGATTGAGTTCCCAAGGATGTGTTGGAACCATGTTGGATAAAATAGAAAACCAGTGATAGTAGAACCACTAGTGTTTATGATGAAGGTTATTTGGTGAAGATATAATAGAATGGCATGAAAATTGATCATGAAGAGAAAGTGAGAGTATTTGTGAATGTACGATAAAAACTAACTTCAGGACAAAGTTTTAAATAAGGAGGGGTCTATGTAATGCCCCTCAACCTCGCTATGACTATCGATATTGACGATACTTATTTGTAAGTGACCCAGTTAAAGAAACCAAGATAAATGACTTCTTATATGTTGATTTAGAATAAACTGTTGACTGATTAGCGATATATGTGATAAATGAATATGTTTCTAATGAATGATTGATTTAATGACGATTATAGATACTTGTGATTTTAATATGAAATATTGATGATTGATTAGAACATGTGAAATCTTATGATGAATGTATGAAATATGGAAATGGAATTATGTGGGTGATTATGATGTGAATCCAATGGACAATTATCTATGTTTTGCTTAACGATTAGCAAATGAATGAAATGAATTATGATATGGCAATTCTTTTTTAGCAGTACTATTGATGTGTGCTCTGAGTATGTGTACAGTGACAGGTAAGAAGGTTTACCGAATGACTCATGATAGAACAAAAAGGGGGACGTAGAGGACGGGGAAAAAACACACGGGGTTACGACGACGGTGCCAGATCTCAATAGCATCCACGCAAGAGTTGAAATCCTGTTCATCTTTACTAGGGTTGGTGTGAAGTCATATGGGTGAGACCATAACGGTTTGGACACATATGAGGTTGAGGGGCGTACAATAAGAAAAAACTTACTCCTAGCACCATCATTCTCCTATAGAGTATAGCCGGATTATTTATGGTAACGGTTCCTAAAATCACTACACAGAATCCCAACACAACGGTAAAATGAGAAATTATTGTCGAAAGGACTCGACGATGTGGTACCTAGACAGTAAAATGATAAATTATTGTCGGAAGCACCCAACAATGTGGTACCTAGACAATTAAGGAAATAAAGTATTTTCAGAAGGACCCAACAATGTTGTACCTAGACGAATAAAAGAAATTGATAAATGAACACCTATGTATTTGGCATTTAGTATTGCATTAGATTATTTGTGCATGAAATGACTATTTATAATTATGTATTTGGCATATAGTATTGCATTAGATTATTTGTGCATGAAATGTTTAATTGTAATTATATATTTGACGAATAGTATTTCATTAGATTATTTGTAATTAAATAATTGGGAATAATTAAATATGGAGCAAATGATAGACTAGGAGTCATTAACTAGTCAACTCCACCCGCACCCACTAAAATAGAGATTGGAATCCTAGCATCAGGAGACATCTAGGAATAAAATGTGGAAAGTATGTGCACTCTCATGAGAGAGTGACACATGGTTGGGTGAATATTTGTTTTAAATAAGTTTGCATAAAAGAGTATTTTTGCATGAGGCGACATGTGTTGCAAAGGATTTTTCTATTTATGCAAGATGTAAGGAAGGGAAAGGGGAGGGGCTCCCTAACGCTGGATGAGTGCTAGAATGACGAATGAGTTATGATTGTGCTTTCTTTGTGATTTTGGATAAGGATTTTGGTGAGGGGGAGCTCACTCCTTAATCCTTGCTAGTGTGTATCCTCTACGACCTCGAAGGCTTGGGGGTGGCTATGCGGCTGATTGCATAAGCCTATGGTTGGGTGGAGAAGCTAACAATTGATTTTCTTATGGCTAAACGAGCCTTTACTTGTGGATTCCAACCGAAGACCTAGTCGGCACTTGGAAAAGTTGGATTGGATTGAAGACGACGACCTCTCCTTCAACAACAGATTTGACCTACGGTAATAGGTTCTGTGTTTTGTGTTTACTTGTTAGTTAAAATATCGAATTTATTTAATTTTATTATTGATTATGCATTGTAAATGGTTTATATTATCTTCTTAATCCTTAGAAAATATTTTTAAGCAGGACCCCAAAAATGGGGTTGCTACACAAGGTATGACATTTACAGCAATATCTCAAGTTAAACATTTGGCAGGTCTATGATTTCAACCTACCTTTTCATATGATCGATATGAGAAGATGTCAAAACTATCGAGCATAAAGATAAGAATAAATGAAGAAGATAGATTGAGAATGATCACGATGTTAGCTATTTGTTGATTAATTTAACTTATTCCTTATAATTTAATTGTCTTTGTTTTTCAGTTTAACATATTACTCACAATATGATAATCCTTAATACTTATTACCTACAATATGATAATCCTCATAATTGTATCTATGTTTTTTACTAACTTGTTCCTTACAATATGATAATCATCAAAGATATATAGTTACATAATGCTAATCAAATACAAGTTTCATGTCACCACCCTCGACTGGAACTAGCCTAGATCCAAATCCTAGGCTCTATCAAGCGTCGAGAGGGATCAAATCACTCGAGGTGCAAACCTATTCTCAGGTATTGCACTCAATAGGGCCCTATTAGAGGAGAGGTTTGCACCTTCAGAGATTTGAACCCTCTCGGTGCTTGATAGAGCCTAGGATTTGGATCTAGGCTGGTAGATTTGAATAATGCAACCTATGTGTTATAATTTTTTTCGTATAGAATTGAATTAAAGACGAGGCTTGGATTGTTGGGAATCCATTTTTTTAGACTGTCACTGCAATACTATTTCATGTGGATGGCCACAGATGGTCACACAACTAATATTGCAATGAAATATGTTTGTGGGGTTTAGATGTCGTGTCGAGTGTCTTTATTACTATTATATTGGCACATAACAACTTTATTAATTCCCTTTTTCTTATCATGTGATATTTAGTGGGGCGACTGGTTTTATCATTTGCTCAACTAAGGACCGGCAGTAGATTTCAAAAATACTGTCAATCCCATTGAAGAGAAGAATGTTGCAACTAAGTCAAGGGGTCCAAGTACTATAACTTGGAGGTAATATTCCTAGATTCTTTAGACTATATCCTATCTATGATGATTTTTTTTATAAATTAATAGAAATGCTGGGCTTAATTAATGGAATTTATTAGTCAAAGTATTACAGGTCTTCAGTTACTACAATAATACTAAATAGTGTAATTTTGTATTTTTTATAAATTCCAAAAATTTTAATGTGGAATTCTTATTGTTAATATAATATTAACTTAGGTTATGGTTTTTAGACTGTATCCTATTTGTGATAATTGGTGAAGGACATATATATTTTGGAATTAATACATGCATGCCTTTGGTATAAAATAAACATCTTAGATTTGTTTGATGATATTACAGTCCCAAATATTTTGAGGAATTGTCTGATATATGTAAACTTAATGGGAAATTGAATAAACTTGGACAGACTAAAATCCATGCAAGTCCTTGTCCTCATATGAAAAGGCTAGTTATTTTTTGAGATGTGTTTAAGGATAACCCCTCATTATGGGGAAGAAATATAAATTTAGAGACTCCATATCTGATGTTTAAAGACTAATATGATCCTCTTGGATTTCAGATTCATGTAGTTTCATTTTCTTTTCTTCCATTTGTTAGGAAGGAGCTGGAGCCCCTCCTTGTACATACCATCATCATGACATTATCCATGGAACATATTGGTACCCATTATTTAATGGCAAACATATGTGTTAAAATTTGTTCTCTTACACATATAGTTTTGATTTCAGCATTGTAGGTTTTTTTCATTTGTATGACCAAAACTTAGAAGACCTATTCAAGAAAAAATGTCTTTATATAGAGTATCAATATCAAATAGAGTTTCCATGAAGACATGTCATAGAGTTAGGGTTGCTAGGTGCCACATTTATTACTGAGTATAATGGCACAATTATTACTAAGTATAATGTCATGTTTTAAACGAGAGAAATATGATTTTAGTTCAAGGATGATTGATTATTATGTCTTGATTCTTGTATACGCAAAGATGAAAATTATTGAGCAAAGTTATAATAATTTTGTTTGTGCGCAGCTTCTAGCAAATAAATAATAGAATGATAGTAATATTTTATGCATCCTTTTGTTCATACACAACTTCTATCAATTAAATATAACAATTAATAGCCTTGATGAAATGAGGCAACATTGCATTATTTGTAGCATCTTTTGTTGATTCCTGGTATCTAGCACTCTTTTTTTGCATGAATTTGACATTTCCCAATGTTACTCCCTTACTTCTAGAAGTTAAGGTTCAAGCCTGTTTTAATGAAGTGAGTGTTTTTCAATCTTTTTTCTTTTTGTTGTAACTAGTAGGACAAGGTATGTGTGTAATTATGGGCCAAAGGATTTTTGTTAAATACTAAAAAACTAGATGTGGCAGCTTGTTGTGATTTTATTTATACTTTAGTAGTGCGCTCTTACAAAGATACGATTTTACATTGTATGCATTTATCCATTTATTCAATTTTTTTATTGTCTAAGGATGTTTCTATTTCTAGTTCTTATGTTTCTGATGATATTGGAGCTGTAGATCCCTTACATGCCAAAAAATAGGTATGCAAATTTTGTTTTGTGATGACAAATTTCTTCAAAAAGGGATATATTTAGTAATTTGTTACTGTGCAAAACAATTTAATGCTCTTCAAAAAATGAAACCAACTGCTTTGATTCTTCTATGTAGGGCTGCTAGCTCAATGGAAGAGCACCTAACTTACACGTAGGAGGTTGGTGGTTCGATTCATCCGTGCCCTATTTACAGAAATCAATGATTAATTAAATGACCAATTAACAAAAATTAATGACTAGTTAACATCGATCAATGACTAGTTAACATCAATCAATGACTAAATAAATGATCACTTAATTGCACCTAATGACTAACTAAATGACCAGTTAACCGCAATCAATGACTAAATAAATGACTAGTTAACATCAATCAATGACTAAATAAATGACCAATTAACAACAATCAATGACTAAATAAATGACCAGTTAACAACAATCAATGACTAAATAAATGACCAATTAACAACAATTAATGACTAAATATACGACCAAACTGACCAAACAAAAAAACCAATAAACGACTAATTTTTTTTAGCACATATTTAGTCACATAAATGACTGGCAATAAATGACTATTAGTGACGTGACTAAATTTAGTCATTTATACACAGTTTTTAGTAGTATTTTTAGTCATTTATCTCACTTTTTCTACTATAGTGATCATACATGCGTCAGGTGTGGAATTATGTTGAATTTCATTTTCATTTGAGTTTCTTATGGAACAAAGGATCATTGGTTGATTGCTTTGATCAAGAATTCTTTGATCATCAAGAACTTCATGGTCTTCAAGTGCTCCCCTATTTGATATGTTGGGGTGTTTGGTTGTCTTAGAATTCTTCCATCTTCAAGGAAAAGTGCCACTTTCAAAACTTCAGCATCATAATTGGCACTACTAAAATTTTACTCACTAATTGTGTCTCTGAAGACAACACATCTCATCTACAATCCACTGATAACACAAGACATGGTGTTCAAGATTTTTTATAGGTCCCGTCAAGGGAATGACCAACAATATGGTATTGGGTGTGTGTTATATACAATAGACAACCATTTATTTATTTGTTTTTCTGCTACAACAGAAAGGATGCACCAATATCCTAGTTTTCTATCTGCATCAACAGATAAGGATGCCACAACACCCTTGTTTTCCAACTACTAATAGAAGGAGGCTACAACCTCCTTATCGGGATTCAACCTTCCCCTAACACCACCCATCCTCCCTTTAACTTCTAGATTATTTTCGTATTTCATCAGTTCTGCCTCTATAAATTCTTCATTTTCTGGTCTCTTTCTTCCTTGATGCTTTTTCGATCTTCGTTATTGAGACATCCTTCAATTTCAAATATCTTTTTATATAACATCATGTATCTCATATTTTTTAGGTCGCATCTCTTCATTCTAAAGTTCGTGTCTTTTCACGTCGTGTCTTTCCAGAAGAATTAGATCTTGTTTATTAATTATTGAATTAGATCTCTATTTAATTTATTTATGTAGACAAATTGTAAATATTTTGAGTATATTGTAAACCTTTCGGGAATATTGTAACCTGTGATCATATTGTAGAGCCTACGGGCATATGTATGAGCCATGCAGGAAGATATAGGATCTTGCAGGCATATATATGAGCCCTGTGGGCATGTATATAAGCCCGCGGGCATATCTCTAAGCCCTGCGGGTATATCCTTAAGCCTCGTGGGCATATCTTTGGGCCCCTTTGTGGGCATATTCTTAAGCCCTTGCGGGCATAAACTTAAGCCCTTGCAGGCATATTCTTAGGCCCTTGCGGGCATCTCCTTATCCCCCTTTTGTGAGAATATTGTAGGCCCTCTTGTGACCCTCTTTGTGGGAACCTTCTTCTTGCTGACATCAATGCCAACACATTATTCAATAAAGTTTCTAAAAAAATAGCCCAAATATCGGTTTATAATGGAGGTCTCTAGCGGAGGCGAGCTTGCATAGGTTTTTCATCAGTGCTTTTTGTATGCATTCAATGCACTTGTGTGGGTGAGTGTGGATGTACCCGTGTGGAGAATATGTTAACACATTGGTCATGAAAATCCCATTTCGATAAAGGGAAAAAATGTTGTTATATTTTAAAAAAATGGCAATGACGATCATATTCACCACATGGAATGCACTGGTGCGTACATACATGTAACGCACTATAGTTGGCCTAAAGAACCCATAGTAAATAATAATATATTTATAAAAAAAAATAGCATGAATGGTGTGCTATATATTTATATACGCATTGGACTCACCGGTGCAGATAAAATATTAACGCATCGGTTACGAAAATCCCATTTTGATATGAGAAAAAATGTTATTATATTAAAAAATAGAACTCGAACAAAATAATGCATAGAGAACTCAATACATCATTGATTGATTGCTCTGATGTATTTTATATTTTAATTAGAGACATCAACGTAGAGAGAAAAACCACCATCAGTAGCAACACATTGACCATTACAATGTTCGACAACTATGAGAGGTTCGAGAGAGGGAGAGGGATTTGTTTCTTGTTCCCATCACTACAAAGATGCGAGGCCTCTCGAGGCCTCCTCAAGTTCTATGAGGAGGCTATATCCCTCAAGGGGAACTCAAATTTTTCAATGCAGTTGATCTATTGGTGGGATCATCGGAGACAGGGCTTTGGTGTTGGTCCAAATTATTTGTTCCATCCCACTAAGGAGGATGTATATTTTATCATTGGGTTACCCAGGAGAGGGGAGTATTTTCCCCATTTCCCCAATTTCCCAGTCAGAACAACAACTGATAGTTAGCTTGTATACTCTCATAGATATATCAATGATGTCATCATTTGTCTAATAGATTTTTAGGTTTATGGTGGATAACTATGCATCCCTTCTTTCAGTCAAGAGGATGTTAGGTGCCTCTTGGTGTTGGTGACCACCATTTTGCACTACACTAATTATGGGAATCACATTAGATTCCCTCCATTATTCTATGTTGATTCTTTAATGCAAAGGCCGAAATGCATTTGGTGGTCTGCCATTTTTTTGCGGCAATTTTGTTTTGTGCTTAATAGATTTCGTGCACAATTCCAAAGAAGGGTCAACTTCCCTTTTGATTCATAGTTGTTTTGTTTATTTTTTTAGAGGTTTCCATTCACAGGGCCTTATTTTTTGAGAGGTTTCCATCCACGGGGCCTTTAATGAAATTGTTTAATTATTATTGTGTACTATATATTTTGCAGATATTGGAACTTATGTTGGGGAGAGACATCCCCAACCTTCCGATGTGGAGATGGATAAGGCTTTGGAGGATCTTGCTCGCTAGCTGCATATACCTAACATGCGAGTCAAGATCGATGCTAGGTACATACTGGATTTGACCAATAGATTGTGTGAGATGATGAATCGACAGGGATTCCACCCTGCGCTAGTCCATGACATCACATGAGACCATGATATCACAATGATCTAGAGTACCTTCCTCGCGATATGAGGCTCCTTATGCAACATATCGTTGGAGCCACAGGGCTTATCACATATTTGAGGGTTGGCCACACTTCGTCTAGTGACACTGTTCGGTTACACTTCGTCTAGTCAATATAATTCATCCAATCAAACTGCATCAATTGATGCCTCTCCAACACACGCAATCGACCCCCCATCACCTCCTTGACGACCAGATGATCATCCATCATCTTTTTCTATAGTCTAGGGTTGACCTCCTCGATGACTAGATGACCTTCCAACATCTTCTACTATAGGCCAGGGTTCTACTAGTGTAGATAGGATAGTGAAAAGGGTCAGATTCCCAAATATTCTGATCCAAACGTTATCGCGTTGCTTTGGACTACATTTTCTCCTAGCAGAGGTACTGCTGCCTCACGCTTTACTCGTGGAGGTACTGATGCCTCTGGTTCTCTAGGTGGACATGATATGTCATAGCAGTTATTTGATTTGATATTTTTATTTGACATCATGCATCTTGAGTTTGATATTATTGTTCATATATATATGGTACATTTTTCATGTTCATGTTGATGTACTTTATTTATTTATATGTTGATGTTGATGTGTATATTGTTAAGTCATGTTAGATATGTTTTCTAGAGGTGCTTGATAGATGTGTATGTTAAATGATGCTTGTTATATGTGTCTAATGATGATGTTAGACAATGCTTGTGTTTCGTTAGATGTGATTATTAGATTTGTATGCTAGATGAAGTTTATATGTGTAGATGTATATGTTAGATGATGCGGTCAGGTAATATTTAGATTATTGTGGACTTTGTGAAGTTTTTTGTGTATTTTACATGATGTTGTTATATAATGCTTGTGTTTTTTTAGATGTATATTTTCTTAGTGATTGGTGTAATTTATGTTAGATGGGCATGTGTTTGATAATTATTACCATATACAACATATTGATGGAATATGTGCTCCTTTGTTAGAAACATTTAACATTCATACATATAGGCTTGTGTTTCATCATTATTTACAAACTAAGGTACATATGAATTTCATAGGTTTGTTGAAAAAATTATGGTATGGACATTAAAATGCAAATTAACATGGTAACAAAATTATGTATCAAAGAGCAATTAATAAAATTGTACAACAATATGGATCAAAACGAGCCTAATTAATTAATTTGTATTAATTGATTACAAATTACAAATTACAATTACAATTACAAATTAAAATTAAAATTAGTACAATTACAAATTACAATTAAAATTAGAGCAATTATAAATTGCAAATTTCAATTACAAATTACGACATTAGGCATGTGTTTGATCATTATTACCATATACAACCTATTGATGAATTATATGCTTATTTGTTAGAAACATTTAAAATTCATACATATAGGCTTGTGTTTCATCATTCAATTACAAACTAAGGTACATATGGCGTTCATAGGTTTGTTGAAAATATTATGGTATGGACATTAAAAATGCAAATTAACATGGGACCAAAATTATGTATCAAAGAGCAATTAATAAAATTATAGAACAATATCAAAACGAGCCTAATTAATTAATTTGTATTGATTAATTGCAATTACAAATTACAAATTAAAACATTAGGCATGTGTTCAATAATTATTACCATGTACAAAAAATTGATGACATATAGGCTCCTTTGTTAGAAACATTTAAAATTCATATATATAGGTTTCTGCTTCATCATTATTTACAAACAAAGATACATATGAAGTCCATAGGTTTGTTGAAAAAATTTGGTATGGACATTAAAAATGCAAATTAACATGGTAACAAAATTATGTATCAAAGAGCAATTAATAAAATTATAGAACAATATAATGTATAAAAACAAGCCTAATTAATTATTTTGTATTAATTGATTACAATTACAAATTAAAATTACAATTACAAATTAAAATTAAAATTTGTACAATTAAAATTTGCAAATTTCAATTACAAATTACAACATTTTGCAAATTTCAATTACAAATGACAACATTATGCATGTGTTTGATGATTATTACCATATATAGCATAGTGATGAAATACATGCTCCATTGTTAGAAACATTTAAATTCATACATATAGGTACATATGAAGTTCATAGGTTTGTTGAAAAAAATATGGTATAGACATTAACAATGCAAATTAACATGGTAACAAAATTATCTGTCAAAGAGAAATTAACAAAATTGTAGAACATATTTAGTTGATATATTATGAAATGAAAAAAATTATATGAGTATGTATGGATTAATCTTTCATAATCTCTTATCTTTCTCAAAACATAGAAAAGGATTTAAAACAAAACATATCACTATTAAACATGTCTTTTCAAACCTTTTGTAACACATCACAAAAAAATCCATTCTCCTATTTAGAAGAGATAATAACATAATATAATTAGTACATGCATCTTTTGATTATAATTTTGATTCACATTGCATCCATAGATAACAAATATACCATTTGTTTTCAAAAATGCCAAAATCACATATCTAATAGAGAAATTGTAGAATAAAAAATGAAGATAACACAAAGACACACCAACACTATAAATGATGAAATAAAACATGTACATATTACTCTGCGTTGTCATCACCTTGATTATCTTCCTCGCTTGGCATGATAGCATTGTTGTTCTCAAAATATGTTTTGATTTAGGGTCATGTCTTAATACGAACCACCAATCCTCATCCAACACATCTGGGTGGAAAAACACTTGGTTGCATTTTTGGGGGAAAACACAAGGCTCCTTGGTTTCGCCTCATATCTTTCTAGAGTTTATACATATTAGCCCACTATTGCGATCTTCCTTTAAATATTCCGATCAAAGGTGACCCACCACTTACACCTAAAAATAAAACATTGGAAAGAATATAAGTCCACTTGGATGATCTCTTGTATCTTTCTGACTTAACTTAACTGATCCGGATTTTATGAGCAGAACGAAATGAATACAGATTATTATCAGATGCTTAACACAAAATAACAGAGATACAGTAAAACTGGTTTTCTATTCAATAAGGAAATAAGCTAGAACTGTAAAATGCAGCGGAAAACAAGCTTGCTGGAATGGTGGCGGCTTATCTCTGAGAAGAGATGTGACGGTTGCGCTCATTTCACAAGAAGATGGTTACAATGAGGCTCTCAAGGCCTTTTACAATAAACAGGAATGTCAAAAACCCTAGACATCCAAAAACCTAACCCTAGGAGATGAAGCACCAAAAGTCATGTGGGCCCCGTTTGGGTAAGTTAGTACATCAACTTCCTGGGGTCGTAACTTTTGCATATGATCTCCGTTTGGGGCGCTTGGTAGCCCGTTGGAAAGGTCTATCCGAGATTTACAACTTTCGACTAGGGCTAGATGTATGCCAAAGGCAATCATATGGCCCCCCCAAATTGCCAAAAAAGGTCGTTTAGGGCCTCAAAATGGCCCCGAAAGTTCAGGACCCGAAAAACTGCTAAAAATAGTACAATACCAAAATTGCCATAAAACTGTTTTGAGCCAGTTGGAAAGGTGGGTGGCCACCAATATCCACCTGGATCAATCCTCCCTCCTTAGGAAGCAATGGTCTCCATTGCGTTGAGTTCCCCCATCAGATGAGGAAATTTCTGCTGAATTTGGCCTCGGGTGAGCCACTTGCCTTGGTGCAGGAGCTGCCCTGCTTTGATAACTCGATAAAGCTGGATCTTTTGATGTCAAGTGCCCTTGATCTGTGTGTCTGCAATATGATCACTGGATGCTTTTTGTAGGCAGTCAGGGTTGAGCTCTATTGGTGTCAACTTCTCTGCTATCTCTGAGGTGTCTAATAGTGGTGGGAAATATGGCCGAAGGAGAGCCACGTTGAAGACTGGATGCAGACCAAGGAAGGGGGGAATGTTGAGCTCAAAAGCATTGTCACCCACTGCCTTGGTGATGGTGTACGGCCCATAATGGAGTGGGCGAAGCTTTCGATGGGGCCCTGTAAGGCGTTCTTTCTGCAAATGCAACCAAACTTTGTCGCCCACCTGAAACTTATGTGGCACCCGATGTTGATCATGGCGCTGCTTGTACTTGGCATTAGACTTCTGTAGAATATCCTGAACCTGTTGGCAGATATGCTAGATCCGTTCAATGAACCAGGAGGCTTTGTCAGCTTCTGGGGATGAGTCGTCTGAGGTGGTCGCAAGGGGAAGTGCAACATCCATGGGGCCCAATGGTTGGAATCCCAACCTTACCTGAAAGGGGTTGTGGCCAGTTGAGCTATGCAGGGCTCGATTGTAGCTATGTTGTACATAGGGGAGACTCTCATCCCATGTGCGGGGGTGTGTTGAATTGTACATGTGTAGGATATGTACGACCATCTGGTTGACGACCTCCGTTTGTCCATCGGTCTGGGAGTGGAAGGCAATGGATTTGGTGAGCTTGGTATCCAGCAGTGACCAGAGGCTTGACCAGAATGAGATGAGGAACCGATTGTCACGGTCTGAGATAATGGTCCGTGGGATCCCAAAATGTACCCATACTCGTTCAAAGAAGAGCTTGGCAGTGGCTTCTGCTATGATGTTCTTCTTGCAAGCGGCTAGAATCGCCATCTTGGAAAAGCGATCAACAACCACGAAAACACAGTCATTTCCCCTCCTGGTGGACGAGAGGCTCGACATGTAGTCCATTGAGATGGATTCCCACGGCCTGTTAGGAGTAGGCAGAGGGGTGTATAGGCCCTGTTTCTTAGTGGTCGGTTTGGCAATAGCGCAAGCGGTGCAGGACCTGATATACTTGCCGACATCCTGTCGAAGTTTCAGCCAGTAGAAATGTTTCTGCAACACTGCCACTATCTTTTCGACGCCAAAGTGTCCTACCACCTGACTATAGTGAGCTTCCCAAATCAGCTTTGCACGCTCGCTTGATGGAACGCAGAGATGGCCCAGACGACACAACAACCCGTCCTGAAGATGGAAATTAACAACCGCTGAGTTGGTGCCCAACATTTGACAGGTGGCGGAGAAGTCAGGGTCTGTATCGTAGAGGTGGGGCCATCCAGAGGTCTCGTGGCCACAAGAGTCTAGCACCGTGGTAAGTGCCGTGACTGGAGGTCGACTGAGGCAGTCATTCTGCAACTTTCCTTGGGTCTGCATGAACTGTAGTGGCTTGTGGATGTAATGTCTCCACTGGCGGCAGGCTTGTACAATGGAGTACATTTCTTTGTCGTAGGTAGGGTACTTGCAGACAACATCTGAGAATGTCTCACTATGATATGCCACGGGGTGGCCGTGTTGAGTAAGAATGGCGCCCACAACATAATCTGAAGCATCTGTCTTGATCTCAAAGGGATGTTGCAGGTTCGGTAATGAGAGTACCGACGATGAGCACAAATGCTTCTTCAAGTCATCGAAGGCTTGTTTTTGGGACAGGCCCCACACAAATTTTGCCTTACCACCACCCCTAGTCACTTGGCTGAGGGCCCATGCGATATGAGAGAATCCCAGCACGAACCGGCGATAGAAATTGGCAAGGCCCAAGAAGCTCCGAAGTTCAGTGAGTGTGGTTGAGGCTGGCCAATCATGGATGACCTAGATCTTGGCTGGATCCACATGCACACCATGTCGATCAACGATGCAGCCTAAGTAATGGACCCTGTCCATGCCGAAGGAGAATTTTTCCAAGTTTGCATATAGTTTGTGCTTCCACAGGGTGTGCAAAACCTGCTGAATATGTTGCAAGTGTTCCTCCCAAGTCTTGCTGTAGATGAGGATGTCATCTAGATACACCACTACAAAATTGTTGGTGAAAGGTCATAGGATATCGTCCATCATCCTCATAAAAGTTGCTGGAGCATTTGTCAAACCAAAAGGCATGACCAGCCATTCAAAAAGACCTTCTTTTGACTTGAAGGCAGTCTTCCATACATTTGTCTGTTCTATTGGGACCTGGTGGTAGCCAGACTTCAGATCAATCTTACTGAAGTATTTGGCCCCCATGAGCTAATCAAGGTGGTCGTCGATTCGGGGAATTGGGTATCGGTTGCGGACTATGATTTTATTCAGGGCCCGGTAATCAATGCAGAGTCGCCAGGTCCCATCTTTCTTCTGCACCAGCATGATTGGGCTCCCACAAGGTGATGAACTGGGATGAACGTGCCCCTTGTGGAGCAATTCTTGGATCTACCTCTTGATCTCCTCATTTTCCAACAGAGAGAGGCGATAGACTGGCCCATTGGGTAGCAGTGCGCCTGGGGTCAGATCGATGGGATGCTTAACCTGGCAGTGCAGAGGTACCCTGGTCGGAGAGGAGAAGATATCTGAGTATCCTTCCACCACCTTATCCACTTGCTTCTGTTGTGTGGATAGATCGGTCGTGGAGGCCCGGGATGTGGCTACGATCTTTCTTTCACTCTGAGAGCGAATCACGAAGAAGACAAATTTACCGGTCTGAGAGATGACCTTCTTGCATTGCTTGGCAGAGATCAAAGAAATAGCACTAGGAGGGACTGCCTCGGGTATCCTGTACAATTTCCTGTTCAAAGAAATAATAACACTATGAGGCCTAGACTCATATACAGCATGACGTTTCCATAAATAAGGTTGGCCCAAAAGAACATCTGAAACTTCGAGAGGAGCAACATCACACAATACCTCGTCCTTGAAGGGCTTGATGCCATATGGCAGTCGGCACTGTTGGCTGACGCGGAGATCGCTTCCTTTGCGGAGCCATCCAATGGTGTAGGGTTGTGGGTGCGGCGTTGTCGGCAGGGCCAGGCGCTTGACGACCTCTGCTGAGATGGGATTCTTCTGGCTACCGCTATCAACGATGAAGTGCAGCGGGGTTCCTTTTACCCACATCTGTGAATGGAAGAGGCGTTCTCCTTCTTCTGGCTCGTCTGGTTCATCAGGCTGGAGCTTGGTGGTAGCAATGGTGGCACTGGGTTCCGCGTCAATGATCCGTCTTCCCCTTTCTGGTTTGGACTTAGAGTCAGAACTCGCATCTGATTCAGATGCTTTCACTTCGGCCACCAGCGACTGCTTTGAGCGGCAATCAGTAGTGTTATGCCAAGGGCTCTTATGGAAGTCGCACCACTTCCCAGTATCTTTCTTTGTTTTTCCGGTGTCCTTCTTTGCTTGCGGCTTGGACTGGTTGTCCTGATACTGTCCATCTTTGCTCTGTCCTTTACTCTGTGGGTTGGGGCTGCCCTTTCCTGTCTTTTGCTGTGAAGGGTTCCCCGGCCCAAATTGCCGCGTCTTTTGTTTGAGCTTCTGCTCGATTTTAACAGCATATCGGTAGGCCGCGCCCAAGGAAGAGATGTCTTGAAATTCCATTTCGGTCTGGATGTATCTATGCAAACCACCGCGATACTTGAGCACCAGATATCGCTCTGAATATTTGATACCCAGCTTGGTGCGCAAGGTATGGAAGATATTTGTGAACTTTGGCACTGCTTAGTCTCTTTCTTGTCGCAATGTGGTCCATTTGGTATACAAGTCGTCATAACTTCCAACAGGGTAGTATTGTTCCTTAATAGCATCCCTGAAGGATTCCCAGGTGGCCATGACTAAAAATAATGAGGCTTCTTCTATGTCCTTTTGCTCGCAGAATGTTTCCTACCAATCTTTGACATGGGGAACGGCTTTGAGGAGCGCAAAAGTAATCTTTTCTTTATTCGAAAAGTTATGGACAGAAAAATACCCTTCTAGTAGATTCAACCACTTATCTACAACATCTGCATCTATCTGTCCTTCAAATATAGGGATATCGAAGTTGATTTGTACCTTGAAAGGGGCGGCGCCTCCGCTCGAGGAAGATGCGTCGCTTGTTGGTAGTCGCCGAAGGATTTGCGCGAAATTATCCATCATCTCATTCCTCTGCTGTGTGAGGGCTTCCTCAAGCAACATTTTGATAGGATCTCCTGTCCCGTCATCTTTCTTTTCTCCTGCCATGAGAGGTCGCTTGGGCATGCGAGAGCTTTTGTCCTCAAGAGAAACAAGCTCGAGACCCAATTCTTTGTACCCTGACCTCGTTGGGGACATGCATTAAGACGACGAGGAGAAGACCGCTCTGATACCACTGATCCGGATTTTATGAGCATAACGAAATGAATATAGATTATTATCAGATGCTTAACACAAAATAACAGAGATACAGTAAAACTGGTTTTCTATTCAATAAGGAAATAAGCTAGAACTGTAAAATGCAGCGAAAAACAAGCTTGTTGGAATGGTGGCGGCTTATCTCTGAGAAGAGATGTGACGGCTGCGCTCATTTCGCAAGAAGATGGTTACAATGAGGCTCTCAAGGCCTTTTATAATAAACAGGAATGTCAAAAACCCTAGACATCCAAAAACCTAACCCTAGGAGATGAAGCGCCAAAAGTCATGTGGGCCCCGTTTGGGTAAGTTAGTACATCAACTTCCTGGGGTCGTAACTTTTGCATACGATCTCCGTTTGGGGCGCTTGGTAGCCCGTTGGAAAGGTCTATCTGAGATTTACAACTTTCGACTGGGGCCGAAAAAATTATTTGGCCCCCCCAAATTGCCAAAAAAGGTCGTTTAGGGCCTCAAAATGGCCCCGGAAGTTCAGGACCCGAAAAACTGCTAAAAATAATACAATACCAAAATTGCCATAAAACTGTTTTGAGCCAGTTGGAAAGGTGCGTGGCCACCAATATCCACCTGGATCACTAAATCCCCCCTATTAGGTTTTGATCACGGTGGCTAACATGACTAGATTGGTTGAACTCGACTTCCACTCCACATCTAGTTGTGATGCGTCCATCATTGGCATTCTTGGTGTGAAAATGATGCCCATATGCCTACAAATATGGGAACAAATGCACATGTAAAAAGTGAAAAAATTACAATGTCATATGTATAATAACTTTATCATTAAAGTATGGAATATAGATGTTACAATTCAAAGGTGCATTATGAAGTTCAAAATGTACACAAAGAGATTATTTCCACGTTACTGCACCAGATCCCTATGTTTAGTGCAACCTCTTCAACAGGCGGGTAACAACCGGATACACCGTATTTATCTCTAACTTGGTCAACAACCCAGCTGTTGGGACATATCATTGGCATATTGTCTTTTAAATGATCAGTGTAAGGCATGCTTCTACTATTCAATTGTTTGATTTATTTCCTGTCACTGTCCCATTTCCTCCTCTTTTATTCATACAATGCAACCCACGACTCTGTTGCCTCAATAAGGAATGAATTTTTTTATGGCATCAATTTCTGAATTTACTGATATACTCATGAAATCAAACTAACATCCTTTCTTCTCTGATATATCCTAATCGGATCTTGGCCACTACTTTCAGGCTGTTATGTGGAAAAAACGGGAAGACTGGGACTTTCTTCACTTTCTTCTTCTTGATTTATTAAAACTCGTCTAAAGTATTTATCAAAATCTAATTTATCGACCCAATTAATGTTTCTCGGAGAATCCTAGGTATCTTGACTATGAGTGGAATACTCAAGATCATCCTCCTTTTGTTCTTCCAACCAGTTAATTCCAAGAGGCTCGGTTGATGTTTGGCTCACCGGGTTTCTTCTGTTATCATGGACTGACTCGTTTGATTTCTTTTTTATTTCAAAAAGTTGATCTAAAAGGAAACGCCCATCCAACTTAATTGACCACTCATGCTTAAGGTTTTCTGCGAAGGCATCATATCCTGTGATTGATGATGCAGGTAAATGGTCAAACCATTTACAAGCATCACCCTCCAAGGATGAAAAAAGACCCCTCATGTAAACATCTTCCTCCTCTACCCCATAAGATTCCATATGACCCCAGACATTCTCAATGTGGTCCTCGATGGAGGTCGCACAATTCCCATTAAACTTAGGAATATTTTCAAAATACTTGCCGGGCATACCATGGGGTGAAAGAGGGATTTGGGAAAAATCTAAAGGTGAAGCTTTGGCCTTGTTCCCAAATCTACGAGCGACTAGAGTATTATTTTGAGGATTATTTCCTGGAGGAGTTTGATTTTTTCCAACCATTGGATTTACTTGATTTGTTTGACGAGACGTAGATACAGGAGGAACCGTATTAGTTGAAGGGGATACCAAGAAACGGTTTGGAGAATCAGAAGAATTTACGATTTTCCAAAAGAAATTAGATGATTGGGCTTTGGGATCTCTTCTATGATAAGTGAGTGGGGTTTCTTCTGGTTTATTAATTTTAGCTCTACTTCTGAGATCATAAGGATGTGTATGAGGTATTTCCTCAGCGGAGTCACGATTAGGAGTCGCTAGGTAGACTTTAATTCTTTTCTACCAAAATATATGTCGTTAAACTAACGGGGAGAGATGAGTGAAATGAGATGGTTATGTATGATTTAAGGATGTAAAAGGTAACCATCCAAATATAAGACCAGATGCGATAATATATAAGATATGCACAAACACTCACAGCCACCTGAGGTAAGCCTCTACCTCCCCGACAACGGCACCAAAATTTTTATCACACAACTTGTAGTTGTCCCAAAAGGTGATCCTATCCAGGATGGTAGAGGCATTGGACAACTAAAGAGGTGACCCAAGAGATGCCACGGTTCCCAAGGTAAATGGTTGTCACGTTAATTGAGTAACTCTTCACTTTAGATATAGCCTAAGCAAGACCAAGGGGGAGACCCTAGCTAACCTATGAAGGCTAGCAGACCTACTCAAGACCTCCTAGGGAAATGTGAAAGTGAAAGGAGAGAGATCAAGAGTGACTAGATCTAGATCTAGGGAATATAAGTAGACAATTAGAGTTAGGGCTTGGTTGAGGAGGCTTATGGAAGGGAAAAATGCTTAACCATGCATAAATTATGCCACTTATGAGTTTAGTTTGGTAGATCTAGATAGATCTAATGCCAATCAAAAGAACCCAAGTGGGGCCCACCCTTAAATTATGGAATATGAGTGAAATAGGGCCCACAAGGTAGAATCAAGAGAGGAAAGACACTAGAAGGGTGGATAAACAATAGATCTAATGATTTGATGAGGAATAAGCAACACCCAAGTGATAAATATGGAAAATTACCACCTACCCACAAGTGCAACCTCCCTTGGAGAGGCCCAGTGCCTTATATATAGGGGTAAATGGAGACATTCCAACCAAAATTTGCCTCCAAGGTTTATTAATTATTAGTGAGGTGTATTTTAATTATTAATCCCAACCAATATCCAGATCTATTAGATCTGAAATATAGGGTTTTAAGATATGAGGGTTTGAAGTGACCAATGGGTAAAATGCATGAAAATAAATACGCACCTTGTAGATGTTACCTCTAAAGCTTGCGGCTACCTTGAAAATTGATAATCCTTCCCAAGTGACGCAATTGAGAGTGAGATCAAGTCTCTCCAAGTGAAATTGTTATCTTTCCAAGAAGACAAGTGCGCCCTTTTCCTGCCAAAAACGATCCATATGGATGAAAAGATGAAACAAATATCATATCAATTTCAAATCACAACTTGGAGAGTGTGTGGACCCCAATATAGGGATAACAATTTCACTTGGAGAGGCTTAGAGAACAATACATCAAATCACAACTTGGAGAGTGTGTGGACCCCACTAAATGTTGAAAGCTGATCTGGAAGGAGTGGGATACATCACAGATGATCTTTGAACAAACCTCATGCCAAAACCTTGCCTCAATAGCCCAAATGGATTTCCTTAATGACCTTTTTATCCCATTTTTATTCCACCTGAAAAACCATTAAAATTTATGTAGCTCACTTTATGGTGCCTGGGAACAAAATATGACTTTACCAATGTGTCTGGATATGGGGTAATATGGTAATAACAAGTGGTTGGACCCCCCATCTCCTCTGTATCTCCCTAGGGAAACGTGCTATCTCAATGAAACTATTGGACATGCCATTTATGCATGGCAAAACCAGACAAAAGTGGAAATCTGACCATATCATCAATGAGAGTGCCTAAAAATGATAACTGAGTGCCTCAATGGACTCAGAAGGTCCAATCTACTATATATGAGTACCCATACACCCTACGACAACCTGTAAGATCATTTGTAGCGTCAGCCATACCCAGACAATATAAAAATAAATGGTCTAAACATGATAATAACCAATAAAAAGTGCATCAACCATCATATAAAACATGTTCCCACTATATGGAACCATCAAAGGTGAATCACAAGACCATAAATCATCATCAATATATAACACCATTGGTCCAACTCATCATGGATCCCACGGTTTACTTGGTCAAACTAGGTTTGACCGGGTCAAAACTTATCAAAATAATGACCCAGGCTAGAAGAGCCTGCTGCTGCAAGTGAAAATGGTGAAGGAATTCTCTTTTAATCAATTCTAGTAGCAAGAATTAAAGTATTAAGCATCATTTCACTGGCAGTTAATAAATAATTATATCAAAATAAAAGTTTAAACAATCATTTACTCAAAGTAGAACCTCAAGGATATACTCATTCTGTAGATATGAACATTTTGCTAGCAATGGGTGAAGGTGAAGAATGAAAGGATAGGATAAAGGGATGACTTGAATTACTCAACACCGTGATACTTTGGATAAGGGAAAGGGAATACACACTTAAGCATATGTCGGATAATAAACACACAGGAAATGGCAGTGTCTCACAAATGGAAAAAAAAAATTCAGAGAGGTGTTTATTCAACCATGGCAAATGTCTACAACTCACATCCAAGCGGTATCAGCTCCGTGAGGATATTTTCTAGAACCGCCATGGATTGGGTGCTCGGCTAACCGTAACTTGAGGTTCTAGGGTGTAATGTCCCCATTCAAATAAATCTCAAAAGGAGAAAATTCCACCAATCTACTAGTTTCCTAGGTTGTGGTGGAAACATTAGAATTGGAATAAGGGAACTATAAAACCCAAAATGGACATTAGCTTGAACAAATATATTAAATGGGGAATAAATAAATAATTAAGATAGGAAAATAAGGTGGCACTTGGTCATGAGGGCACATTGGAGGTGTGGGGCCCACTTAAGCAAGATTCCCCATGCCACATGGCATTCCACTCTCACCCATTCAAATCCTAGGTGGAGTCCAACATTCTTGTGGGAGTTGGAAGGGAATAATACTTGGAATGACTCAATGAGGGTCGAATTTGAGAGGAAGAGTAACTCCCATGGAAGAGGAAGAGGCATCTTGGAGTTATTGGGACACTTGGGCTAGATTCCCTAGGTTTTATGACAACAATGATGAAGATGCTATGACACTTATGACACAAATAAAACCTGAATGCTGAAATTTGACATATATGACATGTCCGGTCTAAAAACATCCTCCAAGAAGGTGCACAAGGGAGTTAGGACAGCCAAAGAGACACCCATTTGAATTGAGTGAAGGAGGAGGCTAGGGATTGATGGACAAGTGGCACACACTGGAATCTCTTTCCAATTCAAATTGGCATGAAGCTCATTGAGGGAATTCGAACCATGTAATGCTTGGGAAGGTAATAAAATACAAGAACCAAGAAGGAGAGTGGCTTTTGATCATTTCTCATTTTGCATATTGGAGAGCATATCTTGTCCATGTTTGTGGAGTGTTTACTCTACTTGCCTTAGTACCAATTTCGAGGGTGAAAGATTCCAATCCTAATTGGAAATTGGAGAGGACAATCAGAACTTTCATTTGGAGATACAATGGAGTCATTTGTTTCAGGTTGAAGCTACAAGTATGCTCCTGACATTCTCTTCTTCAATTTGTTTCCACAACTTTCTCACTTTTCTCTTCATATTTTGGATCTTAGAGGAAAGACACACTTGGTGAGATGATGATCTCTTTGGGGGATCTATTGTGACCCCATTTATTTGTAATATGATGTATTTACTCTGTATTTTCTACTCAGAAGATACTCAGGTCGAAACATCAAGTGAAACTATGTCAAAATACCAAACAATGTATAAATGGTGCTATTTTCCTCATATTTTGTTATGAAAGCTTGAAGTTGCTTTATTTCGACTAGTAACAGTTCATCTCTGTGATTTTTATGATGTATGGAGATTCATTAATGTCCTAAATAATTTTCATATACATTACATAAGCTTTTGGAACATAAATCTCGAATTTAATAGCAAATGGTGAAGTTTCCTATCATTTCCCCCTAGGTGAAGACATGTCCACAAACCTCCGAATTGTGGGAGTTGCAGAAGCCTTTAGGAACTGATTAATGATGAATTTGGGATCCCATTGAAGTTCTTTAACTATTCCCTATCTCCATTCTAAAAGTTGGGAGGGTCGTACTGCATTTGGAAATCCATTTTTGTCCCCTGCCCTTGGGGGTTTTGAACCTTGAATTGACTAGTAAATTTCCCTATTTTCTCCTGATTGTAAATGAATGTTGAAGAAGTATTTTGAGAGTGTCCAAGAATCCATAAGCCTAATTTTTATGTGTTAATACCTTTCAAACACCTTCAGACCCAATTCAGAAGCATTTGGATCCATTTGGAAGCATTTGAGTCATTACTAGTCTAGGGGTCGAATTGGCCAAAAAGTGCAAATTTTTCCAACTTTTCCAAATTTCTCAAAAAGGGACAATACATAGGGGACACTTAGAATTAGTTGTCCCTTACTCCATATCAAATCACAACCTGTAGGATCCGTGAGGAATTAATCATTACATTTAGTTTCCTGGCCAACAGTCTTTAGATTTAGCATATATTTAACCACTGCTTTCTTTAGGCCTATATGAACCTTTTGTGGATTTTGCATGTGCTTATAAGCACAACTAATTGCAGCTTTCATCCAGAGTGCTTTTCATTTTAGTTTCCATTCAATTTCATATCTCTTTTTCATTATGTTGAGAAGCATAATTTCAAAGTGTTTCCATGGGCTTTCACAAGAGATATAACAATAGTTTCCATATGTAATGATGGTAGTACAATTTGCTTCGGTTTTTAGCTAACACAACTCAAGCAACTAGGGGGATTCTCCACAATCAAGACCAAACATCAGGGCAACCAACTAGAGTGATCAAGGTATCAAATCCAACTCACCAAAGGGTAAGTTTTGTTTCCAACTCAGAGCCAAGACACAAACTAACAGGGATGTTGTCCAACATAGAGGCAAAAGTGGGGAGGTCCTCCATATCATATGCTGAGGTGTAAGTCAGGTTAAAAACCAACAAGGGAGAGATAACAGATGGATGAGGAGAGTGAAGGTGATGCCTAAGCTAGCAATCCATAAAGGTGGGAATGATCATGTCCACACTCCTAAGAGGGTAAAACCAACAAGTATAAAACAAGAGCTTCTAATTCTGAGTAATAAGACCATTCATATAATCAATAACAACCATGTCCATATATAAATACTGCCATATCATGACAACTATATACTAAGTCCAACTACTAATTAAATGACCAAAAGAGCAAGAAATCAAAACCAATTCATATCATATACCTGTTGGGCCATATACCTGTACTGTTGGAATATTCTCACCATCATTTTTGTATTTTCCATGCATGCATGCAATTCTGCATGCATCTAGTCATCTGCATGCATCCAGTCATCAATATGGAAGACCCGCAGCACCTAGTCCTTATTTTGCAGCCCCCAGGAGCATGTTTCTGCTCAGTTCTAGCCCTCCTAGCCACTGATGCGCCCTTGTTTTCATCACTGGAGAACATGTGCGCCTTCTTACACCTATTTAGGAGTTACTTTAGTCAGTTAGTTAGTTAGTTGACGACTCAGTTCCTTGATTCAGGGGATGATTGATCGGTTAACTAACTGAATCACTTATATAGGCACCTACTGAGACTAGTTTGAGCGCCACTGACTACTAACAGCTCCTCATGCGCCCACATTGGAGTCTCCTTCCCTACATTAGTGCCCATGCACTCAGTTAGACTCAGTTAGACTCATTTGACTGACTAGTTGACCTTTATGACCACTGCCACTGGTTTGTATGATGTTTCCAATGTTATCCAAGCTACACACTAAGGATAATTCGAATGACCTTAGTGGCATTCGAATCTCATTCATTGTATTCAGTTATTGTTCATTTTACAGAGTGCCAACTTACAGTTGATGTATGATACAGTAGTTTTTCTCCATTTTTTGTGCAATGAGTGTTAATTGATTCAACATTTCTTTTTCTTCTTTATGCACTACATGAGTGAATTCTAGTGAGGTATGCTACTCCTGAGTGATCCTAATCCTAAAATATCACATGGTATCAAATCTGAAAACAACTATTCGAATTGCAACAGCAGTAGTTTGTTGGCCGGATTTTCTGTCCTGAGGCCAACAAGGAGAGATAACCCACTCAGATTGCTTAAAGCAGCTCCTTGAATGTTTGCAGTAGCTACCTCTTGCAGGAACAAAGGCCTTGTTTCCTTATGAGTTTGCTCTCAAAAGAGAGTCTCTCAATCTGGTGATCTAAATTCCTAAAATGCAATTAAAACCTTAGATGCAATCTAAGTTAGTCTATGACGAACTTTCAAAATAGGTGAAACAAAAAATTTACTAGCTGCTAAATTTTCTGTAAACGAAAATGTAGTAGCTGCTAAATTTCGAAAAATGAAATAAAACGGAATTCTAATTTAAACCCTAATCCTATCCTGATCAGGAGCGAACTTGAAAAACTAAAATTATTCTGGTTTCTAATTTAAACATGAATACTGATGCCAAGGAACAATGCTATACAATCAACATTCCAATGAAACAATATTAAATATCCAACAATATAAACCATAAAATGATAAAAAAACTATCACTATTTGATAATAAAATTAATTTTACAAAAATCCAAAACAATTTGTGCTCAGGAATGGAAAGGATCAATTCATGCATCATAATACAGTATACATACACAAAATGACAAAGGATGTATAGAAAAAATAAACAAGAGTTAAATATATGTATTGAAATATAGATCTCAAAATGATACCAACAACCAATATTGTCTGAAGAATGAGGACACAGTCTCGGAACAGTAACTGGAAAACAGTGTTGAACTCCTATAGATACCTCTCTATACATAAGTCCTGAACTCTCAAGGAAGAACATAACTATGAGAAACAATTTCATCACATTCTACAGAGCCTCTCCTCCTCATGGCAGTGCCTCCTCTTCTTTGCAAACATAAAAAAAAATTATAAGTAAGAACATAGTAGAGAATAACAACATCCTCTATCTTCTGGTGAGACTCCCCCTGGACCATTCTATTGCTTTGTTTAAATAAGCAATATATTATCTATGTTCACAAAACATCCTCATCTTGATGTGCAATCGTGGAAAAAGGGTCCTCTTAGTGGCAAACTTCTTCAGAATTTAACACAATTTGGTAGCGGGTTCCATGCTGCATGCCTGGCGGTTTTTCCTTTTCGAGCTCCTTACTCAGTGAGAGCTAAAGCCCACATCCCTTTGTTTCTGTTTAAAGAGTTAGATTCCCCTTTTCTTTGTTTTACATGGAGCATATTTTCCGTTCAAAACTGACCTGTCAAAACAAAATCAGCGTTAATATTAGATGTCATGGTATTCCATTTAAAGGAATTTGAATGAAATTATAGTCTACTTGGCTATTTTATCCTCCCATGCTCATCGAATAAAACGAAAGTTAATTGACCAAAATTTAATAACCTTATGTTTTACCCAAAATGAATTTTTACAAATGTAAACAGAAAGCTTATTAATATATTTGTGACTTTGCACATTTTAACTTTTGTTTTATTCCTATGTACATTCTCCAAGAGAAAAAGTAAATGTAAATAATAGAGTCGCTGTGGATGACATAATTTTGGGTACGTGGAGACCAAAACAAAATGATACCTTTTGTTCCTTTTAGATAAACTTTGGATAAAAGTTTGATAATTAGTCCTCATGCATGGATATAAAGTTAACATTTTATAGATCATCCCATATAGAAAATAGTTAGATAAAAATATTCAATGGATATTGTATGGTCTTAAAGTGAGATAATATGACTTGATTTTTTTTTTTAAACCATTATGTGGAAAATAAGAATTAGAATTACAAATATGATAGGGAATTAATATTTCCATATATGTAGATATCATAAAAGTCATAAATATCTCATCTAAATAATGAAATTTATTTATTTAAAACAATTATTCCATGCATTGTTTCAAAAGGTAAATCAAAATTTCAAAGTTGAGCATTTCAATAATTTATATTGATTTGCAAAAACGCTCATTTAATCAATGATAAAGTAAAGGTTGAATTTCGCGAAAAATGTTGAAGCATGTGAATGACTCAAACAAATTCAAATATGCAATTATTTCAGAGCATCCATAGCCAAACAAAAAGATCATTGAAAACACCCAAATCTCATAAAAGGGAAACCAAGCCAAAGATCAAGGAGCACGGAAAGATAATTAATCCAAGAGAGAAAGTCATGAGTTCACTTAACACATCAAGCAAACCAAAAAGAAAGAAAAAACATTAAAAGCAAGTATTTACAAAAATTACATGGGGGCCTCTTTATTTCTCAAAAATCAAGGGGAGTTGTTGGGGTGCCAACACAGTTGCAGCAATTCCTTAAGCAGCTGTCTTTCATTGAGCACCAAAAGCCTCTGAGTTTCCACAGCAAATCCTGGTGCTATTGCCTTGAATTCGCTGGAGCAATTCAGTGAGGTCTAGACAGATGTCTTCGAGAATGAAGTCCTTAGTGGACAAGTGGGGATTGGATCATCCCTGGACTTCAGTCCTAAAAAGAGTCGTAAATGTATGGTCTCCGAGAATAAAGTCCTTAGTGGACAAGTGGGGATTGGATCATCCCTAGACTTCAGTCCTAAAGAGAGCCGTAGACGTATGGTCTCCGAGAATAAAGTCCTTAGTGGATAGGTGGGGATTGGATCATCCCTGGACTTCAGTCCTAAAGTGAGCCGTAGAAAAATGTCTTCGAAAATGAAGTCCTTAGTGGACAAGTGGGGACTGGATCATCCTTGGACTTCAGTCTTAAAGTGAGCCGTAGACACATGTCTTCGAAAATGAAGTCCTTAGTGGACAAGTGGGGATTGGATCATCCCTGTACTTCATTCCTAAAGAGAGCCGTAGACATATGGTCTCCGAGAAAAAAGTCCTTAGTGGACAGGTGGGGATTGTATCATCCCTGGACTTCGGTTCCTTGAATTGATCCATAGACGTATGGTCTCTGAGAATAAAGTCCTTAGTGGATGAGACGGGATTGTATCATCCCCAGACTTCGGTCCCTTGAATTGATCCGTAGACGTATGGTCTCCGTGAATGAATTCCTTAGTGGACTAATGGGGATTGCATCATCTCGGAACCACTAGTTCAAAATGTACGTGATGGGGATTGCATCATCCTGGAACCATTAGTTCAAAATGTACGTGATGGGGATTGCATCATCCCGGAACCACTAGTTCAAAATGTACGTGATGGGGATTGTATCATCCCCGAACTTCGGTCCCTAAATTGACCCGTAGACAGATGTCTCCGAGAAGTGGTCCCTAGTGGACGAGAGGGGATTGTATCATCCCTAGACTTCGGTCCCTGAATTGATCCGTAGACATATGTCTCCGAGAAAGTGGTCCTTAGATTTTGTTTAAGTTGACGAGTGGACTGTATCGTCCCTGGAGATGTTATGGTGTCTTAAATGAATCATGTGTTTTGCAGAGTATGTTGTTATTGAGGATACTTGTATTGATATTGATGATATGTATTGATGAGGATACTTGTATTGATAATGATACTTGTATTGATATTGATGATATGTATTGATGAGGATACTTGTATTGATATTGATGATATGTATTGATGAGGATACTTGTATACTTGTATTGATAAGGATACTTGTATTGATGATGTGTATACTTGTATTGGTGTGGATACTTGTATTGATGATGTGTATACTTGTATTGGTGTGGATACTTGTATTGATGATGTGTATACTTGTATTGGTGTGGATACTTGTATTGATGATGTGTATACTTGTATTGGTGTGGATACTTGTATTGATGATGTTGTTGATCGTGATGATCTAGATGACGATGCTACTGATCGTGATGGTCTAGATGACGATGATGTTGATCGTGATGATCTAGATGACGATGTTGTTGATCGTGATGATCTAGATGACGATGCTGCTGATCGTGATGATCGTATGATGACGATGCTGATGATCGTGTGATGACAATGCTGATGATCGTGTGATGATGATGTTGATGATCGTGTAATGACGATGATGATGACGATGCTGATGATCGTGTAATGACGATGATGATGACGATGCTGATGATCGTGTAATGACGATGATGATGATGATGCTGATGATCGTGTGATGATGATGCTGATGATCATGAGGATCCAGATGATGATATTGTTGTAGCTATTCAAGTGCTACAGAAGATAAAGACTCAGTACTGAAGATGTTGATGTTCCAGTATTGAAGATGTTCTAGTAACTTCTTGAGTTACTGATGATGTTGAGAAAGCTTCCAATGATTTATAGATATATCATGTATGATGTTGATGACTCCTTGCTCGTGCAGATGCTGTTATAATATCCTTCTCGTCAAGGGGGAGTGTTGAGATATCGTAACTTCAAAGTATATTATATTTGTACTTTATTATTCCGGAGATGTTTCATTCCTCCATAAAGATCTTATTGTATATTCGGAGATGTTTATTCCTCCGTCGGAATGTGGTAACTTGGGTTATTAGAATTCCCTAGTGGGGGTCGGCCTTGTATGTGTTATGTGGGTCAAAGGGTTGTTAGACCACCCTAGTGGGGTCGTCCTAGTCAGTTATAGTGGGGTGCTTAACCCAATGGTAAAGTTTGGGCCGACCTAGTTAATATAAAGTACAAGTCAGAGATGTGTATAAATAGAGGAGGTGTGTTCCTCATTATACACACACTTCCCTCACTCAGAATGTAGCGCACTTGTGGAGGAGAGGTATGCTATGGTGGAGGAGGAGATCATGTATTTGGTTTTCATCTTTGTATATTGCTGGTCATCTATATTGAGGAAGCTTTGCTAGGTTTTCTACCCCATGAGGGTTTCCCAGGATAAATCTGTGTCTCTTGTGTTTATGCTGTGCTTGTTGTTTCTTCAGTGATCTTGTATATGCTATTATTGTGAAATGGAATGTAATGCTGCTATTTCTGTCTTAGCATATTGAATCTTAACAATCTAGGCATATGTCTTCCTCCAAGAATCTCTTCACCAGATTCGAAGCTACTGTTGGACCATCCATTATGATGGGGAATGATTCTGAGGTCTCCTCCGAGGGGATTCGAAGAATCAAACTAGATTATGGATACTTCTCGAATGTACTCTATGTACCCACTCTCACTGCTAATCTACTTTCAGTGTATCAGATGACCCATACTAGAGAGCCCAAGAGGGCGATCTTCTCTCCAAATGAGGTCGAAATCCAAGACATGGTATCAAGTTCTACCATTAGAAACAGTGTTTCAAATCATAAGACAAAACTCTATGAGTTCTCACACTTTCTACCTCTCTCAAAGCAGTATGCTCTTCACACTCATGCAAATGAAGAGAGTAGGCTATGTCATCTCAGCTACAAACATTTGCAGAGCATGCAAACTCAAAAGTTATTTGAAGATCTATCCAATCTCATATCTTCCCAAAGCACTTGTAAAGGTTGCTTGAATGGTAAAAATCCAACAAGGAAGGTTGAAAAAATGAAGACTCAGAGAGTAGAGAAAAAGTTGGATCCAGATTCACAAGAACCTGGAGATCTAACATATATTGGTTCAACCTCTATTGCGTCATGGGTCACCACCATTGTTGCATCCACCAATGATCTTGTTGAAGATCCACCATCATCATGTCATAGTTCATTTGGTAATGATCTCACCTATGTTGGTTCAAAGGAGATATCAAAGAACTACATGCACATTCATGGAGTTGATCCTACCTCAGTTGGTGTGAACCACATGTTTTAGAATGATATTCACATTTTTGGATTTGTTCCCACCATGTTTGGTCAAAAGAGCAAGTTCAGGAAGTCTCTAGATTCACTTCCTTCCACTGAACGAGAAGTCAAGAACATGTTTTTAGAACATAAGATTTCAGATTCAAAGTTTGGAAGTGATAATGAGAAATATAGCAAAGCTCCATCACATGAGATTTCAGATTCAGAGTTTGGAAGTGTTGATGAGAAAGAGAGTGGATATTCATCACATGCCAGTTCAAATTTAGAGTATGAGGGTGATGATGATGAAGAGCGAATGCTAGATCCAAATCCACAAGAACCTGAAGGTCTAGCAATTGATTCAGAAGATGAGCGAATGGGAGATCTAGTTCAACAAGAACCTGATGATATCTCAACTGAGGATCCTCCTCTTCCGAGATGGGAAACCACTACTCTCAGATATTCCATAGCTCGTGTTGGTGATCCAACTAATTGACGGAGAACCAGATCAGATTATCAGAATGGAAGGTTTCATCCTTCAAACATTACCGATCCATTTCAGGTCGATCGGTCCTTCGTTGGAAAAGAAGGACACTTGCCTCATTCCGAGGTGAGTGATGATATGCTACATTAGCATCCTTCAGTCTATTTTGAGGGAGGGATTTCTTCCCATTGGGTTTTCCCTCTTTCCTCTTTTATTATTTAGATTGTCGTACGAGGTGACCTTTCGTCTTAGTCACCAGGGCCCTACTTTTTACTTTTCAGTTACTACCTCATAGTATAGCTTGTAGGGGGGGTGTTGTAATATTCTCACCATCATTTTTGTATTTTGCATGCCTGCATGCAATTGCATGCATCTAGTCATCAATATGGCAGTCTCTCAGCACCTAGTCATTATTTTGTAACCCCCAGGAGCATGTTTCTACTCATTTATAGCCCTCCTAACCACTGATGCACCCTTGTTTTCATCACTGGAGAACATGTGCGCCTTCTTCCACCTATTTAGGAGTTACTTTAGTTAGTTAGTTAGTTGATGACTCAGTTCCTTGATTCAAGGGATGATTGATCAGTTAACTAACTGAAGCACTTAGATAGGCACCTACTGAGACTAGTTTGAGCTCCACTAACTACTGACAACTCCTCATGCACCCACATTGGAGTCTCCTTCCCTACATCACTGCCCATGCACTCAGTTAGAATAAGTTAGAATCAGTTAGACTCATTTGACTGACTAGTTGACTTTTATGACCACTGCCACTGGTTTGGATGATGTCTCTAATGCTATCCAACCTACACACTGAGGATAATTCGAATGACCTTAGTGGCATTCGAATCTCATTCATTGTATTCAGTTATTATTCATTTTACAGAGTTCCAGCTTATAGTTGATGTATGATACAACAGTTTTTCTCCATTTTATGTGTAATGAGTGTTAATTGATTCAACATTTCTTCTTCTTCTTTCTGCACTACATGAGTGAATTATAGTGAGGTCTTCTACTGCTGAGTGATCCTAATCCTAAAAAATCACATGTACCTACTACCTAGACCATCTGTAACCACTGAAAACACTGTTGTTGAAGCTATGGGCACTGCACTGCTCTGTATGGGATAAAAGGTCACCTCAGTCATCAAATATGAGGTCATGAGGCTCAATCTTGGCATAAGGTTTACTGCTGTCTGATCTGGGGTTGCTCTGATAATGTGAGTGATAAAAATAATAATGCTCATCATAGGCTGATCTCAACAAAACTGCGTAAAGGCCTGTCTCAAAAATATACAATGAATTGCTTTGTAATAATGGTAGCCCTGCTACTATGGATGTGATAACATCTGGCTCTAGTTGGGACAAGTGCTCTAAGGGAGAGAGTGCTTGAGAACCTCGGAAATATTTGGTCTCCAACACTAACTGCATCAATCTTCTAGCAAGCACCTACATGATCTGCTTCATATTCAAATGAACCTATTCCTACACACATGGAAGCAAAATATCCTGAGCAGACATGTATGGAATCAAAATAAATGCTAAAATCAAATTCCAATCTAGAACAGAAATTTAAAATGCATGGAACAACAGATACTAATTAAATCAACTAACATGTTTTATTTTTTATTTTATGCATGAAAAATGGAAAGCTTAGAAAGAAGCAAGATAACCGAAAACAACTAACTCGAGAGAAGGGAACTCAACACTCAAATAAAACTCAAAAGACGCTCAACACTCAGAAAACAAAAGACACTCAAATCCTACTTCTCAAGTGACCTTATTTGAAGACCTACCTTCTCTAAACAGGCAAGAGGAGTTCAACTCAAGTCAAGTCAGGGATGTAATCCCTCAACTCTCTCTGATTGATAGGTAGCATGATATTTTTCCCACTCCCAGTAGTGAGGAAACACATGTCATCAATACAACGCTCAACTGTAAGTGGTCCAACCCAAAAATTGTTAGATCCCTTGGATCGTATGTAAAATATATCATTAGGCACAATAACCTTCTCACTGCTAGAAAATATATGGCAATTCACAGATTCAGGTATTACTTCAACATTGCGTGTCGGAATGCGGTGGATATAAAAAATGGATCGTGGTTGAGGTGTAACTATCCTCGAGTTCCTATCACGAGGAACTACATCAAACCTAGGAGGCCCTCCTTCTAAAGGAATGGCTACACTACCAATAAGGACTTCCTGAATCACTCTTCTCCTTTCATGATCTTCTCTTGGTTCTTCATGTTGTGGGTGAATTATATACTTTGGGGTTTCTCCCACAGTCCAAAATTCTCTAACAAAAACCTCCTCATCCTCATCACCCACTGGAGGTGGTATATTAAGATTCTCAATGATTCTACTACTACCTTCTCCATATGGGATAGGAACAACCATACTTTCTAAGATTGCTAAATGATTAGTGGGAAATGATGAATGACTTGAAACCATGCTTTGAGAACTCTGAGCTCTTGTTTCTAAAGAAAATGGTGAAGTAGTAGAAATGTGAGATGAATCAATAGAATGCACACTTTCTTCACCTTTAGGTAACTCACGAGGAAAAAGGAAACTAGGGATGTCCTTGAGTAACGGATATCGTAATGAGAGATAATCTTCATTGGCTGCAATGGTGTCTTGGGGCTCCTCCTGAAACATATCAAGGTTATTCAATGAGAACTCCCCTTCATGAGAATCATGTGTTAAGGCATGTTCTTTCCAACTCATAGAGTTGTCATTTACTTTCCTTAGAACACCATCTTGCAGGGATATATGAGATAAATGATCAGGAACATCAGAAAAACGATACCCATTTGGTTCTTCATCACTTCCCAAACCAATAGAAAGATGTCTTCCTTCAATTTGATTTGTCCAAGGAAGAATATGGTCAATCCCTTGTCTTTCTCTTTCCATAATATGGTCAACCAATGCAAGCAATTCCGTAACCGTTCTAGGTATACACTCACCCCTTCTTACTTGATCTAAATTTGTATCATAGTTGCTTGTTTCAGTGATGGAATTAGGTTGGTCATTTTGTGGCTCCACATCACCAAGTTGGTTTAAATCTCGAATTTCTTTAAACATGTCTCCACGATGCATTTCAAGATTAATTTCTCTAGCAAAACTAGTTCTTCCATTTTCTTCCTCGGAAGAGTCATCGTCTCCAAAAGATCTCCAAATCTCTTCTATTCCAGTACTATGATCGTCATTATGGCTACCCATGACCAGGAAAATGCCCTCAGGCAATAAATCACCCCCACCATACGTGTTCCTAACACCATCCTCATAACTTTCAAGATCACCATTGTTAAATGGATCCCGACATATCCTAACTAAGGGTCCATCAGAGTTAGGATGATCTGGATTTATGTGAGAATGAAATGAAAGAGCATATGTATATTCACATACACAAATATATGGAAAGAAAACACATCGATACAACAAAATCATGTGAGAAATAAATGAAAGAGCATATATATTCACATACACAGATATATGGAAAGAAACAAAGCGATACAACAAACTCAGATTCTATTAAATGAATGAGATAAAACAAACTGTAAAATAAAAGTTGCTAGAATGGTGGTAGCTATATCTCTGAGAAGAAATGTGGAGACTACGCTCATTCGTGACGAGATGAATAGAAAAAGAGGCCAAAAGGCCTATTTATCATAAGAATGAGGGAAAGAATCCCAAACATCCAAAAACCTAACCCTAGAAGATGAACCGTCATAAAGATTGCGGCCCCAAGGTGGTTAGTTGAACAGTCAACTTCCCAGGGTCATAAAGTTTACATACGATCTCCGTTTGGGGCGCTCGGTAGCCTGTTGGAAAGGTATATCCAATATTTGGCCCCCCAAATCGCTAAAAACATCGTTTAGGGCCTCAAAATGGCCCCAGAAGTTTGGAACCCAAAAAACCGTAGAAAAATTACAAGAAAACTGCCATAATGAAAAACGTTTTTGAGCAAATGGAATAGCTGGGTGGACACCTATATCCATCTGGATCATAGGAATAGTAGCATATGATAAATCCATTTGAAGATGTCCCCCTAGTCCAATAGACCACTTTCTACACAAAAGCATTCTGTAGACTGGGGAAAATCTATTACTACTATGTCCATAAGCATGGATATATCGGGGCAAGAAAACAGGTCATCTCTCAAGTTCTTTATTAAACCAAAAACTTGCATTGGTCTTGAGACGATCCCACATACATTCCCGTAACACCTATTTATCTTTCATCCCATGGATTCCATAACTTGTAATGGCATAACATTCATGGAAACTCCAAAGTCCAACATACAATTGTGAAGAAGGAGGTTACCTACGTGAAGTGTAAGATAGAAAGGCTGGTGACCACCATTCTTCCTCTCACACAAAGTTGTCTGGATGTTGATGGGAGGATCCTCTTCTTCTTTAACCATAGCACTATGTGCTAGATCTAGAATAGTTTGATCTTCACCATGACTGGTGGTAGTCTCAAGGATACTATCGCAAAATTCTACCACCTGTTCTTTAATGGATGGGATTTTCATAAGTTCAGTGAGTGGGATGTTATGCATAACCTTGGCCAATTCTTTCTCAATGTTGATGTCTAATTCATACTCAGGGAGAAAATAAATTAGCTCACTCACTAGGCTAGGCTGCTCACTACTATTTCTTTCGATGAAAGGAGTAGGCGTTTGGCCATCCTTTCTTCTCTGATATATCCTAATAGGAGCTTGGCCACTACTTTCAGGTTGTTCTATGGCAAAAATGGGAAGACTGGGACTTTATTCACTTTATTCTTCTTGATTTATTAAAATTTGTCCAAAGTCTTTATCAAAATATTTTTGTGGAAAAAGCGGGAAGACTGGTACTTTCTTCACTTTATTCTTCTTGATGTATTAAAATTCACCCAAAGTATTTATCAAAATCTAAGTTATCAACCCAATTAATGTTTCTCGGAGAAACTTGGGTATCTTCACTATGAGTGGGATACTCATGATCGTCCTCCTTTCGTTCTTCCAACCAGTTAATTCCAGGAGGCTCAGGTGACGTTTGTCTCACTGGGTTTCTTCTATTATCATCGTTGTTAGGCCTCTTTTGAGGGTTCCAATAAGGTTTTGGGCCATAGGATTTCCTATACCTCTCAGATTCTTTACTCTTAGCTAGATCCCTAGTCAGGAGAGTTAAATTTTTCATCATTTCTTGCATACTCTCCATCATATTGTTGGGATATTTAACTGGTTCCTTTCCCTTTTTATATTTGGGCTCATATCTAGAAGACGAAGCACTGATTGAATCAAAGAATTTTTGCTTTCCATAGAGGCAGAATTTGCTTTGGCTCTTCTAGCGTTTTCTTGAGCTTCCTTAAGGTATTTAGGGTCTTTTTATTTGAGATGGTAGCCAAGGAAACGTTCAAATGAATTGAGGTAATGAATCAACACAAATTGTTCTTTAGGCCTAATATGATCAGAGATATTGGCCGCTATCTTCTCAAAACGGAGGTTGAATTCATGGATTGACTCGTTTTCTTTATTTTTAATTTCAAAAAGTTGATTTAAAAGGAAACTCCCATCCAACTTAACTTATCACTCATGATTAAGTTTTTATCTAAAGGCATCATATCCTATGACTGATGATGCAGGAAAACGGTCAAACCATTTATGAGCATCACCCTCGAAGGATGCAAAAATACCCCTCATGTAAACATCTTCATCCTATGCCCCATAAGCTTCCATATGAGCCCGGACATTATCAATTTGGTCCTCGATGGAGGTCGTACAATTCCCATTAAACTTAGGAATCTTTTCAAAATACTTGTCAGGCATATCATGGGGTGAAAGAGGGATTTGGGAAAAATCTCAAGGTGAAGCTTTGGCCTTGTTCCCAAATGTACGAGTGACTCGAGGATTATATTGAGGATTATTTCCTGGAGGAGTTTGATTTGTTCCATCCATTGAATTTACTTGATTTGTTTGATGAGATGGAGATACAAGAGGAAACCTATTATTTGAAGGGGATCCCAAGAAACAGTTTGGAGAATCAGAAGAATTTACAATTTTCCAAAAGAAATTAGATTATTGGGATTTGGGATATCTTCTATGATAAGTGAGTGGGGTTCCTTCTGGTTTATTAACGTTAGCTCTACTTCTGAGATCGTAAGGATGTGTATGAGTTTTTTCGTCAGGGGAGTCACGATTAGGAGTCGCCAAGTATACTTTAACTATTTTCTACCAAAATATATGTTGTTAAAATAGCGAGGAGATATGAGTGAAATGAGATGGTTCTGTATGATTTAAGGATGTAAATGGAAACCATCCAAATATAAGATCAGATGCGATAAGATATAAGATACACACAGACACTCGTGGACACCTGAGTTAAGCCTCTGCCTCCCGGCAACGGTGCCAAAAATGTTATCACGCAACTTGTAGTTGTCCCAAAAGGTGATCCTATCTAGGATGGTAGAGGCGTTGGACAACTAAAGAGGTGACCCAAGAGATTCCAAGGTTCCCAAAGTAAATGGTTGTAAAATTAACCGAGGCACTCTTCACTTTATATCTAGCCTAATCAATACCAAGGGGGAGACCCTAGCTAACCTATGAAGGCTAGCGAACATACTACAGACCTCCTAGGGAAATGTGAAAGTGAGAGGAGAGAGATCAAGAGTGACTAGATCTAGATCTAGATCTAGGGAATATAAGTGGACAGTTAGAGTTAGGGCTTGGTTGAGGAGGCTTATGGAAGGGACAAATTTTCAACCATGCATAAATTATTCCACTTATGAGTTTAGTTTGGTAGATCTAGATAGATCTAATGCTAATCAAAAGAACCCAAGTGGGGCCCACCCTTAAATTATGGAATATGAGTGAAATGGGCCCACAAGGTAGAATCAAGAGAGGAAAGGAACTAGAAGGGTGTATAAATAATAGATCTAATGACTTGATGAGGAATAAGCAACACCCAAGTGATAAATCTAGAAAAATCCCACCTACCCACAAGTGCGACATCCCTTGGAGAGGCTGAGTGCCTTAGATATAGGGGTAAATGGAGTCGGATTCCCACCAAAATTTGCCTCCAAGTTTTATTAATTATTAGTGAGGTGGGTTTTAATTATTAATGCCAAGCAATCACGAGATCTATCAGATCTAAAATCTATGGTTTTAAGATATGAAGGTTTGATGTGACCAATGGGTAAAATGCATGAAAATAGATACGTACCTTGTAGTTCTTACCTCTAAAGTTTGAGACTACCATGCAAATTGATAATCCTTCCCAAGTGATGCAATCGAGAGTGAGATCAAGCCTCTCCAAGTGAAATCGCTATCCCTCCAAGAAGACAAGTGCGCCCTTTTCTTGCCAAAAACTATCTATATGAGAATCAATCTAGCATGAAAACGACTATAAGGATGAAACAATGAAACAAAAAGCATCAAATATGTCACGAAGATGCAATAATGATACTCCCTGAGACAAACTTAGATCCAAAGGTAATATGTGGGGTTTCCCCACAATAGTCTTCCTTCAAATCATCCTCCTCTTCAACCACACGTCCTCCCTGCTGAGAAAACATTTGGACAAGTGAGATCCACAATGATAACATGGAGAAAAGATTATATATTCAACTTGCAAGATAACCCATCAAATCCAAAGAAGAAGATCTGCAAAGGTAGTATTTTATTCCAACAGTTCAAGATCCCAAATGTGCCTTTACAATAGGGGGGCCTCTTCCTTAAATAAGAGGAGAGAGACCAAAACCCTAACCACTTTATGAACAAGGGGTTGAGATCAAAATATAATCACAATCTAATCAACGACTATGATGAGTCGGAACAATATAACATGGATCAACTCACTATAGGGGGTGTGCACTCTCTAAAAGTGGCCCTAGGGGGGTGCGCACCACATAAAAGTGACTAAGACAAGTGCATACCACATAAAGTGATTAGGACAAACAACTAGGAGCACATGGTGGGGCTAGGAGGTTTTATTATCCTTCACTAGCATCACCCCATGGCACGATAACATAAGATATGACTAAATAACATGTCCAAGTGAACAAATGACCAAATCGTGGCCCCCTCAATGAGAGAACAATACATCAAATCACAATCTGGAGAGTGTGTTGACCCCAATAAATGCTGTAAGATGATCTGGAAGGAGTGGAATACATCACAGATTACCATTGAACAAAACGCATGCCAAAACCTTTCCTCAATAGCCCAAATCGATTTCCTCAATGACCTTTCTATCTCATTTTTATTGCACCTGAAAACCCATCAAAATGCCTATAGCTCATTGTTTGGCTCTTGGGCACAAAATATGACTATACCAATGTGTCTAGAGATGAGGTAATATGGTAATAACAAGTGGGCGGACCCCCCATCTCCTCTATAATGCCCTAGGGAAACGTGTTAGCTCAATGAAATTGTTGGACATGCCATTTCTGCATGGAAAAACCGGAAAAAAGTGGAAATCTAACCATATCATCAATGAGAGTGCATGAAACTGATAACTGAGTGCCTCAATGGACTCAGAAGGTCCAAATCTATTAGATATGAGTACCCATACACCCTGTGGAAACCTGTAAGATCATTTGTAGCCTCAGCCATACCCGGACAATATAAAAATAAATGGTCTGAACATGATAATAACCAATAAAAAGTGCATCATATACATCCTCTCTTAACAACGTAAAAAATCCTTAGAGCTTGGGCTTGATTCCGGACTTTGGACACAAACCATTCTCAGAGCTTCTCTAATTAAGGATCTGTTGAAAGTATTCAAATAACTGAGAGAGGGGGGGGGGTGAATAAGTTATTATTGTGCTTAAACAATTTTACATTCCTTTTCCCTTTTAAATTTGATGAAGTGTGACGATCAATATGATATGAGATGTTCTATGCACATTTCTTTATCGCAGGTATATTGTTATAACATAATTAAATATAAGGCATATAAACAATGTTCAATCACATAAATATGCAGAGACACTGATTTTCCTGAGGAAACCCATAAAGGAAAAAAACCTCTTCTTCTTAGTATGAAAGGCAAGCTCCAACTTCTCTTTACATTCTATTTTATCTGAGCTACAACCCAGATGAGGCTGCTACCTATGTTTCTTCAGCACCAACTGAGTGGAAGCTACAAATCCCAAATGTACAAGCACCAACTTGCTAAGAAGACTTTACAGTCTCCCCTTGCTCCTCCCTACCACCCTATGTAAGAAAAAATTCAGTCAATTATATCACACTGGTTCAAATATATCAGTACATACCCTTTTTATTTTGTTTTGTGCTGCTACAGCTTGAGTTTCTAGGCATTTTGTTCTTCATTAAATTGAGCCATACATTTTTGTTCTCATTTTCTTCGAATCACAGCTTCATCAGTAACGACTCCTCTTCATCCTCTCAAATTTCACTATATAATATTTTGTTCTCATCTATTGTTTTTTTTAATAGATGCTGAAGATATATGCCTCGGTCTCTTTAACTTCCAGATATACCAATTCTAAAACTGAAACTGTCTCTTTAACTTCCAGAATTTACATGTTGTAACTGACATTTTAACTGTCTCTTTGAATTCTAGAGTTTAGACGTTGTAACTGACTAATTAAAAAAAAAATGTTTCTGAGTCGCAGCTTGTTTGAGTCACGGCTGTTTGAGTCACAGCTGTTTCAATCTATTGCTAATTTGTAAAAATCGGCCGCAACAGTAAATTTGAGAATTACATGTTTAGAGAACCACTTGTATAGCTCAAATCGTAGCTTTTTTTGGTGATTTCCTCATGAGTCAGGTAAATGAGGCCGGTGTGCACAAAACCCATCTCCCAAATTTTTGAGATTCGGCTCCAGCTGCCTGCAAATCGAGATGCGAATCACTGTGTCCTTATCTGAGTCACGAACGTCTAAGTCTTAGCCGTCTGAGTCATGGCTGTCTGAGTTGTAGCTGTCTGAGTTGCAGCCGTCTTAGTCACAGCTATCTGAGTTGTAGCTGTCTGAGTTGCAGCCGTCTAAGTCACAGCTTGTCTAAGTCACAGCTGTCTAAGTTGTAGCCGTCTGAGTGACAGCTTGTCTGAGTCGCAGTTGTCTGATTTGCAGTTGTCTGAGTCATAGCTTGTCTGAGTCACAACTTTCTAAGTTGTAGTCGTCTAAGTCACATCTTGTCTGAGTCGGAGCTGTTTGAGTTGCAGTTGTTTGAGTTATAGCTTGTCTGAGTCGCAGTTGTCTGAGTTGCATCTGTCTGAGTCACAGCTTGTCTAACAACATTCTTTTCTTATATTTAAAAACTCAGTCGCTGCTTTCCAACCATCAATGACAATTGAATCAAAGTGCCAACAATATCCCCCGTTGGCATTGATGGAAACCTAAAATTTATGATGTTGCAAGTGTAATCACTAACTTCTTGTTATCTGCAACTACCTGAACTTCTCCCCCTTTGACATCAATGTCAAATAAATCATGACAATACATCTCCCCCTATCAATATTAACTCAGAAATCAACAAATAAAACATTCTGGAACCATCTCAGAATTACATCAGATATGCAATAAGCACAAACTCCCCCTGCCAAAGTGAACAAGTTAGTTGGAACAAGATATGACACCCAACTTCTGGCGTAGATATTCAAACTGGATTTTGGATAGGGGTTTAGTAAAGATATCAGCAATCTGTTCTTTAGAAGGAATGAAATGTGATTGGACAACTCTGTTTGTAACCTATTCCCTTAAAAAAATGATACTTGATTGGAATGTTTTTGGTCTTGGAATGAAGAATAGGGTTCTTTGACACACTAATGGCACTTGTGTTATCACAGTGAACAGGAATAGGTTTAGAATATTTCACCTCCAAATCAACAAGAGTTTGTATCATCCATAATACCTATGTACAGCATGTTGCAACGGCTATGTATTCAGCCTCAATAGTAGATAGAGAGATAGAACCTTGCTTTTTACTCATCCATGCTACTAATGAATCGCCGAAGAAGAATGCACCTCCACTAGTGCTCTTTCTTGCATCCAAACAGTTTTCCCAGTCAGCATATGAATATGCAATCGACTGAAAGTTTTGATTCCTAGGATACCAGAGACCATAAGTCATTGTGCCTTTCAAGTATTTGAAAATTCTCTTCACAACTACCAAGTGACTTTGTTTGGGAGCAGACTGAAATCTTCCTACCATTCCAACAGAATGCATGATATCAGGACGAGTTGTTGTAATATATAGAAGACTGCCTATCATTGACCTGTATGTTCTTTGATCAACATTTGGTGAGATATCGTCTTTGCTAAGCTTGCAACCAACAATCATAGGGGTACTAATAGGTGAAGAATCCTCCATTTGAAAAAATTTCAACATCTCCTTCAAATATTTCTCTTGAGAGAGAAATAGACCTTTAGAATTATGATTGATTTGAAGACCAAGAAAGTATGATAATTCTCCAATCATTGACATTTCAAAATCAGATTGCATGGCATTAGCAAACCACTAGACAGAAGATGCATTAGTACATCCAAAGATAATGTCATCAACATAAACTAGAACAATTAATAAAACGTCACCTTCAGTTTTGATGTACAGATTGCTATCAACAGTGCCTTTCTTGAATTCTTTTTCTTGTAAATATTTATCCAATCTGTAGTATTAGGCTCTTGGTGCTTGTTTCAATCCATATAGTGCCTTCTTCAGTTTGCAGACATAATCAAGATTGTATGTCTGTGAAAAACCTTCAAGTTGCTCCATATACACTTCTTCTTCTAGATATCCATTTAGAAAAGCTAATTTAACATCCATATGATAAAATTTGAAATTTTTGTGACATGCATAAGAAAGAAACATTCTTATAGCTTCCATTCTTTCCACAGGTGCAAAAGTCTCATCAAAATCTTGTCCCTCAACTTATGCATACTACTTGCAAACCAATATGCTTTATTTCTCACAATTTGTCCTTTTTCATTCATCTTATTCTTAAATACCCATTTGGTACCTATCACATTCTTATCTCCTGGTCTAGGAACAAGTTCCAAAGTATTATTCTTTCCAATCTAATCAAGCTCTTCATTCATGGCTTTTATCCAATCTTCATCTTCACTAGCTCAATAAAAATTCTTGGGTTCTATTATAGATAAAAAGGAAATGTGAGACTGTTTTGTATCTTTGAGTAACTTTCTTCTTGTCTGCACACCTTCATTCTTGTCACCAATGATCTGACTTTCAGGATGATTTTTCTGAATAATTCTCGAAGGAGGTTTACTGATTGTTGTTGTGAGTCTGCATCTTCATTCTCTGATTCAGATTCTTCCTTTTCTGATTCTTGGACCTGTTCTTCTTCATCTTCAGTTGTATCCTCTGTACATGATTCATCACTATATATCTAAGTGTCTTTTACATGACTCCCTTCATCTACTTTAATATCAATGTAGTCAACCATCTTATGCAACCTCTTATTGTAACATCTATATCCTTTACTGTTTGTATCATATCCTAGGAAAACACCTTCATCAACCCTACCATCATATTTGCCAAGATGTTCATCATTATTCTTGATATAACACTTACTCCCAAAGACTTTGAAATGCTTGATTGTAGCAGGTCTCCCAAACCATAATTCATAGGGGGTTTTATTATTGTTCGTCCTTAAGTGAGCTTTGTTAAGTATATGAACAACTGTATGAATTGCCTCTACCCAAAAACCTTGAGATATATTCTTTTCTTTCATCATTGATCTTGCCATTTGTTGAACTGATCTATTCTGTCTCTCAACCACTCCATTTTGCTATGGAGTCCCTGGAATTGTATACTCTCTCTTGATACCATGTTCATCACAAAATTCCTTGAAATTCCTTGAGCTAAACTCTCCTCCTCTATCTGACCTTACTGCTTTCAGTCTTGTTCCTATTTGATTCTCGGTCAGAGCTTTAAATACTTTGATTTTTTCAAACGCTTCATATTTCTCTTTCAGAAAAGAAACCCAAGTAAGTCTAGAATAATCATCTATAACTAGCATAAAGTAATTCTCTTTTCCTGTACCTTCCTTCTTTGATGATCCACACAAATCCATATGTACTAACTGAAGAGGTTTATCTGAAGATGGAAAGCTCTTGGATTTGAACTGTGTTCTAGTTAGTTTTCCCATTTGGCAAGGTTTACATACAACATCATATGGTTTTGATATCTTTGGGAAATCTTTCACTGCTCCATTGTTTCTAAGTTTGATTAAATGATCAAAATTTAAATGTCCAAGTCTTTTATGCCATAGCCAGCTCTCATCATACTTGCTTAGATGACATTCCTCCTTTTCTTCTTTCAAGACATAAACATTGTTTTATGTTCTTATACCTTTGGCAACTAATTGATTTGAGTTTACAGAATTTATCTTACAATCTTTAGCAGTGAAAACCACTTCACATCCCCTGTCACAAACCTGACTGACACTAAGAAGATTATGTTTTAAACCATCCACAAACAATACATCTTGATCTTTCCCTTTTCCATTACTCAGACTTACCATTCCTTTGCCTCTGATTTTTCCTGGAGCATCCTTTCCAAAAGTTACATTTCCTGATTTTTGATCTCTTAGAGACAAAACTTACTTTTATCCCCAGTCATGTGTTTGGAGCATCCACTGTCAATATACCATGGGTCCTTTTGTCTTTGAGCAGAAAGCACTAAATCACATTGATTGCTTTCTTTCATCTTCCACACTTTTCTTTCAGCTACATAATTCACTCTTGAATATGTTTTGTAGTTCTTCAAATAACATTCTATAGTCTTGTGTCCAAAGTTATGACAAACATAGCATTCTGGCTCACTGTACAGAAGATCAAGGATTGACATTTCTATCATGAATTCCTCTTCTGATTGTTGATAGAGTATGATAGTTTTGATTACTCACTGACTATTCTACTCTGTGTTGCAGCATTTGATTCTTACTAAATATTCTTTGTTGCATGTTTCTAGGATTAAATACACAGATTGCAGCTTTGTGACCAAAGCTAAAACAACAATAACAGTAACCATTAAAGAAATTTTTATACCTGGATCTTAGTTGTCCTCTTGGAATTGATTGCCTTGTCCCTCTGTATTGTATATATTCTTCATGCTTTCTTGACTGCAGAATATTGTTTTTTTTTCCTGTAGATATATCCTTTTTATCATTCATTAGATTGTCATTACTGTTGGTTTTATTTGCTTCAGCTTTGATGGAGGTTGTAGACTTTGTGAATTCTGATTTGTTGTTGCTTTTAAAGTTGATCACCTTAGTTATTTCTTTGTTCTCTGAGTGACTGCTGCTTGAACCTTGTTCATAGCCTAAACTAGATTTAATCAAAGGAGATCTTTGCTTACTCAAGATATTATTTAACTCTTCTGAGGCTTTAATACTTGAACAATTCTGATGATACAAAGTTTGGAATTTTTCTAAAATTTCTTTCTTCATAGTCACTACTTCTTCCTCTAACTTTTCACATCTTGTTTTACTTTCATCCAGTCGTTGTTTAAGAATGTATTCTATTTTCTTTTCCTCTTCTAATTCTATTTTTACCAAAATACAGTCTATACTAGGTTCTTTGTCATTCTTTTCATATTGTATCAGCAATTGTTTTTGTTTCCTCTTCTTTAACCTGAGTCTATCAATTTCTTCCAATGCACTAATCAACTCACCTTCCATATCAACTATAGCATCTTCATCATTCATGTCACTTTTTTCATATTCAATGTCAAGATATTCTATGGCCATAAGCATAAAATCATTCATTCTATCTTCACAAGATGAATTGCTATCTATATCCTTTGAGGAGACATCATTATTTGCACACAAACTTTTCTTTTTACTGTATTTCTTAAATTTGTATTTCTCTTCATCATCAAAATTCTGATCTTTTTTCTTGTGAGGACATTTAGAGGCAAAATGACCTATCTTACCACAGTTAAAACATTTAAAAGGTAGCTTGTCTCTATATTTACCTGATCCTTTCTTCAATCTTCTTACAAATTTTGCCTCAATCTCATCTGCTCCAGAATCAATATTCTTATCTGCTTTAAAGGAGTCTTCTCTAGTGGTATTTGTATCTTTGTTTATCCTCATTCCATAGGCAGTTAGAGTTCCTAGGAGTTGATCAATACCTAGATTTTTAAGATCATTTAACTCTTCTATTGCTGAAACTTTGGGGTTAAATTTATCAGGAAAAGATATTAAAATTTTATGAACTAAGGATGCTTCTTCAATTGTTTCACCGAGGCCCTTCATAGCATTCGCAAGCTCTTCAACCATTAGGAAATATTTACTAACAGTCTTATCCTCATTCATCTTTAGTTGTTCAAATTTCAGCCTGTATGTTTACAATTTGGCATCTTTTACTTTCTCATTCCCTTCATAGCTAATAATAAGTTTATCCCACATATCTTTAGCAGATTCAAGATGCATCACTTTCACAAACTCAGATTCAGCAAGACCACTTAATATTGCATTCATTCCCTTAGCACTAAAACTGAATTCCATCTTGTCATCTTTGGAAGCAAGAACCACAAGTTTTGTATATCCAGTTTCTACAACTTCCCAAACATCAGCATCTAAGGACATTAAATATGTTCTCATTCTAAATTTCCAAAAGCCAAAATTTGTTCCATCAAACATAGGAGCTTTATTGGTTGAGCCTTCATGGCTTGTCATGTTTAAGCTTTTGGATCTACCTTAGACTAAAGGAACACTGCTCTGATACCAATTGTTGAAAGTATTCAAATAACTGAGAGGGGGGGGGTGAATCAGTTATTACTGTGCTTAAACAATTTTACATTCCTTTTCCCTTTTAACTTTGATGAAGTGTGATGATCAATATGATATGAGATGTTCTATGCACATTCCTTTATAGCAGGTATATTGTTATAACAGAATTAAATATAAGGCATATAAACAATGTTCAATCACATAAATATGCAGAGACACTGATTTTCCCGAGGAAACCCATAAAGGAAAAAAACCTCTTCTTCTTAGTATGAAAGGCAAGCTCCAACTTCTCTTTACATTCTATTTTATTTGAGCTACAACCCAGATGAGGCTGCTACATATGTTCCTTCAGCACCAACTGAATGGAAGCTACAACTCCCAAATGTACAAGCACCAACTTGCCAAGAAGACGTTACAGTCTTTCCTTGCTCCTCCCTACCACCCTATGTAAGAAAAAATTCAATCAATTATATCACACTGGTTCAGATATATCCGTACATACCCTTTTTATTTTGTTCTGTGCTACTACAGCTTGAGTTTCTGGGCATTTTGTTCTTCATTAAATCGAGCCATACATTTTTGTTCTCATTTTCTTCGAATCACAGATTCATCAGTAACGACTCCTCTTCATCCTCTCAAATCTCACTATATAATATTTTGTTCTCATCTATTGTTTTTTTTATAGATGTTGAAGTTATATGTCTCGGTCTGTTTAACTTCCAGATATACCAATTCTAAAACTGAAACTGTCTCTTTAACTTCCAGAATTTACACGTTGTAACTAACATTTTAATTGTCTCTTTGAATTCCAGAGTTTACACACTGTAATTGACTAATTAAAAAAAAAAATGTTTTTGAGTCGCAGCTTGTTTGAGTCACGGTTGTTTGAGTCACAGTTATTTCAACCAATTGATAATTTGTAAAAACCGGCCACAACAGTAAATCTGAGAATTACATGTTTAGAGAACCACTAGTATATCTCAAACCATAGATTTGTTTGGCGATTTCCTAGTAAGTCAAGTAAATGAGTCCATTCCACACAAAACCCATGTCCAAGATTTTTGAAATTCGTCTCCAGCTTTCCTCAAATCGAGACGCAAATCACTGTGTTCTTATCTGAGTCACGGTCGTCTGAGTCTCAGTCGTCTGAGTCACAGCTGTCTGAGTTGTAGCTGTCTGAGTCATAGCTTGTCTGAGTCACAGCTGTTTGAGTTGTAGCCGTCTGAGTCATAGCTTGTCTGAGTCGTAGTTGTCTGAGTTGCAGTTGTCTGAGTCACAGCTTGTCTGAGTCACAACTTTTTGAGTTACAGCCATCTGAGTCACAACTTTTCTGAGTGGCAGCTGTATGAGTTACAACTGTCTGAGTTATAGCTTGTCTAAGTCGCAGTTGTCTGAGTTGCAGCTGTCTGAGTCACAGCTTGTCTAACAACATTCTTTTCTTGTATTTAAAAACTCAGTCGCTGCTTTCCAACCATCAATGACAACTGAATCAAAGTGCCAACAGGATCTTTGATCCACATTGGCTTTTGGCCATCATTTTTTGGGTTTCCCAAAAATCTAGGACCTTGTCCAAAAGTAGGATTTTGGCCCAAAGAATATTTAGTCGCAACTTTGAATCAAATCAAGTTAATCAAAAATATATATTATTGCGCTGCAAAATTCAAAGACAACCGTAAATCAAGAATACAAGAAGGGAAAAAAAATGAGTAATTATTTCAGTTGCAAATAAGAAGAAGTGAACAAGAAGTAAGAAAAAAAAGATTACAAAGAAGAAGTGGGAAAAAAGAATTATCTGCAAGATAAAGAAAAAAAAAAAGTAAAATAAAAAAGGTTAAAGAATAGCATTCATAAAACCACACATGGTTTTATGAAACCACGCATGGTTTTATGAGACTTCACATGGTTTTACATTGTATACTAAAATTAAAAATGGATTTTATAAGGTATATACAAAGAAATATGCGACCTTCATCACTAATGCTTTGAGGACAAAGCATTCTGAAGAGGAATCCCATGTAACAAATAAAGTAATATATAAACATATCAATAAACAAATAATTAATTAATAAAAGAAAAGTAATTAATCGAATAGATAGAGATGTACCTTTCCATTGAAAAGGCACATAAAACCATATTTAAATGGTCCATCAAATTGTAATGCAATAATCTCTCATCAATTTATAGTCAATATTATTTATTCTTTTCAAATGGAATTATTTTCTATTGGTTAACTATTCATTTGAATAATCTTATCGTGATTCAGACACGATCACAACATGAGAATATCCGGATACAAATATTACAGTCGTAAACCCTCCTCATGAACCTACTGTTTCAAAACCCAAAACAATTGTCTTGCAGCAACCCTTTTCCAACCAAGGGGTTGTTTCCTAGAAATAGAAGCCCCTCCCCCTTGGTGATGGCTCCTTCTAGAATATATACATGATCACGATAGATGTTAACCTCCAAACTCAAGCCAAAGGTTATGGTGGGATTGAAACACACAAATCGACGATGTACCTACTTCTTCGAGGGGGCCTTTACAAATACTGCGCCCAAGTGTTGAACAAATCCAAAGGATCCCAAAGGTACCACTTAGGCGCATCCCCCATAACCCTCACATGAAATCCACCCACAAATACAGTATTGTGTATGACTTGGCTCAGTCACCAATTGCCTTGTCCACGTTAGAGGTGCTACAATCTTTCCTAGTCAAAATGAAACCATTACTGAATTCACTTGGTTTCGTCGACCCCTTAAATTCATGCCTGATGACCTTCTACCTCGATAAAAGTGAACCACGACTACCCTTCTCAGTCACATTCCCAATCCCCTTTATAGTTAAAAACATTATGATTCATTGATGCATTATCGATGAAGGCACATCCATATGCGCCATGTCATCTAACGTTTGGAAATGTTTAGGCTCACCCGATTTAGTCCCCTCATCTATATCCCTTCACGCATATGATGGGAGACCATCAAATCCCAAGGGATTGTACCAAAATTTCCCCATCAAGCTAGGTCGGAAATGGTGATGATTGATATTGAAGTATTCGATGCGCAACTCAAATAAAATATCCTAATGGGTTGTAGTTATAGGTATGCCATGAAGGTGGTTGCTTCTTTGGTATTCTGCATCATGAAGTTTCCCTTTAATGGGAAGATAGTCACCCTTGACCGACTTAATTAATATGAGCCTCATACCAACACAAACCCTGGAAAAATATTTCCCACTGTAGGTGGAACAAGTCAACGCCCTTATGTTGATATCTTCCCAGGAGTGTACAAAGAATCCAACTTGCAAGGGGTATATTTTAGCCCTCTTCCTGAAATCCCTGCATCGAATGATGGCCTTATGTGCACCATTTTCACCTCCAAAAATGTATCTATGACCCCCTCATCATCATCATCAACACCTATGATGAGTCATGGCATTGAACAGATGTTGAGTCCATCAGTGCCTCCCATTTTTCAAATACCATTCCTGTACCCCCCCAAGAGAGTGCAAGGGACACTAGTTATGGCTCAGTTGACTCTACCTGGGATCACTTTGGGTATACCTGTGTGGTACCTTATTCCACCATACTTAGAAATGGAATCAAAACCCATATCCCATTATGATTTTTTCCCATCCTTGGTAGTTTCTCCATCCAGGCCAGTTACACCATTTGTACGGCAAGTTCAGCTTACAACACATGTGATTAAACCATCATCGGTCATCACTAAACCCAATAGCAGGGCTATAAGACAAGCAAAGTTGAAATCCCCCATTGTTACCAATCCTCTTCCCAACCCACCATCGATAGTCGTCAAGCCTAAAGTAGGGGGCATAACCCAACAAAGGTTAAAATCTCTAGTAATGATAACCACTACTCCCGCAACAAGGTAGAAATCAAGAGAAGAAAGGAACTAGAAGGGTGGCTAAATAATAATCTAATGGTTTGATGAGGAATAAGCAACACCCAAGTGATAAATCTGAAAAAATCCCACCTACCCACAAGTGCAACCTCCCTTGGAGAGACTGAGTGCCTTAGATATAGGGGTAAATGGAGTCGGATTCCCACCAAACTTTGCCTCTAAGTTTTATTAATTATTAGTGAGGTGGGTTTTAATTATTAATCTCAAGCAATCACGAGATCTATCAGATCTAAAATCTATGGTTTTAAGATATGAGGGTTTGAAGTGACCAATGGGTAAAATGCATGAAAATATATATGTACCTTGTAGATATTAACTCTAAATCTTGATACTAACATGAAAATTGATAATCCTTCCCAAGTGATGCAATCGAGAGTGAGATCAAGCCTCTCCAAGTGAAATCGCTATCCCTCCAAGAAGACAAGTGCACCCTTTTCCTGCCAAAAACTATCTATATGAGAATCAATCTAGCATAAAAATGACTATAAGGATGAAAAGATGAAACAAAAAGCATCAAATATGTCACGAAGATGCAATAATGATACTCCTTGAGACAAAATTAGATCTGAAGGTAATACATGGGGTTTCCCCACAATAGCGTTCCTTCAAATCATCCTCCTCTTCAACCACATGTCCTCCCTGTTGAGAAAACATTTGGACAAGTGAGATCCACAATGATAACATGGAGAAAATATTTTATATTCAACTTGGAAGATAACCCATCAAATCCAAAGAAGAATATCTGCAAAGGTAGTATTTTATTCCAAGAGTTCAAGAGCCCAAATGTGGCTTTACAATAGGGGGGCCTCTTCCTTAAATAGGAGGAGAGAGACCAAAACCCTAACCAATTTATGAACAAGTGGTTGAGATCAAAATATAATAACAATCTAATCAACGACTATGATGATCCGGAACAATATAACATGGATCAACTCACTATAGGGGGTGTGCACTCACTAAAAGTGACTAGGACAAGAAACTAGGAGCACATGGTGGGGCTAGGAGGTCTTAGTATCCTTCACTAGCATCACCCCATGGCACAATAACATAATATATGACTAAATAACATGTCCAAGTGACCAAATGACCAAATCATGGCCCCCTCAATGAGAGAACAATATATCAAATCACAATCTGGAGAGTGTGTGGACCCCACTGAATGCTGCAAGATGATCTGGAAGGAGTGGAATACATCATAGATGACCTATGAACAAAACTCATGCCAAAAACTTGCCTCAATAGCCCAAATCGATTTCCTTAATGACCTTTCTATCTCATTTTTATTGCACCTGAAAAACCATCAAAATGCCTGTAGCTCATTGTCTGGTTCCTGGGCACAAAATATGACTATACCAATGTGTCTGGAGATGAGGTAATATGGTAATAACAAGTGGGCGGACCCCCCATCTCCTCTATAATTCCCTAGGGAAACGTTTTATCTCAATGCAATTGCTGGACATGCCATTTCTGCATGGAAAAATCAGAAAAAAGTGGAAATATGACCATATCATCAATTAGAGTGCATGAAACTGATAACTGAGTGCCTCAATGGACTCAGAAGGTCCAAATCTACTAGATATGAGTACCCATACACCTTGTGGCAACCTGTAAGCTCATCTGTAGCCTCAACCATACCCAGACAATATAAAAATAAATGGTCTGAACATGATAATAACCAATAAAAAGTGCATCATATACATCCTCTCTTAACAACATAAAAAATCCTCAGAGCTTGGGCTTGATTCCGGAAATTAGACACAAACCATTCTCAGAGCTTCTCTGATTAAGGATCTTTGATCCACATTGGCTTTTGGCCATCATTTTTTTGGGTTTCCCAAAAATCTAGGACCTTGTCCAAAAGAAGGCTTTTGGCCCAAAGAAGATTTAGTCACAACTTTGAATCAAATCAAGTTAATAAAAAATATATATTATTGCGCTGCAAAATTCAAAGACAACTGTAAATCAAGAATACAAGAAGGGGAAAAAAAGGAGTAATTATTTTAGTTGCAAATAAGAAGAAGAGAAGTAAGAAAAAAAAGATTCCAAAGAAGAAGTGGGAAAGAAGAATTATCCGCAAGATAAAGAAAATAAAAAAGAGTAAAAAGAAAGGTTAAAGAATAGCATTCATAAAACCACACATGGTTTTATGAAACCACACATGGTTTTATGAGACCACACATGGTTTTACATAGTATACTAAAATTAAAAATGAATTTTATAAGGTATATACAAAGAAATATGCGATATTCATCACTAATGCTTTGAGTACAAAGCATTCTGAAGAGGAATCCCATGTAACAAATAAAGTAATATATAAACATATCAATAAACAAATAATTAATTAATAAAAGAAAAGTAATTAAACAAATATTAAATAAAATTTATGTGTAATTAATCGAATAGATAGAGATGTACCTTTCCATTGAAAACGCACAGAATACCATATTTAAATGGTCCATCCAATTGTAATGTAATAATCTCTCATCAATTCATAGTCAATATTATTTATTCTTTTCAAATGGAGTTATTTTCTATTGGTTAACTATTCACTTGAATAATCTTATTGTGATTCGGACACGATCATAACATGAGAATATCCGGATACAAATATTACAGTCGTAAACCCTCCTCATGAACCTACTATTTCACAACCCAAAACAGTTGTCTTGCAGCAACCCTTTTCCAACCAAGGATCTGTTTCCTATAAATAGAAGCCCCTCCCCCTTGGCGATGGCTCCTTCTAGGATATCTACATGATCACGATAGATGTTAACCTCCAAACTCAAGCCAAAGGCTATGTTGGGCCTGAAACCCACAAATCGAGGATGTACCTACACTTTCGAGGGTGACTTTACAAATACTGCACCCAAGTGGTGACAAATCCAAAGGATCCCAAAGGTACCACTTAGGCGCACCCCCCATAACCCTCGCATGAAATCCACCCACACTACAATATTGCTAATGACTTGGCTCAATCACCAATTGCCTTGTCCATGTTAGAGGTGCTACAATAGTTCCCAACTGAAATGAAGGCATTACTGAATTCACTTGGTTTTGTCGACCCCTCAAACTCATGCCTGATGACCTTCTACCTCTATAAAGGTGAACCATGACTACCCTTGTCAGTCACATTCCCAATCCCCGTTATAGTTAAAAACATTATGATTCATTGATGCATTATCGATGAAGGCACATCCATATGCGCCATGTCATCTAACATTTGAAAACGTTTAGGCTCACTTGATTTAGTCCCCTCATCTATATCCCTTCATGCATATGATGGGAGACCATCACAGCCCAAGGGATTGTACCAAAATTTCCCCATCAAGCTAGGGCAGAAATGGTGATGATTGATATTGAAGTATTTGATGCGCAACTCGAATAAAATATCCTAATGGGTTGTAGTTATATGTATGCCATGAAGGTGGTTGCTTCTTTGGTATTCTACATCATGATGTTTCCCTTTAATGGGAAGATAGTCACCCTTGATCGGCTTAATCACTATGAGCCTCATACCAACACAAACCCTGGAAACATATTTCCCACTGTAGGTGGAGCAAGTCAACCCCCTTATATTGATATGTTCCCGGGAGTGTACAAAGACTCCAACTTGCAAGGGGTATATTTTAGTCCTCTACCTGAAATCCTTGCATCGAACGTTGGCCTTATGTGCACCATTTTCAAATCCAAAAATGTATCTACGACCCCCTCATCATCATCATCAACACCTTTGATGAGTCATGGCATTGAACAGATGTTGAGTCCATCAATGCCTACCATTTTTCAAATACCATTCCTGTACCCCCCCAAGAGAGTGCAAGGGACACTAGTTATGGCTCAGTTGACTCTACCTAGGCTCACTTTGGGTATACCTGTGTGGTACCTTATTCCACCATACTCAGAAATGGCATCAAAACCCATATCCCATTATGATTTTTTCCCAGCCTTGGTAGTTTCTCCATCCAAACCAGTTACACCAATTCTACCACAAGCTCATCCTACGACACGTGTGTTTAAACCATCGGCGGTCATCACTAAACCTAATAGCAGGGGTATAAGACAAGCAAACTTGAAATCCTCCAATGTGACCAATCCTCTTCCCAACCCACCATCGGTAGTCTCCAAGCCTAAAGTAGGGGGCATAACCCAACAAAGGTTAAAATCCCTAGTAATGATAACCACTACTCCTGCACCAAGGGTCACTCTACCATGTGCTCTCTGCAGGCAACAAGGCCATGCGACCAAACTGTGCCCCACCTTGTTGGAGCTTAGGAATTTTTCTTAATACCAATTTTAGTATGATGTATGTGGCACAAATGATAGCAGGGGGCACATCTTCAACCCCGTCTTCTCCCAATACGACAACTAAGTCCAATTCGTTGTGCACCAATCATGTGTGTTCGATTTGCTCTCAGTTTGGGAATTATACACTCAATTGTCCCGAACTCCCTTGATTTCAGAACGCCTTTGCAACCATACGCCTCACCTAGCCATTGATTTGGATTCTCTTACCTCAACAACAGGAAATGGATTCCATAAATGTTGTCACTACATCGATGACAACACCCTTTGCAGCTATCTCAAAATTGGCCATTACGGCAGTACCCACCATTGAGCCTACTACGTTGTAAGAACCTCCGCCTATGGATATTGCACCAGAAGCACAACATGATGGATGCACATCTTGTGGGAACCATACCCATATGATTACCAATGAGATCAACATACTCATACATGATCATGCGAATCTCACTTCGGCACATGTAGTTATCTATGCCAGGGTTCCATTCCCATGTCGATCATGTGGAAAAACTTCCCTCTTCTAATTTCATTGTCCCATATTATGCGTTGAACAATAATCCCACCTTGAACTTATGTGGCTACAAGGTCAAATTCCCCACCTTAGGGTATTATCGCAAGGCTTACCCGTTGAGGAAATTGTTTCCCCTTCAACCAATACCATCGATAATACAACATCCCTAGAAGGCCTTCTCATCGGTGATGATTCATCATCTTTTGAAAAAGACCTAGATCCTCCCCATCCTTCACATTTTTCTTAAGACACCAAGGGATATCCATCCATATGTTAGACATCTATCAATCCATACAAGTATACTACCACCAAGCTATAGTTCGAGGTTCCAACATAAGGAGGACTACACCGTCGCAAGGGTGGAACCATATTTTACACTTTACATTTTCTTCAACACATGGTGAACAAGAACAAATCCAATTGGAAGCATATGATATTCCCCAATTTATGGGCATATTGAACTTTGGTTAAAACGACCACAGTATTTACCCCATTCCACCTCATACATGGAGTAGTGTAACGCTCATCAAGGTAAGAAATTTTTTTTTTTTTTTTTTAAGAAAGAATATCTCGTCTAGAATAGCGCTTAGAATTATGATCTATCATCAACACATCTTTGAGTAAAAACGCTTACCTAACTAATTAAAGTTGTCAGGTTCATAAATCAAATACTGTTTTCACTTATTTTACAATAGCATATGATTTTAAAAAGATATTCAAAAATATTATTCTTCCACTAAGTGCACTTACTAAATAATGAACTTTAACTCATGCAGTCTTCTCAATTAATTATAGTTGCAAGGGATATAATATTAAAAGGATATTAATCTTCAACTAAAGTACACTTACTAAATAATGAACTTTAACTCATGCAGTCTTCTCAATTAATTATAGTTGCAAGGGATATAATATTAAAAGGATATTAATCTTCCACTAAAGTACACTTACTAAATAATGAACTTTAACTCATGCAGTATTCTCAATTAATTATAGAACCTTGCCCTTACCTTTTACTCTTACCAACCTACCTACCCCTACTTTGTACTTTTTTTATACTCTTAGTTTTCCTACTCTTAGCTTATCATTCAGACTCAATTAATTATAGTTGCAAGGAATATAATATTAAAAGGATTTCTCAATCCTATGAAAACCATGTAATTATGACAAAATGTAAATAAAGTTACGTCTATATATTATCTTCCTACTATGACAAGTAATAACCTTTTAGACAGGAATAACCAATATTGAAAAATTTATAGTCTCCTAGCCTAACATGTGGATAGGGCCTAAGCATTCGTGCATCTTGATCTATCACATGATATTTTCTTAAATAAAAGAAAAGCATATATACAACAACGCATTACTCAAATTTTCTCTATGCCTATCACCTTCGATATGAATGTGAGGTATGAACAATTTAAATACACAATCAAGAGCCATGCTGTCAATATTAAATTCTTTTTAAACTGGCGTGGTGATTATCATTATGGATTTCTACAAGTGAGAACAATACTCCATAAAGCCTACATCAAGGTTAGAAGTGACAAGTTTAACCAAGTATGTTTTTGACTATCGTTTAATTTAAATATACGCTGCAGGTGTAACAATTATATTAATAAGTACTAAATGTGATCCATGTATCTAGAATATAGCTGACTATTGAATGACTTCAAGATGATGGAGTTGCATTCAGAGTTTTAAATAAGGCAGGGGTAGATAGCTTGTAAACCACTTCTTAACCATAAATATAATATTAAAAGGATTTCACAACAATTATCAATGAAATTTAATGTAATACAGCAGCATTAACTTTGGGGAATGGCGCATCAAAGCGTGAGTACATAAGCAATTCAATGATAAAAATTATGGAGAATAGAATGCATAGTGATAATAAGAAACACTGTCACAACGACTAACTAAATTTTAATCACAGCACATAAACAAAATTCATCGAAGTGGAGTTATTGAACTACTAAACCTCAAGTGGTGGGATTGGCTTGTTTAACCGCTGTAAACCTCTTCTCCAACATCGCGTGTCATTCTATATTCGAGTCGACTGTAGGTGTGGGTTTTGACCAGATACCAAATGCCCAAGAACTGGACACGCGTCTTATGTCTTCCCATGGCTCGATTACTCATCAATTTATGTTCTGAGGGTCGTGTAATAAGGAACCTAACCGGAAGCTTAGCGTAGTGGATAATCACTACTTGCTTCATTTTTAAACAGTACTTATTGAAGTACATATACCATGACTAAAATTTTCAGAGAGAAAAAAAAATCACGGTGGCTTAGAACGAGGATAAAATGGGCAAAAGCAATGGGTCGGCTCAGGGAATTGGAGTTTAAATAAAACAAAACAGTGAGAGAACTGATGTATAACGAAGTCGACTGCAACTTTCATACACCCCAGAGGTTCATTTCATTGACGGATATCTACCATTGGAATGCATAATCCTTCGAAGCACCCGATCTAAAATTCAAACCCTACATAAATAATCGTAACTCGTATCTTAAATCGATCTCCACTCACAGGTCTCAGTGGATCCACTTTAAGGACGGATCATCTGCATTGAAATCGCAGAGCCCACCTAAACCTTGCACATTTAAAGGAAATAACAATATCGAATCTGAAAGATGATTGACCACTTCTTAAATTCCATCTCTAAATCGAATATTGCAGATTCGACAGAGGTGAAGTATGGATCAGGAACACAGACAAAGATCCAATTTCTGGAATGGGTCAACACGGGTTTTAAAGGAGCAGATTACCAATCCATTTAATCGATCTGGAAATTCCAATAAGAACTGGTTCGGCACAGACTTTTAAGAACAATTTGCAAATCTTCTTACGAGATCTGGGAACGCCAACCCTAATCGAAAATAGGCACACAGTAAATTTGTACTTATCAAATCTCAGACATATCACACATCCACAATCATCAATCCAAATAGAGGTACATAAATCATAAAACGAAACCTGGAATTGCCATCTCCCAGATCGATGATACTTCCATCTCTAAATCGAATATTGCAGATTCGACAGAGGTGAAGTATCGATAAGGAAAACAGACATTAAATAGGAATCCAAATTCTAGAATGGGTCAACACGGGTTTTAAAAGAGCATATCTGACGAGAAGTAATGCATAAACGCGATCTGAAACTGGAGGTAATCTCTGATACAACAAGACAGTAATGCTTTCAGGAATTTAGATCAGATCTCTGCGATAGCTAGGCTACAATATAATACGGAGTTTAAATAGCTCTAGGAACAACATTACAGTAATATCGACCATGAAATTTGATTGTTCATAAGTATTACTTGTTAGAAATCAATCCGATTAACCCGAGATATTAACTCTCTTTTCATAAAATAATTTGAGGTGAATGATGCTTACCCAAACAACGTAAATCGAAAGATAAAACCAGAGATTAATTATTTTCGGTAATAGGATGAATACGCAGATCTCTTTGTAAAAGAAACATATTCCAGACTTTATTGCGATTCTGGACCCATAATATCTAAAACAACAGAAATATAATTGAAATAATATAAACAGCAAGAATTTGTATTGAATACGTAGATCTCTTTGTAAAAGAAACATATTCCAGACTTTATTGCGATTCTGGACCCATAATATCTAAAACAGCAGAAATATAATTGAAATAATATAAACAACAATAACCTGTAGTGATGGTAGCTCCGGTTGAAAGATAGAATTTCTGGTTTGCCGCAGCTCTGCTTCCACAGTCGTCCGGCACAGTCACCAATGGACACCTCGGTTAACCTCCCAACCTTTTCGAGAGTACTCTCCTTCCTCTCGAACCCCCGAGCAGTTCGGGTCATAGAGTTCACACACACAATCTCAGAAATCCAGCTTGGGATTCCCCTTCCCACCAGGATTTCTTAGCCAAACCTTTAGATAGTAGCAAGTCTTTGAGGCATTCGAAAATTACGACAATTGTCCAAATTATGGGCCCCTTATCCATTCCCTAAGCCTTCCTTATAAAGGAAAATCTCCTGCGACACATGTCGCTTCATGCATAATTAAATATTTTTAATTAATTATTTAATTAAAACACTCACCCATCCAAGTGTCAGTTTCTCTGGGAAGTGCACCTACATCCCTAAGTTTGCTCTAGTTTGTCCCCCAGATATTTTAATCAACTCCTAGCTTTTAGTTGACTAGGTGTCTAATCTTAGGATTCTATTTTGCTCCTAAATAATGATTTCTATTATTTTAAATGCTCAACAAAAACAACTATTCATGAGCAAATGTCTAAACTATTTTTATGCATTTGCTAAGTAATAATCTAGAGTTATTCTCCTAAGTTTTTATGCAGTTTAATTTAACAATCAAACTCACTAGGATCACGGTGCCACGTCGTTGGGCTCCTGGTTCCTTAATTTTTAATTCCCTGACATGGCACCACTCCGTTGGGTCCAATCATCCATGGTTTCCATTCCTTGGCATGGTACCACCTCGTTGGGTCCTTGCGTCCATTCTTTCCGTTCTCGACAGGGTACCTCATCGTTGGGCCCTTCTGCCACCATATTTCCGTTTTGACTTGCAGTAACTCTTGTAGGGATTTTCGGAATTGTTACCATCCATCCTCCGTCTACATGCTATCTAGGGACTAATGGCACTGAGGAGTGAGTCCGTTCTCACTGCGCGCCCCTCAACTCGTACGTGACTAGCTCCGTCGTAGCCCACCTCGTACGCCCTCACGCATTCCTCTTGAGCAAGCAGATCAATGCTTATCTGCTCATGCGTGGTATTCTTGTCGGGAGTCGACATCGTCGCCGCTTCCCCTGTGTGTGATTTACCCGTACTCTACGACCCTTCATGTTCCTTTGTGTGTCCATTGGTGAACCGTCTCACTTGTTTCTACACACACTTCTCACAACAAATTATTAGTAGCACTGTTCTCGACAATCATCATCTGGTTTCTAACTCTAGTATTGTTAAACATTTATGATTTATTGAAACTGCTCATTTATCTTATCCAATATACATTTCGTCGCCAAATACATAATCACCATACAGCTAGTCATTAAGCATTATCCATCAACATAATTTTCCATAGTCATAGCTAATCGTTTAACATATGCAATTATTCATTTACCTCAACAGTTCAGATACACATACTCAAAAAAATAAGATCAAAAGGTTATTTAATTAAAGTTTCAATCAGCCGGGTCACTTAGCAGGTGCACTCAATGTCTACACAAGTCTAGGGGCACTACATACACCCCTACTTATTTAGAACTTCATCCCGAAGTTCAGAATAAAAATGGAAAACTACGACGCATCTCAGTTGCATCCTCCCAAGTCGCAGAGCTTGGACTATAGCTGTCCCACTGCACTTTGACTTGATCAATCACACGGTGCCTAAGCTGCCGCGTTCGCTGGTCTAAAATCCGGATCGGTTCGGCCATCACGGCCCCGTCGTCCGTTATCTGCACATTGCTCAAGTCAATGATATGTGAAGTATCGGGAACATAGTGGCGCAATACAGAAACATGAAAAACATTATGAATTCTACTTAATGATGATGGCAAGTCAAGACGATAGGCAACAGGTCCTATCCGTTCAGAAATCCTAAAGGGTCCTACAAACCTAGGTGACAACTTGGCTCCCTTTCCAAATTTTATAGAACTCTTCTGTGGTTTTACCCGTATAAATACCCTATCCCCAATTTCGTAGTTACGATCAGTCCTGTGTGCATCCGCATAGCTCTTCTGGCGATCCTGTGCTTCCTTTAGTTGAGCACGAATCGTGACCATCTGGTCTTCCATCTCTTGTATTACCTCAGGACCAAGTAATGTCCTATCCTCTAGTATATCCCAACTTATGGGAGTCCTACAAGGTCTCCCATAGAGAAATTCAAAAGGAGCCATCTGAATAGAACTCTGATAACTGTTGTTGTATGCAAATTCTACCAAGGGTAGATATTCTTCCCACTTCTTCTGTTGATCCATTACATACATTCTTAGCATGTCCTCCAATACTTGGTTCACTCTTTCCATTTGTCCGTCCGTTTCAGGGTGGTAGGCAGTGCTAAAGTTAAGTTGAGTACCAAGAGCTTCTTGAAAGCTTGTCCAAAACCTTCCAGTAAATACTGATCCTCTATCAGAAATAATTTTCTTCGGAATTCCATGTAGTCTTACTACTTCATTAATGAAAACTTGGGCTATCTCCGGAGCTTGATACGTGTTCTTAATCGGCAGGAAATGCGCACTCTTGGTAAGAGTGTCAACGACCAAAAAATTGTGTCGTGTCTCATGTTGGTTAAGGGCAACCCAACTATAAAATCCATAGAAATAACCTCCCATTTTGATTCTGGGATTGCATGTGGTTGCATTAATCCGGCTGGGTGTCGATGTTCCGCCTTTACCATCTGGCATTCCATACACTTCGCCACAAAAATTACCACATCCCTCTTCATGCCATGCCAAAAGAGCAAAGGTTTCAAATCTGCGTACATCTTTTTTATTCCAGGATGTGCTTTATAGACGGCTCGGTGAGCCTCAGATAGTATTAAACCTCGAATTTCTTCATTATCAGGGACATACATGTGACGGTTATACCGTAATAAAACGTCCATGTCCAAAGAGTACCCTTCAAACTCGGGTATCCTCATCTGTTCATTCTCCAACTCAGCTTTTACTTCATTATACCAAGTGTCCTTCTGTTGTAGTGTCAAGATCTTTTCTCTTAAGTTGGTCTTTAATGGTATGACAGAGAATATCCTAGGTCTATGACTAAGTGCATCTGCCACTTTGTTTAAGGTCCCTTTCACATAAGTTATGTCGAAGTCGTACTCACTGAGTACTTCCGACCATCTTCTTAGTCTTGCATTAAGGTCACTTTGGGTAAATATGTGTTGTAACCCACAATGGTTAGTCTTTAATTCAATATTTCTCCCTACCAGATAGTGTCTCCATAACTTCAAAGCATGCATCACCGCAGTCATCTCCATATCATGGGTCACATAGTTCTCTTCATGCGGCCTAAGTCTTCTAGACGTGTATGCAATTACTCTCCCATCTTGCATCAATACACAACCAACACCATCCTTTGAAGCATCCGTGCATACCAGGAAATCTTTATCCATATCGGGAACTTTTAGGATTGGTGTCTTAGTCAGTAATTCTTTTAATTTAGCAAAGGCCTCTTCGCATTTCTCCGTCCAAATGAAAGGACGGTTCTTCTTTTGCAATTCAGTAATAGGTCCCGCTACTCTAGAGAAGCCTTCCACAAAACGTCTATAATACCCGGCAAGCCCCATAAAGCTTCGTACCTCATGTACGTTTGTGGGTGCTGGCCAATCCCAAATGGCTTCAATCTTGGTTGGATCTACAGCTATCCCTTCGCCAGATATGATGCGTCTAAGATAATGAATCTCCTTCTGGAAGAACGAAAACTTTGATAATTTTCCATAAAGGTGATTATCTCTCAAACATTTTAGGACTATCCTCAGGTGTTCCTCATGTTCTTTCAGTGTTCTTGAATAAATCAGAATGTCGTCTAAGAACACCTGTACAAACTTGTCAAGGTGTTGTCGAAACACACCGTTCATCAGGTTCATAAATACACTGGGTGCATTTGTTAAGCCGAAAGTTACTACGACAAATTCGTAGTGTCCAAATCAAGTTTTAAATGTTGTCTTGGGGATATCTTCATCCTTGATCCTCAACTGGTGGTATCCCGACCTTAGGTCGATTTTTGAGAATACCGTCGCACCCTTCATCTGGTCAAAGAGGTCATCTATTCTGGGTAGGGGATACTGATTTCTTACGGTCGCCTTGTTCAATTGACAGTAGTCAATGCACAAGCGCCAAGACCCATCCTTCTTCTTCAAAAAAATAACAGGTGCTCCCCAAGGAGACACGCTAGGTCTGATCAGTCCTAAATCTAATAACTCTTGTAGTTGAATTTGCAATTCCTTCAATTCTGGTACAGACATTCGGTAAGGAGTCCTAGCTATGGGCTCGGTTCTAGGTTTTAGTTCTATGGTGAAATCCAGTTCACGCTGTGGCGGTAACCTGGGTAATGCGTCAGGAAACACATCCATGAATTCTGAGAAAAAGGGGTGATTAATTACTTCTACCTTATCTCCTTCCTTGTTCAATGCAATTACTGCATACAATTGACACCCTTTTCTCATGCTCTTCTTCAGCTGCATAGCCGATATCATTCTCAAGGAAACTTTCTTTTTGTTCCCAGTTAACATCCTCTTGTAACCTTCATCATCGATGAAAGTTAGTTCCTTACTTCGGCAATCCATCACTGCGGAGTGTGCTTCTAGCCAATCCATCACCAGGATTAGATCGTATGTACCCAATTCCGTAACATAAAAGGATATTCTAGAAGAACATACTCCTAGGTCGACTTCACAGTTCTCTACCTTAAGACTCACACTCTGGACACTACCGGATGCCATCTCGACAGTGTCGAAATCATCTTGACTTATTGCCATCATTTTATTATTTTCTACAACTTTTAAGGAAATAAAACTTTCAGTACCTCCAGGGTCTATAAGCAAGGAAAATACATTACCATGTATCTTACCAGTAGTCTCGAGGACGGTGGACTGATGTTCAGCTTGGGGGTTGTTGACGGCAGCGTGTATACGATGCGCTCGTCCTAAGTCGGCTGCGGTATTTTGTCGCGGTGCTTGGGCTCTTTGGTTTCCCCGGTCTTGCTGAGGACATTCGCTTTGGAAGTGTGGTCCTCCACACCTCCAACATCCTGCTTTGGGCCCTCTTGTTTTGTTTCTAGCAGGTGCATCGTTTCTTCTTGGTCCAAACTGCGTCGGTTTTGCAAAAGGCTTTGCATGATCATTCCGTGGTGGCGATCGGTATGGTGTTTTGTCATCTCTGTTGGACCCTCCATTTAAAGGTCTCCTTCCAAAATTCTTATTCCCATACTGATGTTTGGGTGCATACGAAGGTTGACTTCCTCGGTCTGTACTTGTAAAGTTCTTATTCTGCAGCATCCTGCCGAGAAGCTCTTCTTCCGCTACGAGGGCCTTCTGGACCGCATCGTGCAAAGTAGAAGGTGTCAAAATACGAACCTTGTCCCGTATGACTGGGTTTAATCCGTAGATGAACTTATTGACTTTTAATTTATCCGTGGAAACATGGGGTGCATACCTTAGTAACTCCATGAAATGGATTTCGTACTCTTGTACTGTCCGTAGTCCTTGCTTTAGTGCATGGAAATCATTCAGTTGTCGCTCAATGAATTCGTCTGATAGGTAATGCTGACGGAAATGTTCATCGAACAATTCCCAAGATATCTCCTCAAGCTCTAGACCTAGCTGAGGTCGCAAGGTCTTCCACCAAAGAAGGGCTTCCCCCTTCAGTTGTAGAATCGCCATCCGTACCTTCATGTTAGACGTGTAGTCTCTCAAAGAAAAACACATGTCCATGTTTTCTAGCCATGCCTCCGCGGCGGTCCCCTCAGTGGAACCCCAAAATTCAGGAAACTTCACCTTTTCTAACTCTCGGTGTATGTAGACCGGAGGTGGTGCCTTTGGTACTGCAGTGACTTGAGAACCAACGTTCTCGCGGTCAAGTCGTGTCATCAATGCTTCTGTCATTCTGTGGTAGTTCCTCATCATTGTCATGACCTTGTCCGCAGGTAGGTTAATGGTTTCCTCAGCTCTCGGAGGGTTATCCACAGGGGCTGTTGGGGTTGACGGGCGTGCAGCTCGTCCTCGTCCCCTCCCGGCTCTACCTTGGCGAGTTCTTCGATCCATGTCGAAGTCTGTTCAGATGTAAAATAAAATTTATTAATCAACTAAACATCATAAACTATTTCGCGCGGAATTTTCGAGGTCTGAACTAAGTTCGACCTTGCTCTGATACCAAATGTAACGCTCATCAAGGTAAGATTTTTTTTTTTTTTTTTTTTTTTAGGAAAGAATATCTCGTCTAGAATAGTGCTTAGAATTATGATCTATCATCAACACATCTTCGAGTAAAAACGCTTACCTAACTAATTAAAGTTGTCAGGTTCATAAATCAAATTCTGTTTTCACTTATTTTACAATAGCATATGATTTTAAAAAGATATTCAAAAATATTATTCTTCCACTAAGTGCACTTACTAAATAATGAACTTTAACTCATGCAGTCTTCTCAATTAATTATATTTGCAAGGGATATAATATTAAAAGGATATTAATCTTCCACTAAAGTACGCTTACTAAATAATGAACTTTAACTCATGCAGTCTTCTCAATTAATTATAGTTGCAAGGGATATAATATTAAAAGGATATTAATCTTCCACTAAAGTACACTTACTAAATAATGAACTTTAACTCATGCAGTATTCTCAATTAATTATAGAACCTTGCCCTTACCTTTTACTCTTACCAACCTACCTACCCCTACTTTGTACTTTTTTTATACTCTTAGCTTATCATTCAGACTCAATTAATTATAGTTTCAAGGAATATAATATTAAAAGGATTTCTCAATCCTATGAAAACCATGTAATTATGACAAAATGTAAATAAAGTTATGTCTATATATTATCTTCCTACTATGACAAGTAATAACCTTTTAGACAGGAATAACCAATATTGAAAAATTTATAGTGTCCTAGCCTAACACGTGGATAGGGCCTAAGCATTCATGCATCTTGATCTATCACATGATATTTTCTTAAATAAAAGAAAAGCATATATACAATAACGCATTACTCAAATTTTCTCTATGGCTATCACCTTCAATATGAATGTGAGGTATGAACAATTTAAATACACAATCAAGAGACATGCTGTCAATATTAAATTCTTTTTAAACTCGCGTGGTGATTATCATTATGGATTTCTACAAGTGAGATGTTGATGTATATGTAACTTCGGAATGTATTTCATCAGTATATTATATGTATATTTGTTGTACCCTTATAAGAGATGTGTTATTCCTCTATAAGGAAGTGTCGTCATGTGGATTGACAAGTGTCGCAAGTGTGTGTACTTGCCGATGGGTTATTAGACCACCTTATGGGGTCGGCCCTAATTAATATATAATATAATGTGGATGTACTAAAGTAGACAAGTCGGCCCCAGTAGGTCACTGGGCAAAAAGGTGAGTATAAATAGAGATAGGAGATCTCTATTTTACTCACTCGGAAAAGTATCTATCTCTCTCTCTGGAAAGTGGCGCACTAGTGAGGAGGAGGAGGTTCATCTGCTAGGAGACTATCTCTATATTATTTGGTTGTATTTTGGTTGAGCCATTGCTCTCTCTATCTCTGAGGAAGTTGTGGGGTTTTTCACCTTAGGGTTTTCCCCACGGAAACTCTGTGTCTCTTGTCTCTATGCTTTTGATTCTTATGATGCTTGTGATGCTTGTCATATTATGATTGTCATGCATTGATATACTGTAGATGTTATTCTCTCAGCAAAGATCCTATAGTATTGTGATTTAATACTGAAAATTTAACATGGTATCAGAGCTTAACTGAGAAGAAGACATTTTGCAGTGACGGAAGCTTGTATTGCTTGTTTATTGGGTTTCTCTCCACAGATTTTTGAAATTCAGTATAGTAGATTGGATCTACTCATCAAGGCGCATCTTTCTGTCCAATCAGATTTCAGTTCCGAGCATTTTCAGTTTTGGCCCTAAAAATTAGGGTTTCCACAAAAATAGGAATTTCTGGAAACTGAAGGTACAGCTGGAAGCTCCTTGCAAAAATCGAAGGTTTGAGCTTTGGCTCGAGATTTTTGGCTGGGTAGATCTCCGGGAAACTCAAACCCTAATTCAGGGCTCTCCCCAGTGAACCCGGGAGGACAAAAAGGCAATTTTGAAGGACAAGACTTTGCTGATCTTAAATTCTAAATGTACTAGGCTGATCAGCTCTCCAAGGCGCATCTTTCTATCCTTTCAGAATTTTGAAATTCACATTTTGAATTTTTAGGGTTTCTCTGACAAACCCTAATCCGGGACCAGATCCAGTTTTCAGCACTTCAAGTGGTAAGTTCTAAATCTTTTCTATTTCCATTTGAAGTACTCTTAAAGATGTCTCTTCACACCAAGCTTGAGGATAAGCTTGAAGGGGCTGATAACTTCTGAGCCTGGAAGTATAGGATTGGGCTAATCCTGGAAGAGAATGAGTTGGACTCATATGTGAAAGAAGACATCCCTATCCCAGAGGATGAAGAGGCCAAGGTATTGCACAAGAAGAACTTGGTCAAGGAAAAGAGAATCATTGCTGATTCTATCAAAGACCATCTCATACCCCATGTGTCTTCTCTCAAGACACCCAAAGAGATGTTTGAATCTTTGACCAAGCTATTTGAAGGAAAGAACATAAATCGGAAGATGACCCTGCGGAACCAATTGAAAGCAGTAAAGTTTCAGAATGGGGAAACCATTCAATCCTACTTTTCAAGGGTCTCTCAGATCAAGGAACAATTAGAAGCAGTAGATGAAATGGTGGAGAATGGTGAAGTGGTGATGACCACTCTAAATGGCCTACCCAGGTCATGGGATTCCTTTATTCAAGGAATTTGTGCAAGGAAGAAGTTGATCTCCTTCAGTAGACTTCGGGAAGAATGTTCTCAAGAAGAAGCTAGGCTTATAGCTCATGAGGAAAAGATGGGAGGTGAAGATCAAGCTCTTGCAGCTCACACCAAAAGAAGCAAAACCAAGAAGGATCACCCTCACCCCAAAAGATTCCATCAAAAGAATAAGAAGGACCTAAGATGCTTCACATGCAATGAGAAGGGTCACTTTGCTTCAGATTGTCCCAAGAACAAAAGGGATAATAAGAACAACTCCAGTAAGAAGAAGAAAGGTAGCAAAAGAAGGTTTCATGCCCATGCTGCCGAAGATGATGAACCTCCAAAGAAGAAGGCTAGGGCAGAAAGTAGTAGTGATGATGACTCATCAAGTGAAGAAGAATATGTTCTAATTTCCGCTCTTACAGGTACCATCTCCCATGGATGTAATGATTGGTTGATTGATAGTGGGGCTTCCAAACACATGACTGGGTTCAAGGAATCATTTGTGAACCTTTCTGAACATGAATCACCCCATAAGGTGAAACTTGGGGATGATTATCAATATCCAATCAAAGGAAGTGGTGAAGCCTCTTACAACTTAGATTCTGGAAAATCTCTGAAGATGAAGGAAGTTCTCTATGTACCTGGGCTCAAGAAGAACTTACTCTCCATCTCTGCTCTAGATGCAAAAGGTATGAGGGTTGCATTTGTTGATGGCCAAGTACTAATGTGGCCAAAGGGAAAGACTATAGATGATGCAGTAGTGATTGGAGAGCAAGAGGGAGGCTTGTATAAATTAAAGGGTCAACCTGAACATGCCATGGTACATGAATCCATGGAGCCAAGTGAACTTTGGCATAGGAGACTTGCTCACATGCACTATAGAGCACTTCCAATTGCAAGCAAGGCTGTAGAAGGTCTTCCTGAAATCAAGACCAAACATGAAGGGGTTTGCAAAGGATGTGCAAAAGGTAAGAACACTAAGAAGGCTTTCCCAAGCAGTGAAAGCAAGGCAAAAGACATCCTGGAAATCATCCACTCAGATGTATGTGGCCCCATGTCATCCAGTTCCCTAAGTGGGTATGTTTACTATGTATCATTTATTGATGACTTCTCCAGGAAGACTTGGGTATACTTCTTGAAGGGCAAAGATGAGGTGTTTGATAAATTCAAGGAATTCAAAAACTTGATGGAAAATCAAACTGACAAGAAAATCAAAACATTCAGATCTGACAATGGTGGAGAATTCACCTCAAATGACTTCAAGAAGCTTTGTAGTGATTCAGGGATTAAGAGGGAGTTGACTGCTCCATATAATCCTCAACAGAATGGAGTTGCAGAAAGGAAGAACAGAACTATCATGGAAGCAGCAAGGGCAATGTTGCATGACCAGGATCTTCCTATGCATCTTTGGGCAGAAGCAGCTAGAACAGCTGTATATGTGCAGAATAGAACACCCCACAAGATATTGGACAACAAGACACCAGAAGAAGTCTTCTCTGGTAAGAAACCTGAAGTCAGCCATCTCAGAATATTTGGTTGTCCAGTATACACTCATGTCCCAAAGGAGAAGAGGACTAAACTAGATCCTTCAGGAAAGAAAGGCATCTTTGTGGGTTATAGTGAAAGCTCGAAGGCTTACAGAATATATTTTCCAGGGTTCAAGAAGATTGATGTCAGCAGGGATGTAACATTTGATGAAAATTCAGCATTCATCAAATCAAGAAAGGCACCTATTGAAGATTATGAAGAACCTAAGGAAACAAGATTTCAAGACACTACCATGACTGATACAGTTCCAGAAACTGCTCGTGAGTTTGAAGATCCACAAGAACCTGTAGATCCACCTCGTGAGGATAACTCTCACAAGAGGAAACCTGTATGGGCTAGAGAGCTCATTCATGATGCAGAAAGATTTGGCATTCCAGAAGAAGAACACAGAGCAAAGAAGAGAACCAGATCACACACCAGTTATGTTGCTTTACTCTGTGACATCATGAACAAAGAGCCTTCCAGTTATGAAGAGGCAGCAGAAAAGAAAGAATGGAAGGATGCTATGGTTGAGGAATATCAATCAATTATGAAGAATGATGTTTGGGATATTGTCCCAAGACCTAAAGGGAAGTCTGTTGTGACTTCCAAGTGGATCTACAAAATCAAGCATGCTGCAGATGGCAGTGTGGAAAAATATAAAGCAAGATTTGTAGCTCGTGGTTTCTCTCAGAAGGAAGGAATAGACTATGAAGAAACCTTTGCACATGTAGCCAGATATACTTCCATCAGAACAGTACTTGCCTTGGCCGCAGCAATGAAATGGAAGATACACCAATTGGATGTCAAGACTGCTTTCCTGAACGGTGTAGTAGAAGAGGAAGTATATGTGGAACAGCCACTCGGCTTTGAAATACATGACAGGGAATCTTATGTATGCAGATTGAAGAAAGCCTTGTATGGCTTGAAGCAAGCTCCCAGAACCTGGTATGGTAGGATGGACAGTTTCCTATCTAGTTTGGGCTTTACCAAGAGTAAAGCGGATTCCAACCTTTACTACAAGGTTGAGGAAGGGAATCCTGTGATTCTACTACTATATGTGGATGACCTATTTGTGACAGGAGATGACAGAATGATTGCAGATACCAAGAGGAAGCTTGCAGCGGAATTCGATATGAAAGATTTGGGAATGATGCACTATTTCCTAGGTATGGAGGTGTGGCAGAATGCAGGTGGGATCTTCCTTGGTCAAGGGAAGTACACAGTAGATATCCTGAAGAGATTTGGGATGATGGATTGCAAAGCCATGGCCACACCTATGGCATCGAATCTGAAGCTTCTTTGTGATGCTTCATCTGAGCCAGTTGATGTTTCTATGTATCGTCAGATTATTGGGTCCTTGATGTACCTGACGAACACGAGACCAGATATTTGCTTTGCTGTGAACACATTGAGCCAGTTCCTGACGGATCCGAGGAGTGTTCATCTAGTTGCTGTAAAGCATGTTCTGAGGTACCTGAAGGGTACAGTGGATTATGGGCTCAGATATGAGGCAAATCAAAAGTTTAACCTACAGGGTTATGTTGATTCAGATTGGGCTGGCAGTGCTGCAGATAGGAAGAGCACATCTGGGTGTTGCTTCAGTATGGGATCAGGTGTGATCTCTTGGTTTAGCAGGAAGCAGTCCTGCGTAGCACTGAGTACAGCTGAGGCAGAGTATGTTGCAGCCTGTTCAGCTAGTTGTGAGGCAGTATGGCTACGGAAGCTACTGTCTGAGTTATTTGATCTCCCGTTGGAGGCTACTGGTATCTTTTGTGATAACCAGAGTTGTGTGAAGCTGTCCGAGAACCCAGTGTTTCATGACAGGTCGAAACACATAGAGATCAAATATCACTATATCAGGGATATGGTGCAGAGAGGAGCTGTGAAGCTCCTGTATGTTGCGACGGACGAGCAGATTGCAGATGTGCTGACGAAGCCACTAGCCAGGGTGAAGTTCGAGTACTTCAGAGAGAGGCTTGGCGTTATTCAGATCGAGGACACTTCGAGGAAGAAGTGACGGACACATTTGCTGAAGCCATTCCAAGCATGTTGGAAGGAGGATCCTTCACATGGCTGTGGATGTAAGCGCTGGATGATGAGCATCAGGATGATGTTCTAGTTTCTGCTTGATATGATCAGTTGGATCATTTTATGTATGTATGTACGCATCATGTTGGATGCTGGATATGATCAGTTGGATCATTTTATGTATGTATGTACGCATCATGTTGGATGCAGGATATGATCAGTTGGATCATTTTATGTATGTATGTACGCATCATGTTGGATGCAGGATATGATCAGTTGGATCATGTGTATGTATTGTTTATGCATCATGTTGGATGCTTGGACCATGTATCTGTATATGTATCAGGTGGATACATTGTATGATCAGGTGGATCATGTATGGTGATATGTATCATGTATTTGTATTTGTATCAGGTGGATACATTGATGATCAGGAGGATCATGTATGATGATATGTATCAGGTAGATACTTGGTATGCATCAGGTAGATGCATTGATGATCAGGAGGATCATGTATAATGATATGTATCATATATTTGTATCAGGTGGATACATTGATGATTAGGAGGATCATGTATGATACTTGGTATGCATCAGGAAGATGCATTGATGATCAGGTAGATCATGCAGCAGGATGTTGCAGTGATGATCAGGATGATCATGGATGACGAGCTTCAGGATGTTGCTCCAGATGACATGCAGCAGGATGTTGCATTGATGATCAGGACGATCATGGATGACGAGCTTCAGGATGTTGCTCCAGATGACATGCAGCAGGATGTTGCATTGATGATCAGGTCGATCATGGATGACGAGCTTCAGGATGTTGCTCCAGATGACTTGCAGCAGGACGTTGCAGTGATTATGATCAGGACGATCATGAGTACATCAGGATGATGTATGGTGAGTATCAGGTTGATACTCTGTGGCCGTGGATCAGGTTGTGCAGATGAGCATGTCTGGGAGATCCTATAGGTCGGAGTTGTGTACCCGTAACAGCCTGGGATGCTCTTTCGAGACATTGCTCTGGGAGGACATGTAATTCGTTGCCCTGGGAGATCTCAGGTCGGAGTTGTGTACCCGTAACATCCTGAGATGCTCTTGCGAGGTTTTGTCCTATGGCATGTAATTTGGGCCCTGGGAGATTTCAGGTCGGAGTTGTGTACCCGTAACATCCTGAGATGCTCTTGCGAGGTTTTGCCATGACCACATGTAATTTGTGCCCTAGGAGATCTCAGGTCAGAGTTGTGTACCCGTAACATCCTGAGATGCTCTTGCTAGGTTTTGTGGTGGACCACATGTAATTTGTGCCCTGGGAGATCTTAGGTCGGAGTTGTGTACCCGTAACATCCTAAGATGCTCTTTCTAGGTTTTGTGGTGGGGTCACATGTAATAGCGCCCTGGGAGATCCTACAGGTTGGAGTTGTGTACCCGTAATATCCTGGGATGCTCTTTCGAGGTTTTGTGACGCACGTAAAAGTCCTGAGGATTCCACAGTATGGCCAGTGATGATGAAGACCTGCAGGTGGTGGGCCTACATCCAGTATGAAAAAGGACTGGCTCTGTAGAACTTCCTATGACGAGTAGAGACAGAGATTGGACGAGATAGCAGCAGCAGTGACGATGACGATGACGATGCATCGATGATGATGATCCAGAGAAGAAGACTTGTCTAGCAAATCTGTGTCGAGAAATACCTTCCTTGTTAAGAGGGAGTGTTGATGTATATGTAACTTCGGAATGTATTTCATCAGTATATTATATGTATATTTATTGTACCCTTATAAGAGATGTGTTATTCCTCTATAAGGAAGTGTCGTCATGTGGATTGACAAGTGTCGCAAGTGTGTGTACTTGCCGATGGGTTATTAGACCACCTTATGGGGTCGGCCCTAATTAATATATAATATAATGTGGATGTACTAAAGTAGACAAGTCGGCCCCAGTAGGTCACTGGGCAAAAAGGTGAGTATAAATAGAGATAGGAGATCTCTATTTTACTCACTCGGAAAGTATCTATCTCTCTCTCTGGAAAGTGGCGCACTAGTGAGGAGGAGGAGGTTCATCTGCTAGGAGACTATCTCTGTATTATTTGGTTGTATTTTGGTTGAGCCATTGCTCTCTCTATCTCTGAGGAAGTTGTGGGGTTTTTCACCTTAGGGTTTTCCCCACGGAAACTCTGTGTCTCTTGTCTCTATGCTTTTGATTCTTATGATGCTTGTGATGCTTGTCATATTATGATTGTCATGCATTGATATACTGTAGATGTTATTCTCTCAGCAAAGATCCTATAGTATTGTGATTTAATACTGAAAATTTAACATGAGAACAATACTCCATAAATCCTACATCAAGCTTAGAAGTGACAGGTTTAACCAAGTATGTTTTTTACTATCGTTTAATTTAAATATACGCTGCAGGTGTAACAATTATATTAATAAGTACTAAATGTGATCCATGTATCTAGAATATAGCCGACTATTGAATGACTTCAAGATGATGGAGTTGCATTCAGAGTTTTAAATAAGGCAGGGGTAGATATCTTGTAAACCACTTCTTAACCATAAATATAATATTAAAAGGATTTCACAACAATTATCAATGAAATTGAATGTAATACAGCAGCATTAACTTTGGGGAATGGCGCATCAAAGCGTGAGTACATAAGCAATTCAATGATAAAAATTCTGGAGAATAGAATGCATAGTGATAATAAGAAACACTGTCACAACGACTAACTAAATTTTAATCACAGCACATAAAAAAAATTCATCGAAGTGGAGTTATCGAACTACTAAACCTCAAGTGGTGGGATTGGCTTGTTTAACCACCGTAAACCTCTTCTCCAACATCGCGTGTCATTCTATATTCGAGTCGACTGTAGGTGTGGGTTTTGACCAGATGCCAAATGCCCAAGAACTGGACACGCGTATTATGTCTTCCCATGGCTCGATTACTCATCAATTTATGTTTTGAGGGTTGTGTAATAAGGAACCTAACCGGAAGCTTAGCGTAGTGGATAATCACTACTTGCTTCATTTTTAAACGGTACTTATTGAATTACATATACCACGACTAAAATTTTCAGAGAGAAAAAAAAATCACCGTGGCTTATAACGAGGATAAAATGGGCAAAAGCAATGGGTCGGCTCAGCGAACTGGAGTTTAAATAAAAGAAAACAGTGATAGAACTGATGTATAACGAAGTCAACTGCAACTTTCATACACCCCAGAGGTTCATTTCATTGACAGATATCTACCATTGGAATGCAGAATCCTTCGAAGCACCCGATCTAAAATTCAAACCCTACATAAATAATCGTAACTCATATCTTAAATCGATCTCCACTCACAGGTCTCGGTGGATCCACTTTAAGGACGGATCATCTGCATTGAAATCGCAGAGCCCACCTAAACCTTGCACATTTAAAGGAAATAACAATATCGAATCTGAAAGATGATTGACCACTTCTTAAATTCCATCTCTAAATCGAATATTGCAGATTCGACAGAGGTGAAGTATGGATCAGGAACACAGACAGAGATCCAATTTCTGGAATGGGTCAACACGGGTTTTAAAGGATCAGATTACTAATCCATTTAATCGATCTAGAAATTCCAATAAGAACTGGTTCGGCACAGACTTTTAAGAACAATTTGCAAATATTCTTACGAGATCTGGGAACGCCAACCCTAATCGAAAATAGGCACACAGTAAATTTTTAATTATCAAATCTCAGACATATCACACATCCACAATCATCAATCCAAATAGAGGTACATAAATCATAAAACGAAACCTGGAATCGCCATCTCCCAGATCGATGATACTTCCATCTATAAATCGAATATTGCAGATTCGATAGAGGTGAAGTATCGATAAGGAAAACAGACATTAAATAGGAATCAAAATTCTGGAATGGGTCAACACGGGTTTTAAAAGAGCAGATCTGACGAGAAGTAATGCATAAACGCGATCTGAAACTGGAGGTAATCTCTGATACAACAAGACAGTAATGCTTTCAGGAATTTAGAGCAGATCTCTGCGATAGCTAGGCTACAATATAATACGGACTTTAAATAGCTCTAGGAACAACATTACAGTAATATCGACCATGAAATTTGATTGTTCATAGGTATTACTTGTTAGAAATCAATCCGATTAACCCGAGATATTAACTCTCTTTTCATAAAATAATTTGAGGTGAATGATGCTTACCCAAACAACGTAAATCGAAAGATAAAACCAGAGATTAATTATTTTCGGTAATAGGATGAATACGCAGATCTCTTTGTAAAAGAAACATATTCCAGACTTTATTGCGATTCTGGACCCATAATATCTAAAACAACAGAAATATAATTGAAATAATATAAAAAGCAAGAATTTGTAGTGAATACGCAGATCTCTTTGTAAAAGAAACATATTCCAGACTTTATTGCGATTCTGGACCCATAATATCTAAAACAACAGAAATATAATTGAAATAATATAAACAACAATAACCTGTAGTGATGGTAGCTCCGGTCGAAAGATAGAATTTCTAGTTTGCCGCAGCTCTGCTTCCACAAACGTCCGACACAGTCACCAATGGACACCTCGGTTAACCTCCCAACCTTTTCGAGAGTACTCTCCTTCCTCTCGAACCACCGAGCAGTTCGGGTCATAGAGTTCACACACACAATCTCAGAAATCCAGCTTGGGATTCCCCTTCCCACCAGGATTTCTTAGCCAAACCTTTAGATAGTAGCAAGTCTTTGAGGCATTCGAAAATTACGACAATCGTCCAAATTATGGGCCCCTTACCCATTCCCTAAGCCTTCCTTATAAAGGAAAATCTCCTGCGACACATGTCGCTTCATGCACAATTAAATATTTTTAATTAATTATTTAATTAAAACACTCACCCATCCAAGTGTCAGTTTCTCTGGGAAGTGCACCTACATCCCTAAGTTTGCTCTAGTTTGTCCCCCAGATATTTTAATCAACTCCTAGCTTTTAGTTGACTAGGTGTCTAATCTTAGGATTCTATTTTGCTCCTAAATAATGATTTCTATTATTTTAAATGCTCAACAAAAACAACTATTCATGAGAAAATGTCTAAACTATTTTTATGCATTTGCTAAGTAATAATCTAGAGTTATTCTCCTAAGTTTTTATGCAGTTTAATTTAACAATCAAACTCACTAGGATCACGGTGCCGCGTCGTTGGGCTCCTGGTTCCTTAAGTTTTAATTCCCTGACATGGCACCACTCCGTCGGGTCCAATCATCCATGGTTTCCATTCCCTGGCATGGTACCACCTCGTTGGGTCCTTGCGTCCATTCTTTCCGTTCTCGATAGGGTACCTCATCGTTGGGCCCTTCTGCCACCATATTTCCGTTTTGACTTGCGGGAACTCTTGTAGGGATTTTAGGAATTGTTACCATCCATCCTCTGTCTACATGCTATCTAGGGACTAATGGCACTGAGGAGTGAGTCCGTTCTCACTGCGCGCCCCTCAACTCATACGTGACCAGCTCCATCGTAGCCCACCTTGTACGCCCTCACGCATTCCTCTTGAGCAAGCGGATCAATGCTTATCTGCTCATGCGTGGTATTCTTGTCGGGAGTCGACATCGTCGTCGCTTCCCCTGTGTGTGATTTACCCGTACTCTACGACCCTTCATGTTCCTTTGTGTGTCCGTTGGTGAACCGTCTCACTTGTTTCTACACACACTTCTCACAACAAATTATTAGTAGCACTGTTCTCAACAATCATCATCTAGTTTCTAACTCTAGTATTGTTAAACATTTATGATTTATTGAAACTTCTCATTTATCTTATCCAATATACATTTCGTCGCCAAATACATAATCACCATACAGCTAGTCATTAAGCATTATCCATCAACATAATTTTCCATAGTCATAGCTAATCGTTTAACATATGCAATTATTCATTTACCTCAACAGTTCAGATACACGTACTCAAAAAAATAAGGTCAAAAGGTTATTTAATTAAAGTTTCAATCAGCCGGGTCACTCAGCAGGTGCCCTCAATGTCTACACAAGTCTAGGGGCACTACATACACCCCTACTTATTTAGAACTTTGTCCCGAAGTTCAGAATAAAAATGGAAAACTACGACGCATCTCAGTTGCGTCCTCCCAAGTTGCAGAGCTTGGACTATAGCTGTCCCACTGCACTTTGACTTGATCAATCACACGGTGCCTAAGCTGCTGCGTTCGCTGGTCTAAAATCTGGATCGGTTCGGCCATCACGGCCCCGTCATCCGTTATCTGCATATTTCTCAAGTCAATGATATGTGAAGTATCGGGAACATAGTGGCGCAATACATAAACATGAAAAACATTATGAATTCTACTTAATGATGACGGCAAGTCAAGACGATAGGCAACAAGTCCTATCCATTCAAAAATCCTAAAGGGTCCTACAAACCTAGGTGACAGCTTGGCTCCCTTTCCAAATTTTATAGAACTCTTCTGTGGTTTTACCCATAGAAATACCCTATCCCCAATTTCGTAGTTACGATCAGTCCTGTGTGCATCCGCATAGCTCTTCTGGCGATCCTGTGCTTCCTTTAGTTGAGCACGAATCGTGACCATCTGGTCTTCCATCTCTTGTATTACCTCAGGACCAAGTAATGTCCTATCCTCTAGTATATCCCAACTTATGGGAGTCCTACAAGGTCTCCTATAGAGAAATTCAAAAGGAGCCATCTGAATAGAACTCTGATAACTGTTGTTGTATGCAAATTCTACCAAGGGTAGATATTCTTCCCACTTCTTCTGTTGATCCATTACATACATTCTTAGCATGTCCTCCAATACTTGGTTCACTCTTTCCGTTTGTCCGTCCGTTTCAGGGTGGTAGGCGGTGCTAAAGTTAAGTTGAGTACCAAGAGCTTCTTGAAAGCTTGTCCAAAACCTTCCAGTAAATATTGATCCTCTATCAGAAATAATTTTCTTCGGAATTCCATGTAGTCTTACTACTTCATTAATGAAAACTCGGGCTATCTCCGGAGCTTGATACGTGTTCTTAATCGGCAGGAAATGCGCACTCTTGGTAAGAGTGTCAATGACCACAAAAATTGTGTCGTGTCTCATATTGGTTAAGGGCAACCCAACTATAAAATCCATAGAAATAACCTCCCATTTTGATTCTGGGATTGCATGTGGTTGCAGTAATCCGGCTGGGTGTCGATGTTCCGCCTTTACCATCTGTCATTCCATACACTTCGCCACAAAACTTACCACATCCCTCTTCATGCCATGCCAAAAGAACAAAGGTTTCAAATCTGCGTACATCTTTTTTATTCCAGGATGTGCTTTATAGACGGCTCGGTGAGCCTTAGACAGTATTAAACCTCGAATTTCTTCATTATCAGGGACATACATGCGACGGTTATACCGTAATAAACCGTCCATGTCCAAAGAGTACCCTTCAAACTTGGGTATCCTCATCTGTTCATTCTCCAACTCAGCTTTTACTTCATTATACCAAGTGTCCTTCTGTTGTAGTGTCAAGATCTTTTCTCTTAAGTTGGTCTTTAATGGTATGACAGAGAATATCCTAGGTCTACGACTAAGTGCATCTGCCACTTTGTTTAAGGTCCCTTTCACATAAGTTATGTCGAAGTCGTACTCACTGAGTACTTCCGACCATCTTCTCTGTCTTGCATTAAGGTCACTTTGGGTAAAGATGTGTTGTAACCCACAATGGTTAGTCTTTAATTCAAACTTTCTCCCTACCAGATAGTGTCTCCATAACTTCAAAGCATGCATCACCGCAGTCATCTCCATATCATGGGTTGCATAGTTCTCTTCATGCGGCCTAAGTCTTCTAGACGTGTACGCAATTACTCTCCCATCTTGCATCAATACACAACCAATACCATCCTTTGAAGCATCCGTGCATACCAGGAAATCTTTATCCATATCAGGAACTTTTAGGATTGGTGTCGTAGTCAGTAATTCTTTTAATTTAGCAAAGGCCTCTTCGCATTTATCCGTCCAAATGAAAGGACAGTTCTTCTTTTGCAATTCAGTAATAGGTCCCGCTACTCTAGAGAAGCCTTCCACAAAACGTCTATAATACCCGGCAAGCCCCATAAAGCTTCGTACCTCATGTACGTTTGTGGGTGCCGGCCAATCCCAAATGGCTTCAATCTTGGTTGGATCTACAGCTATCCCTTCGCCAGATATGATGCGTCCAAGATAATGAATCTCCTTCTGGAAGAACGAACACTTTGATAATTTTCCATAAAGGTGATTGTCTCTCAAACATTTTAGGACTATCCTCAGGTGTTCCTCATGTTCGTCCAGTGTTCTTGAATAAATCGGAATGTCGTCTAAGAACACCTGTACAAACTTGTCAAGGTGTTGTCGAAACACACCGTTCATCAGGTTCATAAATACACTGGGTGCATTTGTTAAGCCGAAAGGTACTACGACAAATTCGTAGTGTCCAAATCTAGTTTTAAATGGTGTCTTGGGGATATCTTCATCCTTGATCCTCAACTGGTGGTATCCCGACCTTAGGTCGATTTTTGATAATACCGTCACACCCTTCATCTGGTCAAAGAGGTCATCTATTCTGGGTAGGGGATATTGATTTCTTACGGTCGCCTTGTTCAATTGACGGTAGTCAATGCACAAGCGCCAAGACCCATCCTTCTTCTTCACAAAAATAACAGGTGCTCCCCAAGGAGACACGCTAGGTCTGATCAGTCCTAAATCTAATAACTCTTGTAGTTGAATTTGCAATTCCTTCAATTCTGGTACAGACATTCGGTAAGGAGTCCTAGCTATGGGCTCGGTTCCAGGTTTTAGTTCTATGGTTAAATCCAGTTCACGCTGTGGCGGTAACTCGGGTAATGCGTTAGGAAACACATCCATGAATTCTGAGAACAAGGGGTGATTAATTACTTCTACCTTATCTCCTTCCTTGTTCAATGCAATTACTGCATACAATTGACACCCTTTTCTCATGCTCTTCTTCAGCTGCATAGTCGATATCATTCTCAAGGAAACTTTCTTTTTCTTCCCAGTTAACATCCTCTTGTAACCTTCATCATCGATGAAAGTTAGTTCCTTACTTTGGCAATCCATCACTGCGGAGTGTGCTTCTAGCCAATCCATCACCAGGATTAGATCGTATGTACCCAATTCCGTAACATAAAAGGATATTCTAGAAGAACATACTCCTAGGTCGACTTCACAGTTCTCTACCTTAAGACTCACACTCTGGACACCACCGGATGCCATCTCGACAGTGTCGAAATCATCTTGACTTATTGCCATCATTTTATTATTTTCTACAACTTTTAAGGAAATAAAACTTTTAGTAGCTCCAGGGTCTATAAGCAAGGAAAATACATTACCATGTATCTTACCAGTAGTCTCGAGGACGGTGGACTGATGTTCATCTTGGTGGTCGTTGATGGCAGCGTGTATACGATGCGCTCGTCCTAAGTCGGCTGCGGTAGTTTGTCGCGGTGCTTGGGCTCTTTGGTTTCCCCGGTCCTGCTGAGGACATTCGCTTTGGAAGTGTGGTCCTCCACACCTCCAACATCCTGCTTTGGGCCCTCTTGTATTGTTTCTAGCAAGTGCATCATTTCTTCTTGGTCCAAACTGCACCGGTTTTGCAAAAGGCTTTGCATGATCATTCTGTGGTGGCGGTCGGTATGGTGTTTTGTCATCTCTGTTGGACCCTCCATTGAAAGGTCTCCTTCCAAAATTCTTATTCCCATACTGATGTTTGGGTGGATACGAAGGTTGACTTCCTCGGTCTGTACTCGTAAAGTTCTTATTCTGCAGCATCCTGCCGAGAAGCTCTTCTTCCGCTACGAGGGCCTTCTGGACCACATCGTGCAAAGTAGAAGGTGTCAAAATACGAACCTTGTCCCGTATGACTGGGTTTAATCCGTAGATGAACTTATTGACTTTTAATTTATTCGTGGAAACATGGGGTGCATACCTTAGTAACTCCATGAAACGGATTTCGTACTCTTGTACTGTCTGTAGTCCTTGCTTTAGTGCATGGAAATCATTCAGCTGTCGCTCAATGAATTCATCCGATAGGTAATGCTGACGGAAACGTTCATCGAACAATTCCCAAGATATCTCCTCAAGCTCTAGACCTAGCTGAGGTCGCAAGGTCTTCCACCAAAGAAGGGCTTCCCCCTTCAGTTGTAGAATCACCATCCGTACCTTCATGTTAGACGTGTAGTCTCTCAAAGAAAAACACATGGCCATGTTTTCTAGCCATGCCTCCGCGGCAGTCCCCTCAGTGGAACCCCAAAATTCAGGAAACTTCACCTTTTCTAACTCTCGGTGTATGTTGACCGGAGGTGGCGCGTGTGGTACTGCAGTGACTTGAGAACCAACGTTCTCGCGGTCAAGTCGTGTCATCAATGCTTCTGTCATTCTGTGGCAGTTCCTCATCATTGTCATGACCTTGTCCGCAGGTAGGTTAATGGTTTCCTCAGCTCTCGGAGGGTTATCCACAGGGGCTATTGGGGTTGACGGGCGTGCAGCTCGTCCTCATCCCCTTCCGGCTCTACCTTGGTGAGTTCTTCGATCCATGTTGAAGTTTGTTCAGATGTAAAATAAAATTTATTAATCAACTAAACATCATAAACTATTTCGCGCGGAATTGTCTAGGTCCGAACTAAGTTCGACCTTGCTCTGATACCAAATGTAACGCTCATCAAGGTAAGATTTTTTTTTTTTTTTAGGAAAGAATATCTCGTCTAGAATAGCGCTTAGAATTCTGATCTATCATCAACACATCTTCGAGTAAAAACGCTTACCTAACTAATTAAAGTTGTCAGGTTCATAAATCAAATTCTGTTTTCACTTATTTTACAATAGCATATGATTTTAAAAAGATATTCAAAAATATTATTCTTCCACTAAGTGCACTTACTAAATAATGAACTTTAACTCATGCAGTCTTCTCAATTAATTATAGTTGCAAGGGATATAATATTAAAAGGATATTAATCTTCCACTAAAGTACACTTACTAAATAATGAAATTTAACTCATGCAGTCTTCTCAATTAATTATAGTTGCAAGGGATATAATATTAAAAGGATATTAATCTTCCACTAAAGTACACTTACTAAATAATGAACTTTAACTCATGCAGTATTCTCAATTAATTATAGAACCTTGCCCTTACCTTTTACTCTTACCAACCTACCTACCCCTACTTTGTACTTTCTTTATACTCTTAGTTTTCCTACTCTTAGCTTATCATTCAGACTCAATTAATTATAGTTGCAAGGAATATAATATTAAAAGGATTTCTCAATCCTATGAAAACCATGTAATTATGACAAAATGTAAATAAAGTTATGTCTATATATTATCTTCCTACTATGACAAGTAATAGCCTTTTAGACAGGAATAACCAATATTGAAAAATTTATAGTCTCCTAGCCTAACACGTGGATAGGGCCTAAGCATTCATGCATCTTGATCTATCACATGATATTTTCTTAAATAAAAGAAAAGCATATATACAACAATGCATTACTCAAATTTTCTCTATGTCTATCACCTTCAATATCAATGTGAGGTATGAACAATTTAAATACACAATCAAGAGCCATGCTGTCAATATTAAATTCTTGTTAAACTGGCGTGGTGATTATCATTATGGATTTCTACAAGTGAGAACAATACTCCATAAAGCCTACATCAAGCTTAGAAGTTACAGGTTTAACCAAGTATGTTTTTGACTATCGTTTAATTTAAATATACATTGCAGGTGTAACAATTATATTAATAATTACTAAATGTGATCCATGTATCTAGAATATAGCCGACTATTGAATGACTTCAAGATGATGGAGTTGCATTCAGAGTTTTAAATAAGGCAGGGGTAGATAGCTTGTAAACCACTTCTTAACCATAAATATAATATTAAAAGGATTTCACAACAATTATCAATGAAATTTAATGTAATACAGCAGCATTAACTTTGGGGAATGGCGCATGAAAGCGTGAGTACATAAGGAATTCAATGATAAAAATTCTGGAGAATAGAATGCATAGTGATAATAAGAAACACTGTCACAACGGCTAACTAAATTTTAATCACAGCACATAAAAAAAATTCATCGAAGTGGAGTTATCGAACTACTAAACCTCAAGTGGTGGGATTGGCTTGTTTAACCACCGTAAACCTCTTCTCCAACATCGCGTGTCATTCTATATTCGAGTCGACTGTAGGTGTGGGTTTTGACCAGATGCCAAATGCCCAAGAACTGGACACGCGTCTTATGTCTGCCCATGGCTCGATTACTCATCAATTTATGTTCTGAGGGTCGTGTAATAAGGAACCTAACCGGAAGCTTAGCGTAGTGGATAATCACTACTTGCTTCATTTTTAAATAGTACTTATTGAATTACATATACCACGACTAAAATTTTCAGAGAGAAAAAAAAAATCACGGTGGCTTAGAACGAGGATAAAATGGGCAAAAGCAATGGGTCGGCTCAGCGAACTGGAGTTTAAATAAAACAAAATAGTGATAGAACTGATGTATAACGAAGTCGACTGCAACTTTCATACACCCCAGAGGTTCATTTCATTGACGGATATCTACCATTGGAATGCAGAATCCTTCGAAGCACCCGATCTAAAATTCAAACCCTACATAAATAATCGTAACTCATATCTTAAATCGATCTCCACTCACAGGTCTCGGTGGATCCACTTTAAGGACGGATCATCTGCATTGAAATCGCAGAGCCCACCTAAACCTTGCACATTTAAAGGAAATAACAATATCGAATCTGAAAGATGATTGACCGCTTCTTAATTTCCATCTCTAAATCGAATATTGCAGATTCGACAGAGGTGAAGTATGGATCAGGAACACAAACAGAGATCCAATTTCTGGAATGGATCAACATGGGTTTTAAAGGAGCAGATTACCAATCCATTTAATCGATCTGGAAATTCCAATAAGAACTGGTTCGACACAGACTTTTAAGAACAATTTGCAAATCTTCTTACAAGATCTGGGAACGCCAACCCTAATCGAAAATAGGCACACAGTAAAATTTTAATTATCAAATCTCAGACATATCACAGATCCACAATCATCAATCCAAATAGAGGTACATAAATCATAAAACGAAACCTGGAATCGCCATCTCTCAGATCGATGATACTTCCATCTCTAAATCGAATATTGCAGATTCGACAGAGGTGAAGTATCGATAAGGAAAACAGACATTAAATAGGAATCCAAATTCTGGAATGGGTCAACACGGGTTTTAAAAGAGCAGATATGACGAGAAGTAATGCATAAACACGATCTGAAACTGGAGGTAATCTCTAATACAACAAGACAGTAATGCTTTCAGGAATTTCGAGCAGATCTTTGCGATAGCTAGGCTACAATATAATATGAAGTTTAAATAGCTCTAGGAACAACATTACAGTAATATCAACCATGAAACTTTATTGTTCATAGGTATTACTTGTTAGAAATCAATCCGATTAACCCGAGATATTAACTCTCTTTTCATAAAATAATTTGAGGTGAATGATGCTTACCCAAACAACGTAAATCGAAAGATAAAACCAGAGATTAATTATTTTCGGTAATAGGATGAATACGTAGATCTGTTTGTAAAAGAAACATATTCCAGACTTTATTGCGATTCTGGACCCATAATATCTAAACAACAGAACTATAATTGAAATAATATAAACAGCAAGAATTTGTAATGAATACGCATATCTCTTTGTAAAAGAAACATATTCCAGACTTTATTGCGATTATGGACCCATAATATCTAAAACAGCAGAAGTATAATTGAAATAATATAAACAACAATAACCTGTAGTGATGGTAGCTCTGGTCGAAAGATAGAATTTCTGGTTTGCCGCAGCTCTGCTTCCACAGTCGTCCGGCACAGTCACCAATGGACACCTCGGTTAACCTCCCAACCTTTTCGAGAGTACTCTCCTTCCTCTCGAACCCCTGAGCAGTTCAGGTCATAGAGTTCACACACACAATCTCAGAAATCCATCTTGGGATTCCCCTTCCCACCAGGATTTCTTAGCCAAACCTTTAGATAGTAGCAAGTCTTTGAGGCATTCGAAAATTACGACAATCGTCCAAATTATGGGCCCCTTACCCATTCCCTAAGCCTTCCTTATAAAGGAAAATCTCCTGCGACACATGTCACTTCATGCATAATTAAATATTTTTAATTAATTATTTAATTAAAACACTCACCCATCCAAGTGTCAGTTTCTCTGGGAAGTGCACCTACATCCCTAAGTTTGCTCTAGTTTGTCCTCTCGATATTTTAATCAACTCCTAGCTTTTAGTTGACTAGGTGTCTAATCTTAGGATTCTAGTTTGCTCCTAAATAATGATTTCTATTATTTTAAATGCTCAACAAAAACAACTATTCATGAGCAAATGTCTAAACTATTTTTATGCATTTGCTAAGTAATAATCTAGAGTTATTCTCCTAAGTTTTTATGCAGTTTCATTTAACAATCAAACTCACTAGGATCACGGTGCCGCTTCGTTGGGCTCCTGGTTCCTTAATTTTTAATTCCCTGACATGGCACCACTCCGTCGGGTCCAATCATCCATGGTTTCCATTCCTTGGCATGGTACCACCTCGTTGGGTCCTTGCGTCCATTCTTTCTATTCTCGACAGGGTACCTCATCGTTGGGCCCTTCTGCCACCATATTTCCGTTTTGACTTGCTGGAACTCTTGTAGGGATTTTAGGAATCATTACCATCCATCCTCCGTCTACATGCTATCTAGGGACTAATGGCGCTGAGGAGTGAGTTCATTCTCACTGCACACCCCTCAACTCGTACGTGACCAACTCCGTCGTGGCCCACCTCGTACGCCCTCACGCATTCCTCTTGAGCAAGCGGATCAATGCTTATCTGCTCATGCGTGGTATTCTTGTCGGGAGTCGACATCGTTGTCGCTTCCCCTGTGTGTGATTTACCCGTACTCTAAGATCCTTAATGTTCCTTTGTGTGTCCGTTGGTGAACCGTCTCACTTGTTTCTACACACACTTCTCACAACAAATTATTAGTAGCATTATTCTCAACAATCATCATCTGGTTTCTAACTCTAGTATTGTTAAACATTTATGATTTATTTAAACTGCTCATTTATCTTATCCAATATACATTTCATCGCCAAATACATAATCACCATACAGCTAGTCGTTAAGCATTATCCATCAACATAATTTTCCATAGTCATAGCTAATCGTTTAACATATGCAATTATTCATTTACCTCAACAGTTCAGATACAAATTCTCAAAAAAATAAGGTCAAAAGGTTATTTAATTAAAGTTTCAATCAGCCGGGTCACTCAGCAGGTGCCCTCAATGTCTACACAAGTCTAGGGGCACTACATACACCCCTACTTATTTAGAACTTCGTCCCGAAGTTCAGAATAAAAATGGAAAACTACGACGCATCTCAGTTGCGTCCTCCCAAGTTGCAAAGCTTGGACTATAGCTGTCCCACTGCACTTTGACTTGATCAATCACACGGTGCCTAAGCTGCCGCGTTCGCTGGTCTAAAATATGGATCGGTTCGGCCATCACGGCCCCGTCGTCCTTTATCTGCACATTTCTCAAGTCAATGATATGTGAAGTATCGGGAACATAGTGGCGCAATACATAAACATGAAAAACATTATGAATTCTACTTAATGATGACGGCAAGTCAAGACGATAGGCAACAATTCCTATCCATTCAAAAATCCTAAAGGGTCCTACAAACCTAGGTGACAGCTTGGCTCCCTTTCCAAATTTTATAGAACTCTTCTGTGGTTTTACCCGTAGAAATACCCTATCCCCAATTTCGTAGTTACGATCAGTCCTGTGTGCATCCGCATAGCTCTTCTGGCGATCCTGTGCTTCCTTTAGTTGAGCACGAATCGTGACCATCTGGTCTTCCATCTCTTGTATTACCTCAGGACCAAGTAATGTCCTATCCTCTAGTATATCCCAACTTATGGGAGTCCTACAAGGTCTCCTATAGAGAAATTCAAAAGGAGCCATCTGAATAGAACTCTGATAACTGTTGTTGTATGCAAATTCTACCAAGGGTAGATATTCTTCCCACTTCTTCTGTTGATCCATTACATACATTCTTAGCATGTCCTCCAATACTTGGTTCACTCTTTCCGTTTGTCCGTCCGTTTTGTTGAGATATTGTAACTTCAAAGAATATTATATTTGTACTTTATTATTCCGGAGATGATTCATTCCTCCGTGAAGATCTTATTGTATATCCGGAGATGTTTATTCCTCCGTCGGAATGTGGTAACTCGGGTTATTAGACTTCCCTAGTGGGGGTCGGCCCTAAATGTGTTATGTGGGTCAAAGGGTTATTAGACCACCCTAGAGGGGTCGGCCCAGTCAGTTATAATGGGGTATTTAACCTAATGGTTAAATACGAGCCTACATGTACTTGTGTAAAATACATATCAGAGAAGTGTATAAATAGAGGAGGTGTGTTCCTCATTATACACACATACACTCACTTGAGAAAGGAGCACTTGTGGAGGAGAGGTCTGCTATGGTGGAGGAGGAGATCATATATTTGGTTTGCATCTTTGTGTATTGCTGGTCATCTATATTGAGGAAGCTTTACTGGGTTTTCTACCCCATGAGGGTTTCCCAGGATAAATCTGTGTCTCTTGTGTTTATGCTATGCTTGTTGTTTCTTCAGTGATCCTGTATATGCTATTATTGTGAAATGGAATGTAATGCTGATATTTTCAGTCTTAGCATATTGAATCTTAACATGGTATCAGAGCTAACCTGAAGGAAGACAAGGTATGGCACTAAAGACACTTGCTTTACTTACGACAAATTGAAGGTTAGGGTTTTACATAGCAAAAACCAGTCATCGTAGCACTTTCGCTATAAATCCATTTTGGCAAATTTTTCGGATCTGAAATTGTTACAAGACGAAGATTAAATCTCCAGGTACCTTGTGTCCAAAGGACAACCTCTAATTCGTTGTACTTTGTGATTTATGATCTGTACAATATAGGGTTTCTGCCTCTTCCAGATCTGAGTCAAAATCAGGTGACCTTGGGAAAAAGGTCATATCTTGGGCTAGGAAGCTCCAAATGAAATTTCGTAAAAAGTGACAGGTAGTACACAGACTGTACTATCTCAGGAAACGTTTTCAGAGGCCGAAATTCAACCAGTGACACGTGGCACTCCGTACAAGTTCGCTCTCCTGTTTTATCCCATAAACACGTCACATTGCGACACTTGGCATAACTCTCTCTCAGAGAGTCCAATTGAGGTCAGACCTGTCAGGATGGAAAGATAACAGGTAGAGATATCTCAGGAAACTTTTTCAGAGGCCGAAGGTGAACCAGTGACACGTGGCAGGCCGTACAAGTTCGCTCTCCTGTTTTATCCCATAAACAGGTCACGTTGCGACACTTGGCATAACTCTCTCTCAGAAAATCCAATTGAGGTCAGACCTGTCAGGATGGAAAGATGACAGGTCAGGCTACTGCATAAAAAAAGGTTTCAGACCCTGTGGAGAAAAAATTTAAGAGTTATAGCAGAAACAATCAGGTGCATATTTCTGTCAAAATAGAATTATTTTTGGAGCAACTTTATTCATGGCTTCCGGAATTTAGGGTTTCGGAGAAAGTTAGAATTTTTGGAATCGGAGTCCACGGCTGAATGCTACTCAGAAAAATCGAAATTTAGAGACCAAGATCGAATTTTTTGGTTGGGTGGAAGACCGGGCTTGATCAAACCCCAATTCGGGATTTTGATCGGAAAGATGGAAAATTAGGGCTTCAGCAAAAGTTGGAATTTTTGAAGTCTGTAACCACGGCTGGAAACTCCTAAGAAAAATAAGAGTTTAGAGCCTTGGATCGAACCTTTTGTTTGGGCAGAAGGGTGGGCTTCATCAAACCCTAGTTCGGGTTCCTGTCCAGAAGATCCAGAAGTTTCAAAGGCAATTTTGAGGGGTCAAATTTTGGAAATTCCAAAATTGAAGTATGCTAGTTTGATCAGCTCTGCAAGACATATTCTTTCATCCATTGAGAAGTGTGAAAGTCAAAGATTGAATCTTTAGGGTTTCTCTAGAAAACCCTAATTAAGCTCCAGATCAAGTTTCAGGGGGAGTTGAGGCTAAGGCCTTACATAAGAAGACTACAAGAAGTCTCGACAGGTATGACTTAAGGAAGTTCAGGTATAATTCTTGATTAAGTTTATGATGTGTTTGTCTTCATATTATTTACTAGTACAATCTTGATTAATGTTAGAATTGTGTTATCACCCTAGTAACAATATGAATGCATGTGAATGATCAAAGACATTCATTGATTAGGGCTATATGATTGTACTAATGCATTATGGTGTTGTGTGAGGTTGATGCTGTCTGCTAACAAGATATAGGTACATCACAAAACACAAATCAAGTTCCATGACCATGACATCATGAAGACAAAGACTCATCCATAATCTTTGTTCTACTTACAAGGTATGTATGACTTTATTATATTATGCTTAACCTATGAGACATGCAGGTTCTAGCCCAGGATCTCTAAATCATTGAAGAGATTGTTTAGGTACGTTGTACATAACTAAGTAGGTATACTAATCCAGGTATGTTTTCCTATGTCATGTTAAGAATCTTACCTTGTATTGGGATCCCTTATATAAGTATACTTGGTATGATAGGTTCTGCTTATTCATAAAGTTAGTAATCAAGGGATTATGCATATTATGTCTTTTATCTTGATTGATGATATGCATGAGTAAAATAAGACTTCCCTGAAATCTTGAATACTAATGTTTATTAACTATAATCATGACTATACATTTTCAAGATTATTTAGAACTATAATGTTTTGATAACATTTAGAACATACCAATGGGTGTATGTTTGTGTATGAGATCATGAGGATGACACTTGAACATGCACAGTGGTACAGAATGAATAGAAGTTCAAAAGACATACAGAAGATCAAGCGGGAGGCAACCACACAAACATAAAAGATAAGTATTTGAGTTGTTATTTGAAATAGTAAATGATATTGCCTGTAATAGGTTGTATGCATATTTGTATTCCTATAATGTATCATGCTGAGTGTAAATATTCATAGAACATTGAACAGTATACTACTAATATGCATATGATTGGTAAGTTGGACAAACATTCCATTGTTGCTTGTCTAGAATGAAACCTCTTTGCTGACATGCTGAGAGTTGTGCACACTCTCGATAGTATGTTCTGGTGGAGATGGAAGGCATCTAGATAGCCACTGTATGCATACAGGATATGGGAAAGTGTTGTGCCAAAGTATTGGACAAGATAGTTGCATAACTATGTAAATGATATCTGTATGCATAATAGGTTATCATGATTTCATGATTATGAAGGATTACTAATCATGTACTTAATTTTGTTTTGTAGGAAAGATCACGAAGAATAAAGAACACCGAACAAGTGATGGATGTTCAACAAGAAGATTTACAAATCAAACAAAATATAGAAGGCTTGTGGCTAGAAGATTCTCTTAGAAAGAGGAAGAGAATCATGATGAGATGTTTGCTCCAAGTGGCTAGATAAGACCATTCTCTTAATGGTGTAATTAAAGAAGAAGTGTGAATCAGGTTCTGTATGGGTTCCCAGGATCGATAATAAATTGATGAGAATACATGTGAGGATTGCATCATCCTTGAACACTTGTTCTAAAGTGATCCGTAGACGTGAGGTCTCCGAAAATGAAGTCCTTAGTGGATAGGTGGGGATTGGATCATCCTTGGACTTTCATTCCTAAAGAGAGCCGTAGACGTGAGGTCTCCGAAAATGAAGTCCTTAGTGGACAGTTGAGGGGATTGGATCATCCCTGGACTTTCAGTCCTAAAGAAGAGCCGTAGACGTGAGATCTCCGAGAATGAAGTCTTTAGTGGACAGTTGAGGGGATTGGATCATCCCTGGACTTTCAGTCCTAAAGAAGAGCCGTAGACGTGAGATCTCCGAGAATGAAGTCTTTGGTGGACAGTTGAGGGGATTGGATCATCCCTGGACTTTCAGTCCTAAAGAGAGCCGTAGACATGAGGTCTCCGAGAATGAAGTCCTTAGTGGACAGTTGAGGGGATTGGATCATCCCTGGACTTTCAGTCCTAAAGAGAGCCGTAGACATGAGGTCTCCGAGAATGAAGTCCTTAGTGGACATTTGAGGGGATTGGATCATCCCTGGACTTTCAGTCCTAAAGAGAGCCGTAGACGTGAGGTCTCCGAGAATAAAGTGATGGGGATTGCATCATCCCGGAACGGCTAGTTCAAAATGTACGTGATGGGGATTGCATCATCCCAGAACTACTAGTTCAAAATGTACGTGATGGGGATTGCATCATCCCGGAACTACTAGTTCAAAATGTACGTGAGGACTGCATCGTCCATGAACTGGGTTCAAAATGTACGTGAGGACTGCATCGTCCATGAACTGGGTTCAAAATGTACGTGAGGACTGCATCGTCCATGAACTGGGTTCAAAATGTACGTGAGGACTGCATCGTCCATGAACTGGGTTCAAAATGTACGTGAGGACTGCATCGTCCATGAACTGGGTTCAAAATGTACGTGAGGACTGCATCGTCCATGAACTGGGTTCAAAATGTACGTGAGGACTGCATCGTCCATGAACTGGGTTCAAAATGTACGTGAGGACTGCATCGTCCATGAACTGGGTTCAAAATGTACGTGAGGACTGCATCGTCCATGAACTGGGTTCAAAATGTACGTGATGGGATTGCATCGTCCCTAGACATGAGACTTGTCTTAAAGTGATAAGGACTAATCATCCTGTAAGTAGATTGGGATTGCATCGTCCCTAGACATGGTGAGGTGTCTTAAAGTGATAAGGACTAATCATCCTGTAAGTAGATTGGGATTGCATCATCCCTAGACATGGTGAGGTGTCTTAAAGTGATAAGGACTAATCATCCTGTAAGTAGATTGGGATTGCATCGTCCCTAGACATGGTAAGGTGTCTTAAAGTGATAAGGACTAATCATCCTGTAAGTTGATTCGGGATTGCATCATCCTTAGACATGGTGAGGTGTCTTAAAAGGATAAGATTTGATCATCCTGTAAGTTGATCTGGATTGCATCATCCATAGACATGAGAGATGTCTTAAATTGAGAGGGATTGATCATCCCATAAGTGGATCAGGATTGTATCATCCTTGGACCTATGTCCTAAAGTGAGAGGGATTGACCATCCCGTAATTGGATCATGTGTGTTGCAGGGTATGCTGCTGTTGTGTATACTTGTATTAGTGTGGATACTTGTATTGATAGATGTATTAGTGAGAATACATGCTTTTGATGATAGATGTATTAGTGAGAATACATGCTTTTGATGATAGATGTATTAGTGAGAATACATGCTTTTGATGATAGATGTATTAGTGAGAATACATGCTTTTGATGATATATGTATTAGTAAGAATACATGTTTTGATGATAGATGTATTGGTGAGAATACATACTTTTGATGATACATGTATTGATTAATGTACTTGTATGGTTGAGGATACTTATGTTGTAGATCGAGATGATCCAGATGCTGTAGATCGTGATGATCCAGATGCTGTAGATCGAGATGATCCAGATGCTGTAGATCGAGATGATCCAGATGCTGTAGATCGAGATGATCCAGATGCTGTAGATCGAGATGATCCAGATGTTGTAGATCGTGATGATCCAGATGCTGTAGATCGTGATTATCTAGATGCTATAGATCGAGATGATCCAGATGGTGTAGATCGAGATGATCCAGATGCTGTAGATCGAGATGATCCAGATGCTGTAGATGAGTTGATCCAGATGCTGTAGATCGAGATGATCCAGATGTTATAGATCGAGATGATCCAGATGCTGTAGATCGAGATGATCCAGATGTTGTAGATCGTGATGATCCTGATGCTGTAGATCGAGATGATCCAGATGCTGATGATCGTGTGATGACAATGTTGATGATCGTGTGATGACGATGCTAATGATCGTGTGATGACGATGCTGATGATCGTGTGATGACGATGCTGATGATCGTGTGATGACGATGCTGATGATCGTGAGATGACGATGCTGATGATCGTGTGATGACGATGCTGATGATCGTGAGATGACGATGCTGATGATCGTGTGATGACGATGCTGATGATCGTGTGATGACGATGTTGATGATCGTGAGATGATGATGCTGATGATCGTGTATCGTGAGGATCCAGATGATGATATTGTTGTAGCTGTTCAAGTGCTACAGAAGATAAAGACTCAATACTGAAGATGTCGATGTTCCAGTATTGAAGATGTTCCAGTAACTGCTTGAGTTACTAATGATGTTGAGAAAGCTTCCAATGATTTATAGATGTATCATGTATGATGTTGATGACTCCTTGCTCGGGCAGATGCTGTTATAATATCCTTCTCGTTAAGGGGGAGTGTTGAGATATTGTAACTTCAAAGAATATTATATTTGTACTTTATTATTCCGGAGATGATTCATTCCTCCGTGAAGATCTTATTGTATATCCGGAGATGTTTATTCCTCCGTCGGAATGTGGTAACTCGGGTTATTAGACTTCCCTAGTGGGGGTCGGCCCTAAATGTGTTATGTGGGTCAAAGGGTTATTAGACCACCCTAGAGGGGTCGGCCCAGTCAGTTATAATGGGGTATTTAACCTAATGGTTAAATACGAGCCTACATGTACTTGTGTAAAATACATATCAGAGAAGTGTATAAATAGAGGAGGTGTGTTCCTCATTATACACACATACACTCACTTGAGAAAGGAGCACTTGTGGAGGAGAGGTCTGCTATGGTGGAGGAGGAGATCATATATTTGGTTTGCATCTTTGTGTATTGCTGGTCATCTATATTGAGGAAGCTTTACTGGGTTTTCTACCCCATGAGGGTTTCCCAGGATAAATCTGTGTCTCTTGTGTTTATGCTATGCTTGTTGTTTCTTCAGTGATCCTGTATATGCTATTATTGTGAAATGGAATGTAATGCTGATATTTTCAGTCTTAGCATATTGAATCTTAACACGTTTCAGGGTGGTAGGCGGTGCTAAAGTTAAGTTGAGTACCAAGAGCTTCTTGAAAGCTTGTCCAAAACCTTCCAGTAAATATTGATCCTCTATCAGAAATAATTTTCTTCGGAATTCCATGTACTCTTACTACTTCATTAATGAAAACTCGGGCTATCTCCGGAGATTGATACGTGTTCTTAATCGGCAGGAAATGCGCACTCTTGGTAAGAGTGTCAATGACCACAAAAATTGTGTCGTGTCTCATATTGGTTAAGGGCAACCCAACTATAAAATCCATAGAAATAACCTCCCATTTTGATTCTGGGATTGCATGTGGTTGCAGTAATCCGGCTGGGTGTCGATGTTCCGCCTTTACCATCTGGCATTCCATACACTTCGCCACAAAACTTACCACATCCCTCTTCATGCCATGCCAAAAGAACAAAGGTTTCAAATCTGCGTACATCTTTTTTATTCCAGGATGTGCTTTATAGACGGCTCGGTGAGCCTTAGACAGTATTAAACCTCGAATTTCTTCATTATCAGGGACATACATGCGACGGTTATACCGTAATAAACCGTCCATGTCCAAAGAGTACCCTTCAAACTTGGGTATCCTCATCTGTTCATTCTCCAACTCAGCTTTTACTTCATTATACCAAGTGTCCTTCTGTTGTAGTGTCAAGATCTTTTCTCTTAAGTTGGTCTTTAATGGTATGACAGAGAATATCCTAGGTTTACGACTAAGTGCATCTACCACTTTGTTTAAGGTCCCTTTCACATAAGTTATGTCGAAGTCGTACTCACTGAGTACTTCCGACCATCTTCTCTATCTTGCATTAAGGTCACTTTGGGTAAAGATGTGTTGTAACCCACAATGGTTAGTCTTTAATTCAAACTTTCTCCCTACCAGATAGTGTCTCCATAACTTCAAACCATGCATCACCACAGTCATCTCCATATCATGGGTTGCATAGTTCTCTTCATGCGGCCTAAGTCTTCTAGACGTGTACGCAATTACTCTCCCATCTTGCATCAATACACAACCAATACCATCCTTTGAAGCATCCGTGCATACCAGGAAATCTTTATCCATATCAGGAACTTTTAGGATTGGTGTCGTAGTCAGTAATTCTTTTAATTTAGCAAAGGCCTCTTCGCATTTATCCGTCCAAATGAAAGGACAGTTCTTCTTTTGCAATTCAGTAATAGGTCCCGCTACTCTAGAGAAGCCTTCCACAAAACGTCTATAATACCCGGCAAGCCCCATAAAGCTTCGTACCTCATGTACGTTTGTGGGTGCCGGCCAATCCCAAATGGCTTCAATCTTGGTTGGATCTACAGCTATCCCTTCGCCAGATATGATGCGTCCAAGATAATGAATCTCCTTCTGGAAGAACGAACACTTTGATAATTTTCCATAAAGGTGATTGTCTCTCAAACATTTTAGGACTATCCTCAGGTGTTCCTCATGTTCGTCCAGTGTTCTTGAATAAATCGGAATGTCGTCTAAGAACACCTGTACAAACTTGTCAAGGTGTTGTCGAAACACACCGTTCATCAGGTTCATAAATACACTGGGTGCATTTGTTAAGCCGAAAGGTACTACGACAAATTCGTAGTGTCCAAATCTAGTTTTAAATGGTGTCTTGGGGATATCTTCATCCTTGATCCTCAACTGGTGGTATCCCGACCTTAGGTCGATTTTTGATAATACCGTCACACCCTTCATCTGGTCAAAGAGGTCATCTATTCTGGGTAGGGGATATTGATTTCTTACGGTCGCCTTGTTCAATTGACGGTAGTCAATGCACAAGCGCCAAGACCCATCCTTCTTCTTCACAAAAATAACAGGTGCTCCCCAAGGAGACACGCTAGGTCTGATCAATCCTAAATCTAATAACTCTTGTAGTTGAATTTGCAATTCCTTCAATTCTGGTACAGACATTCGGTAAGGAGTCCTAGCTATGGGCTCAGTTCCAGGTTTTAGTTCTATGGTTAAATCCAGTTCACGTTGTGGCGGTAACCCGGGTAATGCGTTAGGAAACACATCCATGAATTCTGAGAACAAGGGGTGATTAATTACTTCTACCTTATCTCCTTCCTTGTTCAATGCAATTACTGCATACAATTGACACCCTTTTCTCATGCTCTTCTTCAGCTGCATAGTCGATATCATTCTCAAGGAAACTTTCTTTTTCTTCCCAGTTAACATCCTCTTGTAACCTTCATCATCGATGAAAGTTAGTTCCTTACTTTGGCAATCCATCACTGCGGAGTGTGCTTCTAGCCAATCCATCACCAGGATTAGATCGTATGTACCCAATTCCGTAACATAAAAGGATATTCTAGAAGAACATACTCCTAGGTTGACTTCACAGTTCTCTACCTTAAGACTCACACTCTGGACACCACCGGATGCCATCTCGACAGTGTCGAAATCATCTTGACTTATTGCCATCATTTTATTATTTTCTACAACTTTTAAGGAAATAAAACTTTTAGTAGCTCCAGGGTCTATAAGCAAGGAAAATACATTACCATGTATCTTACCAGTAGTCTCGAGGACGGTGGACTGATGTTCATCTTGGTGGTCGTTGATGGCAGCGTGTATACAATGCGCTCGTCCTAAGTCGGCTGCGGTAGTTTGTCGCGGTGCTTGGGATCTTTGGTTTCCCCGGTCCTGCTGAGGACATTCGCTTTGGAAGTGTGGTCCTCCACACCTCCAACATCCTTCTTTGGGCCCTCTTGTATTGTTTCTAGCAGGTGCATCATTTCTTCTTGGTCCAAACTGCACCGGTTTTGCAAAAGGCTTTGCATGATCATTCTGTGGTGGCGGTCGGTATGGTGTTTTGTCATCTCTGTTGGACCCTCCATTGAAAGGTCTCCTTCCAAAATTCTTATTCCCATACTGATGTTTGGGTGCATACGAAGGTTGACTTCCTCGGTCTGTACTCGTAAAGTTCTTATTCTGCAGCATCCTGCCGAGAAGCTCTTCTTCCGCTACGAGGGCCTTCTGGACCGCATCGTGCAAAGTAGAAGGTGTCAAAATACGAACCTTGTCCCGTATGACTGGGTTTAATCCGTAGATGAACTTATTGACTTTTAATTTATTCGTGGAAACATGGGGTGCATACCTTAGTAACTCCATGAAACGGATTTCGTACTCTTGTACTGTCCGTAGTCCTTGCTTTAGTGCATGGAAATCATTCAGCTGTCGCTCAATGAATTCATCTGATAGGTAATGCTGACGGAAATGTTCATCGAACAATTCCCAAGATATCTCCTCAAGCTCTAGACCTAGCTGAGGTCGCAAGGTCTTCCACCAAAGAAGGGCTTCCCCCTTCAGTCGTAGAATCGCCATCCGTACCTTCATGTTAGATGTGTAGTCTCTCAAAGAAAAACACATGGCCATGTTTTCTAGCCATGCCTCCGCGGCAGTCCCCTCAGTGGAACCCCAAAATTCAGGAAACTTCACCTTTTCTAACTCTCGGTGTATGTTGACCGGAGGTGGCGCGTGTGGTACTGCAGTGACTTGAGAACCAACGTTCTCGCGGTCAAGTCGTGTCATCAATGCTTCTGTCATTCTGTGGCAGTTCCTCATCATTGTCATGACCTTGTCCGCAGGTAGGTTAATGGTTTCCTCAGCTCTCGGAGGGTTATCCACAGGGGCTGTTGGGGTTGACGGGCGTGCAGCTCGTCCTCATCCCCTTCCGGCTCTACCTTGGTGAGTTCTTCGATCCATGTTGAAGTTTGTTCAGATGTAAAATAAAATTTATTAATCAACTAAACATCATAAACTATTTCGCGCGGAATTGTCTAGGTCCGAACTAAGTTCGACCTTGCTCTGATACCAAATGTAACGCTCATCAAGGTAAGATTTTTTTTTTTTTTTAGGAAAGAATATCTCGTCTAGAATAGCGCTTAGAATTCTGATCTATCATCAACACATCTTCGAGTAAAAACGCTTACCTAACTAATTAAAGTTGTCAGGTTCATAAATCAAATTCTGTTTTCACTTATTTTACAATAGCATATGATTTTAAAAAGATATTCAAAAATATTATTCTTCCACTAAGTGCACTTACTAAATAATGAACTTTAACTCATGCAGTCTTCTCAATTAATTATAGTTGCAAGGCATATAATATTAAAAGGATATTAATCTTCCACTAAAGTACACTTACTAAATAATGAAATTTAACTCATGCAGTCTTCTCAATTAATTATAGTTGCAAGGGATATAATATTAAAAGGATATTAATCTTCCACTAAAGTACACTTACTAAATAATGAACTTTAACTCATGCAGTATTCTCAATTAATTATAGAACCTTGCCCTTACCTTTTACTCTTACCAACCTACCTACCCCTACTTTGTACTTTCTTTATACTCTTAGTTTTCCTACTCTTAGCTTATCATTCAGACTCAATTAATTATAGTTGCAAGGAATATAATATTAAAAGGATTTCTCAATCCTATGAAAACCATGTAATTATGACAAAATGTAAATAAAGTTATGTCTATATATTATCTTCCTACTATGACAAGTAATAGCCTTTTAGACAGGAATAACCAATATTGAAAAATTTATAGTCTCCTAGCCTAACACGTGGATAGGGCCTAAGCATTCATGCATCTTGATCTATCACATGATATTTTCTTAAATAAAAGAAAAGCATATATACAACAATGCATTACTCAAATTTTCTCTATGTCTATCACCTTCAATATGAATGTGAGGTATGAACAATTTAAATACACAATCAAGAGCCATGCTGTCAATATTAAATTCTTGTTAAACTGGCGTGGTGATTATCATTATGGATTTCTACAAGTGAGAACAATACTCTATAAAGCCTACATCAAGCTTAGAAGTGACAGGTTTAACCAAGTATGTTTTTGACTATCGTTTAATTTAAATATACATTGCAGGTGTAACAATTATATTAATAATTACTAAATGTGATCCATGTATCTAGAATATAGCCGACTATTGAATGACTTCAAGATGATGGAGTTGCATTCAGAGTTTTAAATAAGGCAGGGGTAGATAGCTTGTAAACCACTTCTTAACCATAAATATAATATTAAAAGGATTTCACAACAATTATCAATGAAATTTAATGTAATACAGCAGCATTAACTTTGGGGAATGGCGCATCAAAGCGTGAGTACATAAGGAATTCAATGATAAAAATTCTGGAGAATAGAATGCATAGTGATAATAAGAAAAACTGTCACAACAGCTAACTAAATTTTAATCACAGCACATAAAAAAAATTCATCGAAGTGGAGTTATCGAACTACTAAACCTCAAGTGGTGGGATTGGCTTGTTTAACCACCGTAAACCTCTTCTCCAACATCGCGTGTCATTCTATATTCGAGTCGACTGTAGGTGTGGGTTTTGACCAGATGCCAAATGCCCAAGAACGGGACATGCGTCTTATGTCTTCCCATGGCTCGATTACTCATCAATTTATGTTCTGAGGGTCATGTAATAAGGAACCTAACCGGAAGCTTAGCGTAGTGGATAATCACTACTTGCTTCATTTTTAAATAGTACTTATTGAATTACATATACCACGACTAAAATTTTCAGAGAGAAAAAAAAAATCACGGTGGCTTAGAACGAGGATAAAATGGGCAAAAGCAATGGGTCGGCTCAGCGAACTGGAGTTTAAATAAAACAAAATAGTGATAGAACTGATGTATAACGAAATCGACTGCAACTTTCATACACCCCAGAGGTTCATTTCATTGACGGATATCTACCATTGGAATGCAGAATCCTTCGAAGCACCCGATCTAAAATTCAAACCCTACATAAATAATCGTAACTCATATCTTAAATCGATCTCCACTCACAGGTCTCGGTGGATCCACTTTAAGGACGGATCATCTGCATTGAAATCGCAGAGCCCACCTAAACCTTGCACATTTAAAGGAAATAACAATATCGAATCTGAAAGATGATTGACCGCTTCTTAATTTCCATCTCTAAATCGAATATTGCAGATTCGACAGAGGTGAAGTATGGATCAGGAACACAAACAGAGATCCAATTTCTGGAATGGATCAACATGGGTTTTAAAGGAGCAGATTACCAATCCATTTAATCGATCTGGAAATTCCAATAAGAACTGGTTCGACACAGACTTTTAAGAACAATTTGCAAATCTTCTTACAAGATCTGGGAACGCCAACCCTAATCGAAAATAGGCACACAGTAAAATTTTAATTATCAAATCTCAGACATATCACAGATCCACAATCATCAATCCAAATAGAGGTACATAAATCATAAAACGAAACCTGGAATCGCCATCTCTCAGATCGATGATACTTCCATCTCTAAATCGAATATTGCAGATTCGACAGAGGTGAAGTATCGATAAGGAAAACAGACATTAAATAGGAATCCAAATTCTGGAATGGGTCAACACGGGTTTTAAAAGAGCAGATCTGACGAGAAGTAATGCATAAACACGATCTGAAACTAGAGGTAATCTCTAATACAACAAGACAGTAATGCTTTCAGGAATTTCGAGCAGATCTTTGCGATAGCTAGGCTACAATATAATATGGAGTTTAAATAGCTCTAGGAACAACATTACAGTAATATCAACCATGAAACTTGATTGTTCATAGGTATTACTTGTTAGAAATCAATCCGATTAACCCGAGATATTAACTCTCTTTTCATAAAATAATTTGAGGTGAATGATGCTTACCCAAACAACGTAAATCGAAAGATAAAACCAGAGATTAATTATTTTCGGTAATAGGATGAATACGCAGATCTGTTTGTAAAAGAAACATATTCCAGACTTTATTGCGATTCTGGACCCATAATATCTAAACAGCAGAAATATAATTGAAATAATATAAACAGCAAGAATTTGTAATGAATACGCATATCTCTTTGTAAAAGAAACATATTCCAGACTTTATTGCGATTATGGACCCATAATATCTAAAACAGCAGAAATATAATTGAAATAATATAAACAACAATAACCTGTAGTGATGGTAGCTCTGGTCGAAAGATAGAATTTCTGGTTTGCCGCAGCTCTGCTTCTACAGTCGTCCGGCACAGTCACCAATGGACACCTCGGTTAACCTCCCAACCTTTTCGAGAGTACTCTCCTTCCTCTCGAACCCCTGAGCAGTTCGGGTCATAGAGTTCACACACACAATCTCAGAAATCCATCTTGGGATTCCCCTTCCCACCAGGATTTCTTAGCCAAACCTTTAGATAGTAGCAAGTCTTTGAGGCATTCGAAAATTACGACAATCGTCCAAATTATGGGCCCCTTACCCATTCCCTAAGCCTTCCTTATAAAGGAAAATCTCCTGCGACACATGTCACTTCATGCATAATTAAATATTTTTAATTAATTATTTAATTAAAACACTCACCCATCCAAGTGTCAGTTTCTCTGGGAAGTGCACCTACATCCCTAAGTTTGCTCTAGTTTGTCCCCCAGATATTTTAATCAACTCCTAGCTTTTAGTTGACTAGGTGTCTAATCTTAGGATTCTATTTTGCTCCTAAATAATGATTTCTATTATTTTAAATGCTCAACAAAAACAACTATTCATGAGCAAATGTCTAAACTATTTTTATGCATTTGCTAAGTAATAATCTAGAGTTATTCTCCTAAGTTTTTATGCAGTTTCATTTAACAATCAAACTCACTAGGATCACGGTGTCGCGTCGTTGGGCTCCTGGTTCCTTAATTTTTAATTCCCTGACATGGCACCACTCTGTCGGGTCCAATCATCCATGGTTTCCATTCCTTGGCATGGTACCACCTCGTTGGGTCCTTGCGTCCATTCTTTCTATTCTCGACAGGGTACCTCATCGTTGGGCCCTTCTGCCACCATATTTCCGTTTTGACTTGCTGGAACTCTTGTAGGGATTTTAGGAATCATTACCATCCATCCTCCGTCTACATGCTATCTAGGGACTAATGGCGCTGAGGAGTGAGTTCATTCTCACTGTGCACCCCTCAACTCGTACGTGACCAGCTCCGTCGTGGCCCACCTCGTACGCCCTCATGCATTCCTCTTGAGCAAGCGGATCAATGCTTATCTGCTCATGCGTGGTATTCTTGTCGGGAGTCGACATCGTTGTCGCTTCCCCTGTGTGTGATTTGTTAAATTTTCAGTATTAAATCACAATACTATAGGATCTTTGCTGAGAGAATAACATCTACAGTATATCAATGCATGACAATCATAATATGACAAGCATCACAAGCATCACAAGAATCAAAAGCATAGAGACAAGAGACACAGAGTTTCCGTGGGGAAAACCCTAAGGTGAAAAACCCCACAAACTTCCTCAGAGATAGAGAGAGCAATGGCTCAACCAAAATACAACCAAATAATACAGAGATAGTCTCCTAGCAGATGATCCTCCTCCTCCTCACTAGTGCGCCACTTTCCAGAGAGAGAGATAGATGCTTTTCCGAGTGAGTAAAATAGAGATCTCCTATCTCTATTTATACTCACCTTTTTTCCCAGTGACCTACTGGGGCCGACTTGTCTACTTGAGTACATCCTCATTATATTATATATTAATTAGGGCCGACCCCATAAGGTGGTCTAATAACCCATCGGCAAGTACACACACTTGCGACACTTGTCAATCCACATGACGACACTTCCTTATAGAGGAATAACACATCTCTTATAAGGGTACAATAAATATACATATAATATACTGATGAAATACATTCCAAAGTTACATATACATCAACACTCCCTCTTAACAAGGAAGGTATTTCTCGACACAGATCTGCTAGACAAGTCTTCTTCTCTGGATCATCGTCATCGATGCATCGTCATCATCATCGTCACTGCTGCTGCTATCTCATCCAATCTCTGTCTCTACTCGTCATAGGAAGTTCTACAGAGCCAGTCCTTTTTCATACTGGATGTAGGCCCACCACCTGCAGGTCTTCGTCATCACTGGCCATACTGTGGAATCCTCAGGACTTTTACGTGCGTCACAAAACCTCGAAAGAGCATTTGCCAGATGTCCCAGGGTACAGATTACATGCCGTAGGCAAAACCTCGAAAGACCATCTGCAAATCTCCCAGGGCACAAATTATATGTGACCTCACCACAAAACCTCGCAAGAGCATCCCAGGACTGATTACGAGCACACAGCTCAACCTATCGGATCTCCCAGGGCACAAATTACATGTGGTCATGGCAAAACCTCGCAAGAGCATCCTAGGACTGATTACGAGCACACAGCTCAACCTATCGGATCTCCCAGGGCACAAATTACATGCCATAGGACAAAACCTCGAAAGAGCATCTGCCAGATATCCCAGGGCACAAATTACATGCCATAGGCAAAACCTCGAAAGACTATCTGCAGATCTCCCAGGGCACAAATTATATGTCCTCCCAAGCAAAACCTCGAAAGAGCATTTGCCAGATGTCCCAGGGCACAAATTACATGCCATAGGCAAAACCTCGAAAGACCATCTGCAAATCTCCCAGGGCACAAATTACATGCTTATCTGCACAACCTGATCCACGGCCACAGAGTATCATCCTGATACTCACCATACATCATCCTGATGTATCCATGATCATCCTGATCATCATCACTGCAACGTCCTGCTGCATGTCATCTGGAGCAACATCCTGAAGCTCGTCATCTATGATCATCCTGATCATCACTGCAACATCCTGCTGCATGTCATCTGGAGCAACATCCTGAAGCTCGTCATCTATGATCATCCTGATCATCAATGCATCTACCTGATGCATACCAAGTATCTACCTGATACATATCATCATACATGATCCTCCTGATCATCAATGTATCCACCTGATACAAATACAAATACATGATACATATCACCATACATGATCCACCTGATCATACAATGTATCCACCTGATACATATACAGATACATGGTCCAAGCATCCAACATGATGCATAAACAATACATACACATGATCCAACTGATCATATCCAGCATCCAACATGATGCGTACATACATACATAAAATGATCCAACTGATCATATCCAGCATCCAACATGATGCATACATACATACATAAAATGATCCAACTGATCATATCAAGCAGAAACTAGAACATCATCCTGATGCTCATCATCCAACGCTTACATCCACAGCCATGTGAAGGATCCTCCTTCCAACATGCTTGGAATGGCTTCAGCAAATGTGTCCATCACTTCTTCCTCGAAGTGTCCTCGATCTGAAGAACGCCAAGCCTCTCTCTGAAGTACTCGAACTTCACCCTGGCTAGTGGCTTCGTCAACACATCTGCAATCTGCTCGTCCGTCGCAACATACAGGAGCTTCACAGCTCCTCTCTGCACCATATCCCTGATATAGTGATATTTGATCTCTATGTGTTTCGACCTGTCATGAAACACTGGGTTCTCGGACAGCTTCACACAACTCTGGTTATCACAGAAGATACCAGTAGCCTCCAACGGGAGATCAAATAACTCAGACAGTAGCTTTCGTAGCCATACTGCCTCACAACTAGCTGAACAGGCTGCAACATACTCTGCCTCAGCTGTACTCAGTGCTACACAGGACTGCTTCCTGCTAAACCAAGAGATCACTCCTGATCCCATACTGAAGCAACACCCAGATGTGCTCTTCCTATCTGCAGCACTGCCTGCCCAATCTGAATCAACATAACCCAGCAGGTTAAACTTTTGATTCGCCTCATATCTGAGCCCATAATCCATTGTACCCTTCAGGTACCTCAGAACATGCTTTACAGCAACCAGGTGAACACTCCTCGGATCCGTCAGGAACTGGCTCAATGTGTTCACAGCAAAACAAATATCTGGTCTCGTGTTCGTCAGATACATCAAGGACCCAATCATCTGACGATACATAGAAACATCAACTGGCTCAGATGAAGCATCACAGAGAAGCTTCAGATTCGATGCCATAGGTGTGGCCATGGCTTTGCAATCCATCATCCCAAATCTCTTCAGGATATCTACTGTGTACTTCCCTTGACCAAGGAAGATCCCACCTGCATTCTGCCACACCTCCATACCTAGGAAATAGTTCATCTTTCCCAAATCTTTCATATCGAATTCTGCTGCAAGCTTCCTCTTGGTATCTGCAATCATTCTGTCATCTCCTGTCACAAATAGGTCATCCACATATAGTAGTAGAATCACAGGATTCCCTTCCTCAACCTTGTAGTAAAGGTTGGAATCCGCTTTACTCTTGGTAAAGCCCAAACTAGATAGGAAACTGTCCATCCTACCATACCAGGTTCTGGGAGCTTGCTTCAAGCCATACAAGGCTTTCTTCAATCTGCATACATAAGAATCCCTATCATGTATTTCAAAGCCGAGTGGCTGTTCCACATATACTTCCTCTTCTACTACACCGTTCAGGAAAGCAGTCTTGACATCCATCTGGTGTATCTTCCATTTCATTGCTGCAGCCAGGGCAAGTACTGTTCTGATGGAAGTATATCTGGCTACAGGTGCAAAGGTTTCTTCATAGTCTATTCCTTCCTTCTGAGAGAAACCACGAGCTACGAATCTTGCTTTATATTTTTCCACACTGCCATCTGCAGCATGCTTGATTTTGTAGATCCACTTGGAAGTCACAACAGACTTCCCTTTAGGTCTTGGGACAACATCCCAAACATCATTCTTCATAATTGATTGGTATTCCTCAACCATAGCATCCTTCCATTCTTTCTTTTCTGCTGCCTCTTCATAACTGGAAGGCTCTTTGTTCATGATGTCACAGAGTAAAGCAACATAACTGGTGTGTGATCTGGTTCTCTTCTTTGCTCTGTGTTCTTCTTCTGGAATGCCAAATCTTTCTGCATCATGAATGAGCTCTCTAGCCCATACAGGTTTCCTCTTGTGAGAGTTATCCTCACGGGGTGGATCTACAGGTTCTTGTGGGTCTTCAAACTCACGAGCAGTTTCTGGAACTGCATCAGTCATCGTAGTGTCATCAAATCATAGGTTCTTGTGGGTCTTCAAACTCACGAGCAGTTTCCTTAGGTTCTTCATACACTTCGATAGGTGCCTTTCTTGATTTGATGAATGCTGAATTCTCATCAAATGTTACATCCCTGCTGACATCAATCTTTTTGAACCCTGGAAAATATATTCTGTAAGCCTTCGAGCTTTCACTATAACCCACGAAGATGCCCTTCTTTCCTGAAGGATCTAGTTTAGTCCTCTTCTCCTTTGGGACATGAGTGTATACTGGACAACCAAATATTCTGAGATGGCTGACTTCAGGTTTCTTACCAGAAAAGACTTCTTCTGGTGTCTTGTTGTCCAATATCTTGTGGGGTGTTCTATTCTGCACATATACAGCTGTTCTAGCTGCTTCTGCCCAAAGATGCATAGGAAGATCCTGGTCATGCAACATTTCCCTTGCTGCTTCCATGATAGTTCTGTTCTTCCTTTCTGCAACTCCATTCTGTTGAGGATTGTATGGAGCAGTCAACTCCCTCTTAATCCCTGAATCACTGCAAAGCTTCTTGAAGTCATTTGAGGTGAATTCTCCACCATTGTCAGATCTGAATGTTTTGATTTTCTTGTCAGTTTGATTCTCCATCAAGTTTTTGAATTCCTTGAATTTATCAAACACCTCATCTTTGCCCTTCAAGAAGTATACCCAAGTCTTCCTAGAGAAGTCATCAATAAATGATACATAGTAAACATACCCACTCAGGGAGCTAGATGACATAGGACCACATACATCTGAGTGGATGATTTCCAGAATGTCTTTTGCCTTGCTTTCACTGCTTGGGAAAGCCTTCTTAGTGTTCTTTCCTTTTGCACATCCTTTGCAAACACCTTCATGTTTGGTCTTGATTTCAGGAAGACCTTCTACTGCCTTGCTTGCAATTGGAAGTGCCCTATAGTGCATGTGAGCAAGTCTTCTGTGCCAAAGTTCACTTGGCTCCATGGATTCATGTACCATGGCATGTTCAGGTTGTCCCTTCAATTTATACAAGCCTCCCTCTTGCTCTCCAATCACTACTGCATCATCCATGGTCTTTCCCTTTGGCCACATTAGTACTTGGCCATCAACAAATGCAACCCTCATACCTTTTGCATCTAAAGCAGAGATGGAGAGTAAGTTTTTCTTGAGTCCAGGTACATAGAGGACTTCCTTCATCTTCAGAGATTTTCCAGAATCTAGGTTGTAAGAAGCTTCACCACTTCCTTTGATTGGATATTGATAATCATCCCCAAGTTTCACCTTATGGGGTGATTCATGTTCAGAAAGGTTCATAAAAGATTCCTTGAACCCAGTCATGTGTTTGGAAGCCCCACTATCAATCAACCAATCATTACAACCATGGGAGATGGTACCAGTGAGTGCAGAGATTAAAACATACTCTTCTTCACTTGATGAGTCATCATCACTACTGCTTTCTGCCTTAGCCTTCTTCTTTGGGGGTTCATCATCTTCGGCAGCATGAGCATGAAATCTTCTTTTGCTGCCCTTCTTCTTCTTACTGAAGCTGTTGTTGTCTTTCTTCTTCTTGGGATAATCTGAAGCAAAATGTCCCTTCTCATTGCAAGTGAAGTATCTGAGTTCTTTCTTATCTTTATGATAATGATGATGGTGAGAGAATCTTCTATTATGAGATGATTCCTTCTTGGATTTACTTCTTTTAGTGTGAGCTGCAAGAGCTTGATCTTCTCCTCCCATCTTTTCCTCACGAGCTATAAGTCTAGCTTCTTCTTGAGAACATTCTTCCCGAAGTCTACTGAAGGAGATCAACTTCTTCCTTGCACAAATTCCTTGGATAAAGGAATCCCATGACCTGGTTAGGCCATTTAGAGTGGTCATCACCACTTCACCATTCTCCACCATTTCCTCTACTGCTTCCAATTGTTCCTTGATCTGAGAGACTCTTGAAAAATAGGATTGAATGGTTTCTCCATTCTGAAACTTTACTGCTTTCAATTGGTTCCGCAGGGTCATCTTCCGATTTATGTTCTTTCCTTCAAATAACTTGGTCAAGGATTCAAACATCTCCTTGGGTGTCTTGAGAGAAGACACATGGGGTATGAGATGGTCTTTGATAGAATCAGCAATGATTCTCTTTGCCTTGACCAAGTTCTTCTTGTGCAATGCCTTGGCCTCTTCATCCTCTGGGATAGGGATGTCTTCTTTCACATATGAATCCAACTCATTCTCTTCCAGGATTAGCCCAATCCTATACTTCCAGGCTCGGAAGTTATCAGCCCCTTCAAGCTTATCCTCAAGCTTGGTGTGAAGAGACATCTTTAAGAGTACTTCAAATGGAAATAGAAAAGATTTAGAACTTACCACTTGAAGTGCTGAAAACTGGATCTGGTCCCGGATTAGGGTTTGTCAGTGAAACCCTAAAAATTCAAAATGTGAATTTCAAAATTCCGGAAGGATAGAAAGATGCGCCTTGGAGAGCTGATCAGCCTAGTACATTCAGAATTTGAGATCAGCAAAGTCTTGCCCTTCAAAATTGCCTTTTTGTCCTCCCGGGTTCACTGGGGAGAGCCCTGAATTAGGGTTTCAGTTTCCCGGAGATCTACCCAGCCAAAAATCTCGATCCAAAGCTCAAACCTTCGATTTTTGCAAGGAGCTTCCAGCTGTACCTTCAGTTTCCAGAAATTCCTATTTTTGTGGAAACCCTAATTTTTAGGGCCAAATCTGAAAATGCTCGGAACTGAATTCTGATTGGACAGATAGATGCGCCTTGATGAGTAGATCCAATCTACTATACTGAATTTCAAAAATCTGTGGAGAGAAACCCAATAAACAAGCAATACAAGCTTCCGTCACTGCAAAATGTCTTCTTCTCAGTTAAGCTCTGATACCATGTTAAATTTTCAGTATTAAATCACAATACTATAGGATCTTTGCTGAGAGAATAACATCTACAGTATATCAATGCATGACAATCATAATATGACAAGCATCACAAGCATCACAAGAATCAAAAGCATAGAGACAAGAGACACAGAGTTTCCGTGGGGAAAACCCTAAGGTGAAAAACCCCACAAACTTCCTCAGAGATAGAGAGAGCAATGGCTCAACCAAAATACAACCAAATAATACAGAGATAGTCTCCTAGCAGATGATCCTCCTCCTCCTCACTAGTGCGCCACTTTCCAGAGAGAGAGATAGATGCTTTTCCGAGTGAGTAAAATAGAGATCTCCTATCTCTATTTATACTCACCTTTTTGCCCAGTGACCTACTGGGGCCGACTTGTCTACTTGAGTACATCCTCATTATATTATATATTAATTAGGGCCGACCCCATAAGGTGGTCTAATAACCCATCGGCAAGTACACACACTTGCGACACTTGTCAATCCACATGACGACACTTCCTTATAGAGGAATAACACATCTCTTATAAGGGTACAATAAATATACATATAATATACTGATGAAATACATTCCGAAGTTACATATACATCAACATGATTTACCCGTACTCTACGATCCTTAATGTTCCTTTGTGTGTCCGTTGGTGAACCGTCTCACTTGTTTCTACACACACTTCTCACAACAAATTATTAGTAGCACTATTCTCAACAATCATCATCTGGTTTCTAACTCTAGTATTATTAAACATTTATGATTTATTTAAACTGCTCATTTATCTTATCCAATATACATTTCATCGCCAAATACATAATCACCATACAGCTAGTCGTTAAGCATTATCCATCAACATAATTTTCCATAGTCATAGCTAATCGTTTAACATATGCAATTATTCATTTACCTCAACAGTTCAGATACACATACTCAAAAAAATAAGGTCAAAAGGTTATTTAATTAAAGTTTCAATCAGTCGGGTCACTCAGCAAGTGCCCTCAATGTCTACACAAGTCTAGGGGCACTACATACACCCCTACTTATTTAGAACTTCGTCCCGAAGTTCAGAATAAAAATGGAAAACTACGACGCATCTCAGTTGCGTCCTCCCAAGTTGCAGAGCTTGGACTATAGCTGTCCCACTGCACTTTGACTTGATCAATCACACGGTGCCTAAGCTGCCGCGTTCGCTGGTCTAAAATCTGGATCGGTTCGGCCATCACGGCCCCGTCGTCCGTTATCTGCACATTTCTCAAGTCAATGATATGTGAAGTATCGGGAACATAGTGGCGCAATACATAAACATGAAAAACATTATGAATTCTACTTAATGATGACGGCAAGTCAAGACGATAGGCAACAAGTCCTATCCATTCAAAAATCCTAAAGGGTCCTACAAACCTAGGTGACAGCTTGGCTCCCTTTCCAAATTTTATAGAACTCTTCTGTGGTTTTACCCGTAGAAATACCCTATCCCCAATTTCGTAGTTACGATCAGTCCTTTGTGCATCCGCATAGCTCTTCTGGCGATCCTGTGCTTCCTTTAGTTGAGCACGAATCGTGACCATCTGGTCTTCCATCTCTTGTATTACCTCAGGACCAAGTAATGTCCTATCCTCTAGTATATCCCAACTTATGGGAGTCCTACAAGGTCTCCTATAGAGAAATTCAAAAGGAGCCATCTGAATAGAACTCTGATAACTGTTGTTGTATGCAAATTCTACCAAGGGTAGATATTCTTCCCACTTCTTCTGTTGATCCATTACATACATTCTTAGCATGTCCTCCAATACTTGGTTCACTCTTTCCATTTGTCCGTCCGTTTCAGGGTGGTAGGCGGTGCTAAAGTTAAGTTGAGTACCAAGAGCTTCTTGAAAGCTTGTCCAAAACCTTCCAGTAAATATTGATCCTCTATCAGAAATAATTTTCTTCGGAATTCCATGTAGTCTTACTACTTCATTAATGAAAACTCGGGCTATCTCCGGAGCTTGATACGTGTTCTTAATCGGCAGGAAATGCGCACTCTTGGTAAGAGTGTCAATGACCACAAAAATTGTGTCGTGTCTCATATTGGTTAAGGGCAACCCAACTATAAAATCCATAGAAATAACCTCCCATTTTGATTCTGGGATTGCATGTGGTTGTAGTAATCCGGCTGGGTGTCGATGTTCCGCCTTTACCATCTGGCATTCCATACACTTCGCCACAAAACTTACCACATCCCTCTTCATGCCATGCCAAAAGAACAAAGGTTTCAAATCTGCGTACATCTTTTTTATTCCAGGATGTGCTTTATAGACGGCTCGGTGAGCCTTAGACAGTATTAAACCTCGAATTTCTTCATTATCAGGGACATACATGCGACGGTTATACCGTAATAAACCGTCCATGTCCAAAGAGTACCCTTCAAACTTGGGTATCCTCATCTGTTCATTCTCCAACTCAGCTTTTACTTCATTATACCAAGTGTCCTTCTGTTGTAGTGTCAAGATCTTTTCTCTTAAGTTGGTCTTTAATGGTATGACAGAGAATATCCTAGGTCTACGACTAAGTGCATCTGCCACTTTGTTTAAGGTCCCTTTCACATAAGTTATGTCGAAGTCGTACTCACTGAGTACTTCCGACCATCTTCTCTGTCTTGCATTAAGGTCACTTTGGGTAAAGATGTGTTGTAACCCACAATGGTTAGTCTTTAATTCAAACTTTCTCCCTACCAGATAGTGTCTCCATAACTTCAAAGCATGCATCACCGCAGTCATCTCCATATCATGGGTTGCATAGTTCTCTTCATGCGGCCTAAGTCTTCTAGACGTGTACGCAATTACTCTCCCATCTTGCATCAATACACAACCAATACCATCCTTTGAAGCATCCGTGCATACCAGGAAATCTTTATCCATATCGGGAACTTTTAGGATTGGTGTCGTAGTCAGTAATTCTTTTAATTTAGCAAAGGCCTCTTCGCATTTATCTGTCCAAATGAAAGGACAGTTCTTCTTTTGCAATTCAGTAATAGGTCCCGCTACTCTAGAGAAGCCTTCCACAAAACGTCTATAATACTCGGCAAGCCCCATAAAGCTTCGTACCTCATGTACGTTTGTGGGTGCCGGCCAATCCCAAATGGCTTCAATCTTGGTTGGATCTACAGCTATCCCTTCGCCAGATATGATGCGTCCAAGATAATGAATCTCCTTCTGGAAGAACGAACACTTTGATAATTTTCCATAAAGGTGATTGTCTCTCAAACATTTTAGGACTATCCTCAGGTGTTCCTCATGTTCGTCCAGTGTTCTTGAATAAATCGGAATGTCGTCTAAGAACACCTGTACAAACTTGTCAAGGTGTTGTCGAAACACACCGTTCATCAGGTTCATAAATACACTGGGTGTATTTGTTAAGCCGAAAGGTACTACGACAAATTCGTAGTGTCCAAATCTAGTTTTAAATGGTGTCTTGGGGATATCTTCATCCTTGATCCTCAACTGGTGGTATCCCGACCTTAGGTCGATTTTTGATAATACCGTCACACCCTTCATCTGGTCAAAGAGGTCATCTATTCTGGGTAGGGGATATTGATTTCTTACGGTCGCCTTGTTCAATTGACAGTAGTCAATGCACAAGCGCCAAGACCCATCCTTCTTCTTCACAAAAATAACAGGTGCTCCCCAAGGAGACACGCTAGGTCTGATCAGTCCTAAATCTAATAACTCTTGTAGTTGAATTTGCAATTCCTTCAATTCTGGTACAGACATTCGGTAAGGAATCCTAGCTATGGGCTCGGTTCCAGGTTTTAGTTCTATGGTTAAATCCAGTTCACGCTGTGGCGGTAACCCGAGTAATGCGTTAGGAAACACATCCATGAATTCTGAGAACAAGGGGTGATTAATTACTTCTACCTTATCTCCTTCCTTGTTCAATGCAATTACTGCATACAATTGACACCCTTTTCTCATGCTCTTCTTCAGCTGCATAGTCGATATCATTCTCAAGGAAACTTTCTTTTTCTTCCCAGTTAACATCCTCTTGTAACCTTCATCATCGATGAAAGTTAGTTCCTTACTTTGGCAATCCATCACTGCGGAGTGTGCTTCTAGCCAATCCATCACCAGGATTAGATCGTATGTACCCAATTCCGTAACATAAAAGGATATTCTAGAAGAACATACTCCTAGGTCGACTTCACAGTTCTCTACCTTAAGACTCACACTCTGGACACCACCGGATGCCATCTTGACAGTGTCAAAATCATCTTGACTTATTGCCATCATTTTATTATTTTCTACAACTTTTAAGGAAATAAAACTTTTAGTAGCTCCAGGGTCTATAAGCAAGGAAAATACATTACCATGTATCTTACCAGTAGTCTCGAGGACGGTGGACTGATGTTCATCTTGGTGGTCGTTGATGGCAGTGTGTATACGATGCGCTCGTCCTAAGTCGGCTGCGGTAGTTTGTCGCGGTGCTTGGGCTCTTTGGTTTCCCCGGTCCTGCTGAGAACATTCGCTTTGGAAGTGTGGTCCTCCACACCTCCAACATCCTGCTTTGGGCCCTCTTGTATTGTTTCTAGCAGGTGCATCATTTCTTCTTGGTCCAAACTGCACCGGTTTTGCAAAAGGCTTTGCATGATCATTCTGTGGTGGCGGTCGGTATGGTGTTTTGTCATCTCTGTTGGACCCTCCATTGAAAGGTCTCCTTCCAAAATTCTTATTCCCATACTGATGTTTGGGTGCATACGAAGGTTGACTTCCTCGGTCTGTACTCGTAAAGTTCTTATTCTGCAGCATCCTGCCGAGAAGCTCTTCTTCCGCTACGAGGGCCTTCTGGACCGCATCGTGCAAAGTAGAAGGTGTCAAAATACGAACCTTGTCCCGTATGACTGGGTTTAATCCGTAGATGAACTTATTGACTTTTAATTTATTCGTGGAAACATGGGGTGCATACCTTAGTAACTCCATGAAACGGATTTCGTACTCTTGTACTGTCCGTAGTCCTTGCTTTAGTGCATGGAAATCATTCAGCTGTCGCTCAATGAATTCATCTGATAGGTAATGCTGACGGAAATGTTCATCAAACAATTCCCAAGATATCTCGTCAAGCTCTAGACCTAGCTGAGGTCGCAAGGTCTTCCACCAAAGAAGGGCTTCCCCCTTCAGTTGTAGAATCGCCATCCGTACCTTCATGTTAGACGTGTAGTCTCTCAAAGAAAAACACATGGCCATGTTTTCTATCCATGCCTCCGCGGCAGTCCCCTCAGTGGAACCCCAAAATTCAGGAAACTTCACCTTTTCTAACTCTCGGTGTATGTTGACCAGAGGTGGCGCGTGTGGTACTGCGGTGACTTGAGAACCAACGTTATCGCGGTCAAGTCGTGTCATCAATGCTTCTGTCATTCTGTGGCAGTTCCTCATCATTGTCATGACCTTGTCCGCAGGTAGGTTAATGGTTTCCTCAGCTCTCGGAGGGTTATCCACAGGGGCTGTTGGGGTTGACGGGCGTGCAGCTCGTCCTCATCCCCTTCCGGCTCTACCTTGGTGAGTTCTTCGATCCATGTTGAAGTTTGTTCAGATGTAAAATAAAATTTATTAATCAACTAAACATCATAAACTATTTCGCGCGGAATTGTCTAGGTCCGAACTAAGTTCGACCTTGCTCTGATACCAAATGTAACGCTCATCAAGGTAAGATTTTTTTTTTTTTTTAGGAAAGAATATCTCGTCTAGAATAGCGCTTAGAATTCTGATCTATCATCAACACATCTTCGAGTAAAAACGCTTACCTAACTAATTAAAGTTGTCAGGTTCATAAATCAAATTCTGTTTTCACTTATTTTACAATAGCATATGATTTTAAAAAGATATTCAAAAATATTATTCTTCCACTAAGTGCACTTACTAAATAATGAACTTTAACTCATGCAGTCTTCTCAATTAATTATAGTTGCAAGGGATATAATATTAAAAGGATATTAATCTTCCACTAAAGTACACTTACTAAATAATGAAATTTAACTCATGCAGTCTTCTCAATTAATTATAGTTGCAAGGGATATAATATTAAAAGGATATTAATCTTCCACTAAAGTACACTTACTAAATAATGAACTTTAACTCATGCAGTATTCTCAATTAATTATAGAACCTTGCCCTTACCTTTTACTCTTACCAACCTACCTACCCCTACTTTGTACTTTCTTTATACTCTTAGTTTTCCTACTCTTAGCTTATCATTCAGACTCAATTAATTATAGTTGCAAGGAATATAATATTAAAAGGATTTCTCAATCCTATGAAAACCATGTAATTATGTCAAAATGTAAATAAAGTTATGTCTATATATTATCTTCCTACTATGACAAGTAATAGCCTTTTAGACAGGAATAACCAATATTGAAAAATTTATAGTCTCCTAGCCTAACATGTGGATAGGGCCTAAGCATTCATGCATCTTGATCTATCACATGATATTTTCTTAAATAAAAGAAAAGCATATATACAACAATGCATTACTCAAATTTTCTCTATGTCTATCACCTTCAATATGAATGTGAGGTATGAACAATTTAAATACACAATCAAGAGCCATGCTGTCAATATTAAATTCTTGTTAAACTGGCGTGGTGATTATCATTATGGATTTCTACAAGTGAGAACAATACTCCATAAAGCCTACATCAAGCTTAGAAGTGACAGGTTTAACCAAGTATGTTTTTGACTATCGTTTAATTTAAATATACATTGCAGGTGTAACAATTATATTAATAATTACTAAATGTGATCCATGTATCTAGAATATAGCCGACTATTGAATGACTTCAAGATGATGGAGTTGCATTCAGAGTTTTAAATAAGGCAGGGGTAGATAGCTTGTAAACCACTTCTTAACCATAAATATAATATTAAAAGGATTTCACAACAATTATCAATGAAATTTAATGTAATACAGCAGCATTAACTTTGGGGAATGGCGCATGAAAGCGTGAGTACATAAGGAATTCAATGATAAAAATTCTGGAGAATAGAATGCATAGTGATAATAAGAAACACTGTCACAACGGCTAACTAAATTTTAATCACAGCACATAAAAAAAATTCATCGAAGTGGAGTTATCGAACTACTAAACCTCAAGTGGTGGGATTGGCTTGTTTAACCACCGTAAACCTCTTCTCCAACATCGCGTGTCATTCTATATTCGAGTCGACTGTAGGTGTGGGTTTTGACCAGATGCCAAATGCCCAAGAACTGGACACGAGTCTTATGTCTACCCATGGCTCGATTACTCATCAATTTATGTTCTGAGGGTCGTGTAATAAGGAACCTAACCGGAAGCTTAGCGTAGTGGATAATCACTACTTGCTTCATTTTTGAATAGTACTTATTGAATTACATATACCACGACTAAAATTTTCAGAGAGAAAAAAAAAATCACGGTGGCTTAGAACGAGGATAAAATGGGCAAAAGCAATGGGTCGGCTCAGCGAACTGGAGTTTAAATAAAACAAAATAGTGATAGAACTGATGTATAACGAAGTCGACTGCAACTTTCATACACCCCAGAGGTTCATTTCATTGACGGATATCTACCATTGGAATGCAGAATCCTTCGAAGCACCCGATCTAAAATTCAAACCCTACATAAATAATCGTAACTCATATCTTAAATCGATCTCCACTCACAGGTCTCGGTGGATCCACTTTAAGGATGGATCATCTGCATTGAAATCGCAGAGCCCACCTAAACCTTGCACATTTAAAGGAAATAACAATATCGAATCTAAAAGATGATTGACCGCTTCTTAATTTCCATCTCTAAATCGAATATTGCAGATTCGACAGAGGTGAAGTATGGATCAGGAACACAAACAGAGATCCAATTTCTGGAATGGATCAACATGGGTTTTAAAGGAGCAGATTACCAATCCATTTAATCGATCTGGAAATTCCAATAAGAACTGGTTCGACACAGACTTTTAAGAACAATTTGCAAATCTTCTTACAAGATCTGGGAACGCCAACCCTAATCGAAAATAGGCACACAGTAAAATTTTAATTATCAAATCTCAGACATATCACAGATCCACAATCATCAATCCAAATAGAGGTACATAAATCATAAAATGAAACCTGGAATTGCCATCTCCCAGATCGATGATACTTCCATCTCTAAATCGAATATTGCAGATTCGACAAAGGTGAAGTATCGATAAGGAAAACAGACATTAAATAGGAATCCAAATTCTGGAATGGGTCAACACGGGTTTTAAAAGAGCAGATCTGACGAGAAGTAATGCATAAACACGATCTGAAACTGGAGGTAATCTCTAATACAACAAGACAGTAATGCTTTCAGGAATTTAGAGCAGATCTTTGCGATAGCTAGGCTACAATATAATATGGAGTTTAAATAGCTCTAGGAACAACATTACAGTAATATCAACCATGAAACTTGATTGTTCATAGGTATTACTTGTTAGAAATCAATCCGATTAACCCGAGATATTAACTCTCTTTTCATAAAATAATTTGAGGTGAATGATGCTTACCCAAACAACGTAAATCGAAAGATAAAACCAGAGATTAATTATTTTCGGTAATAGGATGAATACGCAGATCTGTTTGTAAAAGAAACATATTCCAGACTTTATTGCGATTCTGGACCCATAATATCTAAATAGCAGAAATATAATTGAAATAATATAAACAGCAAGAATTTGTAATGAATACGCATATCTCTTTGTAAAAGAAACATATTCCAGACTTTATTGCGATTATGGACCCATAATATCTAAAACAGCAGAAATATAATTGAAATAATATAAACAACAATAACCTGTAGTGATGGTAGCTCTGGTCGAAAGATAGAATTTCTGGTTTGCCGCAGCTCTGCTTCTACAGTCGTCCGGCACAGTCACCAATGGACACCTCGGTTAACCTCCCAACCTTTTCGAGAGTACTCTCCTTCCTCTCGAACCCCTGAGCAGTTCGGGTCATAGAGTTCACACACACAATCTCAGAAATCCATCTTGGGATTCCCCTTCCCACCAGGATTTCTTAGCCAAACCTTTAGATAGTAGCAAGTCTTTGAGGCATTCGAAAATTACGACAATCGTCCAAATTATGGGCCCCTTACCCATTCCCTAAGCCTTCCTTATAAAGGAAAATCTCCTGCGACACATGTCACTTCATGCATAATTAAATATTTTTAATTAATTATTTAATTAAAACACTCACCCATCCAAGTGTCAGTTTCTCTGGGAAGTGCACCTACATCCCTAAGTTTGCTCTAGTTTGTCCCCCAGATATTTTAATCAACTCCTAGCTTTTAGTTGACTAGGTGTCTAATCTTAGGATTCTATTTTGCTCCTAAATAATGATTTCTATTATTTTAAATGCTCAACAAAAACAACTATTCATGAGAAAATGTCTAAACTATTTTTATGCATTTGCTAAGTAATAATCTAGAGTTATTCTCCTAAGTTTTTATGCAGTTTCATTTAACAATCAAACTCACTAGGATCACGGTGCCGCGTCGTTGGGCTCCTGGTTCCTTAATTTTTAATTCCCTGACATGGCACCACTCCGTCGGGTCCAATCATCCATGGTTTCCATTCCTTGGCATGGTACCACCTCGTTGGGTCCTTGCGTCCATTCTTTCTATTCTCGACAGGGTACCTCATCGTTGGGCCCTTCTGCCACCATATTTCCGTTTTGACTTGCTGGAACTCTTGTAGGGATTTTAGGAATCATTACCATCCATCCTCCGTCTACATGCTATCTAGGGACTAATGGCGCTGAGGAGTGAGTTCATTCTCACTGCGCACCCCTCAACTCGTACGTGACCAGCTCCGTCGTGGCCCACCTCGTACGCCCTCACGCATTCCTCTTGAGCAAGCGGATCAATGCTTATCTGCTCATGCGTGGTATTCTTGTCGGGAGTCGACATCGTTGTCGCTTCCCCTGTGTGTTATTTACCCGTACTCTACGATCCTTAATGTTCCTTTGTGTGTCCGTTGGTGAACCGTCTCACTTGTTTCTACACACACTTCTCACAACAAATTATTAGTAGCACTATTCTCAACAATCATCATCTGGTTTCTAACTCTAGTATTGTTAAACATTTATGATTTATTTAAACTGCTCATTTATCTTATCCAATATACATTTCATCGCCAAATACATAATCACCATACAGCTAGTCGTTAAGCATTATCCATCAACATAATTTTCCATAGTCATAGCTAATCATTTAACATATGCAATTATTCATTTACCTCAACAGTTCAGATACACATACTCAAAAAAATAAGGTCAAAAGGTTATTTAATTAAAGTTTCAATCAACCGGGTCACTCAGCAGGTGCCCTCAATGTCTACACAAGTCTAGGGGCACTACAAGTAGAATCCATATTACATATTGAGTTCCGAATACCTACACTCTAATCAGTTGTGGATTTGATACCTTATACTCTGACTCTCAAACAACGGTTTTTTATTTTGGAACACCTCGATGAAGATATAAGGGGCTCACTCCAATAGAATGATTCCATGAAGTTGCGCTCAAAATCGTACTATGACCGCCAAGTCCATCCTCGCATCTTTGATAAGGGAAACTTTGTCCTTGTCTTCAACGTCAAAAAGGACACCAAACATGGACTCGGAAAATTTGTATCTAAATGGATAGGACCATACGTCGTCAAGTAATTCCTACCCAAAGGAGAATATATCTTAACAAACTCTGAAGGCATAGCCCTCAATAGCCCTGTCAATGGGTTGTACCTAGAACATTTGTATCCATGATTCACGTGCAGTCCACAGGTGCGATATATTGTTTATTATTCTTCATGTACTATCAATACCTTTGTCATGATCCTTATTACAGTTGGGTATTGGAACTATGTGTGCAAGAGAATGAACAAGAAACCGAGACTCAACCCTTTCAGCAATGACGTAATACTTGTATCACAAGTATCATTCTGACACTAGCATATAGACAATGTTTTCCCCTAATGACATTGCATTTACCAATATCCCTGATGATAACCATAGGGTCCTAATTCCCAGTAATTATGTGCCATCAATATCGTTATTGGAGACATCATGTTTCCACCATGGGTGTACGCACCATTGCATCCATGTCATACTTTGGAACCCATTACGTCAAACCCCCACAAGTCCAAGGAATTTTCCCTAGCTTGGAAAGATCAACACATAATTCATCATTTTATAGTTGCACATTTACTCCCCCACCTTCAGTGGTATATGCCATAAGATTCCTTGACACATGTTATGATCAAGAATCACAGTTCGATGGACTCATACCTCCATGAGAAATATACCATCTACACCCTTTCTCATATCATCACCTCCATGGAGACAGCAATGGGAGCCCCAACCTCCAAAGCAACCAATTCTATTCAAGTATTACCACAGGAACACTCTACATAGCATTGACTAATGGGGCACCCATCTTCGTGTCTATAAATACCCTCACATCATCATGGAAAAGGTTCCCTGACCCACTCAAAACCATGGTAACTTCACCCATCATCAAATTTATTCCCTAATTCACCCAAAACCATAGGAATCCCACCCATCATCAAATTGGTCCCATGGCACACTCAAAACCATGGGGACCCCGCCAATTATTCTTTGTGTTAAAAACGTTCCCCGATCCACTCAAATCCATGGAAACATCACTATTCTTTTGGCAGTAACCCTTGGCCACCTTTGATCAATGTCGTTGAGTCTCCATATTCCCAACATTGTGATATTTGTTAGTCACAATCACCCTCAGTGTTGTGTCTCCAACAATTACCTTAATCTGCAGTTTGTTTCCCTCTGTTACACTTGGTCTCATTATTTTAAGAATACTACCTGTTACTCCCCAAGTAGACATCGATCAAAGTAATTTATCATCCCCACGCTTATCATCCATTCTTGTGTCAGGTCTATCAATCTTACAATGGTTACAAAATTATATTGGTTCTCACAATAAGACCCTCGTCTTATCATGTACTTCAGTTATCATCGACACCAAATCACCATATTCTGAGAGTTGTAGTAGTTGAAGTTGTACCTTGGGGTCCCTTTCCATCATTATAAGGGATCGCCTCGAACTTAGTAGGGAGACTCATCAATGCTCCATAACTTAGTGGTCTCTCTTATGGTTGACGCCAACACATCTATCGCATTAGGGAGAGTCGTATGTTTTGAAGGTAGCAGTGTTCACATTTAGAAATCATGGTAGTAGTAGTATAGGTAGTTTCTCCATCCAACAATTAATTCACAAGTATTCTGGTCACCCCAGTGGGCTTATCATGATCATCGATTGTTTCAATTATTCAACACTAGTAGCATCATTTCCAAGTTCATTTGCTCCCATATGGATTGAATCCATATCCATCCATATAGTAGAAGTATTATGATTTGACCCCTTGGTCTCCTCTTATTGTAGTCATCTTGACATATTTTCACGAGCATGGCTATGCCACCTTGTTTGTATAAAACACCATTATTTGTTATAGATTCACCAGTATTTACCAACAATCTTCCCCCAATGAAACATTTTGTCCACACTCACTTGATAACTTTCAAGAACATGAGAGAACACAAAATAAACGATGATGCATTATCAAATATACAGTACCCTCCTAACCTCAGACATCAGGGGGCAACTGTTAACACCTAAATTTTACACACATGTGACATTTTGGCTAATCTTTCAATAATGCATCATCAACATACAAAATTGTTAGATTTTGAGCATTAATTCAACATACTCTAGGATCTTTACTGACATAATAACATGTACAGCATATCAAGCATATCAAGCATGTATCAATCATATCAAGCAATCACATAAGACAATGGACACATAGAGTTTCACTGGGGAAAACCATAAAGGTGAAACACCCCACAACTTCCTCAGAGATAGAAAGAGAAATGATACAACCAAAGTACAAGAGATAGTATTCTACTAGCCGGTGCTCCTCCTCCTCAATTAGTGCGCCACTTTTCGAGTAGTGTAGATGTCAATAATGAGATGATCAAATAGAGAGATCCCGCTCTCTATTTATACTTGTCGTGAGTTTCCTAATAAACCAGTGGGGCCGACTTGTCTAACTCAGTCTAATAACCCATGGTTACATTAATCCGAGCCGACCCCTTACTAGGTGGTCTAATAACCCATTAGCAAGTTACAACACTTGCGACACTTGTCAATACAAATGATGACACTTCTGTATAGAGGAATAATACATCTCTATAGGAGTACAATAAATACATAGATGAAGTACATTTCGAAGTTACATATACATCAACAAAAATGCATCCCATCAAAGACATCCTCATTAGATCCAGCAAACACCATGAGTCCAAAATGCCAAAAAACAGTCAAAAGAGGAGGTAGCCTGGTTACATCCATGTTGTCCCGTGCTACTACGCGTGTTATCAATTATATGCCCGCACTAGCCTAGCGTGGATTTTCCTTTGACATCCATGTGACTATAAAAAATGGCGGGCTCTCAACCACTAGTTGTGCATTGATGGCTCATGAAGGCTCCCTCACCAACTGAAATTCTAATTTGGCTCTTCGAGTATTAAATAGCCCCCTTTGTGTACTTTGCAGCTACTTCATGAGGTGATGGGGATCACTCTTGGAACTAGATGTTTCTTGGCCACCTCTTGGCCTATAAAAGGAATCTATGGGCATGCATCTAAGTACAAAAATTTAGAGCAAGGTTATACTACTTGAATTGTGTTGGAACTACTTCCATCTATTCCCACACCTATTAGCATCACCCAAGATCCCTTGCCACCTTCCTCAAAGGGGAATTTTTTCTCCAATTTGTTCTTCAATTTATTTAGCATTTAGTGTGGACAAAAAGGACCTCCCTAAAGTCAATTGTTGGCTTCCCTTGAATCCTACACCTCCTATGTGACACTACATTCAACAAGCTTGACCATAGGGCAATCTAAATTGGTTCTAGCATTTGCTTCTTGTCATGATTTGCATATTCTCACTCCCTTTGATTTGTTTCAAGTTATTTTTTTATTTTGTTTTGTTTTGCTAACAATAGCTTGTAGGATCAATTTGGGTTCATTCACATTTTCTTCAGTGACAGAATATTGGGCCTTGATGACAACCTCAAAAGATTTAAACCACGAAGTGGGAATGGTTGCACACCTTTGTGCGAATTTTTCCACAACACTTGTCCTCATATTTCATCTCCCATATAGATTTTTGATTCCGTCGAAAATGGGAAAATTTTTGAAAGAATTTGGTGTTTTTATCCCTTGTTGAAATCCTCAATAATCTACTCTTCATTCTTGTTAAGATTTAATATGCTAAGACAGAAAATAGCAGCATTACATTCCATTTCACAATAATAGCATATACAGGATCACTAAAGAAACAACAAGCACAACATAAACACAAGAGACACAGATTTATCCTGGGAAACCCTCATGGGGTAGAAAACCCAACAAAGCTTCCTCAATATAGATGACCAACAAATACAAAAGATGTAACCCTAACCATAAGCTCCTCCTTCTCCATAGCAGACCTCTCTCTCATAAGTGCGCCACTCTCAAGTGAGTGAGTGTGTGTAAAATGAGGAATACACCTCCTCTATTTATACACTACTCCGACTTGTCTTTTACACAAATCATGTAGGCTCGTATTTAACCAATGGGTTAAATACCCCACTACAACTGACTGGGCAGACCCCTCTAGGGTGGTCTAATAACCCTTTGACCCACATAACACATACAGGGCCGACCCCCACTAGGGAAGTCTAATAGCCCAATTTACCACATTCCGACGGAGGAATAAACATCTCCGGATAAACAATAAGATCTTCACGGAGGAATGAATCATCTCCGGAATAATAGAGTACAAATATAATATTCTTTGAAGTTACAATATCTCAACACTCCCCCTTAATGAGAAGGATATTATAACAGCATCTGCACGAGCAAGGAGTCATCAACATCATACATGATACATCTATAAATCATTGGAAGCTTTCTCAACATCATCAATAACTCAAGCAGTTACTGGAACATCAACATCTTCAGTACTGAGTCTTTATCTTCTGCAACACTCGAGCAGCTACAACAACATCAACATCTGGATCCTCACGATCATCAGCATCATCATCATACGATAATCATCATCGGGATCATCTCGATCTACAGCATCTGGATCATAACGATCTACAGCATCTAGATCATCTCGATCTACAGCATCTAGATCATCTCGATCTACAGCATCTAGATCATCTCGATCTATAGCATCTGGATAATCACGATCTACAACATCTAGATCATCTCGATCTACAGCATCTGGATCATCTCGATCTACAACATCTAGATCATCTCGATCTACAGCATCTGGATCATCTCGATCTACAGCATCTGGATCATCTCGATCTACAACATCTAGATCATCTCGATCTACAGCATTTGGATAATCTCGATCTACAGCATCTGGATCATCTCGATCTACAGCATCTGGATCATCTCGATCTATAACATCTGGATCATCTCGATCTACAGCATCTGGATCATCTCACGATCATCAGCATCGTCATCACACGATCATCAACATCGTCATCACACGATCGTCAGCATCGTCATCACACGATCATCAGCATCATCATCACACGATCGTCAGCATCGTCATCACACGATCATCAGCATCGTCTGCAATACACACGATCATATTATAGGATGATCAATCCTACTCTCTTTAGGACATAGGTCCATGGATGATACAATCCAGATTAAGTTCCAGGATGATCAGTCCTTATCACTTTAAGACAAGTCTCATGTCTAGGGACGATGCAATCCCATCATGTACATTTTGAACCCAGTTCATGGACGATGTAGTCCTCACACGTACCTTTAAGACAAGTCTCATGTCTAGGGATGATGCAATCCCATCATGTACATTTTGAACCCAGTTCATGGACGATGCATTCCTCACACGTACCTTTAAGACAAGTCTCATGTCTAGGGATGATGCAATCCCAACATGTACATTTTGAACCCAGTTCATGGACGATGCAGTCCTCACACGTACCTTTAAGACAAGTCTCTTGTCTAGGGATGATGCAATCCCATCACGTACATTTTGAACCCAGTTCATGGACGATGCAGTCCTCACACGTACCTTTAAGACAAGTATCATGTCTAGGGATGATGCAATCCCATCACGTACATTTTGAACCTAGTTCAGGGATGATGTAGTCCTATCTTCAATTTTCGGAGACATCAGTCTATGGCTCAATTCTGGGACCGAGGTCCAGGGAAGATGCAATCCCCTACCTGTTAATTCAGGACTTCATTCTCGGAGACATCATGTCTACGGCTCTCTTTTAGGACTGAAGTCCAGGGATGATCCAATCCTCACATGTCCACCAAGGACTTCATTCTCGAAGACATATGCCTACGGCTCTCTTTAGAACATATGTTCAAGGATGATGCAATCCTTCTTCTTTCTCGGAGACATCTATCTACGGCTCTCTTCAGAACATATGTTCAAGGATGATGCAATCCTTCTTCTTTCTCGGAGACATCTGTCTACGACTCACTTTAGAACGTGTGTTCAAGGATGATGCAATCCTCACATGTATCCTCACTGATACAGGTACAAGTATCGTCAACTATACAAGTACATTAATCAATACATGTATCATCAAAAGTATGTATTCTCACCAATACGTCTATCATCAAAACATGTATTCTAGTATGTATTCTCACTAATACATCTATCATCAAAAGCATGTATTCTCACCAATACATCTATCATCAAAAGCATGTATTCTCACCAATACATCTATCATCAAAAGCATATATATTCTATCTATCATCAAAAAGCATGTATTCTAAGTATAAGAGTCCTAAATCTAAATATTTCTAAGTATACAGGTGTAGTAAACAAGTATCCTCATCATCGACCTTGCTGTCGATGAGACAAACTCATCATCAGTGATTATACTACTCCCCCTTTCGAGGAGGGTCTTTTTGAACTACACTGAGCTTGTCTCAGAAGTATTCAAATTTCACTCGAGACAGAGGTTTGGTCAAGATATCAGCAATTTGATCCTTAGTGCTCACATACTCAAGCTTGATAGCTCCTCTCTGCACCATATCTCGTATATAAAAGTATCGGATCTCTATGTGTTTTGACTTGTCATGGAATACAGGATTTTCTGTCATCTTAATGCAGCTTTGATTATCACACATAATCACAGTGGGATCCATTTCTAAGTCAAACACTCCAGATAATAGCTTTTGAAGCCACACTACTTCACAGCTAGCAGAGCAGGCAACTATATATTCTGCTTCAGCAGTACTGAGAGCCACACTAGATTGTTTCTTGTTGAACCATGAGATCATGGCAAATCCAAGACCATAACATCCACCTGAAGTACTCTTTCTGTCTGAGACACTTCCTTCCCAATCAGAATCTGAGTAACCATGTAATCGTAGTTCATGACCTCCAATATAATATAGACCAAAATCTAATGTACCTTTTAGGTACCTCATTACATGCTTTGCAGCTATTAAGTGAGCCTTTCTAGCTTCTACTAGATACTGACTTAGGGTATTTACAGCAAAGCATATATCTGGCCTAGTATTTGTTAAATACATCAATGACCCAATGATTTGTCTATATAGAGTTAGGTCCACTAATTCCGATGAGTCATTAACTAATAACTTCAAGTTGGAGTCCATGGGAGTGGTCATGGCTTTACACTCCAACATATCAAATCTTTTTAGAATCTCCACAGCATACTTACCTTGATTTAGAAAGATTCCTTTTGGTTCTTGCCATACTCCTAGACCTAAGAAGTAGTGCATTAATTTGAGATCTTTCATCTCGAATTCTGAAGAAAGCTTCTTCTTGCTTTCAATAATTTGTTTCTCATTTCCGATTAGAAATAGATCATCTACATATAACAACAGTATAATTGGTTCATCATCCATCACTTTGAGATAAAGATTGGGGTCAGCTTTACTCTTGGTAAAGCCCATGCTTATTAAGAAGTTGTCAATTCTCATTCATTCACACTCTGCATTGAGTGATCTTTTGCATATCTATGTGTGCCATCTCTCGTCAGATGGGTCTACTGATATGAGCCTCAATATCATTCGAACTCTGTGGTGAGTTCCTTCTTGCATCCATGTCATCTGTGTATAGAAACCATATTCAACCTTGTAGCAAAGGTTGATATCCACATCACCCATGGTGATCATTAACCTCATCAATTGATTATCGATCCTGGGAACCCATACAAAACCTGATTCACACTTCTTCTTTAATTACACCATTAAGAGAATGGTCTTATATAGCCACTTGGAGCAAACATCTCATCATGATTCTCTTCCTCTTTCTAAGAGAATCTTCTAGCCACAAGCCTTCTATAGTGTGTTTGATTTGTAAATATTTTTGTTGAACATCCATCGCTTGTTCAATGTTCATCATTCATCGTGATCTTTCCTACAAATCAAAATTAAGTACATAATTAGTAATACTTCATAATCATCAAATCATATTGACATGATAACCTATTATGCATACAGATATCATTTACATAGTTATGCAACTATTTTGACCAATACTTTGGCACAGCACTTTCCCATATCCTATATGCATACAGTGGCTATCTAGATGCCTTCCATCTCTACCAGAACATACTATCGAGAGTGTGCACAACTCTCAGCATGTCAGCAAAGAGGTTTCATTCTAGACAAGCAACAATGGAATGTTTGTCCAACTTACCAATCATATGCATATTAGTAGTATACTGTTCAATGCTCTATGAATGTTTACACTCAGCATGATATATTCTAGGAATACAAATATGCATACAAGCAATATCATTTACTATTTCAAATAACAACTCAAATACTTATCTTTTATGTTTGTGTGGTTTCCTCTCGCTTGATCTTCTATATGTCTTTTGAACTTCTATTCATTCTGTACCACTGTGCATGCTCAAGTGTGCACTAGTGTCATCATCATGATCTCATACACAAACATACATTCATTAGTATATTCTCAATATTATCAAAACATTCTAATTTTAAATAATCTTGAATATGTATAGTCATGATCATTAGTATTCAAGGTTTCAAGGAAGTCTTATTTTACTCATGCATATTCTTGTTTGATCATAGTACTTTTCTGATTAATTAAATAATCAAGATAAGAGACATAATATGCATAAACCCTTGATTACTAACTTTATGAATAAGCATAACCAATCATACCAAGTATACTTATATAAGGGATCCTAACACAAGGTAAGATTCTAACTTGTCATAGGAAAACATACTTGGATTAGTATACATGCTTAGTTATGTACAACACACCTAAACAATCTCTTCAATGATTTAGAGATCCTGAGCTAGAACCTACATGTCTCATAGGTTAAGCATAATATAACAAAGTCATACATACCTCGTAAGTAGAACAAATATTATGGATGAGTCTTTGTCTTCATGTTGTCATGGTCATGGAACTTGATTTGTATTTCGTGATGTACCTGTATCTTGTTAGCACACAACATCAACCTCACACAACACCATAATGCATTAGTACAATCATATAGCCCTAATCAATGAATGTCTTCGATCATTCACATGCATTCATACTGTTACTAAGGTGATAAGACAATTCTAACATTAATCAAGATTGTACTAATAAATAATATGAAGACAAACACATTATGAATTTAATCAGGAATCAGATTTCAAGACATACCTGAACTTCCTTAAGTCATACCAGTCGAGACTTCTTGTAGTCTTCTTATGTAAGGCCTTAGCCTCAACTCCCCCTGAAACTTGATCTGGAGCTTGATTAGAGTTTGCTAGAGAAACCCTAAAAATTCAATCTTTGACTTTCACACTTCTGAATGGATGGCAGGATGTGTCTTGCTGAGCTGATCAAACTAGCATACTTCAATTTTGAAATCTCCAAAATTTGACCCCTCAAAATTGCCTTCGAAACTTCTGGATCTTCCAGACAGGATCCCGAACTAGGGTTTGATGAATCCCACCCTTCTGCCCAATCAAAAGGTTTGATCCAAGTCTCTAAACTCTTTTTTTTTAAGGAGCTTCCAGCCATGGTTACAGACTTCAAAAATTCCAACTTTTGTTGAAGCCCTAATTTTCCATCTTTCCGATCAAAATCCTGAACTAGGGTTTGATCAAGCCCGGTCTTCTACCCAACCAAAAAATTCAATCTTGGACTCTAAATTTCGATTTTCCTGAGTAGCATTCAGTCATGGATTCCGATTCCAAAAATTCTAACTTTCTCTGAAACCCTAAATTTCGGAAGCCATGAATGAAGGTGCTCCAAAAAATAATTTTGTTTTGATAGAAATATGTACCTGATTGTTTCTGTTGTGACTCTGAACTTTTCACTCCACAGGGTCCGAAAACTTTTTTTGTGGTATCCTGGCCTGTCATCTTTCCATCCCGACAGGTCTGACCTCAATTGGATTTTTTGAGAGAGAGTTATTCCAAGTGTCGCAACGTGACCTGTTTATGGGATAAAACAGGAGAGTGAACTTGTACGGCGTTCCACATGTCACTGGTTCTGCTTCGGCCTCTGAAAATGTTTCCTGAGATAGTACAGTCTGTGGAATACCTGTCACTTTTTACGAAATTTCATTTGGAGCTTCCTAGCCCAAGTTATGACCTTTTTTCCTAGGTCACCTGATTTTGACTGAAATCTGGAAGAGGCAGAAACCCTAACTTGCAATGATCATAACTCACAAAGTACAATGAATCTGAGGGTTCACTTTGGAAACAAGGTACCTGCGGATGTTATCTACGACCTGTAAACTTTTCAGATCCTGAACCTTCGCATAAATGGATTTATAGCGAAAGTTCCACGATGACTGGTTTTTGCTATGTAAAACCCAAACCTTCACATTGTCATAAGTGAAGCAAGTGTCGTAAGTGCCATACATTGCCTTCCTTCAGGTTAGCTCTAATACCATGTTAAGATTTAATATGCTAAGACAGAAAATAGCAGCATTACATTCCATTTCACGATAATAGCATATATAGGATCACTGAAGAAACAACAAGCACAACATAAACACAAGAGACACAAATTTATCCTGGGAAACCCTCTAGGGTAGAAAACCCAGCAAAGCTTCCTCAATATAGATGACCAACAAATACAAAAGATGTAACCCTGAGCATAAGCTCCTCCTTCTCCATAGAATACCTCTCTCTCATAAGTGCGCCACTCTCAAGTGAGTGAGTGTGTGTAAAATGAGGAATACACCTCCTCTATTTATACACTACTCCGAATTGTCTTTTACACAAATCATGTAGGCTCGTATTTAACCAATGGGTTAAATACCCCACTACAATTGACTGGGCCGACCCCTCTAGGGTGTTATAATAACCCTTTGACCCACATAACACATACAGGTCCGACCCCCACTAGGGAAGTCTAATAACCCAAGTTACCACATTCCGATGGAGGAATAAACATCTCCGGGTATACAATAAGATCTTCACAGAGGAATGAATCATCTCTGGAATAATAAAGTACAAATATAATATTCTTTGAAGTTACAATATCTCAACAATTCTCTAATCATTTTATCTATTAAGTAACAATTTATACCTCCTTCGCTCTAGAGTGACAAACTGTTTCGATGCTAACCTATCGCTGCCCCCATATATGATAATGGACATGACCTTGTTTGATATCCTGCTCGAACTTCAAAATCAAACTATCATGCTTCCTATAATGCTCCATTTCCTACAGAGAGACCCTCTCCTTCAGTGATCTTAAGGCAGAAGCAAACAAGTCACCCAGACTGTTCTTTGCATTCTCCTCAAAATGTTTCCAAGTAGTTTTAATAATAGTTTGTAGCTCCTCCTCTTGATCCCACAATAGACTAGTCTTGAAGAGGGATCCCAACTTTTTCTCTTCCTTACGGATATCCAAAAAAATAGGGTAATGATCTAAGCATCGGACTTTACCTACCCACAATCTATATCTCTCCAACAACTGGAGCAGTTTCTCATGCACAAGGAAGTGGTTGAGGTGATTTGCCACCCCCTCAAGACCAACTTTGTTATTAATCCACATTGCACACAGTTGTATCACCTTAACATCCAACCAGCCAACCACCTCAAATCTATCAAGAAAATAGGGTGCTAATTGATCTTCCTACGTCATGGAACCCCAATTTCATCACTACTAACCATCAAATTGAAATCCTCACCTAGAATGAGATTTTCCACTTTGAGGCACTGCAGGGAGAATAACCAATCCCAATAAGTTTGTTTTCCTTCATAGGGCCCATATAAATTAAGAACTGTAAATGTGATATCCAAAATTTTATTGTGTACAAAGCCCAAAGAATTTTGCAAAACAATTCAAAATAAAAAACTTGTTATTGTTAAAATCTGCCGTGACACTCCCCGACACTCCCAACGAGTCCAACGAGTAGAAATCCCAACCTCCACACAAAAAAATGCCCAATTACTTTACCCAAAATGTTTCCATTGCTAATAGTATTTGGGATAAGTATCATATCGGGCTTCTCCACCTACACAATGTCCTTGATGCTAATTTTTTTTGTCTTCCCTCCCGACCTCTAATATTAATAGACATGGTTGTCATCATTTGGATGGTTTGGGCATATTCCCTACTCTAAGGACCCTAGAAATGAGTTTTTGATGACCCTAGCAAACCTACCTAACACCCTACTCTTGTGTATGTTTAAGGGTCAAATTTCTCCCTTCCTTAGAGACACCTAAGACATGTAATTGGTCCAAACCTAATTCTCGTTAGCCCCCTGAATCCAAGGGTTGCAGCATTGGCCGTAGCTAATATGGACTACAACCTATGGATGACGAAGGCTGGCTAAACTATGGAGTCCAAAATGGGAAAAAAGAACATATTAAAATTAGAGTCAAATGGAAATCCAACAATGTACCCTTCCCACCCAAACCTTTACTATTCACCCCATCCCCAAATGCATTAGCAACTTCACCTGAATCACTTCCAGCATAGTACAAAACTTGACAAAGCATATCCAAAGGAAACTATGAAAGGTTTGGGGAACATAACTATAAGGAAACATTATTATGCTTACCTAGATTAGCAGCTATATGCTCGACCTCATTCCATATCTCCTCCAAGTGAGTGAGTTGAGATGCGGAGAATTCCAAATATCCAAACACATCCTATTGATTCTCCTTTTTTTCGCTTGGTACCTATATTCCACAATCAGCAGTATTGATATATTTCCTACCACAAATTCTTGGTAAGGAATTCACAATACCAATACACCAAGGGGAACCAAAGCTTCTTCAATTGTCCCACCATCTTGTCACTGCAAACTTCGATCATCCTCTCATATAACTTGTCTCCTCCCATGGGAATTGGCCTCCTTAGATGATGTCTCACTCATCTTCGACCTCCAAGCCTTCTTTAAAAAGGAAGTTCATAATCCACCATAGCATACCCATAACAATGAGAGTAACAAAATGGAATATTTAGGTAGTCCATGGGTTGGGTGTACAATTTATCACCCACCACCAACTCAAACAACTTGAAATTCTCCTGTCGAACTTCAGTCTCCACCAAGATGCAAGCCACCGAGTGATTTGAGCTCAAGTAAAAGCTATTGTCAATTGCAATGAACGTACCTATGGTCTCCCAAATTTCCCTCAACCCTTCCTCTGTCCAAAACTCGATCGGAATCCTAGGCATCTTGAACCAAATATTTGAATGAGCAATATAGAGCTCCCTAGCATCAAATAACGAATGCCAAGGCTAAACATTGTCATATATATATATATATAGATAGATAGATAGATAGATATAGATATAGATATAGATATAGATATATATATAGAGAGAGAGGCCCATGGGGGGAATCTCAAGTGGTAAAGATGAGAAGTTGTAATCGGTTGTAAATGGAAGGTCACGTGTTCGAATACCCCCAAACTTACCCGTGTGCCATGGTTCGGGCCCTGTGGATGCACCTAGGGGTATAGTGGTAGTGAGATTGGATCTCTGGACCCCATGTCGCGCGAGTACCAACACAACTCCAGTTGTCGATTCCCCTAGTCAGTATATATATATATATATATGAAGAAGGTGATGTGATGATGAAGTGTTGAAGTCGGTCCATCCTTGGAAGATGTCTTTACTATTCCAAAAACATAAACAAGTCGCCCTCCTAACTTGTGAAATAAAAATAATAAATTATTTTTGACAAGTCGGCTCAGCAAAATATATGGAAAAACTAATATAATTACCGGTGAATATTGGGCTCCGGAATTGTCTTTTATAAATGTTATTTACATTAATTTCTCATCTTATCTACCATGATTTAATACATTTTATGTTCAATAAGTTTACATTTTACTTTATTTTATTAATTAAAATCTCGTAAATGTAAAGTGAGCCTAATATGTTATTTTTTTAAGTATTAAATGCAATATTGTGCAAATGATAGACGTCCGGTCTTTCATCTGACCTTTCTTTCAGTCCTAAGTTCTACACTAGGTTTGATTGCATGTTTCTTGTTGGTTCCTTGAGTTTGGCTTTCCTTTGTCTTCTGGCTCTTGTTGAACCCTTATCTTCCGATCCTTGCTAGTCTTGTTAATCCTGCATATGCAATATAAAACCATGAGTTAACACTAATCTTTCTTTGCATTATTTTATATTTAGAATCAAATAAACAATTATTGAAAAATGATGCTTTAAAAGAAATTTAAAGGCATTATTATTATTATATTTAAAGAAAGGGAAAAAGAGCTTTTATTTCAAAATGACTATTAAAAAGAAGAAGAACTTTATCAAAACACCATACGTTTCTTTTTATATAATCAAGTGATTAATTAAAAGGAAAATCCATACATCCCTTTTATATGATGTTCCTTTTAACATGAAGTATGCGTTGACTCGTATTTAACAAACCATGTTTTTATATGATGCATATTAACCATATGCCATTTAAATACTTTGTTTATTTGTTGTCAACTAACGGACTTTCCATTTTTTGCAGGTCATGAAAAGAGTAACTAGCACACAGGAAATGGGCACCGTGAAGGACGAGAGTGACACCCATCACGCCGGAAAAGGAAAGAATCTAGAACCCAGCCAATAAAACTCATCCAATAGAATTCAAGCACCCAGGCGTCAAGGTGGCCAACAACCCAGCAGAAATTCCGCTCAGAATCTGGATTTGTGAAACTAATATCCGTTACAGGTCATTCGGACCTTCATTCGGATTTCTATCAAAAACGTGTTCTAACAGACAACAAAATTTCGGGCTGAATCTGCGAGCAAACGGAGGCGAAATTAAAAATTCCGGCAGATGGGTTTTGTGCGAAATAGGACCATTTAGGTCTTAGTGAGGAATTTTTCCAAAATTCAAAGCCGTTTGGGAGCAATCCGTGGTTCCTTGAAACCAACTTGCCCAAAAAACGTAAAATCGTGGTTGGTCGTTTCTGAGTTTGTTCCTGTTTTAATGGGTCGTTTTTCCAACGGTAAAAACCTTCTATTTTTAGAGAGGTCAACCACTAAAAGGGTCGACCTGCTCTCCCTTTGCAAATTATATATAAAGACGCCCAAGGTGGAGGAGCAGGAGGAGAAAAACGTTGTGTAAACTTTGCCTCAGTTTAATAAAAAGCTCTTTTCAGTTGTTCATGAGTTTTCTTCGTTTTCTGTTAATGGTGGATGACTGAGTAGCGTAGGAGACACACCTCTGTTGCTAAGAAGGGCCCCTCAACAACAAGAGGTTTATTTGTGTAAATTTAGTAGTTTCCTTTTACATTTGAAAAGAAGTTATTTCGTTTTTGCATACTTATGGTTCGTTTTCCTATAGGTGACAATTTGTTGTTATTAGACTGTAATTTTCCTGCGTTTTTATGTGATTTATAGCTTCATAATCCAAGTGACCGGTCATGCATAGTTTCCTTTCAGTATTTCCATTGCAAATAGCTAGAGTTCAATTATTGCAACTGTTCGAGTTTAGTTCATAATTAGATTCAATTCTGTAATTTTCCTGTAGTTGTAGATTAGCTTCACTTACATTTCAGCCTTGCTTTATTATGCAATAGAAATAGTTTATTTCCTTAGATAGTGATTAGTATAAATGGCTTCTTGTTATTTCAACTTTTAACAGTTTATTTACTTCTTTTCTTGCATTGTAGGTTCATATGCATAAACCAACTGGCGTTAGGATCATTTAGTCTGCTCATTTTCATAGTTTATAACGTTTTCTGTCATCCGGACTTCCATCTGGTCTTTAATATTTTCTTTATTGTTTTTATGCTTGTTTGAAGTTCATTTTTTCAAGTTTTTTGAATTGTATCATTTTCTGTAGTTAACCAGCAGTTGTATATGTAATTAGGACTTTGTTTTGAACTACATAGAGTTTCGATTAGGCTTTATAACCATTCTTATTTTTTATTCATTTATTTAACTTTGCTTAGTTTACTTTCAAAATATGTTTCTACAATTGATCTTTTATGTCTGATTTATTAACTTGTTACTGTTCTAGAACTTCTCAATTTCATGCTTGGTTTAGTTTACTTCATTTTTATTAAGGTTGATTTTGGGTTTAACTTAGTAATTTCATTTTCTAAAAAGTACATTAGTTTTTCATGGTTTGATCATAGATTTTAGTTCAAGCGTAGAATCTGCTCTTCTCATTTACATAGTTAGTAAAAATGTTCTTGGTTGTTTTATCATAGCTTAGACTCTAAGTTAATTCAATTATGTCTTTCTGCAAGATTTGATTTTCGAATATAGCTTAGACTTAGTGATAGTATTCCTTTAGAATTTCATAATATGCAAATTTCATTTATCTTCTTGTAATTTTTAAATGTAATTTTTAAATGTAATTTTAATTTAGAATAGTTTTCACCTTATGATTGGATTGAACAGTGAACTCTACGCTAATATAAAACTTCTTAAAACTCGTGCTAAAGGAAATCCATTAATTTGATAAAAGCATTGAAATATTAAATGAGAAATCAGTTGCCAAGTTCACTTTCTGTCACATATTATGTTTTATGTGTCATTACATAGTTTTATGCTTACTTAACTTAGTTTCTGAGTCATATTAGAATGAATAGTTTCCATTAGTTTATTCCATTTGCAATGTTATTGCTTTCTAGAATAGTATTTCATTTTGCCTCGTCAATTCATAGATTAGTTGTTAATTAGATTAGATTAATTAGGTTTCTTATATTAGTTTACTGCTTTCCGCAATGCATTTGTTTACACTTGATCCTTAGATTAATATTTGGTTTGCTTTCTACGTGCGCACGGTTAGATAGTTAGTTCATAGCTAAATAGTTAGAGTAAATTTCTAGATTAGATAGTTAGCTTGCTCTTCTTTTCAGTAGAATAGATTTATGTCCATAGTTTAAATAGATTAGTTTACTTTTTGCAACAGTAGCATAATTTATTGTTTTAAAAGAATAATTAGTTTCTGACTCCATAATTTAAGTCTTAGTATTTGTTTTCGTAGTTAGTTGCACAGTTAAGTAGATCCTCATCTCTGCATAAGCATATAGTTCCTACATTCATGAAATAGATTAGTTAATTTGTTGCAAATTTTGAATAGTTAATTTGCTTTCATTAGGTTAGATCGCTTTCAGACCAAGTGACCGCTTTCCTAGATTAGCATCTGCAATTTCATTTCATAGAATAGATTAGTATAGCAATAGATTATATCTAAATTCAAGTTGTTTCCTGCTTTCATATATAGATTAAATTGTTGCATTTTGAATCATGTCGTGCATGTAGTTGCATGTTAGTGCATTTGCATATCTAGTTAGCCTAGGTTAGTTTAGACTTTGGTCTTGCATATATTGTGTCGGCACCTCTAAGCTCACGAGCCTTCGGGTTGACAATTTAAATGTTGAATTAGATAACATATAGTTTTACTCAACAGTGAAGAGTCATTCAAAATGTGGGTGTGGATTTCGGGTGAGTGAAGATAGAGGTATGAGATTTTGGGGGTGCACTGAGGCAACAGCAGGTCCACAAGAGTAGAAAATGATTGAATAATTTTGAAGTATTTTTTCTCTCTCTTGTTTTCTCTAAATTTTAGGCATCACTGAGGCAACAGTTTGGTGATTTGTTGAACATATGGAGGACTGAAATTAGGACAGATAGCGACTGAGGCAGTTGGACAGAATGTGAATTAATGATAGAGATGATTAATGATAGAATGATGATATGTTTATAGACAGATTGATGATATGGACATAATGATGACATGATTGTGGACAAATTGATGATATGGGCAGAATGATGATATGATTGTAGACAGATTGATGATATTCTTGCGGACAGAATGATGATATGTTTGTTTAAAGATTGTACAGTAGAATGTAAGTTGAAGTGATGATACAGTGAAGATGCAATGTTGACTTGTAGATCTTGGTACAAACAGATTAATGACAGTGACACCTACAGCAGAATAAATAGAGTGGAAAAAGTGGACATGATTATTGAAGCATAATTGATAAGGGTGGCGGCGATGATTGTTTGATGACACCTACATCAGAGTGAATTGATAGAGTGACTAAAGTGGACAACCTTGCTGAAGCGGAATTGATAAATGTAGTAGTTGATGAAAAGTATATGACTGGAATGTTTTGATAACATTGATATGTATTGCAATTTGGGTCTTTCTCACTTTTTATTAGTTGGATCTAAGAAAAGACCAAGTTGTGTCTTGGAATAGAAGTTTGTGCTTCTCAATCAGTCGTAGCTGATGTTAACCTAATGGTTGTGGCTGATTGAAAATTATCAAATTAAATATAACAAAGTTTACTACAATTGCCTTGTGATGTGTTTGTTATGATTTATGTTGATGACATGCTTAATTGATAAATTTTTATGCATAGTTAATTGAGAATGATGAACTCTACCTAAGTTTTGAAGTGACATTGTTTAATGATCTATGGTTAAGTAGTGAAGAAGTGAAATTGGTAAAAAGTGTTGTCCCATTGATTCACCCCCCCCTCTGAGTGTGCCATTATGTCCAATAGTAATTACCATCATCAAAAATGAAATGGTCAACAACAAACAGAATGCTTTCACCATTTCCCACTTGCCATGTAATCCAATTATTGATCCAATGGAAGATCCTAATGAATCCATTCCAAATAATTGAAACAACACAGCTAGATTTTTCAGAAGATCTAAACCATTGAAGGACTGACTTGTCCATAAGATAATTGGCCTTGAGAACCTTACTCCACAAACCACCATCAAAAATCCCACACCACATACTTTTCATACAAAGGGAAATATTAAACCATCTCATACTTTGGATGTCCCATCCTCCCAAAGATTTGGGTACATCCAATCTCTCCCAACACACCAAATGATATTTATGTTCATTACGCGAGCCATTACGCTGAAACTGAAACATTGTTTGTTATTTTTTCATCATTTAATTCAATATGATCTAGGATCTTAACTGAGAGAACAACATGTACAGCATATCAAACACAAGAGACAAGAGACACAAACCATTTCATCTGGGAAAACCAAGAAGGTGAAAAACCCCGCAACTTCCTCAGAGATAGAATGAGCACCAATACAAAGATCACAAAGATGAATCCCCAAAAGATAGATGTCTGCAGCAACTAATCCTCCTCCACTTGTGCGCACTCCTCCTCTCTCTTACTAATGCGAAGTGAGTGAGTGAATGAATGAATAAATAGAGAGGTGCTCCTCTCTATTTATACTTTACCTTTACTTTCCTTTTACTCTAACTAGGCCGACCTCCCTTAGGAGAGTCTAATAACCCATTACCACTTGTCACTGGGCCAACCCCACTAGGGTGGTCTAATAACCCTTTAACCCATATTGGGATGACCCCTCTAAGGTGGTCTAATAACCCATCAAATATAAGTTACGACACTTACAATATAACTTGCGACACTTGCAAATACAAATGACGACACTTCCAATCAAAGGAATAATACATCTCCGCTGGGGATACAATAAAGTACAAATGTAATATACAAGTGAATATCTTCTGAAGTTACAAATACATCAACATTGTTTCCCTGATAATCTTAATGATAGATTGTGGAACTTTAACTAATGAAAACCAATAAACAGGAATACCCATCAGCACAAATCAAAGCAATGTAAGTCTACCACCCAAAGATAAATACCTGTATGCCCAATTCCCTATTATTTTGGCAATTTTCTTCACCAACCACATCCAATCTTTAGGTTTATAATTATTTGTATTTAGCATATATCCAAGGTATTTGAACCCTGAATCGATATTTTCTGGTTTAAAAGGAAAAAGGGAACATATCTAAGATCATATATCCTCATTGACCATGTGTTGATAAAAAGTAGACTTTTCCATGATCAACTCCATACCTGTTGCAGAAAAGAACAAAGAAATAATCTCATAAAAATTGTTTCATTCCTCCAAAGAACATTTTCCAAATAAAAAAACATCATCAACAAATAACAAATGTGTGATATGTAAAGAAGATTAAATTGTAATGCCTAATAAACTTCCCCTCTGTCTAGCATCAACAATCATCCTGCTAAGACCTTCAATAACCAATAAAAAAAGTAGGAGAGAAAGGGGACAACCATGTCTAAGTCCACTAGAGCTATCGATCAAACTTGTAGTAGATCCATTAACAAGCACAACAAAGCATGATAAAGTAACACAAGCCAATATCCATTTTTTTACCTCCAAAGGAAGCTCAATCAACAACATGATTAATCTAAGGAATACCCAATTAACCTCATCATAAGCTTTGGAAAGATCCATTTTAGAAATTATGGAATTAATTTTTTTACCTTTACCGACTGTAAGCACTCATGGGAAACCCCAGTGGAGTCTCTAGTTCTATTATGGAGAATTCTTTCCTGCAGACAATTGAGAACTCCCTTGGATCATTTCCCTTGATCCAAGATAGACAGGAAGGTAGACCAATGTACTTTCAATCCATACATCCAAGACTTTATCTCCTAGATGTTATCATCTATTCACACACTAAATATTAGAAGAAGAAGAAGAAGGGGGACATACCTTGGCTTATGAAGAGGCCTTTGGTGCAGATCCAACCCAGCTATTGCAAACCAAATAGACTTTACTCCAACTCTACCTGCTAGTACCCTACACACAAAGAAGAAAACCAATACCTTCATCAAAACCTTCAAACATATAAAATATGGCATGTAAATGAACATAAACTCATAGAACTAACAATATATAAGCAGATCTAACATGATCTACTCAAGCAAGATGAGATCCACTATAGAACAATGAAATGCATAGATCCAAACAAGATACCATTCATAACAATATGATGTAGAGGGGGGAGAAAGATACATGTCTATATCATGAAATGAGAAGAGTACATCAAAGAAGCAAACCTTGAGTGAGTTGATGTAGATCTCCTCCAAGCTTCGTGCTCCAAACCTTCCTTGACTCAACCAAGATGATCACAATGGTTGTTGGAATCCAAATATCAAATTTAATTTATTTAATGAGTTTAACATAAACTCATTAAATTAAATAAATTTGATATTTACTATTAAAATAAAATAAAAAATATTCATGATCATTTAGGTCTTAAAACTAAGAAATTTAATATTCAGTATTCAAATAAAAAAATCTAATAAAAAGTAGTTAAAATAAGGAAAACAAATATAAATCCATCTAATTTGGGAGAATTGTACTCTAATCCTTTAAGGGAGGTTTAGCAATGAGTTATCATATTAGGTCAAGATCACAAATTTCAAATTATTCTTATACAGTTATATCTTATGCTTAAAATCATATAAAGAGAAAATCAATCCCCTTTGGCAATATATACCTTGCAACAAAAGCAAGCTTTCCTAGTACCTTGCAAGCTGAGGAGTCAGCTAATTTCTGCAATGTAATGACAATTTAAAGGAAGTGAGAGGTTGACTAACAGCTATAAAGGATGAGCTAGTGGTCCCTAGTGGAGAGGTATAATTTGGAAGCTATTTTTGGCGATTGTAATTCTAGACATGTTCATGAAAACTGGAGCTATCTAAAGATTAGAGTATTGTAATTCTAGGCATATTTAGGCTGATGAGGATTCTATTGTGCTCCCTGTTGTCTTGCAGAACAACCTGTACAGGGTACAAACATCCTTGAATTTTTTGGTATTGAATAAATTTTAAATGAGAATGGATAATCACAATATTATAGATTGCACTGGGCAGAAACATCGTTGAATTTTTTGGTATTGAATAAATTTAAATGAAAATGGATAATCACAATATTATAGATTGGGAGCAGGATGATATACGCAAATTGTTTTGCATAATTTAAAAACATCTTCGAGGGAATACCATAACAGTCAATTAAGGCAGCTGATTATGCATCGCTTTATGAGTATCCTTTGGAAAAAATCTCTATAGCCTCTTTAGCTTATTCTTTGTTGTAATACCAATATTTAAATTTTTTAACTTTCTGGAATGGAATAAATGAGGCTTAACCTTTATTACAGCACTATCTACACTATGTGCACACAGAAATACCCATATAACTACTCACAACAACTCTATGAGAGATACGAAGAGGCTTTTGCGGACTACAGTCAATCATCGGTGAGTTTGTTTTATTTCTGTGCCTATGCTAATATAACTATACTGGTAATATTCAATTTGGTTATTCTTCTTGCTTCTTTACATTCCAAACCCATTGATATTGCCCGCCCATTGATAGATTAAAATAGTTTAGTGAATTAAATTATATCTTTGAAGTTCAACAATACACATCAGGTTTCAATTAGTATGAACTATTATCATTAGGTAGCTCGGATGTAGGCTAAACATGGTCGTTATACTGAATCTCTGTTTTTTATATACTATTCGTGGCTAGCATGCAATTCAGTCAAACTTTGTCCAGTTTTACTTATAACAAATGTCAATGAAATGAGAATTCATATCAGTATTTAATGATCATACTATAACTAGTTTGTCAAGTAGCTTGAATGTAGATGGGTGGAAAGTATGGAATATAGCACTGTTGATTCAGTGGATGACGTAGCACATCTAACACTCTGGCTGTCTGTTTTATAAAGTCAAATAAACTATTTTGCCATTGCAGTGTTATTGGAATACTGAAGCACTTGGAAAGTGTTTTTTAAAACCATCTTTTGTATACGAAGTTGGGCGTTTGATTAGATACACCATCATAGTTTAATGCAACATATTGCAATATCTACAGCAGTAATTGTAATTTTTGGGTTATAGGGGCTGCCATCATGAACAAACATGATACCCTCAAGAAAATGTGAGGAGCATTGAGAAAAAAATATGTGGAGAAGAAAAACACACACGCATGTCCAAAAATATGGAAGAAAATGTCGAAATGATACATAACTGGCTCAAATAAGAGTGCAAGTCACAGGACGAGGTAGATGTAGATTTGAAGATTGGGGGTTGCGCATGAAGAGGAAATCATAATGAATAACAGTACAGGAGAAGAACAGCTCTAGGACAAAGGCTGGGACCTAAGTAACGTAAAGAAAGGAATAGTTGTACATAATCCAATGTTGAAGAATTGCCCCCGTTGAAAGTCCCATTGAAGACTTCAATTGTTCAACATACAATGTTCAACAATTAAGATCTACGTAACAAAATTTATGGGTGACCTGAGATGAGATACCCTAATAGATTGGACTTAAGAGGTAGGGCAATTTTTCAACATGGGTGACCTGAGATGAGATACCCTAATAGATTGGACTTAAGAGGTAGGGCAATTTTTCAACATGGAGGGAGTTGCAAAAGAAGATCCAAGCACTCAATGTTGGAGATAACAACATTGAAATTACTGAACTTCATGCAGTGATGTAGTTGGACCATCTGTAGTAGGATAAAGTGAGTATATAGCTGGTCATCATTCGTATAGAATTGTACCTGTTTTATAGTGGGATTCTAGTGAACATTTGCAAAAGGTGTTTGACAGTATTTTGAGGTAGAAGTTGTTTGATGAGTGTAAAGCCAAGCATAGCTTGCTGGACAGGCACTAGAGCATAGGATGAAAGTCCAAAATTTTGATGGTTTAGAGATAGTTCGTAAGAAAATTATTATAGAGATTTGTGCTTCATTAACAGGATCCACGAGGTGAATGAACTCAAGACTGATAAGAACATGTAATAATCTGTTTGATTGAATTGGGGGGTCTAGGCAAAGACCAGCAGGATTGACTAAAAAATAAATTAGTGTTCACTTTTAAGATTTGTTTTGTTTGTTAATTTCACAAGAAAAAATAATTTTGTATTGTATATGAACATTATTACATGAAGACTTAGCAACTGTTAGATTTCTACTGTAGAAACACTTAGCAACTGTATTATCCTCTCCTTTAACCCCCATTAGATGACAACTGTACTAATAGCAACAAAATTATGTAAAATCCAATATACTAGAATCCCAATATATATTGTACTGCCAACATTGTTACCAGTGACCTCAACCATATTTTCAACCCGTCATCTCTGGCTAAGCGAGACTGGAGTGTGGGAAGGTAGGGGAGTGTTGCTTTTACTCACAGAAATACGCACTAATCATTAAACTCAGAAACTATCACCTACAGTATGATTTTCAGCAAGAAAATGAAGTTCTGCAACTGTTTCAGCAAACTGTATTCTACAAGAACTGTTTCAGTAACTATTTTAGCAAGTAATTTAACTTTGTTTTGATGACCCCTGCATTCATAAAACTTAGGCTAATACTTTGCTTCAACAATCAAACATATTTAACATATCTATACTCAAAAAATAAACTTTGATCTCTTAACTTACTACAACAAAATAACTTCAAAATAAATATGAGTTTACAAACTAACTTCAACTGATAATTATTCCACTCTATATATGAATCAAGATTACAAGGATGGGTATTTATAGTGCTTCAAGATAATCAGTCATTAAATGCTAATTGAACCTTCGTTACAAAATTACCTCTGTAGAAATAAATACAGTGGATGAATGCGATTGTTGGCACCGATTCATCATGTTCTATAAAGTCAAAATACTTTAATGATAGTGGCTCTTCACAACTTTAATAACCTGAGCCAAGGCGGTAACTGCCGCTTCAAATATTGAATGGATAAAGCGGTGTGGCGGTGGGGGCTCTTCAAAATATTGGCGGTTACAAATCTAAGCGGTGTGGGGGTGGAGGCTCTTCAAAATCTTGGCTGTTACAAATCTAAGTGGTGGAATAATTAATTAATTTCCAACATATTCCCCCTTAATTATTTCATCGAGAAAAAACAAATTCTGTAACACTAGATTTCTGCCAAAAAAAAATTGTTACAGTTTACAAACCCTAATATTTTCTCTATGAAACTCAACCAACTCTTTCCCCAAAGGTTTTGTAATAGGTCTCTAAATTTATTTTCTGATCTGCAAAATTCCATACTGATTTCATTATTGTTTATCAACGCTCGAATAAAATGATACCTTGTATCAATATGCTTACATATTTTATGAAAGACGTGATTTCTTGATAGTGCAATGGTTGATTTATTGTCACAAAAAATATGAGTTGGTTCATCTTGTTCATGCTGCAACTCAGAAAGAGTTCTTCTCATCCACACAGTTTTACATGCAGTTGTTTTTGCTGCAACATACTTTGCCTCAGTAGAGGATAATGTCACTATGGTCTGCTTCTTTGAAGCCTGTGCTATTGATCCTGATCCAAAACTGAATACATATCCATATGTGTTATTTCTATCATCTGTAGGATCTGCAAAATCACTGTCAGTATATCCAATCAACTTAAAATTTGAATTTGATGTATACTGGATACCAAAATTTGTTGTTCCAACAATATATCTCAGGATCCTCTTTCCAGCTTGCCAATGGGCGTTCTTTGGAGACTCCATAAATCTCGAAATCATGCTTACTACAAACACTATATCAGGTCTTGTTGCAGTCAAATACATGAGACTTCCTATCAGCCTCTTATACAACGTTGGATCAAATTTTGACCCATCATCCTCATTACCGAGTTTTGTGCGAGTTGCAATTGGAGTTATAGTTGGCTTACAATTCAGCATTTTGAATCTTTAAGTACATCATTTGCATACTTGGTTTGATTGATAAAAATACCATCCTTGGACTGAGTTACTTCAATACCAAGAAGAAATATTTCATCATTCCTAAATCAGTCATCTCAAATTATGTTTTCATGGATGTATTAAACTCATCTACTGAAATATCTCTAATGAAGATAAAATCATCAACATATAAGCAAATAATCAGTATTTTACCTTCTTGGTTTACCTTTGTATACAAGGTTGGCTCACTTGGACTTCTGTCGAATCCTTCAATGTTCAAATACGCATCAATCCTGATGTACCATAATCTGGGTGCTTGTTTCAATCCATACAATGCTTTCTTTAATCTGTAGACCTTTTTGTCTTGTCCATCAATTTCATATCCAAGAGGTTGTTTCACATAAACCTCTTCTTCTAAAAATCCATTAAAAAATGCAAACATTACATCCATTTGATGTGCATACCATTTATTATGAGCAGCAATAGCTAATACCATCCTTGCCGTATCAAGTCTGGCTACAGGTGCAAAAGTCTCATTATAATCAATACGAGGTTGTTGACTAAACTCCTGAGCTACAAGTCCTGATATGTATTTTTCAAATCACCATCAGCATTTAACTTAGTCTTATAAATCCATTTGACACCAATACAATTTTTATTATCAGGAAAATCTACAAGATCCCAAGTATTATTTATTTCTATGGCATCAATTTCTTCATCCATTTCTTTTATCCAAACATTCTCTTTAACGGCCTCATAAAAAATTACAGGATCACATGCTATCAATGCAAAATTTGAAACTTGATCTACTTCTTCATTTTTCTCATACAGTTATTTTAAACTTCTAGTCTTCTGACCTCTAACTCTGTTTCTTAATGAAGTCGGTGTAGGATTTGATTCATTACTTACCTCTGATCCTATTCCTTGTTGTTCACCAACACTTGATGGTTCACCATGTTCTTGAGTTCTTGGTGTTCTGACAGGTGTTCTTACTATTGGTGTAGACATATGTGAAGTTAAGTGTCCACCCTGTATGCCCTGCTCATCTCCTTCATCTTTTGCGTGAGGTGTAATAGTGTCCTCTACAACCAATTTATCTATGTTGTCATCCCACGCTTCTTCTTCCTTAAACACCACATCTCTGCTGACAACATACTTCTTGGTGATGGGATTAAAGAGTCTATATGCTTTAGATTCTTTACTATATCCAACAAAAATACAATTCTGACTTTTGTTGTCTAACTTTCTCCTCATCTCTTCAGGTACATGTGCATAAGTTACACACCCAAAAATCCTTAAATGAGATATGTTGCTGCTCTTACCACTCCATGCTAGCTGGGGAACTCGATCCTTCACGCTCTTAGTTGGGCTTCTGTTCAGAATGTACACTAAACAAGTAACAACGTCTCCCCAATATTCATCAGGAATATGCATCTCCTTCAACATACTTCGAGCCATGTTCATAATGGTTCGATTCTTTCTTTATGCCACTATGTTTTGTTGTGGAGTGTAGCAAGAAGTAAACTGTCTTTTAATTCCATAATATTGAAAAAATTCCACAAAATCATTTAACATATACTCACCTCCTCTATCTGATCTCCAAACTTTAATAAATCTGTCACTCTCATTTTCAACCATAGCTTTAAAAATTTTAAACACATCAAAAGCTTGAGATTTATGTTTCAGCAAATGACTTTTTTGACTAAAATCATCAATAAAAAGTCATAAAATAAACATTACCATTCAAAGAAGGTGTTTGAATCGGTCCACACAAATCTGTGTGTACCAACTCCAATGGTGCTTTTCCTCTGTATGAGAGTTGGACGGGGTCCAAGTTGGGATTTTGCACAAGTACTGAAGAGTGCGCATTCCGCGCGGCAGCAAGCTACAGGCAGTTTTTGAGAAATTGCGCATGTTGTGCGATGGCAATGGCCAAGGCATGGTTGCGCAGTAGGTTGGTGCGCATAACCACGCATGAAATATTTTTGGTTCGCAATACAGGTAAAGGTCAGACAAGGACATGACCTATTTTGGGTAAGGAATAGGTGGAAGGCAGAGGAAAGCGACCTGTTCGAGCGAGTGGCGGCAAGCAATTGAGAATTTATGCCACTACGCCGAGGGAGACAGGCAGGCGAAAGGAGTGGAAAGGGACAGGCCATGATGCAGTTACAACCATTTGGTGACTGTGGCTATCAGACGAGCGTCTTAGCCACGAGTGGCCCAGCTGGAGCAGGCAGAGCAAGCTATCAAGGGCGACAGCTAGGATGGTAGTTAGCCACGCCAGTTTTGGAAACCTTAGGGTTTCATCCTACTGATTGTAAAGACACGACCCTTGGGCGTGATCTATAAATAAGGGCATTTTTTATGGGAAAGGGTTAATCTCTCGTAGAGCTAGTCATTGTTGAGCATTGTTAGCATCTTTTGAGTTTTGAAGCTATTGTAAAGGCTCTGTAGCTGAGTGCATAGAGACCTATCTGAGAGAGAAGACAGTCTACCGTTGAGTGCGCAGACTAAGAACGGTTGTACCCTTCCCAAAAAGATCAATATTAACAACCGTTCTTGTGGACATAGCCTCCATCCGAGGGGTGAACCACGTTAGATTATGTGTTATGTGATTGTTTGTGTTTGCAACTGTTCTTTTGCTTAGCATGGATGTTTAAATACCACAGTTATCTGTTATGTGATTGCTTTTATATGTATGCGCCGCATAATGATGGGAATATATCTTAAGTAATACATGTGTGGATGAATGTTATGTATTCAGCACTTATGTGCACTAGAATGTATGAATCTGTTGGATAGTCGCATAGTTGAACACTGAATTGAAGCGCAGCATTGGAGCACGCAATTTTGTATGTTTTATTCATTTGCATGCACCATAACATTAATAAGCTAAGTGTCAAGTCTTTGAATGAAGTCGAACAAGTCTTGAGTAGACACGCAGTGTAATGTCCCCTCCCATCATACCAACATGATAGAGAGGACGTGACACTAAATCCGGGCATCTAGCCCCATATCCATTAAGTAAAACTCATTGATAAAAAGACATATACATGTGCATGTTATAGAAACACAGCGGAATAATAAATAATAATAATAGTAAAAAAAAAAATCATGTTTAATATCTAACATACATTCAACATTTATGTGACAGCCATTAAATAAAGACATTGCAGAATTTATAAAAGAGAATACTTATCTTAACAAATTAGTCCCAAGCAACCAGCTATGCATCTGCAACGTTCCACCCAACCATAGGCCAGTTGTGCTTATCAACCTCTTGATACAACTTCCACCCCCGAGCTGGGTATGATTTCTACAAGGAACCAGGGAACAACAGACTCACACATAACAAAGCATACACCAAGATGAGCCAAGCCAATCTACAATTGGGTTTATCAGGCTGCTAGGAAATGGAAAGGAAGAATTGCTAAGCTAGTGAGCTCAAGCACAGAGCCAGGGATACCTCTACAAGATCTATCTAGCTTGGCACCCACAATTCCTACACACCCCACTCAAGGAAGTATTCCCTTCACCAATGCACGGTCCCTCAGGCCATACCTTCCAATATAGAGTGTCTAAGGTGTGCATAGAAGAGTAGCCAGCCCTCTTGATCTTCTTGAGAGGTTATTTCCCCCCCCCACTAGGTTTATCAAGCCAATTCTTCCCACTACCACTCCAAATCTCTTGCTCACAGATTCAAACCAAAACAAGGATGCACATAACAGCAGAAGTATAAGTGTTGGGCATGAAGAAACATTTTTTACGGTGAGATGCCCAAAGATGGGGTTTTCATTAGCTTCAGAAAAACGTGGGAAACCCAAAAATGAAACTGGAAGATGGGGAACAACCCTGGGAAGCCAAATCCGTTTTCAGAAAAACGTCCATGGACATTCTGGGGCAAAAACGGCCTCCATAACAGTCCCAAATAGTGGTCCTCCTCTCCCAGCCACTGTGTAACACAAAAATGAGCTCCCAGCCATGGAAAAATGCAGGAAAATGATGAAAAACGTGATGGGGAAAGCCCAACTAGCTCAGACTGCGTGAGAGGGAAAAAGCCATGGGTTCATAATGGATTTGGGCACCATTTCGTGGGTGTTTTCTTGCCCAAGAAGCAAAAATATGAATTCCCAGGTTGATGGCTTGCCCATGCACGAAATTGGCTTCCATACCTCTCCATTCCCAAGGCATTAACTGCCTCAACCAACTCTTGGAAGAATTAAATGATTGGGTGCCTAACCCAAAATGGGTAGTTGGTGGTTTATGGGTTTTCTCATTGACACATGGATTAACACCATTGGCTCAAGGGTTTGAATAATTTGCCTCCCTATTCCTTGTAGAATCATGCCCCCATCTCTTTGTTGCATTGCATAGCTAGTTGTGGGTATTTCATTAAAATCCGTATTTACATGATGTCTTATTTACATTGTGCCTATCTAGCACAAGAACCACATGCATCTATTTTTAATTGCCGATACATAAAACGCTAAAATAATGGTGGGGCCTTGGCCTTGAGCTCCTCACCATGATTAAATATCAATATTTACATCATTTACGATTTAATGCAAAGGGGGGTCAAAATGGGGACATTACATGCGTTCTAGTCGACACGTTGAACCATTGAGAGTTGTTGTGAGGTAAGTTGTTGATAGCTTATCGACGTGACGCAAGAAGTGTCCCATACCGCATAGTCCTTGGATGCGCTAATTGCGCAAGCACCTCTGCTTACCGAAGTATCCGATGCGAAGTAGAGACTCACACAGTTGTCAGTCCGCAACAGCCCGTATAGTGTTGCGCCGCTTGTTAGTCCTTTTACCTTCACATCACCAGGTTGTGGAAACTTGATTCTACAACCACCCCCTCAGGTTCGCCTCGGGTGAGACCTCAGGCTGCGTGCAGTCTATTGCCGAAATGGCCGGTGAATAGGGGTTTTGTTGGTTCCTTGAACCGCGAAGTACCTGGGTCTACACTGGAAACCTCTAACTCAGTTATAAACGCCAACAAATGGTTTCGTTGCTCGGCTAAGACCAGTGATGCGATATTGTATTTGGAAAAGTAATGTGTGAAGAAGAATACCAGTTCCCATTGGGTTCAGACAATTGGCATCCTGAAAAGAAAGAGATATGGGATTGGTGTGATAAGACCGTAAAATATTTTGCAAAGAAAGAGAACAGACACTCGCATCTATCAGACGTAGCGTGGCTAAATAGATATTTGTGGTGAGATATTCACGAGATATTCTGGGCTTCGTTTGGAAAAGAGTTGCACGAGTGGATATCGTGACTCGCAGAGAAGAAAACCTATTTTCTGGGGGGAGGACCTACAGAGTGGACTCCAGAGCTCACAGCGTAGCTCAAAGCAATAGACACCCCACTGACGCGATCAATTGAGTTCAGGGTTGATATCATACTTGAAGGATTTGTGACAGAGTTTGTTGTAGACACGTTGAAGTCCTACAGTCAAGTTGAAGCATACTTTTTCGAAGGATTCAGAGGTAAGTACCTGAACAATCTGAGTCTATCCATTAAAATGCTTTTAGCTGAGAAAGGTGTTTTAAGAATGCAATAATATTTGTAAATCTGTCATGGTAGATAGTATATATAGTGACTCTGATGAAGATACCCATAATCTGAGAAGTGGAAAGAGATACAAGTTTAATAAAGAAAAGAATCCCGAAGGACCTAGACTCCGCATGAATACTGAACTTCCATGTGACCTTAACAAATAGACCGCGTCATCATCTGCCACCATCCACCCTATTACACCTCAGAACCCGCCGGTTGCAAATACCGCGCAACCCCTATCTCAGAACCCACCTGCTGCGAGCGTAGCGCAACCCACCCCGCAGAACGTCAATACTGGTGACACCGCAGGAGTAGGTGCTCAGGCCATTCCGACCCAAACTATTCCAGTTCAGCATACCCAATCTCAGAATATTCTGCAGAGTAGTAATCCTAGCACTATTCCGAGTACCACATTTATTTTTTTTTGCGCATATAGTGACCACTACTCAGAGCGTTGCACAACCAGGAAGGAGAATGACAGATAATGATATAAAACTGCCGATATTCAAAGGAACGGGTCTAGAAGACCCTGATCAGCACTGGTTTCTATGTGAAGCTGTATGGAGTGTAAAGCAGATCCAGGATGATGCATGAAGAGAGCACGGCTCATCACCACTTTCAAAGACCACACCTTGCATTGGTTTATGAAGTATTCTCAAGCACAACTGAAACCCTAACAGAAATTAAGGTTGCATTCGCCGCAGAGTTTAAGAAGCCGAAATCAAAATCCCAGTGCATAACAGAATTAAACGAAATGAAGCCGAAACTTACTGAAACGGTCTGGGAATTTGAACAAAAATTTAAAATGTTGCTTGATCAAGTGAGCTTTGAGATAGATCTGTAACAACACAAGTAATGGTTCATCGTTGCGTTGTTGCTCCACATCAAATAACCATTGATACAACAGAAGGTTGCGTGGCAGGAAGAGGCCTTAGAGATTGAAATGAAGTTGGAGGCTTCACCGATTGGAGAGACTAGTTCTAGGATGTCTCAGATCCAGAACCAGTTGACTACATTGACATTAGAATTACAAGGTATGAAAAATGGAAAAGAGCAATGATATGAACACGGACGTGAAGTTTGGTGCACAGGATGCAAAGGAGAGGGCCACACTAGAGAACATTTCCCTCTATTTCAAGATTATCTTTACAGTAGCGAACCAAAACCAATAAATATGAATCACAATCAGGTGCCATGGTGTGAAATCTACAGAAGCAGAGGACACAGGCCTGAAAACTGTTATCTCATACATAAATATGTAAAGACACCTAAGAGCTTGTATTGTAATTTTTGTAAATCAGTTGGACATGATGAATCTGTAATGTCCCCAGTTTGACCCCATGGCATTAAACTGTAAATGATGTATTATTGTTATAAAATCGTGGTGAGGAGCTCAAGGCCAAGGTCCCGCCATCGATTTAGTGATGCATATGGTTTACGTGCTAGCCAAGCACATTGAAATTGTAAATATGCATTTTAATAAATACCCACAACTAGCTATGCAATGCAACAAGAGATGGGGCAATGATTTTACAAGGAATTGGGAGGGAAAAAATTCAAACCCTCGAGCCACTCAAGTCAAGCCAAGTGTCAATGAGAGAACCCATCAAACCCTCAACTACCCATGTTGACTTTTGCACCCAATCATTGATTTCTCCCAAGAGTTGGTTGAGGTAGTTAATGCCTTAGGGAATGGGAGGTATGGCTGTCCAAATTCGGGTATGGGCAAGCCACCCTACGTGGAAAATCACGTTTTTCTTCTTGGGCAAGAAAAGAGCCATGAATTTCTCCCCAAGTCCTTATCCATCAACCAGTTTGACTCCCTCACGAGTTGGGAGCTACCTAGGTGTTTTTCCCCATGGATTTCCTGTGTTTTCCTTCATCTTTCCAGCTGGGAAGGGAATTTTTGTTTTGTTTGCCCATGGGGAAGAGAAAAGAGGGATTTGGGGTTTCAATGGGGATGTTTTGGCCAATTGAAATGCTCATAACATGTGGGAGAAATCAGGTTGCTCTTGGAGGACGAATTTCCCTTCCTATGGTCCGTTTTAGTAAGCCACGATTTGGGAAAAAACCCATGAAGCTTGTTTTGTAAAATACCCTTGTTGTAAATGTGTATCCCTGCCCAATGGTCATTTTTGCTATGTGTAGAAAGAGTATGTTGTGGTATGGGTAATGGGTATCTGTTTCTTTGGCTTGAGCTTGAGTGCAAGCATCCAAGGTTCAAATGTAGCCTGATAAACCCAGCTGTGGACTGGCTTGGCTCAGATGAAATGATTAATTGGTTGTGAGAGAGTGAATGTCCCATTTTCCTTGTAGGAATCATGCCCAGCGCGGGGGTGGCAGTTGTGTTGAGATATTGATGAACACAACTGGCCTATGGTTGGGTGGAACATTGCAGCAACATAGCTAGTTGTTTGGGACAATTGCAAAATGGAGATAAGTGTTTTTCTGTCTATGTATTTACTTCTGCAATGTATTAATTTGATGATTGTTGATATGATGTATGCATGAGTAATGTGTGTGGATAAGTTTAATTCCGATGTGCATACTTGATTAGTTTTACATCTGCACACAAATGATTTACTCATATCATTCTAATGAATGGGCTGATAGAATGTGAAAGCCCCACATATTGTTATCATCTTCCCTCTCTTATTTGGTCAGCAAGTGGGTACATTACATTTTGGTATCAGAGCTGTTGGTTGCAGCATTGGGCCTTTATGGGATACCTATCATAGTTGCAGAGATAAGTATGCTTCCTGCTCAGCACTGATAGTTAAGAAAATTTTCAAAATTTTCAAATTTTCAAAATTTTTCAAAGTGTCTATGAGTTTCTGCTAAAAACTGTACCGGCGAATCTCGGCGAGTTGTCTGCAACGGCGGAGGAACTTGGCAAGTTCGTCCGCAACGGCGGAGAAACTCAGCGAGTTTATCCGCAACAGCAGAAGAACTCAGTGAGTTGCGCCAACAAAGTTGCGGAAGTGCCAGGGAAAGGAAGAACAATTTCAAAATTTTTCCAAGTGTTTTCGGCAGAAGAACTCGGCGAGTTGGCCCGAAACTACGGAAGAACTCGGTGATTTGGCCCAAAACTGCAGAAGAACTCGGCGAGTTGGCCTGAAACTACGGAAGAATTCGGCAAGTCGCCCCGCAACGATGGAAGAACTCGACAAGTTGGTCCGCAACGTCGGAAGGACTTGGCAAGTTGGTCCAAGATTGCGGAAAAAATCGGCAAGTTGGTCTGAAAATTTTTCTAAGTGTCTTTCGACGGAAAGAAATCGTAAGTTTTTGCTGCAACGGTGGAAAGATAAAAGTTTTGGGCTGAAACGGTGGAGAAAGTTAGCGAGTTGGTCCGAAATTTTTCAAAAAAATTTCTAAGTGTTTTTCGGCATCAAGGAAGAAATTTCGGAATAACTTGGCGAGTTGCTCCGAAACAGCAGGAGAACTGGGCAAGTTCGTCCACAACGTCGGAAGAGATGGGCGAGTTGCTCTGCAACATCGGAAGGAACTCGGCAAGTTGGCCCGAAACTACGGAAGAACTCGGCGATTTGGCCCAAAACTGCGGAAGAACTCGGCGAGTTGGCCTGAAACTACGGAAGAATTCGGCAAGTTGCCCCGCAACGATGGAAGAACTCGACAAGTTGGTCCGCAACGTCGGAAGGACTTGGCAAGTTGGTCCAAGATTGCGGAAAAAATCGGCAAGTTGGTCTGAAAATTTTTCTAAGTGTCTTTCGGTGGAAAGAAATCGTAATTTTTTGCTGCAACGGTGGAAAGATAAAAGTTTTGGGCTGAAACGGTGGAGAAAGTTAGCGAGTTGGTCCGAAATTTTTCAAAAAATTTTCTAAGTGTTTTTCGGCATCAAGTAAGAAATTTCGGAATAACTTGGCGAGTTGCTCCGAAACAGCAGGAGAACTGGGCAAGTTCGTCCACAACGTCGGAAGAGATGGGCGAGTTGCTCCGCAACATCGGAAGGAACTCGACAAGTTGGTCTGCAGCGGATCGGAAGGAAAAACTAAGTTTTCAATCGGAAGAACTCAGCGAATTGGCCCGAAACAGGTCAGAAGAACTCGCTGAGTTGCTCCGAAATAGGAAATTTCAGTGGCTTTCCAGGAAGATTTTTCAGGCGCCGAAAGTTGAAAAATGCCATGGAACTTGTGCGCCAGATTGCGCAAAATGGAAAGATTTACAAAAAAAAAAAAAACAAGGGCGTTGCCCTTGACCCGCCCTGCAGTGGCAAAGGGAAGCCACAAGGGGGCAAGCCCCCTTGACCCCCATCATTTCCCAGAGACAGTTGTTGTAAGTGTGAAATGTATTCTTGGAATGAAGAGCAAGAATTACATAGAAGGGGTTGTGAAATCTCAGTAAGATTAATGGGTTGTAATACCCATTATGGAGGATGAAAGGGAAATTCCTCACCTTAAACTATTTTTGTTTATAGCATAAGAATTGCATATTTGGAAAATATCAATAATGCATGTTATACACGTATGTATATACTGAATTGCTAATTTATGAGAAGATCGTAGCTAATGAATCCTTGTGTGCTCGATAGGGAAGCCAAGAAAAGGATCAGCTATGATGTGGAGGAGGAACTCCATGTCATGGTCAGGAATTGAAAAGGGAGAATTCCTTAACTTCTCCATTGCTATTATATTTATATTTCCTGAGTTGTCTATACTGAAAATTATGGCATAGGGATGCTGGAAATGAAAAAGGATAGATAGATGAAGTGAATATGTACTAGATGGCATATTGCACAGTGCATGTGGAAATGTTTTTTGCATGTATATGATATTGCATATTGGTAAAATAGTGAGTTTTTACATATACAATAAGCCACTTAAGATAATGATTGTGGTTGCTAATAATTAGTTGTGTTCGTATTGCTTGTAGGACCAAAGACAACCGAAGCATGGCTAAGGATGTGGATTATGTTGTTGCATATGACCAAAAACCTTATGAGGAAAGGATAGTGCATCAAATCTATGATCATGAGGTTGGAAAAAGGACTGTGTAGCCTTGGTAAGAGGCCAACTGATCAAGTAACATCAAGCGATGTTAATAACAACCATGCAGGTAATGGTTAACTGTGCTTAATTGCATAAATGTTGAAAGAGGATTTGGTGAGTCTCTTCAACTAAGATTAAACTAAGGTGATTTGATTTGCATTGAGTGCCTAAATGTGAATGCCAACCCACCAAGTATGGTGAGGTGTGGGTAGGTGAAGGCAGGGAGCCTTACACCCTATAGTTTCTAGAAACCTCAATGCATTCATATGAATTCATATCATGCCATTTGTGAATATTGGTTGTGATTTTAACAACCAAAGCAACTAAGGACTTATGGACCTGTCATGGTAGTGCATGCTGTATGAAGTAATCATGGTTAGGCCATAGTATGTTTGAATGCATAGTATTCATGAAATCATGCAAGATGGCATTGAAGAGATGTGCATTGAAATATTCAGTAAATGTTGTAAATATGCATGCATGTGTAGGTGCACATGTTGAAATGCATTGTGTGAATGCATGGGTGTGACATATATATGTTTCAATGCAGTTAGATAATAGATGAAATGGTGGACTATTGCTAATCCTGAGACCATTTCATAAGCTGCTATGAATGCAGGAGAAGGACTACATAAAGAAGGTAGATATGTGATGGGCTACCAGAGCACTCTGTTGGAAGGACATAGCTACATGGAATATGAAGTAATGAGTATTTGCAGTTATTTAAATTGCATGGATAGTGTGACTATGTCTTGAAATTTTATTGTGATAATGATGCATATATAGAAATGTATATATTTCATTGCATTTCAAAGGTTAAACAGCTGAAGGTGTTTGAATTATTGAGTATTATAATTCTAAGATCACTTCAGTGACTGTTATGGCAATGAATGATTATGTGCATAGATACTCACAACGTGTTTGGTTGATTGAAGTTTCAGTTTTCAGGTAGAAAAGTCTTGCGTATGGCGATGAGGATAAGTCCATAGTAAAGACCGAGATCTACCATGTGCAGAAGCCAAAGGTTATGAGAAGGTTCTCATGGTTGTAATTTATGCATGAAACAAATCTGAAAATTGTCTGGTTTAAGTTTATGAGAATAGTCTCATAGTTGCAAATCTAATTTCTGTAGGAAAGCAGATTTACAAATTTCAAATTTGAGAATTTGCGTATAATTGCTAATGACTGTTTGGCTTATATAGAATTTTGTCAGGAGGACATGTTGTAGGTGGATGTTCATGTATGGTAGCAAGGGTGAAACCATAATGGACAGAGTGATACCACTTACGAGATCCAAACAATATGAGGATAGCCTCATTGCTAAGCAAATTAATTTATGTAGGAGACAGAATTGTAAATTCATGTTGAATTTAATTATTAATGTTATCGATTGGTTATGAAACAATCATATTTGAGGCTTATTGCTAAATGTCGCTGACTATTTGGCTATTTGATAAGTATGCCAGGATGACGCATTGCAGGAAGACCATGTGTGATGGCCTGCAGAAGCCAAACTAGATGGGAAGGATCCCATGCTTTGGAAATGGATTTCGGGTGAAACACCATTGTAAACGTTGATAATGTCTCAGCCGAACTGCGTGTTGGTAAAGCATGTGAGTGAGACAGTAAAATTATGCCAAGAAGGCATGTGTGGGTTAAGGAACGTGAAAATATTTGGGTGGCAACCCGAAGGACTGTTGACTCAGAGAAGGGAGCCCCCATTCTTCGCCAATAAAGAAAAGATACATTTGTAAAACAGATGAGTATTCTATAACCCCAGCTAAAGAATATGCATGTCTGGCTACTAGAGTTAATATGCAAAGCATGTTTTATTATTTCATTATTATTCTAGACTGCTTGAGTATGATTAGGTCCTACATGGCTCACATCGGAAAGGGATGCATACCTTCCAGATGTTCAGTTATGATAAGGGTTTTCAATATTGACTACACCCTAAGGGAATGGACGCATTCCTGGTGTTTCAATACTTGATAGTGAATGTTATGAAATATGGTTACAATTTTAGAGCAGCAATATTGATGAGTCTGCTTATCCTTCTTGTGTTATCAGCTTACACAGATGCAATTTGATGTTGCACGTAAGAGGCAAAGTGAAGAAAGGGTGCTCAAGAGGACTATATGGGCAATGGTAACCTTTTTACGCTCACACTAAAGGACACTAGAAGAGATGGATGGGCCCGAGGAGCTATGTTGCAGAAAAGGGGTATCATCCTTGTGTATTGTGAGTGGGTATTGTGGGGCCATGCTAGCCTGCAGTCAAGTGAGTCACCTATGGATTTCCTGGAGGGAACCACTGGTTTGCATAAGAGAAGGAGCCACATAATCATATTATGTTGTTCTCATTGCCTGATAAACCCAGTAGGTGTACTGGCTTGGCATTGGTTATGTAGATGTTGTGGAGAAGGGTTGTTGAATTCCCGACAAACCCAGTCGATGTACTGGCTTGGCATTGGTTATTTGGATGTTGTAGAGGTATTGGTGAAGGGTGTTATTTCCTGACAAACCCAGTCGGAGAACTGGCTTGGAAATGGTTGCCGTATGCTTGATAAACCCAGTCGACGTACTGGCTTAGCATACTGATTTTTGGAATGTTTAATGAACCCATTCGGTGTACTGGCTTAGTATACTGATTTTTGGGACGCCTGATAAACCCAATCGGCGTACTGGCTTGGCATTGCCTATTCGGATGATGTTGTGGAGCAACATGTGTGCTGGCCAAGCATCCACCCCATTGGTGATCTAAGGCTTGTAAAGCAGAGAAGGAAACCTGTGGAGTAGCAAGGAAAATGCACAATATAGATAATTATTCATTTTCATTTATTTCTTGTTTGGAATAATGAAGATTGCAGGTACAAGTCTTATGACAACCAAGATAATACACTGTTGTTTCTTTGTTGGAAACCTTGGTTGTTGCAGGAAGTAAGGACCCTGAAAGAGCCACAAATGCTTGGTAAAACCAGAGAGTAACTGGTTGGGTGCTATAAATTTCTTGGTAGAACCAAAGAGTAACTGGTCGGGAGCTATAAAATTCTTGGTAAATCCAGAGAGTAACTGATGATTGATAAATTCAAAGAATAGTTGGTGGGAACATTAGCCACTTGATGTTGTGGAGCAGCTGGTGTGCTGGCCAAACATTCCTTAAATAATTGATAAACCCAGTCAGCGTACTGTCTTGACATTGCCTATTCGAATGGTTGTGGAGTAGCCTGCGTGTTGGCCCAACATTCATTATTGTATCCATAGTAAATCCAATGCATGGAAAGCAAAGAAGGATCCTATGGGATAAAGTGAAGACATCCAATAAAGATAAGTATTTGGTTATCTTGCAACTCTTGCTTATGAATATACGTGTGTATATGATTTAATTATGATTTCTTAAACTCTTGTTTAGAGATAAACCTTACGAAAATACACTAAGCATGTGAACGGATTCAATGCTTGAGTGTAGGTACTGCTGGAAGCAAGAACTATGAAAGCATCTGGAGGATGCATGAGGACATGTGACCATCCTAAAGAGAGCTCAGTATGAGTAGTAATGAAAGATGGTGCTAGTGGACATGTGTGGGTCCTAGCAGCCAAAGGTTATTTAAGTAGCAACGGGGAAGGGTACCCTAGCTGAAAAGCATTAGATAGACCTTAGACACTAAGTGTCATAGCCAAGAAAGGGTAAGTCAAGCATTCACATTGATGTGAAAGAGGCTAAGGAGCATAGAACCACAAGTGATGGTGTGGCTCCGGATTGGAACAAGACTAAGAGGGGGAAACTCTTACTCTTCTCTTTCCTTATGACTGATGCATCTTAGAAACAAAATATTGTTGAGGGCATGTCATAGATGAAGTTGATTGTGTTTATTGCTTGAAATAAATTGTGAATGTTGAAATAGTTATATTCCTGTGGAAAGATGAACATGAGTGAGTTCATGTGTATGTTAGCAAAGCATGAAATATGTGGAAGTCTCATGAATAAAGCATGGACGTTCCAAGTCAATTGGGAAAATAATTGACTAGTTTTAATATTGTGTTATGCTTGTCCTAACAGGAATTGCCATGATGAGTCTCACAGGAGAGACATTGAAACCTATTTGTTTTGGATGGAAATATTTCTCAATTAATTACCAGGACAGCAAGGAAGATGAAATCCATGAAATTCCAGACTTGTAGATCAGCTGGAAGATAGACAAACGGAAGGGATTGTTGTGGAGCAATGCCCACCTACAGAACTAGAAGATCAAGCTAGCAAGAGCAGCTTGTGGAAGCCAAAGGACTTGGTCCTGAAAGCTCAAAGTAAAGGGATGAAACGCAAGACAGACCTGCCACCATTTGTGAATTCTGAGGCATGTGTAAAGTGGGTATTTATACCTAAGTGTTGGAACACCGAGGACAGTGTTATTCCAAGGGGAGGGGAATGTAATGTCCCCAGTTTGACCCCATGGCATTAAACTGTAAATGATGTAATATTGTTATAAAATTGTGGTGAGGAGCTCAAGGCCAAGGCCACGCCATCGATTTAGTGATGCATATGGTTTACGTGCTAGCCAAGCACATTGAAATTGTAAATATGCATTTTAATAAATACCCACAACTAGCTATGCAATGCAACAAGAGATGGGGGCATGATTTTACAAGGAATTGGGAGGGAAAACATTCAAACCCTTGAGCCACTCAAGTCAAGCCAAGTGTCAATGAGAGAACCCATCAAACCCTCAACTACCCATGTTGACTTTTGTACCCAATCATTGATTTCTCCCAAGAGTTGGTTGAGGTAGTTAATGCCTTGGGGAATGGGAGGTATGGCTGTCCAAATTCGGGTATGGGCAAGCCACCCTGCATGGAAAATCACATTTTGCTTCTTGGGCAAGAAAAGAGCTATGAATTGCTCCCCAAACCATTATCCATCAACCAGTTTGACTCCCTCGCGAGTTGGGAGCTACCTGGGCGTTTTTCCCCATGGATTTCCTATGTTTTCCTTCATCTTTCCAGCTGGGAAGGGCGTTTTTGTTTTGGTTTCCCATGGGAAAGAGAAAAGAGGGATTTGGGGTTTCAATGGGGATGTTTTGGCCAATTGAAATGCTCATAACATGTGGGAGAAATCGGGTTGCTCTTGGAGGATGAATTTCCCTTCCCACAGACCGTTTTAGTAAGCCACGATTTGGGAAAAAACCCATGGAGCTTGTTTTGTGAAATACCCTTGTTGTAAATGTGTATCCCTGCCCAATGGTCGTTTTTGCTGTTTGTAGAAAGAGTATGTTGGGGTATGGGTAATGGGTATTTGTTGCTTTGGCTTGAGCTTGAGTGTAAGCATCCAAGGTTCAAATGTAGCCTGATAAACCCAGCTGTGGACTGGCTTGGCTCAAATGAAATGATTAATTTCCTGTGAGAGAGTGAATGTCCCCTTTTCCTTGTAGGAATCATGCCCATCTATGGGTGGCAGTTATGTTGAGAGATTGATGAACACAACTGGCCTATGGTTGGGTGGAACGTTGCAGCAACATAGCTAGTTGTTTGGGACAATTGCAAAATGGAGATAAGTGTTTTTTTGTCTATGTATTTACTTCTGCAATGTATTAATTTGATGACTGTTGATATGATGTATGCATGAGTAATGTGTGTGGATAAGTTTAATTCTGTTGTGCATACTTGATTAGTTTTACATTTGCACACAAATGATTTACTCATATCATTCTAATGAATGGGATGATAGAATGTGAAAGCCCCACATATTGTTATCATCTTCCCTCTCTTATTGGGTCAACAGGTGGGTACATTACAGAATCCAACTGTCGCACATATGAGCTCATGAATGAAAGAAAGCAAGATATGGAAATGATGCGAGGTGTTGGAATGTACCACGTCCAAGAAGAAAATCAGCCGAAACAAGAGAACACCCGCTATGATCAGGGAGGATATAAAGGCCGTGGTGGTGGATACCGCGAGAGAGGAAGAAATGTTGGCTCAGTGCAAGGAAGAGGTCGCGACCAGGTAATCTGTTATAACTGTGGCCATCCAGGTCATGTTTCTAGAGATTGTACCAACCCTTGCACTACATGTAGTTACTGTAAATCATTTGAGCATGTTATCGAAGACTGTCCTGTACTTGAGGTAGAAATGCAGAAACGAAGAAGGATAGAACCACCGAATCCCAACATTCAGGTGATTGCAGTAGAGAGAAGAAATGCAAATCCAAGTGTAAACGTTGTAACATGCAGTGGTGCTGATACAAGAAGGGATGGAGGCGCAGAAGCTTTGAATTCTGGAGTGCGCGATCCTAAGCAGAATTCTAGTGAACCAGTATGGATTAGAAAAGACCCTGGGAAAGCATTGGGTTTGGACTTACAGAAGAATAAGGGAGCATTTTAGGAAGCGCGGGACATGTTCAGAGCACCACCACCCGGCTCCCCGAGAACCCAGTTGCGCAGTGAAGTACCGCAAAGAGAGGATATGCCAATGGCATATGATCAAACGAGCACTGCAACAGATACAGGGACATTTGTTGCGCAGTTCTTACGGAGCTGTATGAAATTACTAAAGAGCGCAGATGTTTAAGTGGAATTTGAAAAACTACTCAGGAAGTATGAACCACAGAGTGAGAAGGGGGCTTCCAATGGCACAATCCATAATATTAGGAGTCCTAAAAGAACAGGAAGGGAAATGAGGCTCACTGCAGAGATTGGGGACTATGAGATGGATGAGATCATTCTTGATTTGGTATCAGAAGTAAATGTCTTGACCAAGAAGACATGGCATCAGATGGGAAAACCAAAGTTATAGTGGTCACCTCTACAGTTAAGAATGGCTAGTCAAGGGATAGTTATACCTCTCGAGAGGTTACCCAACACCATCGTTGACATTGACGGAGTGCACAGCCATGAAAATTTCGAAGTGATTGAAATCATGGATGACATCCATCCTTATCCAGCGCTGCTGGGTATCAATTGGGAAATGACTAATTCTGCCATCATTGATTTGAAGACTATGAAAATGATATTTGAAGCCAATAATATAAGGGTCATCGTGCCATTGGACCCTTCGTAGGGTGAACGATATGTTGAACCAATTCAAGAGGAATCCATAGCCCAAGACTTGGACCATATGTACAAGATGATGACTAATGTTGTTGATTATATTAATCCAAGTGCGGATGGAACACTTAGTTGGCGCAGTGACAGCTCTTGCATCTCAGACTCTGATGCAGGACTGGAAAACTGGCAAAGCAAATTGCATGAAGTATCTTCCAGGAGATGCGCACGGATCACCAAGTCATTGCGCTGGATTGGAAAGGAGGTAAGCCCAATACCTGGATGTGATGGTTTCTCTAATGTATATTCTTTTATCAATGAATATACTGCAGCAATTGCAAAAGAACACTGATTGCAGGCATTAGACATAGCACTGCGCAATACACCTTCCAGATCGTGGGCCGCGCATAAGAAGACAATGACAACATGGGATCAGTGCAGAATTAAGATGCAAATCCGGTTTGCTGATAAGGTTACCCTATCATTTGAGAAATATAATGGACAGACAGATCCCAGAGAGCATATTCGGGTTTGTTCAGAAGCATGGAGGGAGAGGCCACAGACAAAATGGGTGCATTTGTTTGTGCACACACTGGACGAACCAATTCCAAAGAAGTGGTACTTAGACCTAGATTTGCGCAGAGGTACAGCGGACTAGCCTGGCCTAACTGCGAGCTTCCATTAAGATTTCAGTTTCGAAGATGAACATCCGAGCATCAATGATGCATTGCAGGTTATTAAGGAAAAAATATTCGAACCAGACTGCACTCAGGGAAACATAACACTGGAAGAATTATTTGGCGCAAATAGTGTACCTGCGCGCCTACAGCCAGAATGGGAAGAACAGCTAGAGCACGCTCTTGATTGTTATCACGTCGCTGAGGGATGCAAGGATAAAGAAGACAGTGATGAGGAGGACCTGAGCAACATCCAGATACATGAGTCTAAGGGATCGCACGAGGTGGAAGGACCTCCATCGGAAATTCCAGGTATGAGTGGACCTGTGAAAACAAGAAAAGTGAACATTGGCACCAGGGAAGAGCCAAAGTTCGCAGCTATCGGAGATTACTGGGATGAAGATACAGTTGAAGAGATCACGGGTATATAACAGGAATATCGATATTTATTCCTGACCAAGTTCACAGAGATGAAAGGTATTCTTGGATACTTAGGAATGATGAAAATTCCTCTTAAGCCTGGCACGAAGCCTATGAAGCAGATACCATATAGACTAAACCCGAGCTATAAAGAACGATTCAAGGTAGAACTCAATAAGATGCTCGATGCAGGTATCATTAAGCCTATTGAAGAATCTGAGTGGATAAGCACGATGGTTATCCAGGATAAGAAAATGAAGGGTGAGATCAGGATTTGTGTGGATCTCAGAAAGTTGAATGACGCTTCGATGCATGACCCATTTCCTACACCTTTTACAGATGAAGTCCTAGACAATGTTGGAGGGAATGAGGCATATTCTTTTACTGATGGATTCTCTGGCTACCATCAGATCGGGATTGATTGCGCAGATAGGCACAAGATTACTTTTGCTATAGAATAGGGGTCGTTCCAGTACAGAGTAATGCCCTTTGGTTTGAAGAGCGCACCTGCCATAATTTCAAGAGTGGTCGTCATAGCATTTAAAGATTTTATACATAAGTTCTTAGAGGTTTATTTTGATGATTGGACCATTTTCGGTTTACTGAAGAACCAAGCTGCGAACCTCAGGATGATGCTGGAAAAATGCAGACAGCATCAAATCTCATTGAATCTGAAGAAATGTGTTTTATGTGTTCCCTATGGAATTTTGTTGGGACACATTGTGTGCAAACAGGGCTTGATAGTTGATCCTGCGAAGATCGCAGTCATTGTAAACTTGCCTACACCAAATTCAGTCAAGCAGTTGCACACTACCTTGGGGCATACTGGTTATTACAGGAAATTCATAGAAAGGTATGCTCAGATAACCATAACTATGGAGAAGTTGCTAAAGAAATATGCGTCGTTCATCTGGAATGAAGAATGCGAACAAGGCTTTGATACATTAAAAGAAAAGATGGTCACTGCACCAATCCTAGTTTCTCCAGATTGGGAGAAGCCATTTCATGTCCATGTCGATGCTTCATGTATAGCATTTGGCGTTGTTCTTGCTCAGCCAAGAGAGGAAGGTATTGATCATCCCATTTCATTTTCAAGTAGAAATTTATCATCCACTGAGAAGAACTATACCACTACTGAGCAAGAAAGTTTCACTATGGTATATGCACTACAGAAGTTCAGGCATTATTTGCTTGGTGTGCATTTTTCTATGTTCACTGACCATTCTGCTTTGAAATACCTGGTCAATAAGCTAGTGTTAGGGGGGCGCATATGCATATGGTTACTACTCTTTCAGGAGTACGAATTTGAAATTGTGGTTAAGCCAGGAAGGTTGAATTTGGGACCAGATCATCTGTCAAGGATTGAGTCAGGAGAAGAGCCCACGAATCTGGAGGACAATCTGCCTGATGCGCGGTTGTTCACCATACAGGTTGTTGATGATTATTATTAGGACATCATTGATTTTTTTACTACTGGGTTCGCACCCGCAGAGTTCACTACACAACAAAAGAAGCAGCTAGTAGTGCGCGCAATAGACTTCACTATAATCGCAGGTCATCTATATAAATTGGGACCGGATAAAGTAATATGCAGATGTGTATTAGAGCATGAGAAACCATTCATATTGGATGATGCACATTCAGGAGTCGCAGGAGGCCATTACGCAGGGAGAGCTACTACGCGGAAGATATTGCGGGCGGGGCTATGGTGGCCTATGATTCATAAAGATTCAAAGGAACATTGCTAGAGTTGCAATGTTTGTCAAACGACTGGAAAGCCATCACGCAGAGATGAAATGCCATTACATCCGCAGTTGACATTGCAGGAAAAAGAACTGGTGCGAGGTATATCATTGCTTCTATCGACTACCTCACTAGATGGGCAAAAGCAAATCCAGTGAAAGACTGTAGCGCAGCTACAGCTGCAGAGTTAATATATAAAAATATCCTTACAAGGTTTGGATGCCCGAAGATATTGATGAGTGATCTAGGCACTCATTTTCTAAATAAGACCATTGAGGCTTTGACCGAATAGTTCCATGTTCATCATCATCGCAGCACGCCTTATCATCCACATGCGAATGGAACTATTGAAGCATTTAACAAAGTGTTGGAGAATGCGCTAACCAAGATATGCAACGTCAATCGGGATGATTGGGATTTGCGCATTCCATCTGTATTATGGGCATATAGGACTACATGCAAGAAACTGACTGGCCATACACCTTTCAAGTTAGCCTATGGGCAATAGGCAATAATGCCGATGGAGTATATTGTTCCCAGCTTGAGAATAGCTACGTTTACGGGCATGGTAGATAGCGCAGCGCTAGAAGAAAGGCTCTTACACTTGGTTGGGCTAGAGGAAGATCGCTTCGTCGCAAGCTTCCACCAACAAGTACAGAAAGAGCACGAAAATCATGGCATGATCACCACATCAAGAACAAGTCTTTCTAGGTAGGTGATCTAGTCCTCCTGTATGATAGCAAATTCATGAAATTTCCTGGAAAGTTTAAGATGCATTGGCTTGGCCCATATACTGTAATGCATGTTACTGATGGTGGCGCAGTCCAGTTAGCTACATTAGCCGGAGATACCTTGCCAAGTATGATCAATGGTAGCAGACTAAAGCTTTACAGCGATAGTTTAGCTACGCAGAATTCTCTATGATTCAGGGAAGTGTACCGCGCAACACTGCTGAAGTTGCGCACAATAAAAAAAAAGAGAGAAGAAAAACGAAGAAACTAGATGCACAGGAGGGCAAGTCTAGATACTAATTGCGCAGAAAAGGCGAAACCGTGGTAGCGCGAGAGATATCGAGCGACAGGAAGTACCTTCGCACAAGACCACTAGCACAATATGACAGAAACCATTACCATGACATATGTCGGCCGGTTAGGGGGGCGTTAACCAATTTGGCGGCATTGGTAAGTTCAAATTTAAGGGCGGATGTGACAATTTGGAGCACATTAAAGGCCAAAGTGACCAGTTTAGCATTGAAATCCGGCTAGCAGGCTGAGCCATTAATGCTGATTAGATGGAGTTAACACACTGGCTTGCCAAGCAAATTTTTGGCATTTAAGGAAACAGATCTGGCCTAATGATGAGGATCGAATGGCACTGCCAAGATCTTAGGAAAGAATTGGACATTAATATGGCATTAAGTGCCTCACAAACTGGTGACGACCACATTGCAGCCCAGCTAAGGCTATAAATAGGCCTCACTCGACCACTTAACCATTCTTACGAAGCACTTGAACTGCTTGAGAGCCGAGCGAACAGAGCATTGTATGAGTGAACAGGTTGAGTTGGAGGATATCTCCTAGTTATTTGAGTGAGCAGGGATTCCAGCAGCAATGACGGCGACAAAGGCAAGTGCATCCTGGAGCTCAGCAAGGCAGGCTACAGGAAGCAGCAAGGGAAAAGAGCTAGCTTCAGAGCAGGGGGGTCCGAAGTACCATTGCACAATCGGCCTCGGCTCAGAACCTACCTATCTATCCAGTGCCCGACTACATCCCTCCACGGAAGCTTGACGCTCCACCAGTCCACATAGAAAATAATTTTAAGTACGAAATCCCGATGCCCACTATTTCTACCAGGGTGAAGATTGAGGAGAATTTGCTAGGTGGCATACCAGGTTGCAAGCTAGACGACTTGGACTTGCTTGAAAATACGCTGGTAACACCGAATACTTACCTGCAATTTAGACCTAACGGATATATCAACCAGGTAACGGATGCACAGACCGGTGCCGACAGACTAGAAGTCCAAGATTGGCTAAAGGCCATCAGGCTTGTTGAACTTACTGCAAATGCCACACTTTACTAAGAGTCCCAAGTTTTCCACGGTAGTTCGCACATTACTCACTTGCGTACATGAGGGCTTCTTATGGCTCAATACCGACATTGATATCAACATTGATATGATACATCATATCACGGGCCTGAACAAGAGAGGAGAAGACCCTACTGACCTAATCATAAAGAGGGCACAAGATAGAAATCTGAGCGCCGAAGTAGTAAAAGAATTTGGTGTAGTGAAGAAGGGACATGGGTTCCCAACCGCCGATATCAATGACCGTGCCACAAATTTTACTACCTAGTTGCTTGCAGGAAATATTTTGTGCAAATGTAGATCGCCTGAGGTACCCGCGGTCGCAATCAAGGTGGCATCTAATGTATTGCACAGAAGACGTTACAATTGGTGCTAGTTCTTACTAAACCAGTTTCTAGCAGATGTTGAAAAAACTCAAGATAATGGAACACCATTCCATTTCAGCTGGCTGCTCATATTGATAGCCTTTGTAGGCTGGAAAGAGCTAGAAGGGTATCAAGGCATTCCAACCTTTGCAGGGCAGGGTCGTGGAACACATTTTACTAAACTATGGGCAAGCTCGAAGGCGTCAAGGCAATGGCATACGGATGAAGTATTTTATGTCTATTATTACCAATTGCGCGAAGAGATTATGGTGACTCCATGCATTTCACAACCGCTGGCCGATAAGTATACATGCATCATGAGGTTTAGCGTGAGGAGACATCAGTCACACATTCAGCCAAGGGCTGACGCAGAGGAAGGATTATGGTATCCAGGGTTTTATCGCCTAGATGAGGACACAATCGAGGAAATGATGGAGCATTGGGATGACGACTGGAAAGTTCCCTCCTCGCGAGACGATGCATCTGATTACGAACAGAACATCCCACCCGTCTCGGCGGCCAAGATCGACATAAAAAGTTCAGATGAAGAAGATACCGAAGGAGATAGTGAAGACATAGCAGTAGACAAGGGAAAGAAGAAGGGGGGGTTACCTGAAGTTACTCCCATTGTTGAAGAAAAGAACCCTACTCAAGATGAGGCCGAGGAGTCAGCAGAGCGCAAAAGAAAGGCTACTAAAGGCCATTCAGACTCAAGAGACCCGCGCAAGAAGTGAAAGGCTGAGAAGCCAAAGTTCAGCCCGCAGCTCCATCCGAATGACTGCGAGACAATTGCCACTAAGGTATAGGAAGCCTGAGAAGAGAGTCGTGCAGAGAAGGAAGCCAGGCAGAAACAATTACAAATGGACCTAATCCAAACTATGGAAACAGTCAAAATAATGGTCACCCAGTTGAGTTTGGGCAATCAGTCGTCAGATTCAGAAGGAAAGGTAGGAGGAGCAAGTGCGCAGAATCAGCCTCCCCACGTAATAAGCCCCTACCCCAAGGTCATGCATATAGAACCCGCACACTTTATCTTTCCAAACGATTGTGTGCGCAATGCCGTAAAGAATGCGACACGTTTTAGCTTGAATATTGGGTCCCTATCACTAGAGGACCTAAATGAATTACACACGTAGGTCATTGAAGAAATTCATGAGAGAGGCCTAGCCTCATACGATCAAAGCGCAAAGTTGGCTGAAGACATCAATCAGCTAAAGCAGGAATCAGCTCGCAATCTGTAAGAGCTGAGTGAGGCTAGAGAAAAAGACCACAAGCTAAAAGAAACAATCTCAGTAGTCTGTGCTAGCATTGAGGAATGCGCCGAAGAAGAGGATGTAGAGGATACCATAAAGAAAATTGAGGCCAAGGTAGAATCCCTCACATCAGAAATGGCATAGACGGAGACTTCCTACAAGGGGGAGATTGCAGAGCTGGAGGAAAAGCACCCAATTATCCCATTAGATCAGTGCACTGCTCCAGCTGAGGAAGTAATGGCAACCTTGGAGAACATTTCGTTGCAGGTGATGAAGTGCCAATATTTACTCGAAGGAGTGAATACAATTGTGTTGGGGTTGAACGAAGATCCTGCACTGTAAAAGATCAAGGAGGATCGACGGAGGACACAGCAACAGGTGGAAACCGCAAATGCAGAATTAAAGACTGCGCCAGCGAAGGAGAAAATACAAAGGTATAATGAAATCAAGGACCTACAGAAATAATTGGCTACGCTAAGGGAGAAAGAGGCTATTGCATCTGACAGGTTGCAACCCATTGAACAGGAATGCCTTGAACTGATACAGCAATTCAATGAGAAGTTCATAGAACTTCAAATGGCAGAAGGCACCATGAAAGAGCAGGTGGCCAAAGAAATGGTTTTGCAAGCCAATCTAGAGACGCTGCGTGAATTCGAGAAGAAGGACAAGGATATGGTCGCAGAGTTAGCAATTACTCTGCAAAGTTTTACTTCGAAGATAGGCACACCAGAGGGCGCGGTACCGTCGTCCGACACTGAAAGTGGCTCAGGACGTTCCACAGGTGAGTGTTAGGGGCCTGTTGGACGGGGTCCAAGTTGGGATTTTGCACAAGTACTGAAGAGTGCACATTGCGCGCGGTGGCAAGCTACAGGCAGTTTTTGATGAATTGCGCATGTTGCGTGACGGCAATGGCCAAGGCATGGTTGCGTAGTAGGTTGGTGCGTAGAACCACGCATGAACTATTATTGGTACGCAATACAGGTAAAGGTCAGACCCGGACATGACCTATTTTGGGTAAGGAACGGGTGGAAGGTAGAGGAGAGTGACCTATTCGAGCGAGTCGCGACAAGCAGTTGAGAAGCAAGGCCACTACGTCGAGGGTGACAAGCAGGCGAAAGGAGTGGAAAGGGATAGGCCATGATGCAGTTATAACTGTTTGGTGAATGTGGCTGTCAGACGAGCATGTGAACCACGAGTGGCCCAGCTGGAGCAGGCGGAGCAAGCTGTCAAGGGCGATAGCTAGGATGGCAGTTAGCCACGCCAATTTTGGAAACCTTAGGGTTTCGGCCTACTGGTTGTGAAGAGACGACCCATGGACGTGATCTATAAATAATGGAATTTTGTATGGGAAAGGGTTAATCTCTTGTATGGCTAGTCATTGTTGAGCATTGTTAGCACATTTTGAGTTTTGAAGCTATTGTAAAGGCTCTATAGCTAAGTGTGCAGAGACCTGTCTAAGATAGAAGAGAGTCTGCAGCTGAGTGCGTGGACTAAGAACAGTTGTACCCTTCCCAAAAAGATCAATATTAACAACCATTCTTGTGGATGTAGCCTCCATCCCGGTGGTGAACCACATTAAATTCTGTGTTTGTAACTATTCTTTTGCTTAGCATGGATGTCTAAATACTGCAGTTATCTGTTATGTGATTGCTTTATATGTATTCGTCGCAGAATGATGGGAATAATATGTTAAGTAATACACGTGTGGATGAATGTTATGTATTCAGCACTTCTGAGCACTTGGATGTATGAATCTGTTGGATAGTCGCATAGTTGAACACTGAATTGAAGCGCAGCGTTGCAGCGCGCAGATTTGTATGTTTTATTCATTTGCATGCACCATAACATTAATAAGCTAAGTGTCACAAATGGATAAATATCCTCAAGTCTTTGAATGAAATCGAACAAGTCTTGAGTAGATGCACGGTCTAGTCAACGCGCTGAACCATTGAGATTTGTTGCGAGGTAAGTTGTTGATAGCTCATCAACGTGACGCAGGAAGTGTCCCATACCACATAGTCCTTGGATGCATTGGTTGCAAAAGCACCTCTGCTTGCTGAAGTATCCGACACAAAGTAGAGACTTCGCACAGTTGTCGGTCTGCAACAGCCCGTATAGTGTTGCGCTGCTCGTTAGTCCCGTTACCTTCGCATCCCCAGGTTGTGGAAACTTGATTCTGCAACCACCCCCTCAGCTTCGCCTCGGGTGAGACCTCAGTCTACGCACAGTCTGTTGCCAAAAGGGCCGGTGAATAGGGGTTTTGTTGGCTCCTTGAACCGCGAAGTACCTGGGTCTACACTGGAAACCTCTAGCTCAATTATATATGCCAACAAATGGTTTCGTTGCTCGACTAAGACCAATGATGCGATAGTGCATTTAGAAAAGTAATGTGTGAAGAAGAATACCAGTTCCCATTGGGTTCAGACAATTGGAATCCTTAAAAGAAAGAGAGATGTGATTGGTGTGATAAGACCGTAAAAAATTTTGCAAAGAAAGAGAACAGACACCCACATCTATCTGACGTAGCGTGGCTGAACAAATATTTGTGGCGAGATATTCACAAGATATTCTGGGCTTCGTCTGGAAATGAGTTGCACGAGTGGATATCGTGACTCGCGGAGAAGAAAACCTGTTTTCAAGGGGGAGTACCTACAGAGTGGACTCCAGAGCTCACAGCGCAGCTCAAAGCAATAGACACCCCACTGACACAAGCAGTTTACTTCTGGGTTGATATCATACTTGAAGGATTTGTGACAGAGTTTGTTGTAGACACGCTGAAGTCCTACAGTCAAGATGAAGCATACTTTTTCGAAGGATTCAGAGGTAAGTACCTGAACAATCTGAGTCTATACATTAAAATGATTTTAGCTGAGAAAGGTGTTTTAAGAATACAGTAATATTTGTAAATTTGTCATGGTAGAAAGTATATATAGTGACTCTGATGAAGATACCCGTAATCTGAGGAGTAGAAAGAGATACAAGTTTAATAAATAAAATAATACCGGAGGACCTGGACTCCACGTGAATACCGAACTTCCATGTGACCTTAACAATCAGATCACACTGTCATCTGCCACCATCCACCCTATTACACCTGAGAACCCATCGGTTGCAAATACCGCGCAACCCCTATCTCAGAACCCACCCACTGCGAGCGTAGCGCATTCCACCCCGCAGAACGTCAATACTGGTGACACCGCAAGAGTAGGTGCTCAGGCCATTCCGACCCAGACTATTCCATTTCAGCATACCCAATCTCAGAATATTCTACAAAGTAGTAGTCCTAGCACTATCTCGAGTACCACATTTATTTTTTTTGCACAGATAGTGAGCACTACTCAGAGTGTTGCACAACCAGGAAGGAGAATGACAGATAATGATATAAAATTGCCGATATTCAAAGGAACGAGTCTAGAAGACCCTGATCAGCACTGGTTTCTATGTGAAGGCATATGGAGTGTAAAGCAGATCCAGGATGATGATGTGAAGAGAGCGCAGCTCATCACCACTTTCAGAGACCACGCCTTGCATTGGTTTATGAAGTATTCTCAGGCATAGCCGAGAACCCCAACAGCAATTAAGGCTGCGTTCGCTGCAGAGTTTAAGAAGCCGAAATCAGAATCCCAGTGCATAATAGAATTAAAGGAAATCAAGTAGAAACCTACTGAAACGGTCTCGAAATTTGACCAAAAATTTAAGACGTTGCTGGATCAAGTGATCTTTGAGATAGCTCCGCAACAGCACAACGAATGGTTCATTGCTGCGCTATTGCCACACATCAAACAACCTTTGAAGCAGCAAAACGTTGTGTTGCAGGCAGAGGCCTTAGAGATCGTAATGAAGCTGGATTTTTCACCGATTGGAGAGACTAGTTCTAGGATGTCTCAGAACCAGAACCAATTGACTACCTTGACATTGGAATTACAAGGTATGAAAAATGGAAAAGAGCAAAGATATGAACACAGACATGAAGTTTGGTGCACAGGATGCAAAGGAGAGGGCCACACCAGAGAACATTGCCCTCCATTTCAAGATTATCTTGACAGTGGCACACCAAAACCAATAAATATGAATCACAATCAGGCACCATGGTGTGAAATCTGCAGAAGCAGAGGACACAGGCCTGAAGACTGTTATCTCATATAGAAATATGTAAAGACACCTAAGAGCTTGTATTGTAATTTCTGTAAATCAGTTGGACATGACGAATCCAATTGTCGCGCATATGAGCTCATGAATGAAAGAAAGCGAGATATGGAAATGATTCGAGGTGTTGGAATGTATCGCGTCCAAGAAGAAAATCAGCCGAAACAAGAGAACACCCACTATGATCAGGGAGACTATAGAGGTCGTGGTGGTGGATACAGCGGGAGAGGAAGAAATGTTGGCCCGGTATAAGGAAGAGGCCGCGGCCAGGTAATTTGTTATAACTGTGGCCATCCAGGTCATGTTTCTAGAGATTGTACCAACCCTTGCACTACATGTAGTTACTGTAAATCATTTGAGCATGTTATCGAATACTGTCCTGTACTTGAGGTAGAAATGAAGAAACGAAGAAGGATAGAACCACCGAATCCCAACATTCAATTGATCGCAGCAGAGAGAAGAAATGCAGATCTAAGTGTAAACACGGTAACGCGTAGTGGCGCTGATACAGGAAGGGAACTGCGGATGGAACACTCAATTGGCACTATGACAGCTCTTGCATCTTAGACTCTGATGCACGACTGGAAAACTGGAAAAGCAGATTGCATGAAGTATCTGCCAGGAGATGCGCGTGGATCACCAAGTCATTGCGCTGGATTGGAAAGGAGGTAAGCCCAATCCCTGGCTATGATGGTTTCTCTAACGTTTATTCTTTTATCAATGAATATACTGCAGCAATTGCAAAAGAACGCCGCTTGCAAGCATTAGACATAGCACTGCGCGATACACCTTCCAGATGGTGAGCCGCGCATAAGAAGACACTGACAACATGGGATCAGTGCAGAATTAAGATGCAAATCCTGTTTGCTGATAAGGTTATGCTCAGATAACCGCAGCTATGGAGAAGCTTCTAAAGAAAGATGTGTCGTTCATCTGGAATGAATAATGCGAACAAGGCTTTGATACATTAAAATAAAAGATGGTCACTGCGTCGATCCTAGTTTTTCTAGACTGGGAGAAGCCATTTCATGTCCATGTGGATGCTTCGTGTATAGCATTAAGCGTTGTTCTTGCTCAGCCAGGAGAGGGAGGTATTGATCATCCCATTGCATTTTCAAGCAGAAAGTTATCATCTGCTGAGAAGAACTATACCACTACTGAGCGAGAAAGACTCGCAATTGTATATGCACTACAGAAGTTCAGGAATTATTTGCTTGGTGTGCATTTTTCTATGTTCACTGACCATTCTACTTTGAAATACCTGGTCAATAAGCCAGTGTTAGGGGGGCACATATGCAGATGGTTACTACTCTTTCAGGAGTATGAATTTTAAATTGTGGTTAAGCCAGGAAGGTTGAATTTGGGACCTGATTGTCTGTCAAGGATTGAGTCAGGAGAAGAGCCTACGAATTTGTTGGACAATCTGCCTGATGCGCAGTTGTTCGCCATACAGGTTGCTGATGATTATTATCAGGACATCATTGATTTTTTTACTACTGGGTTCGTACCCGCAGATTTCACTACACAGTAAAAGAAGCAGTTGGTACTGCACGCAACAGACTTCACTATAATCGCATGTCATCTATATAAATTGGGACCAGATGAAATACTGCGCAGATGTGTATTAGAGCATGAGAAACCATTCATATTGGATGATGCACATTCAGGAGTCGCAGGAGGCCATTATGCAGGGAGAGCTACTGCATAGAAGATATTGCGAGCAGGGCTATGGTGGACTACAATTCATAAAGATTCGAAGGAACATTGCCAGAGTTGCGATGTTTGTCAAAGGACCGGAAAGCCATCACGCAGAGATAAAATGCCATTAAATCCGCAGTTGACATTGCTGGCCTTCGACAAATGGGCCATCGATTTTTTGGGTCCTATTACCCCACCAAGAAAAAGAACTGGTGCGAGATATATCATTACTACTACCAACTACCTCACCAGATGGGCAGAAGCAAATCCAGTGAAAGACTGTAGCACAGCTACAGCTCCAGAGTTTATATATGAAAATATCCTTACAAGGTTTGGATGCCCGAAGATATTGATGAGTGATCAAGGCACTCATTTTCTAAATAAGACCATTGAAGCTTTGACGAAGAGTTCCACGTTCATAATCAGTGCAGCACGCCTTATCATCCATAGGCGAATGGAACTGTTGAAGCATTTAACAAAGTGCTGGAGAATTTGCTAACCAAGATATGTAACGTCAATTAGGACGATTGGGACTTGCGCATTCCATCTGTGTTATGGGAATACAGGACTACATGCAAGAAACTGACTGGCCATACACCTTTCAGGTTGGCCTATGGGCAAGAGGCAATATTGTTCCCAGCCTGAGAATAGTTGTGTTAACGGGCATGGAAGACTGCGCAGGGCTAGAAGAAAGGCTCTTACACTTGGTTGGGTTGGAGGAAGATCGCTTCGTCGCAGGCTTCCACCAACAAGTACAGAAAGAGCGCGAGAAAGCATGGCATGATCACCACATCAAGAACAAGTCTTTCTAGGTAGGTGATCTAGTCCTCCTGTATGATAGCAAATTCATGAAATTTCCTGGAAAGTTTAAGATGCATTAGCTTGGCCCATATACTGTAATGCATGTTACTAATGGTGGCGCAGTCCAGTTAGCTACATTAGCCGGAGATACCTTGCCAAGTATGATAAATGGTAGTAGACTAAAGCTTTACCACGATAGTCTAGCTGCGCAGAATTCTGTATGATTCAGGGAAGCGTACCATGCAACACTGCTGAAGTTGCGCACAAAAAAAAAGAGAAGAAAAACGAAGAAACTAGCTGCACAGGAGGGCAAGTCCAGATACTAATTGCGCAGAAAAGGCGAAACCGTGGTAGCGCGAGAGATATCGCGCGACAGGAAGTACCTTCGCATAAGACCGCCAGCACAATATGACGAAAACCGTTACCATGACATCTGTCGGCCGGTTGGGGGGGCGTTAACCAATTTGGCGGCATTGGTAAAGTTCAAATTTAAGGGCGGATGTGACAATTTGGAACACATTAAAGGACAAAGTGACCAGTTTAGCATCGAAATCCGGTTGGCAGGCTGAGCCATTAACGTTGATTCGATGGAGTTGACACGCTGGCTTGCCAAGCAACCTTTTGGCATTTAAGGAAACAGATCTGTCCTAATGATGAGGATCGAATGGCATGGTCGAGATCTTAGGCAAGAGTTGGACATTAAAATGGCATTAAGTGCCTCACAAACCAGTGACGACCACATTGCATCCCAGCTAAGGCTATAAATAGGCCTCACTCGGCCACTTAACCATTCTTACAAAGCACTTGAACTGCTTGAGAGCCGAGCGAACAGAGCATTGTATGAGTGAACAGGTTGAGTTGGAGGATATCTCCTAGTTATTTGAGCGAGCAAGGATTCCAGCAGCAATGACGGCGACAAAGGCAAGTGCATCCCTGAGCTCAGCAAGGCAGGCTGCAGGAAGCAGCAAGGGAAAAGAGCCAGCTTCAGAGCAGGGGGGGTTCGAAGTACCATTGCAGTAGTTGGCCTCGGCTCAGAACCTACCTATTTATCCAGTGCCCGACTACATCCCTCCATGGAAGCTTGACGCTCCACCAGTCCACATAGAAATGAATTTTAAGTACGAAATCCCGATGCCCACTATTTCTACCAGGGTGAAGATTGAGGAGAATTTGTTGGGTGGCGTACCAGGTTGCAAGTTGGACGACCTGGACTTGCTTGAAAATACGTTGGTGACACCGAAGACTTACCCACAATTTAGACTGGATGGATATATCAAGCGGGTAACATATGCATAGACTAGCGCCGACAAACTATAAGTCCAAGATTGGCTAAAGGCCATCCGACCATCAAGCTTGTTGAACTTACTGCGAATGCCACACTTTACTAAGAGTCCCGAGTTTTCCACGGTAGTGCACACATTACTCACTTGCGTACATGAAGGCTTCTTATGGCTCGATACCCACATTGATATTAGCATTGATATGATACATCATATCACAAGCCTGAACAAGAGAGGAGAAGACCCTACTGACCTAATCATAAAGAGGGCACAAGATAGAAATCTGAGCGTCGAGGTAGCAAAAGAATTTGGTGTAGTGCGGAAGGGACATGGGTTCCCAACCACCGATATCAATGACCGTGCCACAAAGTTTACTACCCAGTTGCTTGCAGGAAAGCTTTTGCGCAAGTGTAGATCGCTTGAGGTACCCGCGGTCGCAATCAAGGCGGCATCTAATGTATTGAGCGGAAGACATTAATGTATTGAGCGGAAGACATTACAATTGGTGCAAGTTCTTACAAAACCAGTTTCTAGCAGATGTTGAATAAACTCAGGATAATGGAACACCATGCCAGTAAATCTATCTTAAATTATTAAAATTCTGAAAGTAAAGGGGATGATCTTATAAAATTACTTAATGCAAAATAATAAATCTAAAAATGAACATGCCATAATAGATCTATTCTAAGATTGGGGAAAACAAGGTCCGTAGTTATTTTATTCCTAAAACTAGAATTCTGATCTAAACCATTTTAAATCCAAAGACTAAAATTGAAGTGCAATCGTTTCAAGCTATCCATCTACTACTAAAGAAATTGATCACGATGAGAAACAGTCAAAAACCTCAGATATAAACCATGATATTGAAAGCAAAGCTGATACACATGCAATCGTTGATTCGAATATGCGTTGAAAGAAAGAACCTATAGGACTACTGAAACTGTTCTATTGTACTACAGAATGTATTATAAACCACTACAGAAATAATAAATCATTCAAGTGCTCCCATTGGTAATAGAACTGTTCATCAATGTAAAACGCATAATTGAAAGAAATACCTACAAATAGAAATCTCCTGACCTACGTGTTGGAGGGGCCCTCCCCAACCCATACCCAGGAGAGAATAAAACTTAGAAATGCTGGCTGGAATTAATGATCAATCTCTTATTTAAAATATAGAATCCATGTCAAAACAAAGGTCTGTACTTCGCAGTATCGATAGGGCAGAAAACATTAAAACAATGTTTTTCTCAAAATAACAGCAGGGGCCTCTCGCTACTCGAGAGGCCCATATTTATATGATTTAATGTTGATCCTAACTAGTTGGCTAAATGTCGATTCCTCTTGAAAGTGGGAGTGCGTCCTCTATAAATCAGGAAACAGGACGCCGAGCTTGGTGATCCTTTAATCTTCTACACGTCCATCCTTGAATGACCCTGAACCTGCTCAATCACGCTTGATTTCCATATAATTAGTTTATTTGATACGCATTCTAACATCCAAGAATAATCATAAAACAATTTCATTAAATAATTAAAGTAAAACATTTTCCCCCACAAATGAGCATGTTTCATCACCATTGCTTGAGTTTGGCTGCTGGAAAAAAGGTTATCAAATACCTAAAAACTTGACTCATCAGCAACCTTGGAGAACATTTCATCGCAGGTGACGAAGTGCCAGGATTTACTCGAAGGAGTGAATACAATTGTGTTGGGGTTGAACAAAGATCCTGAACTGCAAAAGATCAAGGAAAATCTGCAGAGGACACAACAACAAGTGGAAACCGCAAATGCAGAATTAAAGGCTGCGCTGGCTAGGGAGAAAATAGAAAGGTATAATGAAATCAAGGACCTACAGAAAGAATTAGCCGCGCTAAGGGAGAAAGAGGCTGCTGCATCTGGCAGGTTGCAACGCATAGAACAGGAAGGCCTTGAACTGATGCAGCAATTCGATGAGAAGTTCGTAGAACTTCAAACGGAAGAAGGCACCATGAAAGAGGAGGTGGCCAAAGAAACTGTTTCGCAGGCCACTCTAGAGACGCTGCGAGAATTCAAGAAGAAGGCCAAGGATATGGTCGCGGAGTTAGCAATTACTCTGCAAAGTTTTACTTCGAAGATAGGCACACCAGAGGGCGTAGTACCCTCGTCCAAAAGTGAAAGTGGCTCGGGACGTGCCACAGGTGAGTGTTAGGGGCCTGTTGGACGGGGTCCAAGTTGGGATTTTGCACAAGTAATGAAGAGTGTGCATTGCATGTGGTGGCAAGATACAGGCAATTTTTGAGAAATTGCGGATGTCGCGCGACAGCAATGGCCAAGGCATGGTTGCGCAGTAGGTTGGTGCACAGAACTGTGCATGAACTATTTTTGGTACGCAATACAGGTAAAGGTCAGACAAGGACATGACCTATTTTGGGTAAGGAACAGGTGGAAGGCAGAGGAAAGTGACCTGTTCGAGCGAGTGGCGACAAGCAATTGAGAAGCTAGGCCACTACGCCAAGGGCGACAGGCAAGTGAAAGGATTGGAAAGGGATAGGCCATGATGCAGTTATAACCGTTTGGTGACTGTGGCTGTCAGATGAGCATGTGAGCCACGAGTGGCCCAGCTAGAGCAGGCGAAGCAAGCTGTCAAGGGTGACAGCTAGGATGGCAATTAGCCACACCAGTTTTGGAAACCTTAGGGTTTCGTCCTACTGATTGTAAAGACATGACCGATGGGCGTGATCTATAAATAAGGGCATTTTGTATGGGAAAGGGTTAATCTCTCGTAGAGCTAGTCATTGTTGAGCATTGTTAGCATCTTTTGAGTTTTGAAGCTATTGTAAAGGCTCTGCAGATGAGTGCACAAAGACCTATCTAAAAGAGAAGAGAGTCTGCAGCTTAGTGCACAAACTAAGAACGGTTGTACCCTTCCCAAAAAGATCAATATTAACAACCATTCTTGTGGACGTAGCCTCCATCCGAGGGGTGAACCACGTTAAATTTTGTGTTATGTGATTGTTTGTGTTTGCAACTGTTCTTTTGATTAGCATGGATGTTTAAATACCACAGTTATCTGCTATGTGATTGCTTTTATATGTATTCGCCGGAGAATGATGGGAATAATATGTTAAGTAATACACGTGTGGATGAATGTTATGTATTCAGCACTTCTGAGCACTTGAATGTATGAATCTATTGGATAGTCGCATAGTTGAACACTGAATTGAAGTGCAGCGTTGGAGCGCGCAGTTTTGTATGTTTTATTCATTTGCATGCACCATAACATTAATAAGCTAAGTGTCACGAATGGATAAAGATCGTCAAGTCTTTGAATGAAGTCGAACAAGTCTTGAGTAGACGCGTAGTCTAGTCGATGTGTTGAACCATTGAGAGTTGCTGCGAGGTAAGCTGTTGATAGCTTATCGACGTGATGCAAGAAGTGTCCCATACCACACAGTCCTTGGATGCACTGGTTGCGCAAGCACCTCTGCTTGCCGAAGTATCCAACGCGAAGTAGAGACTTCGCGCAGTTGTCGGTCCGCAACAGCCCGTATAGTGTTGCGCCGCTCGTTAGTCCTTTTACCTTCGCATCACTAGGTTGTGGAAACTTGATTCTGCAACCACCCCCACAGCTTCACCTCGGGTAAGACCTCAGGCTACATGTAGTATGTTGCCGAAAGGGCTGGTGAATAGGGGTTTTGTTAGTTCCTTGAACCGTGAAGTACCTGGGTCTACACTGGAAACCTCTAGCTCAGTTATATACGCCAACAATGAGACGCCATAGATGAATTTCTCTCTATGATGCTTTCCTAATATGTAGCTCTCACATGATCTTGTTGGTTGTTGAATACTGGGCAACCCTTTTTCCATATGCTTCTTCTGTAGCAAATCTAATCCAGCAAAATGTAAATGGACATATCTTAAATGCCATAACAATGATTGATCTAAACTCTTAGTTTTATAAGCTTTTAAAGAGTTAGTCAAATGATTCCTCATAATCAGTGGAAACATTCTATTCTTTGTCATGGCTCTACTTTGGCTATCAACTGCTTACTTGGATATTTGTTATAAATAGTACATACCTTGTTCTTGAAGAACACTCTGTATTTTTTTTCTAACAGATGTCCAACACTTAATAAGTTACACATTAAACCAGGAACATAATAAACATCATGATTTTTTCTTATTTCACCATTCTTGGCATATACAGCAATCATACCTTTACCATTAACTTTTACCTTACTGTCATTACCTAGCTTCACTTCATATTGAATGCTTGTATCTAGACTTAAAAATAACTCCTTGTTTCCAGTCATGTGGTTGCTGCATGCGTTATCCAAGAACCATATATCATTTGAACTTTCATGGGTAACATTACAAGTTAAAAATGTAGGATTCTCCTCATTTTCAGTTTCCTCTATAATGTGTGTAGACAACTTACTAATGTGTGCTTGCTTCTTCCAACACTTGTTAGCAAAATGCCCAAATTTCTTGCAATAGAAACATTGAACTTTAGATCTATCATACATTTGATTTCTTGGCTGCCATGTTCTGTTGCTACTCCCCCTTACACTAGGAGTATTTTGTTGTAACTTCTCTTCAGATTCTGAATCATTTATGTTTTCACTATTATTTATGATGTCTCTTCAAACTCCTCTTCCTCTGTTACTAGACCTTCCTCTACCTCTACCTCTACCTCTAGTAACACGTAGCTGAGATTTAAAAGAATTTTCTAATGGAATATCATCATACCTGTTCATTCTTGATTCATGAGTAATTAAAGAACCAGTCAGCACATCAATGTGCATTTGACCGATATCTTTAAACTCTTGAATGGAAACAACCACTGCTTCAAACTTCTTTGGCAAGCATCTCAACAATTTCTCAATCACGCACTGATCTGAGAGGTCTTCACCATACTGTCTTAGCTGGTTTACAATGTTCATGACTCGAGTCATAAAATTATCAACAATCTCATTCTCCTTCATCTTCAAATTCTGAAAGTCCCTTCTCAAGTTCTGCAACTTAACATTCTTCACCTTGGTCACACCTTAATAACAAGTTTCAAGAGTGTCCTAAGCTTTCTTTGAAGACTCAGCACTTGATATCTTCGGAAATATGGATTCACTTAGGCCTTGTTGAATAAGGCCAAGAGATTTGTTGTCCTTCTTCCTATTTTCCTTCAACAGAACACACTCAGCATTTGACAGAGCCAATTCATCATCTTGATCAGTTGGCTCTAGGTAGCCAATCATAACAAACTCCCAAATATATTGAGCATGCAGGATAGTTCCCATATTAACAAACCATGTATCATAGTTTCTCTCAATCAACACAGGAATTTGTGGTTTCACTACACTGCTGTTAGTAGCCATCACAAATTAAATTCCAAATTATTGTAAATAGGAAAATGAGAGAAAAAAGATCAACCACGCTCTGATACCATTGTGGGAAGGTAGGGGAGTGTTGTTTTTACTCACAGCAACACGCACTAATCATTAAACTCATAAACTATCACCTACAAGATGATTTTCAGCAAGAAAATGAAGTTCTGCAACTGTTTCAGCAAACTGTATTCTACAGGAACTGTTTCCGTAATTGTTTCAACCAGTAATTTAACTTTGTTTTGATGACCCCCGTGTTCATAAAACTTAGGCTAGTACTTTACTTCAACAATCAAACATATTTAACATATCTATACTCAAAAAATAAACTTTAATCGCTTAACTTGCTACAGCAAAATAACTTCAAAATAAATATGAGTTTACAAACTCAAAAACAGAGCATAACAGAAAATATAGAGTAAAAAATATGTTTTTAACTTCAACTGATAAGTGTATTCCGCTCTATATATGAATCAAAATTACAAGGATGGGTATTTATAGTGCTTCAAGACAATCAGTCATTAAATGCTAATTGACCCTTCCTTACAAAATTACCTCTGTAGAAATAAATACTATGTCTCATTGAAATTCTACAGGCTGACAAAATGAGGACTGTGTTGGCCCTTCATAAATACAGTGGATGAATGCGTTTGCTGGCACCGATTCTTCATGTTCTGTAAAGTCAAAATACTTTAATGATAGTGGCTCTTCACAACTTTAATAACCTGAGCCAAGGCGGTGACTGCCTCTTCAAATATTGAATGGATAAAGTGGTGTGGCAGTGGAGGCTCTTCAAAATCTTGGCTATTACAAATCTAAGCAGTGGAAAAATTAATCAATTTCCAACATGGAGCCCATCCCCAAAATGAGGAATTGTTTTCACAAGATAAAAATTATTCCTTATCACCCTCTGCTCATTGTTTGTTGCTTTCCTAATCTCCATAATCACAAGTAGCCTCCCATCAATGATACCAATCTCTACCATGTCTGTGTCCTATTTTTTCAAGTTACCACATTGTTAGGCCATCAAATCAGCTCTGTAGTTATTTTGACTGAATTGCAGACTAGCTTGATTACTACTCCATACATAGTATGTGTACATACAATGAAAGTTGGTTGCAGTCTCATTCAAAATACCCTCCACGGTCTTTCTCTTCGGAAGATCAAATTATTCTTCCTAAACCCCTAGCATTCCCAAGGTTCACCATCTTGGTTTCAGTTGTTGGTTATGCTATTTGTTGGGGCTAGATTCTTATAGCACCACGTAAACTACCTCCAATCCAGCCTCACCTTCCTCCTTTACTTCTCTCTTCATTATCCTGAACTTCACCATATAACTGGACTGGTACTTCTCTCTTTCTTCACAATTTCTTCGTACAATCAGGTTTTAGAGACATACAGTTTACCAAACTGAAACTAAGAGTGTTTTCTTGAACATGTGGAGATAAAAGGAAGGAAAAATACCTTCCATTAATGCACTTAGACTAACACAATTTTGTATATGATATGATTCAATTATTTGAATATCTTTTATTTTCTTTGGTTTGCTCTCCACTGACAATCTCTTGAGCTTTTATCCACCCTTTAAACCCCTTTCACCTTACTTGCTACTAATAAGTCACCGCATACAGACATGAGTGGCATGAATCCCTATCCCACTTTATCACTTCATCATAATACAGTACGATCTTTATTGGAAATTGGCTCTCTTCAGTGTTCAGGAAATTGGCCTTGATCCTGTGTCAATCTTACACCTTCATTAGCCATTTTATCTCCTACTTTCCATATGAGTGAATGTAATCTTCAATAACAAGCTACAATCCCCATTCAGATCCAACTCGGTGAATTACTCTGCATTCAGTGAATTAACTATCAATAATGGATTTCCCAGGAAAATAAATAAACTTCGCAATTTCCTTAGTAGTTATAAATCCTGTATTTGTTGTTTTTTGCCCAAATGTAACTGCTGATTTTTGGGCTTTAGCTGTCCAAATTTTCTATTCATGCAGATTTTTGGTCTCTTTTTTCCTAATATTTGGTTTCATGCTCAAAGCTGCTAGCTTTCCATATCCAAATGATTGTCTATTGTTTTTTCCATTATCCCAAGTGTACAACTACACATTTCACATGGAGGGCAGTCAAGTTAAAAGGCAATTAGTGTTTCTAAATGTTCTCTGATTATAAAGATCTGAATGTTATTGTTCTTTGCTTTCTTGAAATTAGATTGAGTTTTGCACACACTGAAGTGAGATCATTATTATAGTTCTTTCAACCGAAGAGGAGTTCGACATGCTTGCATTCTTCTCGGAGAAAAAAAAAATATGTTTTGCTTCATATTAATAATAAAAAGTTCCATTGTCTTTGACTTGTATTTTTATAATTTGTCCTCGGAGAAAAATATGTCAATGCCCTGAATCATTTTAAAATGAACAAACTAAAATACCAACACTGACAAGTAAAGTTGTCTCGCAATGATTCTTAAATGCCATGCCATATTTCATGCTCAAATTTGCAGTGATTTCCAAGTTGTTAATTATGCTTGTTTTTGGAAATTTGAGAAGTATGTTTCAGTTTCTTGTTGGTCTGCCATTATAAGGGTGTAGATAATAAAACAGATGAAGAAAAATTAATAAAAGTGTACTAAATGCTCGATGCTTTAATTGGATTTATTGTTTTATTTCACATCTGAGATGTGTGCATCTTGCACACAATGTAAATCTTTGTTAATATTATTTGAAAGGGGTCCATGTTTCCAGCTAGTTAATTATAAATTACAAGTTCCATGTAATGTGACTTGGTTGTTTTACTCTAGGTGTTGCCTATATTAAGGCAAAAACATGACAAGTTTATGTTGAGAGAACTTGTAAATCGATGGAGTAATAATGAGATAATGGTTCGGTGGATGTCTAGCTTCTTTGACTAATCTGCTTTAGTGACCTGGTAATTTTTTGTTTGTCCATGATGTTTTGGTTTCTTCCATTCTAATTGTATTCTTTTATAGTTTTGCTATTCACTAAACACATTTTTTTTTCTGAATTTGGGAATACTTCAGAATACTTATAATGTTTAGTGATGCTAAAAAATTAAAAAATTCAATGTCTTTTCTTCCTTGCAGGTCTATTAAGAAATGCAGTGATTTCACTGTTATGTTCTTAATCTTAGCCAAACTACAAATAGCAGTAAGTTTTATTGGTTGAGAAGTCAATTTTTTTTATTTAACCATGATTTGATAACGTTACATATTGGCCATGTTGACTGTTTTAGATTGATCGGGCACTTGAGGGGGGGTTTTAGATTGATCGGGCACTTGAGGGAGAATAGATAGATACTTTGAATTAGCTATGTTGGAAGACACTGCTACATACTACTCTCTAAAGGTTGTTTCATGGATCCAGAAAGATTCATGTCAGATAATATGGTAAATGTTTTTTTCTAAACACTTGTTCAAATGGCCTTGCTTATCTCGATTGTTGATTCCCTTTCATCCAACCGGCCTGGAGTAAAGTCAACCTTTGACTTTGCTCCATGCTCGTTGGATGAAGGGAATCAGCAATCCAGATAAGGATCGCCGTTGAAATGAACCTTAAACTAAAGCAAAAATGTAAGATAGGATGTCCTCTTTCTAAAAGTTAAAGAATGCTTAAAGCATGAGAAAGAAAGAGTTATGTCATTATTTACATGCACAGAGTGAGCAAAATTTATTAGGAGTAAGATTCCATTTATAAGAGTTCTTGTAAGTGCTTACTTGCAGTCAAACTGGTTTCTCCTTTTTATTTTGAAACTCAGAGCATCAAAATTGTCTTCACTGTTTTAGTTCAACCTTTCTCATTTCATTTTTTGCTTGCTTTTTTTGGATATTAGGGCATGTATTCGTTTCCCAATATAAAATGCAAATGCAACTTCTGTACAAGGAACACTCAGGGTGCCATTCCTTGCTAAAGGATGCGAAGGTATGAATTTGATACATGGTTTTGCAATGTGCAAATGTGAAGTCTACTATGTTTTCTTCTAATGAGTATTCACTGCAGATGGATGACCTTTCATGGATGTCTTGGGATGGATCTGTTCCCGCGACCCTGAGAACAAGAGGAGAACTGAGATCCCCAACTTGATCCATGAACTCGTTCGCGACCTGGTGAAGTCCGCGAACTCTGAAATTGTGTCCCCGTCTGCGACCTGGTTGATTTGTAGTCCAAGTATCTGTGGGGGCTCTGTCTACGACCTAGTTGACTTGTGGTCCAAGTATCCGTGGGGGCTCTATCTACAACATGGTTGATTTTTCGGCTCCATCGAAGCAGTGATGGCCAACGCACGCAGTGATGGAATTTGACGGGAAAAATGGCCGTTATGGGGCATTTTGACCATCAAATACAGTTTAAAATTTTAACTAACCGTCTTTTGTGAAGGGTCGTAAAATTTCTAAAACGTATTTTTGAAGGGCAATAAAATTTCTAAATCGTCATTATATTACTACTATTTTTTAAGGACAACAAAATTCCTAAAATGTTGTTATATTACTAATTTAATAGTAGTATTAATATATTTATGTTATATAAATTATACTTTCTAAATTCCAACTTAGGAAGCATACATTCATTAAATAAATAAAAACATCTATTAAATTAAAATTATTTCCATATGCAAGTTGCATTGATTTGTTAATCTATACTTTCTAAATTCCAACTTCCAAAGAATACATTTATTAAAAAAATAGAAACATCTCTTAAATTATAATTATTTCCATGACTTTCCATTTGCAAGTTGCATTGATTTTTCCTAAAAATAGGAAAACCTATATTTTTTATTTTTTTAATAGTGCAATGGGCTTCTACAGTCTACAAATTTCAGTTCTCAATGCTCATTGATTATATTAGCATGATGCAACAACCTTGGGAGTTGGAAGTTGGGAGTTGGAGGGCCTTGGATACAAAGGTTGAGAGTTATTTGCATTATAGAGGTAATTCTTGCACTATTTTTTTGCATGTTTATTTAGTCATTTATCCCATAATTTCAATAATCTATATAGATTTGGACTCAAAAGTATTGGTTAATTCTCCAACTCCCATTGAAATTGAAATGAGCATCTCTTATATTTCTCTCATGGTTCAATTTCAGTGAGAGATGCAGAATTTAAATGAAGGCAAATACTAAATAAGGGGTTGAGAGACATGAAATCTGTGTGCAACATTTAGAATGAAAATTGCCTATGCAATTTGTAGAATAAACGATACATACAAAAAAATGCATATAGAGCTATATTTTGTAGAGCCTTGCATTCATTATTTATAACGATTCGATTTACAGAGGCTTGCATCTATTTAAAAATATGGATTATGATTACATGTGCCATATACTTACAAAGACTCAAGCATCTTTTATAACAATAATGACTTGCGTATTGATATATAGCTTTCCAGCAGGCATAGTGATTCAATTCAAATATAATGTAACTCTTACCTCTATTTTATGATAACAATTTTGCAAACAAAAATAATTATGTGATATTTGTTTTGTTTTTATATGCATAATTGTGCAAAATTATAAAACCATTTTTTGTTTATTTATGCTTCATTATTTATTTATTTTTGCGTATTATGAAGTGCATTCATATTTATTCTTTTTAAGTTATCTTTTTATATAATATTAATTTAGTACATAAATGGTAAATAAAATGAATGTGAATCAAGTTAATGAATGGTGATACATATCAATAATGATTATTTTAATTTTAATAAAAAAAAGTAAAGAAAAAAATATTTCTAAAAATATCAACAAAATTAAATTATTGAAGGATAATATTTTTGGGAAGAATTCATTGTTGAAGAGTAAAATTTTAAACAAAACGTTTCCTGACTGGTAATATAAAAACCCAAAACATCAAACAAAAAAAATCTGATGGGTAAAATGAAAACCAAATTCCAACACTGAACGCACGTCCGTGAATGCTCTGAAATTGTGAATCCTGAGTACCATGCATGAACCGTCAACAGAGAGGATCATGGGTCATGAGTTACACACCTCTTATTAGGTTGTAGAATGCGCCTTTTTGGAACAATAAAAACAATGTTGTAGAATGTACCTCTTTGGCACAATAAATACAATGTGCAAAAAACCCTTCACCCACCTATTGACATTTTACACACAAAAATTCTCGATCTTAAAAACAAGTAAGAGAAGATCAGATCCCATCAAGCCACTTTTAAACATGAAATTGAAACACATATCAAATCATGGGCACAGGTAGTGAGAGGAAGGGATGCACCCCCAAGCATTAAGGCACTTAGAGGTATCCCAAATTCAGACGTGACATGACTTAGAAAATGGGGACATCAACAAAATTATCCCAAGGATTAATTACCAGATTATAACTCCTGGAATCATCAAACTTAGTATTGTGGGAAGAGATCAATGAACTCACGAACAAGGTAACAAAATTTGAATCGGAGAATACATCATTGAAGAAAATACTAAATGAAAACAATGTGCAAGAGGTCCTTCACCCACCTAATGATGCTTTGCATGCAAAAATTCTCGATCTTAAAAACAAGTAGGAGGAGATTATATCCCATCAAGCCTCTTTTAAACATGAAACCAAAAACACATATCAACTCATGGGCACAGGTAGTGAGAGGAAGGGATGCCCCCGGCCGACAGCAGTTGCGGAGGTAGTATAGGCTAAACTCGTGGGGGAGCAAACTAGGAAGGTGTGGGAATTGAACCTCAAGGTGAAAGGACTCCCTTTACCTCTTCTATCCTCAGACCCCGTGGTAATTGGTACCTCATTTCTTAGCGATAACCTAGATCTCCTGGATGTGACCTTGGATAGAGCTTGGACTATGTCCGACTCCATTCTTTTTCTTCGATTCAGGTCTGCAACCGATCGGATTTAGGCCCTTATATAAGCAAAAATTGTTCTCACTTCCCGTTAAGATCTTCCTTGACGAAGATCTCACCATATCACGAGTTGTAGAGCTCAAGCACTCCATGGAGTTGGTTACAACAATATGATAGGCCGAGAAATTTGTAGTCATTAGGAACCTCAAAGCGGTCATTCAAGGATCTTTCCCACTTGGGTGGGAACCCTATTTTGTGGCTTCTAAATGACAAGCCCATTGGGAGAGGAAAAAGGGCACAAGCATTTCCATTAGTTGTTGGAATGGAAATGGGTCTTTTTGGTCATCGTCGGGTCTAATGTATGATGCTCTTGGGTCAGTAGACATATTATTCATCTCTGAGACTCATGCGAGCCCGGTTCAACCTCTCATGTACATCATAGGATATCATCCGTGCTTAGCTTGCAAACATGAGAGAAGGAGTTGAAGTGGGGTCAGATGTTCAAGTGGAGTTGCTTGCTTGTTTGGACTCTCTTTAGAGTAGGATATCTATGGTTTCCATGACTACGTTTTCCATGTTTATGTGGGTTTGGGTTAGAGGTGTTTCCCCTCTCCCTAGTAACATTTACATTGCAGTCTATTGCTTTCCTCCAAACTCTTCATCATATTCTATTCACAATAGTCCTAAAGAGGACCTTTTTATATAGTTGTATGCCGACATCAACTAGTTCTCAGCGATTGGGGAGGTAATTCTTCTTGGTTGTAATGTCCCCAACCCCTAAACCAAGACCAAGGACACCTGGGAACCCAAGGGGAAGGCTGACCCAAGGTAATGCACAGCAGAATGAAGGTAACTAGGGCTAGGCCAGCATGCCAAAAATCCCATAAAATAAAATATTCGGCCTCTTTAAAATGAAACGCAAAAAATACAATGCAAATTATTCCCCAATTAACATGATAAGCAAGGTAAGTGCATGCATGCAATGCAACCCGATATGAGTAAGATATTAACATGATTTCAAGCATGATATATCAGATGTATTACAACCATTTAACTCTAAAATAATCAGGTCTACAAGCCACCACAAACAATGGAAATAAACATATCTACAGGATGCCACAATCAACCATATTAACAGTGTTAAAAACCATATCTACTGACTTCCACCTACAGCCATAATAACACAAAAAACATCAAGATATGAGAGCTACCATCTACAGCCATATAGAAAATAATAGCATAAAATAGCATGGTTGTCACCTACAGTCATTCAAACCAGAAGCAAATCGGGACCAAGAGCACATATACATCAGAAATACGGTAAAAAAACATAAAATAAAATACTCGTCAATGACTACCAACCATAGCCATATCAAAATAAAAAGATTCAAATATGAGAGATGTCATCCACAACCATATAACATCAAATCTCATGGATGTCACCTACAACCATGCAAATTATAAGCAAATCATATCTATAAGCACATATATTTTTGAAAATGCAATAAACAATCATATAATAAAATACTCATCTTAATCAAGGGAAACTAGCTTCAACAGGACAATGTTCCACATTTCCATACACATGCCATGCTCATGCATCTTTCAACATGATAGTCACCCCCAAGCTGAGGCCATATATCCACAAGAGAGGTACACCCAAACCAATAGGCATGGTGGGCTCATCTCAACATCGGGAACATTGCCATACAAAAACAATTGTATCTCAGTCATACGGAAAGATTTTTTAGTGAAAAAGGAACTATTCCTTACTAGAAATGATGTTCCAAATGTAATGGAGAAGATATCACAACCTAGAAATGTCTAGAAATATCTGAACCAAAAGGTATGGTTGCGACCTTCTCAACATCGTGAGAAAACCCTTCCACACCAAAACGACCATATCTTAGTCATATGGAAACCTTTTTCGATGAAACGAAATGTATTCCTTACTATAAATGATGTTCTAGAAACGAAGTAACAAGTCTCACAACCTAGAAATGCTCAAAAACATCTGAACTATATCACATGGTTGTGCCATTTTCATACTATCAAAAACCACAACTACACCTTTCTCCATCTAAACTTCCCCTTTCATCTACACTACCTAGTGCATATATTCGTACAGGAACAAGCAATGGGACAAGGACTTGTGTTGTGTTTTGCACAGTCAATCTTCAATCCCTATTATAGGGTCTTCACACCCCATTACAAGGGATTCAATATTCAACAATACAATGCATCCCCTACTCGAGAGAATGTATTTCCCAAAGAAAGAGAGCATTCCACTACATTGGAGAGTTCAAGAGAGAAAGAAGAAGAATGAAAGAGAGACCCTTTCCAATCCTTCTATAACCATTCGAATTCCCAAGGAAGTAACTCCAATTCCAAGAGAGGTAACTCAAATTTACTAGGGGTTACTCAAATCATGAGAGGGATGTTACAGTTAGATATTCCCTTTCCCAAAATAGAAAAAAAGTGAAATAGAGAGGGGAGTTACACTTTTTCAAGGAGTGCAGGCTAAAAATAGCCAGTGAGGGTGCACTAACACATGAGGAGCATCACAAGAGGCTTGGAATAACCAAGGAGGGTGCACTAGACAAGAGGGTCCCATCAAACATCAAGGAGGGTGTAATAGTACCTCCATAAACCAAAATAATAAAAAAATAGGGTCCAACAAGTAATATTAGGGAGAGCAACAAATCGTAGTCCCTAGCCCCCTCACAAGTGGAATCGATGGCCCCCCATTCTCGTTAATTGTCCATATTGATGTTAGTTATTTAATTAAACAACAACAACAAAAATAATAATAATATCGAAAGTCCATAGTCCCGGCACCTACTGCCCAATAATAAACAAAATAATAATGCATGTCCCGGGCTTAACAATTGGGGTATTGCATCCCCTCCCCCCATAGAACAATGCATCGTCCTCAATGCATACTTATTACATACATGTCGCAACAAAAAATTTCAAAAACGATGAGGGTATGCTTCCCTCACAGCATCTTCTAGCTCCTAAGTAGCATCTTCAAGACTGTAATGGGTCCATTGTACCTTTACCTGCCTGCTTTCTTGGTTGCTAAGCAGCTTGACTTTTATGCCCAATATGGTAACTGGTTGTACCAGAAAATCCCCTTCTGGATCCACCTGGATCGCATTCCAATTAATCACATGATTGGGATCAAGTATATACTTTTTCAACAAAGATACATGAAATACATTATGCACTTTCATGCAAGCTCATATGCAATGGAACCTATCCTAGCCAATATCTCAAAGGGTCCATAATATCTTGCATAATGTACAGATAGTCTATAGTCCCATAGCTATATACACATTTCCCATGAGCATAAGTAACTTTTAGTGATGACTAACTGCAACATAGATACTAGCCCTTAACATAGTAATTACAAGCATGAAGCTATAAAGCATATTTCAACCATTAACATTGATTCTTTACAATCATCAAGACATATGCATTGTTCTTATGGAGGCCAAGCCTTACCAAATGATAACACATAGGACTATCATGTCCTTGCTAATCAAATCAAGCTGAGATACATAACACCATTCATCTATCAATCGTGCTTTTACACAAGAAGGATGACCATTAAGCATTATTACAAGATTAAGGACTAGACTAACAAGCCACATAAGCATTATTTCTGTAGGATTATCATGGTTATATATGCTACGCTATATTTGATTATATCTTCATGTGATTCATGTTCAATAACCATTATAACATCACCAATTATCATATACACCCATGATGCACATTGCCTTCATAGTACTAGAATAACTTAAATGCATTTATGATGATGTCACCCCTTCATATGGAGGCACCTATTCACATTATCATAATATAGATACAAAGTGAATGCATGTACAACATAACTACATAAGCGCATACTTACGTAACCATATGCATACCCATAACCTGCATGGACAATATATATTAGTGCCAACTACATCACAACAACATGATCACATGCTAACATTAATCATTATACCAACACATATAGTCTTGTAGATACCAAGTTGGGAAAAACCAACAACTTACATAAAATCATCAAGTGTCAGGACTACAAATACATCCTAACAAGTATTTTAATGCATCAAGGTCACAACTTAAGAACACTTGACTAATTAAGGGAAACTGAGTGTCCAACTTCCACGTTCCACCTACCGTAGGTACTCATCTGATATATACTCTTTTTGTCGTGAGGCCACCCCTAAGCTAGGCAATGATTCCACTAGGACCAAGGGAAGACACATAATTCTTCCCAATAATTCTTCGCATAAACCGAACACCAATTCCATAACCATCCCAGACTAAGAAACACAAGGATCTACTTGGATTTGATCCTGCATAGGTAAAGTACTTAAGCCTAATTAATATGCATAAACGAGACAAAGAAAGCAATTGTAATATACCCAAAATCCTCAATACATTTTAAGAAAATGGGGTATAATTTTTTTTCCTTAAACCGTCACCTAACCAAGTAATTTATTAGATCCATTGAGGATATATCACTATAGATAAGTAATGAAATACTTTCCTATTTAATTATAACTTACATATAAGAGAACATATAAACCACATAAAAACTACTTCTAGTAAATTCCTCTTTCTTAATTACATCCATGAGATTAAAGTCTAATTTACTTTTCATCGAGAACATCGAAATCAATAAACTATAACCAAGACTATTTCATATTCTCTTGAAAATTGTGATTCACTACATATTCAACTATTCATTATAGATATGAGTCCATAAAGTTAAGTATAAAGGAACAAAGGAGTAGAGAAGATAAATAAGAACATTTTAATCATTCTTTCAATACTATTACCATCATAAGCAATAAAATGAAGAACACATATAAGTTTGAGTATATTTCATTATTTGCACATATATAAGTTTGAATTTTATATATATATATATAATTCCATTATGACCATAATGTGCTTATCCTTTAAAATAACCTAGGATGAACACTTTAATAATTATCAACTAATTGTTATTAATTAATAATTAGTTATTTGATGTTATTAAAATAATAACATTATTCCTAAACATATGAGTTTGTTATGACCGTAATAACAATAATAATACTTTATCGCACTTACCAACTTAGCTTATTAAGTAAGCATTTTTAACTGGCTTTATTTTCGTATCTGAAAGTACCATGATGACATCCAATCATCTTTAGGAATCCCTAGGTTTTACTAGCCTTAACCTCTCCCCCTAGTGGATTCGTACCCCCGTCGTTAGTTGTGTCAATGCCTTCAGTCTCCTAAGTCTACAATTCATAATACACAATAACTTAAGAAATCATAGCATCACTTACAGAGTTTACTAGTGGGGCCTTGGCCTTAAGCTACTTGCCATAAACTGATACACTTACACTTTATGTTTGCATTTTAGTTACAAAATAAGTAGGGTCACAGAGAGGATATTATAGCAATCCATTCCCAATCATTATCATGCCCACAAACATAGTTAACACCAATCCATTAGCTTACCAAGCATTAATAAAATACTTTACCTCATGAGGGTCAAGCCCTTATCCCATGCAAGGGACTTAACAACAAAAGCAACATGGATGAAAATTCACCCATAGCCAACCAAATCATATACATCTATCCATGCATACATTTGCATTCAAGCACATGAACAAATCCACTACAAGATCAGAGATGGGAAATACCCTCTCCCTTAATCATAGAACAACACTATAAGATAGTCATCAAGGGAAGATCCCTCTCTTCTTCCATAATATCCCATTTAGCATTAGGAGCAATATCATGGGGCTAAGCCCTCTCTTGCACTTCTTGCAACAGAAATTTAAGCACACATTCCTTTCATCATAGAACATTAAAATACTTAAGTAACTACTAGATTCAGATTCACCCTCTACAAGATCATGGAGGGGAAAATCCCTCTCTCTCTGACATTAATATATCTAAGAGATCCTACACATGGTACATATAAATGCAATTACCCATCCATCCAACACATAATACATATGTATGCAATTACTACATGACATGCACTACAAGTATATAATAAAATTATCAAAATAAGACAATGATAAGGCTGCACCCTTTCTCTACCATCATATGCATCTCATTATCTATCCACAAACATATTAGACATGCATATGCATTACATCCAAACTAAATATGGGCATAAGGCCTTTCCTGCAAACCATGCCAACACAATTAATTATAGAAAACAATGAGAAGAATAGGCCCTTCACCACCATACATATATAATATTAATATATGCAAGGGAAAACAACCAATGGGTTGCACACACACACATACAAGAGGGCAAAGGTCACGCCCTTCTCATCAATCACAGCTCTATTTAATTATGAAATCAAGCCAAGGTTATGCCTTCAACAATTCTCAAGCAGTTGTAACTACACATTAATTACAAAGGGCAACGCCCTCACTAGATGCACCAAGAAATACAAGGAATTACAAAGGGCAAGGCCCTTATCATCCGCAAGTAGCTAAACCATAATAATATATGTATATACATACAGGCAGTCAAGCCCTTAGACACAGGTTCCAAGAGTAATAGGGTATATACCTATACAATATTTAAGTAATATGTACACATGATTATATATACACAACTACATATATATAACATAATAATGTAATATTATAACATTATTATTATATATATACAATTTACACAAAAATATATTATATCATTAATATATATATTTACCATGTGTTATGTATGAGGGGTTAGGCTCTCCTCCAGAGGTTGCTCCTCTCCCTCACTCCTCAAACCACTAGGCTCTTCTTCTTTAATTACAAATTCAACACCCTATTTTCAATTCCTAGTTATGCCAAAATAAAATAAATGTGAAACCACTTTTTGGACAAGTGGCCTATCCCCCCCAAAATAGACAAGGGGAAGAATCTAGATTAATTAAATGAAACATGCCACATATATTGAAAATAAAAATAAAAAGGAAAATGGAACCACCATTGAGACAAGTGGCCTATTTCCCCAAAATATATAGAAAGAGAAAATGGAACTGTCGTTGAGACAAGTGGCCTATTTCCCCAAAATAGACAAGGAGTTACTCATCATTATAACCACTATCATACAAGTGGCATAAATAGTCCTATAAAAGCATACCATCAATAGAAATCCCGAAATACATATAGGGTATAAATGTCACTTAATAATTATGCTCTTAATTAATAATAATAAAACCATATCATCTTAATAAATTAGCATTAAATTAATACTGATAATAATGAATAGTATTTTCCATCTAGAAAATAATAAGATACATGTCGTTAAATTAATAATGAAAATTATTTACTTATCAATTAATAATCATATTGCTTACTTATCATTAAGATAAGAAATGATAACTTATCTCTATTACAACAGCCACAGATTATTAACACATTCTTACTATAGGTCATATGTGCATTAAGCACTCATTAGATGCCAGAAGGTCTTCACTGCTTCGTTTGGGGTTTAAAATTGTACTTCAATAACCACACTGCATGCTTTGACATAACTAGGGCTACAATATGTTCATTATCAATTATTGTTAGCATACTACACATCTCTTTCACAATACATATATTATGATTCCAAAACATAAACATAGAGTTATAAATTTGCAGAAGGCCTAACAGTAGTAGAGTTGAAACCTAAGCTTCAATACCACTCTCTAATGTTTCCAACCCCAAATCAGACCACATAGGTCAGATACACCAACTGAACATCAAGGGGGGAGGCTGAATCTAGATAATGAACAACGGAATAGGGTGACTAAGGCTTAGTTAATGTGCCAACAGTCAATAAAATAAAACAATCATCATTTTTTTTAAATGAAATGCAAGAATATAATGCAGATCATTCCCCAATTCACATGTTATGCAAGGTAAATGCATGCATGAAATGAAACCAGATCTGAGCAAGCTATTAACATGATTTCAAGTATGATATATCAAATCTATTACAACCATTTAACTTTAAATTAATCAGGTCTACAAGCCACCACAAACAATGTAAATAAACATATCTACAAGCTGCCACAATCAACCATATTAAAGTGTTAAAAACCAAATCTATTGACTGCCATTTACAACCATAATAACATAAAAAAAATATAGATATGAGGGCTGCCATCTACATCCATATAAACAATAATAACATCAAATCTCATGGTTGTCACCACATATACATCCAATAGCACATATACATCAGAAATACGGTAAATAAACATATAATAAAATACTCATCACTGAATACCGACCATAGCCATATCAAGAAAAACAAATTCAGATGTGATAGATGTCATCTACATTCATATAACATTAGATCTCATGGTTTTCACCTATAGACATGCAAATCATAAGCAAATCAGATCTATAAGCACATATCTTTTCGAAAATGCAATAAACAATCATATAATAAAATGCTCATCTTAATCATGGGTAACTAGCTTCAACAGGACAACATTCCACCCTACCATAGACATGTCATACTCATGCATATTTCAACATGATAGTCACCCCTGAGCTGAGGGCATAGATCCATAGGATAGGTACTCTCAAACCAATAGGCATGGTGCGCTCATCTCAACACCGAGAACACTGTCATACAAAAACAATTGTATCTCAGTGATACAGAAAGATTTTTTAGTGAAAAAAAAAAGTATTCCTTACTAGAAACGACGTTCCAGACGCAATGGAATAGGTCTCACAAGTCATAAATTCTCATAAATATTTGAAGTAGATGGTATAGTTGCGCCCTTCTCAACACCGTGAGAAAACCCTACAACACCAAAATGACCATACATTAGTCATATGTAAACCTTTTTTGATGAAATGAAAAGTATTCCATACTAGAAATGACGTTTAGAACACAGTGAAATAGGTCTCACAACCCAAAAATTCTCATAATTATATGAACCAGAAGGTATGGCTTTGCTTTTCTCAACACCGTGAGAAAACCTTGCCACACCAAAACGACCATATCTTAGTCATACATAAACCTTTTTCGATGAAACAAAAAGCATTCCTTATTGGAAACAATGTTCCAACTGCAATGGAATAGGTCTCACAACCAAAAAATACTCAAGAAAATCTAAACCATATCATATGGTTGTGCCCTTTTCATACTGTCAAAAACCACAACTACCCCTTTCTCCATCTAAACTTTCCCTACCATCTACACTACTTGGTGCAATGGGATTCTCTTCACTACACAAGTTCATCAAGATATCACCATCCACTATTGAGATTCACGTGAATATATTCGGACAAGTACAAGCAATGGGATAAGGACACATATTGTGTTATGCATAGTCAATCTTCAATCCCCATTACAGGGTCTTCAAACCTCATTACAAGGTCTTCAATATTCAATAATACAATGCAAATCCTACTTTAGAGCATGTATTTTCTAAATCAAGAGAGCATTCCATTGCACTAGAGAGATCAAGAGAGAAAGAATAAGAATGAAAGAGAGCCCATTTCCAATCCTTCTATAGCCATTCGAACTCCCAAGGAAGTACTCCAATTCCAAGAGAGGTAACTCAAATTTACTAGGGGTTACTCAATTCATGAGATGGAGGTTACAATTAGATATTCCCTTTCCCAGAATCGAAAAAGGTGAAATATAGAGGTTAGTTACACTTTTTCAAGGACTGTAGGCTAAAAATAGCTAGTCAGGGTGCACTAGCACATGAGGAGCATCGCAAGAGGTTTAGAATAGCCAAGGAGGGCGCACTAGCCAAGAGGGTCCCATCAAACATCAAGGAGGGTGTAATAGTACCTCCATAAACGAAAATAATTAAAAATAGGGTCCAACAAGTAATGTTAGGGAGAGCAACAAATCCTAGTCCCCAACCCCCTCACAAGTGGAATCCAGGGCCCCCCATTCTCGTTAGTTGTCCATATTGAAGCTAGTTATTTAATTAAACAATAATAATAATATCCAAAGTACATAGTATTTGCACCTAGTTTCCATTAATAAACAAAAAAATTACATATGTCAGGGGATTAACAACCGAGGTATTACATAGGTGACTTCAACACTCGTACCAAATCTCTTTAGACTCCTCTTCATGATCGATTAGAGGATGTGTTCTGCATATAGGAGATAGATGTAGAGTTAGTGGGGATTCATGAGATGTCGGACGATGCCTAGGTACCTGTCACAGCATATGGTCGATTCCTTTTACAGCTAGGGGAATATTAGGATTTGTTAATTCTTAACATGCTTCGCTACTTCTTGGATTCTCGTTTTTCACATGTCAACATCATGGTGGAGGAGCGAGTGTTATTGACTTTGTCCTATCCATCCAACACTTACTTCCCTTTATTCATCACTTATCTATTTCCCCCATTCCCCTTGTGTACCATGCTCTTCTTTCCTTCTCTCTCCAGGCTGACACCCCCCTCCCCCCATCGTCCGCCCCATATTATCCTTCAACTGGATGAGGGGAATCTAGACATCCTTTCCTCTCACCTCTGCCAAATTCTTCCCTATGAGACCTAATTCACCTTACTTGATTATGCATCTACTAAGTACACTTACCTCTCATATATAATTTGGGAAGCATCCCTCAAGTTCTATCCTCACTCCACCCGACCCACTTCCACCTACCAAAAAAACGGATCTTATCTTATGAAAAAATGGTATGACTGGGAATGCAAGGCTCTCAACCGCCAGTTTTGACAACCCATTCACCCACTCTCAACCTTCCTACCCCAACCTCAAATATTCATATTTTCGCCTCCTTCATTGCAACAAATGACTCTTCATTTCTCAGAGAATATGAGACTTATGTACTCTTTTTACTCACTCCCCCAAATAGTTCTTGCACACCATCCTCTCCTACCATTCTCCCCTCCCATCTGATATTGAACCTAGATCCATGTTCTCTCACACATTCACTCTCTATTATATTCCCAGGTAGCCCCATATTCAGGTTACCTCTCCTCCTTCTTCATGCTACTTATTCATAGACAAGGACATCAAAGAGGCCATTTGGGATATGAGTAGTAGCAAAGAAGCAAATGAGAAGGGTTTCCATGTTGAGTTCTTCAAGTACGGTCTTCGTGCTCTTGTTAGTTACTTGGATAAACTCTTCAACCATGTAGTCCGTACAGGTTTTCCACTGCCATGGTCACATCAAACCATCGACCTAATACACAAATCAGGTTCCAGTTCAGATCCCAACAACTACAAGATGATCATGGTGGGACACACATTCTCGAATCTCTATGCTATAATTCTTCACATGATGCTTTATAGTGAGCTTGAGCATCTACACCTCATAGCTAATGGGAAGGCAATATTTCAACCCGCTCATCAGACCATTGACCACATATTTACACTTGAGGCCATCATGAAGGAGGCAGGACATTGCTCTTCGAAAGTCTAATGCTGCTTTGTATATTTTTAAAAATATTTTGACTTTGTCCCACATGAAGCCCTATTCTTGAGGCTCAAGGACATTTTCATCTCCACAATCCTCCTAACATCCATAATGCACCTATATGAGTCGGTCCTTGGTTGTCACAATACAATTCATGGGATGTTAGATTTCATCATGAGTACTATCGGGCTATGCTATCGGGGAGTTCCCTCCCCCATACTGCTTCACTCCCAAAGTGCGCTCCCAGAGGGAGCGATCAGGAATCGCTCATGGGAGTGTGATTCTTGATCGCTCCCTTCTAGGAGAGATTTTAGGGAGGGTGCTCCCTGATGAAAAAAAATGCTCCCCGGTTTTTCAAGGAGTGATGAGGGAGAGTCACTCCCAAAGTGCTCCCTCATTGCTCTCTGGTCGCTCCTAGGAGAAAAACAAACACTCCCTAATAGCTCCCTTAGTGCTCCCAGGAATTGAGGTGAATATTTTTCATTTTTTGGTTTTTGGAACCAAGACATGGTTCCACTTGGACTTTTGGGCATTGTTAGGGTTCATTTAGGGGATTTATTAAATGGTAATGTTAAATTCTTAAAGTAAAAGTGACATTCTCTTTATCTTTCATTTTCTATTCTTTTACTTAAATTTTTAACATTACCATTGATTGTTTCAGGGATGTTTGACAGTGGTTCCAACCTCATCGGACTTCATATGCAAAAAGTAGAATTTTACATCCCATCCATATTTCAACAAACTTAATAGTTTTCAATATTTCAGGATTGTATAATTTCCATTGGATTCTATCATGTATGAGGGAAAGGTATTGGAATTTAAACAAGCACATTAACCTCTCTATGTACCATGATGTTGGTGGTGTCGGTGCCTAATTTTTGAAGTTGATTGAACTCCTCTTTCATGACCATAATAAAAACGGACCCTTCAATCAAGAAAAATCACTTATAAAGCATGGGAAGATTTTTCTACCTAAATGTTCCACTCCATGCCCTAACATATGTAATTACTCTCCATCTTAGTTAGCCCAACTAGCACCTAGGGATGGAGTTAGGAAAAAACCACACACATATCCAAAGGTGCAAAATGGGTATATGCTTGAATTAGACAAGTTGGGCTCTAATGAAGAGTGTGCTCAAGTACGAAGTGAATTTTTGAGCCAATACATCAGTGAACATGGAGTCTTTGGTAACATGCATACAACCAAATATCAATATAGGTTGAGTCCTATTGAATGGTGGAACATGTATTGCTCCTCTACAACATATCTGCATAAATTGGTGGTGAGGGTACTTTCATACGTTGTTAACGTTTCTTCTGTATAAAGGTGTTGGAGCACCTACAAATTCATCCACAATGTGAAGAGAAACAGTTTGAATGTAGATCGGGTAGAGGAAGAGTGTGCTCAAGAAGAAAGTGAATTGAGAAAATACATCAGTGAAGATGGATCATTTGGTAACCTACATGCAACAAAATATCGAGATAGGTTGAGTCCTATCTAATGGTGGAACATGTATTGCTCCTCTATCATATATCTACATAAATTGGCGGTGATAGTGCTTTCACAGGTTGTTAACACTTCTTCTACAGAGAGATGTTGGAGCACCTACAAATTCATCCACAATGTGAAGAGAAACAATTTGAATGTAGATCAAGCAGAAATAATGGTTTATGTGCACTATAATTTGACATTGTTGTCCCATTGTTGTCCCATTATTGTGACGCAACCAAGAATGATAGAACATATTTGAATTGGGACAAGAATCCATAGGATGCTAATTTGGAGGATGGAGCCATAGCATTAGAGTGCTTGGAGGATGAACTATTGGGTGATCGGGATGGTGATCAAATTCATACAACAGAGATGCCACACTCCCAACCACCAGTAGTATTTCATATGTAGGAGCTTTGCCTTTATCGTATAGCTCTTTGGTAATGAATACGATGCGATGTTTCATTTCATGGTTGATGTTAGATGTTAGAGTTTGTGGATTGTAAATATTATATGTTGAAACTTGAAGGTTGATATTGTTGATGATTGATCATTTGATGATAAAGTTATAACTTATATGTGTACTAAATTTTTATATCTATGCTTTCATGTTTTCTATAGCTGATTTGGAATTCTACATGTTTTTTTAAATATATGCATCAAAATATATTAAAATATGTATTATATAAAAAATCTCCCAAAATGGAAGCTTTTGAAAATTCCGCTTTGTGCTCCCGCTTCCCACTCCTACTCCTCACTCCCAACAGCCTTGGGGTTAAATAGGGTTTCCCCCTATCCCCCACCTTGTTTGGGATTTATATTGACAAGTTGGAGACCTTCCTTCATGAGCATATCCAGGACAGAGATGAGTGCATCCTCCACTAGGTTATGATATAGATTGTTGGCTATAACTGACCCAGAGGTTTTCTATAAGACCCAGGTTCTTCACGGTTTCCCTTTGACCAACAAAACCCCTTCGCACCGGCCCTTTCGGAAACAACCTACGAGCAGGTTGAGGTCTCACCCGAGGTGTATCTATGGGGTACTGCGGAATCAGGTTTCCACAATAAGTGATAAGTTGCTTGGACAGACGTACTGCGTAGCACAACAGGGGGTATGTGCTGTGAGGTGAGACTGCGCAGTGATGGGAAACATTGCGGTCCGCACCACTATGTTCTTCTACCGCGGGACTTCTCCTGAAGCTGTGAACAATGTAGCTTTATTCTATACTTGGAGTATCTTGAAAACACTTAAGGCACTGAAATGAATATCACTCATCCACTCGTTCAGGCACTTAACTGACTATTCTTCTAGCATTCATTCGTTAAGTTGGGGTGCTGCGATTTGAACATATATGACTATACAATCCAACTGTTAAGCATTGTTTTACTGCGTATAGGAAAGTATTTAACTAAATGACTGATCAATTGTCTTCAAACACAACACTAAATGTTCATCATTCATCTGTTCATACAGAACTTAACATATCATATCCATACATCTTCTGAAGGCAAATCCATATCAAAGTTCTCTCATAATAGCATGCAAGGAAACATCTAGACATCCATTTACAGAAAATACAGATAAGTTCATTCATAAATCACAATCGCACAACACAATATGTAACGTGGTTCACTTCCCCGGGTGGGAAGCTACGTCCACAAGAACGGTTGGTAATATATTTCTTTAAAAGGGATGGGGACAACCATTCTTAGTCTGCGCATTGAGTTGCAGACTCTCCTTCCTCCCAGATAGCTCTCTGTGCACACAGTTGCAGAGCCTTTACAATCTTCTTAACTCAAAGAGATTTTACAATACAACCATCCAAAATTGTAACAGCAAAAGTAAATAGTAACCCCATCCCATACAAAATTGTCTTCTTAAATAGATCATGCCCGAAGGTCATGTCTTTACAATGCCGAAGACCTAAACCCAAAACCCTTAGGGTTTACAAAACTATGTCAATTTCCCTAAACCGGCTTGCTAGCATCTGGTAGCGTCTGCTTCATCGTGGCGGTTCTCCATGTCTTCACTATGTCTCTATCGGCCTTCCTATCGCACGCGTGCCAACAGGTCTCTTTCACTAAACCGTTCATCTCTAATGGTCTCTCCCACTAGGCATGCCAAGCCGTCGCTTTCCCTAAGTTGTCCTTTCCTTAACAAACTCATGCATTGGCCACCTTCCTGATTTGCTTGTGCCCACCGCTCAACACTCTTGGAGAATCTTTCCAAAATTAGACCACTACTGGTCCATACAATACCTACACCTGATCCTTGTCCAACACTCCACTTTGCTGGCTCCATGTGGCCTGACTGCTTCGCAGCACTGCTTCCTCGCAGCACTAGTCTTCGTGGTGCTTCCAAAATTAGGATGTTGCGCACAACTTCGCAGCACCCTCAACATTTGGACAAAATTACATCTTTTTCTAAGCTGCACCCAGCTCAGATTTTCCTACTTATCAAAAATGTTACCAAAACTTTGTCCCAACTTGGGCCCAACATGCCCCTAACACTTACATGTGACTTGTCCCCGAGCCACTTGCTGCTTCGGTCGTCTCACTCTGCTCCGCGACCGGTGGAACTAATTTGGCCGCGAACTCATTATATGTACCGAACAACTGTTCCACTACTTCTTTGGTATCTTTTTCAACTTGTTGTACTGTTTCAAGCAGTGCTGGAGTTATCTCTTCTCCAATCTGTCCCTGTACCTGCTCTTGGTTGTCACGCAGTTCCTTCAGCTTGTCTTCTATCTGCAGTGACACTGCTGTAGCATCCTCCAGGAGTTGCTGTGACTGATTATCCATCTCAGTCTCTTTCTCTCTTAATGCCTGGACTTCCTTCTTCAAGCCTGATATTTCCTTATACTTGGACAGCCTCTCCCTAGGTGGCAGATCCTTGAGCTCTACGTCCAATTTTTCTAGTGCGGTCTGCTTTTCTTTTACCGTGGTCTTTACCTGCAGTAGCCCTTGATCCTCTTCAAGGGAATTGAATGCCTTCAAAATGTTTTCCAAGAGATCTTAGCACTTAGCCATCTCACTCGTTATGCTCTACGCCGCAACACTCACTGCTTGCTCTCTTAACTGTTGCTCAATTAATGGCGCTTGCGTGTTCAGTTTTTCTTTCAAGGCTTCAAGCTCCACCTCATGGAGGATGTCCCTGTCATGCATCTTCATCTTCAAAGATCTCACCTTTTCTCTGATCCTTAGAACTGTGTCCGCATGATCATCCTGGAGTTCTATACCTTCAATATCTTGGGCAACAGTGGATATGGTATTCTCCAATTGTTTCCGGCGGTCCTGTTCATCACACAGCTGCATGTCTGCACACAACTCGAGCTGCCTATTTGCTCCGTGCAGCTCTGCTTGGGACTTCAATGACTCTACTGTTCGTTCATGCATCTCCTCTACGATCTGCGTTTGGATAAAGTGTAAACCTGGCAAGGGGATTTTGGCCAAGTCAAGCTCTACCCGCTTGACACCCTTTGTGTCCAGGACAATCTGTTCTACCATTGGTAATGCAATAGCCAATGGGTCCACATGGACAATCCTGGTCTTTGACGGCAGCATTATGGCTAGCTGCAGCGGTGTTTGCTGTGAGGTTCCTGCCGACCTCCCTTCAGCTCCTGTGTCGCGTGGCAAGGTTAGGCTTTTCTGGACATCGTCCATTTTCTTCATAAGGCCTTGCAGTGCGAGCCGAGTCTTTTGTAGGTCATCCTAGATGACATTATCCTTTTTGTCTTTGTCAGCCATGAGCTCCTTCATCTGTTCTGAGACTGTTTCTTCTATCATCTCGAAGTCATCTATGTTCAGGACTGTCTCAGATTGAGTCTTTGTGGCCTTCATCTTCTTCCGCGCCTTCGGCTTCTGCGAGGTCTCAGGCTCTTTCTGCTTCCCTGTATGATAGCGAGATTGGCTCATCTTCTTCAGAGTCTGTCTCGACATCCATGACTTCAACACGAAAGTCGGCGGGCCAGTCCTTCATGAGGATTTCAATGTTGTCCTCATACATATGGTAGTTACCCCTGTACCATTATGGCTTCTTCATTCTTGCTTTGGGTGAAATAAACATACATCGCATATCCGCCATGAAATCAAGAATGTGAATGTACTTTGACGTTACCTACTTCGTGATGCGGGAAGTATGGGTGATCACATCACACAGCTGAGTGTAATATTGATAGAAAACTTAAGCTGTCGCGTGCTGTCGCTCTGGGTTGATATTTTCCCAGAGGTTGGCATAGAGGAACCCTCTATGATCATTGGTTTCTATAATGACACCCACATAGTCCTTTGGCTCCTTCCATCCAGAAAAGGCGATGAGGATGATCAGCCATGTAAAGTGGAACTGTCCGCCATTTTCCTGGGTATCATTGAGTTCTTCCAAGAACTCATTAAGAAGAAACTGACACCAATTGAATTGTGTGCCTTCAGCCACTGCGGCACCAAGTAATACTACACCCATAAGCACCTCCGGAGGCCTAACTGTTCTGACGACTTTTCCTGTGAGCAACTGCGTGACAAATTTTGTCGCTCTATCTTCAATTTCGTCTGTCGGGAACCCTCTTTTTCCCTTTGCCATTGCATGGCTTTTCTTCATTTTCTCGACAGCTTCTTTTTCCTTGCTCTTCCCTTGGAAGAACTGCTTGGGATCCTTACCGCGCTTGCAGAGACCTGTTATGCGGTGGCTCAAGGCAATGTTGACATCAATATTTTTGTCTAGCCACAGGTATCCTTGATGGATTCGTGCCATCAGAGTGCGAACCATGGCATTAACTTCCGGTGAGCGATCAAAATGTGGCAATCTGAGGAGGTTCAACAATCCTGACTGAACTACCGGTGTCAGCCAGCTTTCGGCAACCAAGTTAAATGTGCCCTTGGCATCTTTCTTCCAGCACATGTACTAGTCAGGCTGGAACTGTGGGTACTTAGGCACATTGGGCTCTTCCTTTTGCACGCCTAGGAGGTCAAAGTCTTCCCACTTACAGTCCGGAATCTTTCCAAGCAGGTTCGTGGCAACCTCTACATGTTTCGAAATTGGTGACAATGGGATTTCATATCTAGCGTTCTTGGCCAATTTAAAGACTGGGACGTCCAACGCCCATGGTGATATATAATCCGGCGTCAACTTCGAGGGTTCTTTCTGAAAGACCGGCGATCTTGGCGCCATCTGACCTACCTTTAGAATCTTGCTTCGTGGTGCAGTTACGTCTTTCCCTTTATCTTTCCCTTTGTCCTACATGATTGGAGTATGGCGAGGTGATCTTCTGGACGCTTGACCAGGTTCGAGTACAACCTTCTTGACAGGGGTTTTCATTAACTCTGCAATCCCCCCGTGCTGAAAGACTCAGATTGCTTCTTGAAGTGTAAGCTCTTCATCTCTGTTTGGTGATTTGGACATTCACTGGCGAGAGTAGGCAACTGACTTTGAGATATGACTAAGGATAGCTAACATAGGAGTGAATGCGTTAAAATTCTAAGTGTCTGGTAACGCCCGCGAGTCCTTATGCGGCGTTATTTATAGGCGCAGCTGAGTCCCCCTGCGCCTTCCAATGGCTAGATGAGCATTTAATGTGGTGTCCATTGGAAAATTTCAATGAATCCTCCGGTCCCTTCCGTCATCAATGTGTTCAGAATGGCTATCTTTTTGTTAAATGCTGAAGCGAGTGCTTGCAACGGTCACCTAACGGCTATTTTTTTCCAACGGCAGTGTAACAGCTATTTTTCTGAGTGTTGTGCCGAGCTGTGCGGCAAGCCATCTGCGATCCTGCGCAGTTACTTCGCAGTGCCACAATTTTTCAACTGCGCGGTTTCCTTTTTCTCTTTTCTTCCTTCTGTTTTTTTTTTCTTCTCCCGCGCAGCTTCAGCAATGCTGCACGGTACACACATTGTTCTACTTATCATACATGTACAGACTCCTTTACATTTCCAGTGTCCAATTTCAACTGTACCTGACACCTGGAAATCTCTTCCTTTGCTTATTATTCAGGATTCTGCAAAGCAAGGCTGTCATGATACATCTTTAGCCTGCTTCCATTTATCAAAGTTGGTAGGGTATCGCCATCTAAATTGGCTAACTGAACTACACCAGTGTTAGTAACATGTATCACAGTATATGGACCAAGCCAATGCATCTTAAATCTACCAGGAAACTTCATGAATTTGCTATCATACAAGAGGACTAGGTCACCTACCTGAAAGCACTTGTTCTTTATATGGCGATCATGCCAAGCTTTCTCGTGGTCTTTCTGAACTTGCTGGTGAAGCTGGAAATGAAGCGATCTTCCTCCAACCCAACGAGGTGTAGCAACCTTTCTTCTAATGCTACGTAGTCTGCCATCCCTGTGAACGCAGCGATCCGCAAACTAGGGACAATATACTCCATTGTCATTATAACTTCCTGCCCATAAGCCAACTGAAAAGGTGTATGTCCTGTCAATTTCTTGCATGTAGTCCTGTATGCCCATAACACAGAGGAGACGCGTAGATCCCAATCATCTCTATTTACATCGCAGACCTTAGTCAATGCATTCTCCAGTATTTTATTGAAAGCCTCAACAGTGCAATTCACCTATGGATGATATGGAGTACTGCGCTAATGACGAATGTGGAATTCCTTTGTAAGTGCCTCAATGGTCTTGTTCAAAAAAAGAGTACCTTGGTCACTCATCAAAATCTTCGGACAACCAAATCTTGACAATATTTCTTCAAAAATGAACTGCGCAGCAGTACTGGCGCTGCTGTCCTTTACTGGCTTTGCTTCTGCCCATCTGGTGAGGTAATCAGTATCAGTAATAATAACCTCGCACCAGTTCTTTTTCCTAGTGGGTTTATAGGACCCAAAAAATCAATTGCCCATTTCTCAAATGCTTGCAAGGTCAACTGTGGATTTAATGGCATCTCATCTCTTCATGAAGGTTTCCCTGTCCTTTGACAGACATCACAGTTCCTGCAGTGTTCTTTGGAATCTTTGTGGATCGTGGGCCACCATAGCCCTGCACACAATATCTTATGCGCAGTGGCCCTTCCTGCATAGTGACCTCCCGCTACCCCTGAATGCGCGTATGCTAGAATAAACGGTTTCTCATGATCTAGTACGCATCTTCGCAGGACTTCATCCGATCCGAGTTTGTATGACTGACCTGCAATTATAGTGAAGTCTGCGGCGCACACCACTAGCTGTTTCTTCTGCTGGACAGATAATTCCTACAGTTCCAGCCCTGTCGTTAAAAAATTAATGATATCCTTATAATAATCATCGGCAACCTGTATAGCAAATAACTGCGCATCAGGAAGACTGTCTTCAATGTTCATCGGTTCTTCTTCTGAATCAATCCTTGACAGATGATCAGGTCCCAAGTTCAGTCTACCTGGCTTGACAACAATCTCAAAATCATACTCCTGGAATAGCAACAGCCATCTACATATGCGCCCCCCTAACACTGGCTTATTGACCAAGTATTTCAACACAGAATGGTCAGTGAACATAAGGAAGTGTGCACCAAGCAAGTAGTGCCTGAATTTCTGTAGGGCATATACCATTGCAAGACCTTCCCTCTCGGTAGTAGTATAGTTCTTTTCTATTGTTGAGAGCTTCCTACTCGAAAATGCAATAGGGTGGTCAATACCTCGTTCTCCTGGCTGAGCTAATACGATTCCCAAAGCAATGCATGATGCGTCAACATGGACATGAAATGGCTTCGTCCAATCTGGAAAGACTAGAATCGGCGCAGTCACCATCTTTTCTTTTAGTGTATCAAAACCTTGTTCGCATTCCGCGTTCCAAATGAACGGTGAGTCTTTCTTTAGCAGCTTTTCCATTGCTGCGGTTATCTGCGTATAACCCTTTATAAATTTTCTGTAGTATCCAGTATGGCCTAAGGTAGAGCGTAACATCTTGACTGAATTTGGTGTTGGCAAGTTCACAATAATAGCAATCTTCGAGGGTCCACCATCAGTCCTTGCTTACAAACAATGTGCCCAAGTAGAATCCCATAAGGAACACAAAAAATACACTTCTTTAGATTCATAGAGATCTGATGTTGTCGACGCTTTTCAAGCATCATTCTGAGGTTCGCACAATGGTTTTTCAATAGACCAAACACAGTCCAATCATCAAAATAGGCTTCGAGAAACTTATGCATAAACTCTTTGAATGATGCGACGACCACTCTAGAAAATATTGCAGGTGTGTTCTTCGGGCCAAAAGGAATTACTGTGTACTAGAATGACCCCCATTCTGTAGCAAAAGTCATCTTATGCTTGTCTGCAGGATCAATCCTTATCTGATGATACCCCGAAAAACCATCAATAAAAGAATAGGCCTCATTCCCTCCAACATTATCAAGCACTTCATCTGTGAAAGGAGTGGGGAATGGGTCATGCATGGAAGCATCATTCAATTTTCTGAGATCCACACAAATCCTGATCTCACCCTTCGCTTTCTTGTCTTGAACGACCATGGGGATAATCCACTCTGATTCCTCAACAGGTTCAATGATTCCTACTTCAAGCATCTTATCCAGCTCTGCGCGTACTCTTTCTTTGTAGTGCGGATTTAGTCTGTACGGTCTCTGCTTTACAGGCTTTGCGCCTGCCTTCAAAGGTATTTTCATGACTCCTAGGTCTCCCAAAATTCCTTTCATTTCTGTAAATTTTGTCAGAAACAGTTCTTGATACTCATGCAAAGTGTCTGCGATCTCTGCAATAGTCTAATCGTCCCAATAATCTTCGATTGATGTGAACTTCGGATCTTCTTTTGTGCCAATATTCACCTTCTGTGTCTTTACTGGTCCGCTCATATCTAGTATTTCTAATGGAGGTCCTTCTACATCGCGCGCACCCTCTGATTTTGGTATGTTTATGTTGCGCAGATCATCGTCATCGTCTTCATTTCTATCATCGACATCTTCAGCTAGGTTGTAACGCTCAATAAAGTGTTCTTCATGTTCCTTCCATTCCGACTGTAGGTGCGTAGGAACGTGATCTGCCCCAAAGAATTCCTCCAATGTCATATTTCTGTGAGGACAGTCTTCCCTGGATATGCGTTCCTTAATTATCTGTAATGCCTCATGAATCAGCGGATTCTCGTCCTCAAAGCTGAAGTCCTTCTGGAAGTTGGCAGTCAACATTTCCCAATCAGTGGTTTCTCTGCGCAACTCCAGGTCTAGGTACCATTTCTTTGGAATGTCATCATCCAGTGTATGTACAAATAGATGCACCCATTCTGTGTGTGGTATTTCCACCCAAGATTGTGAACAAACTTCAATGTGTTGACTAGGATCTTTCTGTCCATTAAACTTTTCAAAGGGTAAGGTAACCCGGTCAGCAAACCGATTCTGCATCTTAATTCTGCATTGATCCCAAGTGGTCAATGTCTGCTTGTCCACATTACACCATATGGGGGTGTGTCACGCAGTTCCATATCCAATGCTGGTAATCTGTGCTCATCTGCAGTAGTTGCAGTGTATTCTTGGATGAAAGTATAAACATTAGTAGAACCATCATATGTGGGAATAGGACTTACCTCCTTCCCGATCCAGCGCAGTGATTTTGTAACCTGTGCGCACCTTCTTGCTGATACTTCATGCATCTGGCTTTGCCAATTTTCCAGCCCTGCCTCCGAATCAGAGATGCAGGAGCTGTCACATCTCCAGCTGAGTGTACCATCTGCAGTAGGATTGATATAATCTTCCTGGTTCGTTGTGAGCTGGTATAGTCTGTCCAAGTCTTGAGCCTTGGATTCCTCCTGAATCGGCTAGTTGTATCTGTCACCGTCTGCAGGATCCAATGGTGGGATGACCCTAAGATGCTTGCCTTCAAATATCATATTCTTTGTTTTTAAGTTGATGATAGCCAAGTTATCCATAGCCCAGTCAATTCCTAGCAGTGTAGCAAAAGGCTGACTATCATCCACAATATCGATAACTTCAAAGTCTACATGACTTTGGATTCCATCGATGTCGACTATCACGTCAGCTAACCGGCCAAAAGGTATGACTTTCTCTTGGTTAGCCATTCTCAATTGGATAGGTTACCATGACAACTTTGGTCGACCCATCTGCTGCCATATCTGCTTAGTTAAGACATTTACTTCAGATCCCAGATCAAGGATGACTTCATCCATTTCAAAATCTCCAATTTGTGCGGTAAGTCTCATTTCTTGGCTTGTTCTTTTATGCTTCCTTATGTGATGTACTGCGCTATCAGAAGCCTCTATTCCGGTCTGCAGCTCATACTGGTTTATGAGCTTCTGCAACTCTACTATGGCATTTTCACTTTTGAGTAGCTTCATGCAGCTTCGTAGGAACTGTGCAACGGAGGTGCTGACATCCGTCGCAATGCTCATTTTGTCATAGGCCGCTGGCATGTCTTCAACATGCAGTGCTTGACTGTGCAACGGGATCCTCTATGTTTCTGTTGCTAGCTCTGTGAAGGTATCCCGCGCGTCGATAAAGACTTCCTTGTTCTTTTGTAGGTCGAGAATAGAGATTTTTCCCGAAGCTTTCCTTATCCATACTGTCTCAAGAGGGATCTGCTTTGTGTGATCCTCCCTTGACGTGGAAGCTTCTGCTCCCCTATCACGGCCTGTCTGAGCGCCACTGTGCGTGACCACATTGATGCTCGGGTCTACTGGTCTTTTCTCTACTGCGATCCACTGGACATTCGTGTTTGGTGCATCCGTCCGTCTTCTTTTCTTCATTTCCACCTCTAGCACTGGGCAATCTTCAATAACATGGTCAAATGATTTACAATAATTGCACGTAGTGCATGGGTTAACACAATCTCTAGATATGTGACTTGGCTGGCCACAATTATAACAAATGACCTGGCCGTGGCCTCTTCCCTGCGCCAGACCAGCACTTCTTCCTTTATCGCGGTATCTAGCACCACGACCTCTGTATCCTCCTTGGTCATATTGTGCATTCTCTTGTTTCGGCTAATTATCTTCTTGTATGCGATACAAGCCAGCACCTCTCATTGAGTCCATATCCCGTTTTCTCTCATTCATTAGCTCATATGCGCAGCAGTTGGATTCATCATGTCCAACTGATTTGCAGAAATTGCAGTATAAATTTTTAGGTGTTTTCACATATTTCTGTATAAGATAGCAGTCTTCAGGTCGGTGTCCTTTAGTTCTACAAATTTCACACCATGGGGCCTGATTCTAATTTAGTGGGTTGGGTGCACCACTATTAAGATAGTCTCGAAATAACGGGCAATGCTCTCGGTCATAGCCTTCTCCTTTACAACCTATACACCAGACCTCATGTCTAGGTTCATACCTTTGTTATTTGCCATTCTTCATGCGTTGCATCTCTAGTGTCAGGGTGGTCAGTTGGTTCTGGATCTGAGACATTCCAAAACCAGTCTCACCAATCGGCGAAGCCTCTAGCTTCATTGCGATCTCCAAGGCCTCTGCCTACGACGTAACCTTCTGCTGCATCAATGGTAATCTAATATGGGGCAACAGCGCAGCAATGAACCATTCCTTGTGCTATTTTGGGGCTAAAACAAAGCTTACTTGGTCTAATAGGGTCTTGAACTTCTGATCAAACTCCCAAACCGTTTCAGTCGGTTTCTGCTTTATTTCTTTCAACTCGGTTATACACTGAGATTCAGATTTAGGTTTCTTAAACTCTGCCACAAGCGCATCTTTAATTTTTGCGAGGGTTCTCGGTTGTGTGTTAGAGTACTTCATGAACCAATGTAAAGCTCTGTCCCTGAAAGTGGTGATGAGCTGTGCTCTCTTCACTGCATCATCCTGGATTTGTCTTACACTCCATACGGCTTCACAAAGAAACCAATGCTGGTCAAGGTCTTCTAGTCCAGTTCCTTTGAATATTGGTAGCTTCATATCTGTGTTTGCCATTGTTATATTAGGTGGTGGGGTGCCCGAATTAGTGCGCGGCTGCTGTAAGGGGATCTGCGCAATGAAAACAAATTGGCTTACCGGGATAGATGTAATGGGCTGAGTATTCTGTGGGGTGGGCTGCGTAGCGGGTGGGTTTTGAGATAAAGGTGGTGCGATCTCTGCAGCCGGTGGGTTCTCAGGGGTAAATGGTGGTGCGGCTTCATTGTCAAGGTTACACGGAATCTCAGTATCAATATGGAGTCCAGGGCCTCCAAGATTCTTATTAAATTTATATCTCTTGCCACTTCTAAGATTATGGGTATCTTCGTCAAAATCACTATATATACTGTTTACCATGGCAAACTTAAGAATATTACTGCATTCTTAAAACACCTTTCTCAGCTAACAGCATCTTAATGTATAGACTGAGATTGTTCAGCAACTTACCTTGGAATCCTCCGAAAAAATATGCTTCTGCTTGGCTGTAGGATTTGAGTGTGTCTACAACAAATTCTATTACGAATCCTTCTAGTATATGATCGACCCAAAAATCAATTGCACATGTCAATGGGCTGTCTATTGCTTTGAGCTGCGCTCTCAGATTAGGATTCCACTCTATAGGAAGTCCTCCTTGAAAACAGGTTTTCTTTTCTACGAGCCGCGAGATCCACGCAAGCAGCTCATTTGGAAACGATGCCCAGAAAATCTCGTGAATATCTTCCCACGGATATCTATCCAACCACTGTGTGTCAGATAGACGCGGATGTCTATTCTCTTGCCTTGCAAATCCTCTTCTGGTCTTATCCCACCAAGCTTGGATTTCTGTCTTTTTAGGATGCCAGTTGTCATAGCCTTCCAAGAACTGGTATTCTTCGTCACACATCACAAATTCTAGTGCGGCAACGGAACCATTTGTTGGCTATAACTGACCCAGAGGTTTTCTATAAGACCCAGGTTCTTCACGGTTTTCCTTTGACCAACAAAACCCCTTCGCATTGTCCCTTTCGGCAACAACTTGCGAGCAGGTTGAGGTCTCACCCGAGGTGTATCTATGGGGTACTGTGGAATCAGGTTTCCACAGTACGTGATAAGTTGCTTGGACAGATGTACTGCGTAGCACGACAGGGGATATGTGCTGCGAGGTGATACTGGGAAACGATGGGAAACGCTGCGGTCTGCACCACTATGTTCTTCTACCGCAGGACTTCTCCTGAAGCTGCAAACAATGCAGCTTTATTCTATACTTGGAGTATCTTGAAAACACTTAAGGCACTGAAATGAATATCACTCATCCACTCGTTCAGGCACTTAACTGACTATTCTTCTAGCATTCATTCGTTAAGTCGGAGTGCTGCGATTTGAACATATATGACTATACAATCCAACTGTTAAGCATTCTTTTACTACGTATAGGAAAGTGTTTAACTAAATGACTGATCCACTGTCTTCAAACACAACACTAAATGTTCATCATTCATCTGTTCATACAGAAATTAACATATCATCTCCATACATCTTCTAAAGGAAAATGCATATCAAATTTCTCTCATAACAGCATGCACGGAAACATCTAGACATCCATTTACAAAAAATACAGATAAGCATTCATTCATAAATCACAATCGCACAACACAATATGTAACGTGGTTCACTTCCCCGGGTGGGAAGCTACGTCCACAAGAACGGTTGGTAATATATTTCTTTAAAAGGGATGGGGACAACCATTCTTAGTCTGCGCACTCAATTGCAGACTCTCCTTCCTCTTAGATAGGTCTCTACGCACATAGCTGCAGAGCCTTTACAATCTTCTTAACTCAAAGAGATTTTACAATACAACCATCCAAAATTGTAATAGCAAAAGTAAAGAGTAACCCCATCCCATACAAAATTGTCTTCTTAAATAGATCACGCCCGAAGGTCATGTCTTTACAATGTCGAAGACCTAAACCCAAAACCCTTAGGGTTTACAAAACTGTGTCGGTTTCCCTAAACTGGCTTGCTGGCATCTGGTAGCGTCTGCTTCATCATGGCGGTTCTCCACGTATTCACTCTGTCGCTATTTGCCTTCCTGTTGCACGCGTGCCAACAAGTCTCTTTCACTGAACCGTTCATCTCTAATGGTCTTGCCCGCTAGGCATGCCAAGCCATCGCTTTCCCTTAGCTATCCTTTCCTTAACAAACTCGTGCATTGGTCCCCTTCCTGATTTGCTCGTGCCCGTCGCTCGGCACTCCTGGAGCATCTTTCCAAAATTAGACCACTACTAGTCCATCCGATACTTGCACCTGATCCTTGTCCAGCACTCCACTTTGTTGGCTCCATGTGGCCTGACTACTTTGCAGCACTGCTTCCTCATAGCGCTGGTCTTCGCGGTGCTTCCAAAATTAGGATGTTGCGCACAACTTCCCAGCACCCTCAACACTTGGACAAAATTACATCTTTTTCTGAGCTGCGCCCAGCTCAGCTTTTCCTGCTTATCAAAAATGCTACCAAAACTTTGTCCCAACTTGGGCCCAACATAGATCCTACTCTTTGTTGATGATGTGGTTATCCCCTCCTCATCTCTAGAGGGACTACAGAGATAGCTTGATGTCTTGGCTCTCTTCTATGACCTCCGGCTTTTTAGAATCAACCTTGGTAAAACTAAGGTTATGATCTTCAACGGGTTGAAGAAGATCTCAGACCTTAATTTATTCTTCGAAGGTGACGAGATGGGGATCACCAACACCTACACATACTTGGGGGTGTAATTCTTAGGACCCCGATTCCGTTTGTGACTGGCCCTCTAGCCTACAATCAACAAGGGTTATAAATCCTTATCCCTTCTCGATAGACAGTGCTTATGACACCATTTCCAGGACACTTATGGTGTCATTTTAAGATGTACTTGGTGTGCTTATGGCGCTTGATGTGCGTCATTGGAACCTTGCGTGCGTTTGTTGTGCGTTTGACATGCTATGGGCACAAGATGTGCTATTTACTTGTTTTGGCTATGAAGGATCTCTTAATCAGTATCTACATACTCGTGGACCATTCGGTGTGTGGTTCATGAATTGCACATCAAAGATGTTGAACAATATATGCACATGCTACAGAATTAAAGAGCAAGGCTGCCACTAAAAAGCTAAAAAGCAAGGTAGTGACACGCTACAAGAGTGCAGGAGGAGGACCCTGCAAGATAGGTAAATATTTGTAAATGCTTATTTTCTTGCTCTTGTAAATGCTAATACATGCGCAAATAAATACTTGCTTAGAAAGATAGTGTTGGGATGTTGAGAAATTTTGAAAGGGCATGATGTATTTTGGTGAATACATATGCAGGCCGAAATTGAGTAACTTCAATAGCATAATGTGAAACTTAAAGTTTGTTTATTGTAAACAAATATGTGGGAGGTCAACAAGACATTGCAGGTGAAATGAAAAAGCACAATAAACAGCAAGTGGCTATGGCATAGGAGCAAATGGATCCGAAGTTTTATGTTTTACATTATGCAACTAACACTTGAACCAGGTGAAGCGGGTACCAAAATTGCAAAGCATTGGCAATGCCCAAGATAAGGAGACGAGCAATACAGGAGATAAGTATTGCATTCATAAAAATCCTATCTTTATTATGCCTTTGTCATAAGGTTTTAAATATTGTTTCTTCAATATTGGAAAGAGAATGTGTTTGCATATGGTAGAAATGCAGGGAAGAAGGATGAATAGGTAAAGTAGTGCGAAAAGTAGCACAACACTGAGGAGGGCGTTCTTCCAAGGGGGAGAGTATTGTAACATCCCCATCTGTGGTAAAATTCTTATTTACTCAAATTTTTCTATTTACATAATGACACTACCAATAACCTAGACTAAAGCAGGCAATGCAACCTAGAGTGGAAAAGGGGCACGGTGAACCACAAGGGGGAGAGTTTTGAAGTTGATAAGGATTTGGATTTTAGGTTAATATAGATATATATATACCTATCTTGTAAAGGAGTATCCTTTTTAGTTGGCTTGTAATTAAAGCCTCATAACTATTGTTATCTAAATACATATGTGTATGTATTACCTCGAGTATATATGTGTGTGTGTGTGTGTGTGTGTGTGTGTGTTTTATATGAGATAATATATATATATATATATAGAAATAAGTACTCTTTATTATATTTATATATTTTGACCTAGTTATGGCGCCCGTTCTAAATGCCCTCACGCAGGTGCATTGGGCAGGTATTTAATTAAATCAGTTAGTGGCTTTGCTATTCTTTTGGCGTGGTTCTAGTTGGGGATCCACGTGGGTATCTAATGCATGAAAACCCTTGGATTATCAGGTCAAAGCATTATGTTTGTGGTTGGGTTTAATGCTTTAATTAGGTAGCTGGAAGCTAGGGCTGCGGTGTTGGGTGAGTATTTGTTGGTTAACCTAAAGAAATACATTTCATTTTTATTGGTAGAGAAAAATGTTTTTGATTATTGCTTCTAGGTGGTAGAGAAAAACATTTTTTATTGTTGCTTCTGTGTGGTAGAGAAAAACGTTTTTGATTGCTGCTTCTGTGTGGTAAAGAAAAACGTTTTTGATTGTTGCTTCTCGGTGGTAGAGAAAAACGTTTTTGATTATTGCTTCTGTGTGGTAGAGAAAAACGTTTTTGATTGTTGCTTTTGTGTGGTAGAGAAAAGCATTTTTGATTGTTGCTTCTGTGTGGTAGAGAAAAATGTTTTTGATTGCTACTTCTGTGTGGTAGAGAAAACATTTTATTGGTTTAACATTTTCATTGTTTTCACAAATCATTTTTATGTAGAGAATGGATTGGGGAAATTGCTTTAACATTTTCAGAGAGATAGATATGGAGGAGTCTGCTCTCTTTATGCATATTTGTTGTCAATATTTATTATTGGTATATGACCAGCGATGGGGATAGGCGGTTGAGGAAGCCCGATCCCAAACCCATCCATCATCTACGTATAGCTAGGATACGCATAACTCTATGTTAATTTTAATATTGGGAATTTATTATTGTTGTGTGACAATGATGGGGATATATAGGATGGATGAGAGAGCCTAGTCCCAAATCCATTCCTCCATCTGCATTTTTGTTGTGTTAGTATTTATAAATTGTTTATGATTTGCATTAGGGATGAGACGACTGAGAAATCCCTATCCCAGAACCTTTATCTCCTTCTGCGTGTAATCTAAGTGTTGGCTTTGCGTTGATTATAGTGTATTATTATATTGATTGATATACATATACTCTTTTGCATAGATCGCATGATCGCATGGCATCTTCTGCCTTTGAGGCATTTGGCATCATCTAGTTATATATATTCCTTTTATCGCATAGATCGTATGGTATTTTTGCCTTTGGGTTTTGGAATTTACCTATTTTACATCTCCTTTTTACTTTGTTGGATAGCGCATATATTTATATGTGCAAGAGGTCGTGGATCCCTGTTATGAGGAAGGCGAAAACCCTTGAGGAGTGGGGTTGTAGTCATTTTTGTTCCTTCTTGAAAATAATAGAGATTGATCCAAGACTTTTATCTTGATTACCTTCATTTGTATTTGATTTGTGTTGTGACAATGCAGTATATTTTTTATATATGCTATATGCGTGTGAAGTAAGCACAACGATCTGAGGATTACTCTAAATTTTATATATGCTATCTGCGTGTGAAGTAAGCACATCGATCTAAGGATTGCTTTAAATTTTATATATGATATCTGCGTGTGAAGTAAGCACATCGATCTCAGGATTGCTTTATATATGTTAGGGTTGTAATCTGTGACTCGAAGTCTATCATCTTGAAAGAGCCTAGTTAAATTAAAGAAAACTCCCTATCCTAATTGTGGATCACCGTGCCCAGCTCGGGGGTGGCCTCCAGACGGACTAAGTAGAATCAGTCGAAGAGCCTATGGTTGGGTGGAGTGTTGCATTGCCCGAACAGTCCCCTTAGTAAATATTTATGAATGATAATCAGTTAGATATCTCGCATGAATAATGGAAAAGCATCTAAAGTTTTAGAGCATAAGTTAGAGTTAGTAGTACTAATGAATGATACAAAGTGTGATGAAGACAGGTAGAAGAAGGTGGGGAGGAAACTCTCTTTCAACTCTACCAAAATGGTAAGAAAAGTATGATCTGTAAAGCTATTATAATATTTGATATATCTTGTACCCTATTGCTAGCAAAGAAGCAGTGACAAGATGACACAAGTGTTTTATCTCTAACAATAAGAGATTTGACTTAAAACATCCACATTGGTAGAGTTTCCATCACGTCCCTTGAAGTTCTGGTAATGTAAGTGAAGAATATTTTCTTATGTTTACTTTTCCATGTATCTATGCATAGCGGATTGGTAGATAGTCAATGGAAATAGACTCTTACACATAGTTTGTATGAAATTTGGATAAGAGACTTTGATATGGCACTAACCTTATAGATGAATAGTATTGTATGAAGCATACCTATGTTTTATGGTTTCACTATTTCGTTACCTATATGATATATTGCATTTAGGATGTATTAGAAATTATGTCTAATGTTTGAGAATATGATTTCCATGGTTATGGCTGCAATAGAAGAAGGAACGAACTCATGTTTAAAGTAACAAGGTGCACTTGCATGTTCTCTATAATTAATGTTCAAATCTTATGCAGATAAAAAGTAAGACACTATCCTGAGTTTAAAGAATTAAATAATAGCAAGGAATGTTACAATGGTAATATAGCAAGGTTTGTTACAATAAGTATGCATCAATGTTGATATATGTAAAAGAAGGTGTGAAAAAGGGCATGTTGAACATTCATGGTTGTATTTGCTTTGTGAATGATGTAAAGGAGGATCGTTGATGTCTAGCATAACTAAATTCTCTTAATCTATATTTGCACTATCTCCAGTATCAGTCTACGATATAATCTGTTGTTGGTAGAATGTATAATGGGTGTAAAAAAAAACCATGACATGTCATCTTACTGATAGATAAGTATATATCTTTGTCTACTTTTGACCTCTGGTAAGATTAATGTTACATTTGTATGCTTCTGATGTTTAGTTGACTTTCATTAAGAAAATTATGTTAAGAGGATATGCCATCGAGGTGTGGACCCAACTTATTTTGCAAAAGAAGTTCTCTTCTATGACTTACCATTGTTGCATATGTCTAGCTAAAGAATGTTAACCTCTTCTCATTCTAGAGGCATGTAAAAAGGAAGTAGGTTGTATTGTTGGTAATGGATCATTTTGGAGTAAGAAGTATGGGCCATGTACCTAAGTCAGTAAGGAATGTCTTATATAAATATTAGTGGAAGATATGCATTACCTGACCATCCGTTTTTATAGTGGTAGTTGTACAATCCTAAATGAATTGTTTGGTTCAATATAGTTGGTTCCTTAGATTGATTGATAATTATTCAAATGATATACTTAAGAAGTATGTTTTAGTGTAGAACAGATTTTCTTATTCAACAAGAAATAAAAATAAAAATTTCACCCCATTTCCTCTAGAACGTAACGAGGATATTGGGTATGTTACAAACCTACCAACTATGAGGAAGCGGTAGAGAAGAAAGAATGGAAGGACGCCATGATCGAGGAGTACCATTCGATCATGAAGAATGATGTCTGGGATGTAGTTCCGAGATCAGAAGGGAAGTCTGTTGTGAATTCCAAGGGGATATACAAGATCAAGCATGTTGCAGATGGAATCATAGAGAAACACAAGGTGAGGTTTGTGGCACGTGGATTCTCCCAGAAGGAAGGAATAAATTATGAGGAGACATTTGCACCTGTAGCCAAATATACTTCCATCAGATCGGTACTTGCATTGGCTGCAGTAATGAAGTGGAAGGTACACCATATGGATGTCAAGACAACGTTCTTGAATGGTGTGGTAGAGGAGGAAGTGTACATGGAGCAGCCACTCGGATTTGAGACACATGACAGGCAGACTCATGTGTGCAACTTGAAGAAGGCCTTGTACGGATTGAAACAAGCATCCAGGACGTGGTACGGTAGGATGGATAGTTTCCTGATGAGATTGGGATTTACCAAGAGTAAATCATATTCCAACCTTTACTACAAGGTTGAAGTGGGAAATCCAGTGATACTTCTACTCTATGTAGATGACATGTTAGTAATAGGGGAGGATGGGCTCATTGCAGATACGAAGATGAAACTTGTTGCAGAGTTCGAGATGAAGGACCTGGGTATGATGCACTATTTCCTAGGTATGGAGGTGTGGTAGAATGCGGATGGGATCTTCCTTGGATAAGGGAAGTATGCAATGCATATTCTGAAGAGATTCAGAATAATGGACTGCAAGGCTATGGCCACACCCATGGCATCGAACTTGAAGCTACTATGTGATGCTTCATCAGAGTCAGTTGATGCCATGATGTATCATCAGATGATTGGTTCATTAATGTACCTGACAAATACGAGACTAGACATATGATTTGTTGTGAACACATTGAGCCAGTTCCTGACGGATCCAAGATAAGTTCACCTGGTCGTTGCAAAGCATATATTGAGGTACCTGAAGGGTATAGTTGACTATGGGCTCAAGTATGACGCAAATCAGAAGATTAACCTGCAGGTTTATGTTGATTCAGATTGGGCAGGCAGTGCCACAAATAGGAAGAGCACTTCGGGATGCTACTTCAGTATGGGATTCGATATGATCTCTTGGTTTAGCATAAATTAGTCGTGTGTGGCACTGAGTATAGCCGAAGCAGCGTATGTTGCAGCTTGTTCGACTAGTTGTGAGGCAGTATGGATTAGGAATCTATTGTCTGATTTGTTTGATCTCCAATTAGAGGTGACTTGTATATTCTGTGACAACAAGAGTTGTGTGAAGTTTTCCGAGAACTCGGTGTTCCATGACAAGTCGAATCATATTGAGATCAAGTACCACTATATCAGGGATATGGTGCAGACAGGAGCAGTGAATCTCCATTATATTGCGATGGACGAGCAGATAGCCGATGTGTAGACCAAGCCGCTATCCAGAGTGAAGTTCGAGTACTTCAGAGAGAATCTTGGTGTTATTTAGATCGAGGTTCCTTCCAAGAGGAAGTGATGATTCCAGAAGACGCAGATGCACATGGGCCATTCTCACATAGTTCTAGGAAATTCCTCCTATGTTGGTAGATGTAAGGGCCAGGCCTTTCTTGAATGGTGGTAGGAAATTGCTCCCATGTCGGTTGATGTAAGTATCGGGGCCTTTCCCGAATGGTGGTAGGAAATTCCTCCCATTTCAGTTGATGTAAGTGTCAGAGCCTTTCCCAAGTGGTGGTAGGAAAGTCCTCCCATATCGGTTGATGTAAGTGTTGAGCCTTTCCCGAATGGTGGTAGGAAATTCCTCCCATGTCGGTTGATGTAAGTGTTGTGTATCACATGCTTCTAGAAAGGTCCTCGCATGTTGGTAGAATGGGTCTTGTGTGGTGGTAGGAAAGTACTCCCATACTAGAAACACTGTGATGTACATCTGGGCTATGCTCCGTGTGACAATGAGATGATCTGCAGATGATGAGGTGACAGTAGGAGATGCAGGTGTTTGCAGAGGCAATGTAATGATTGGTCCTGGGTTGTACCTACTTGATGGCTTGCTCGTAGATATGATGAATACCTACATGAGGGCTAGGCCTACATCCAGCATGAAAAAGGGTTGGCTCTATAGAACTTCCTATGACAAGTAGATTCAAGATATGTCACCAATTGATGATCGACATAATGAGAATTGCAGCAGCGACGATGATGATCCAGTGTTGACGATGACGTTCCAGCATTGATGATGATCCAGCGACGAAGCCTTGTGTCCATATGTGTTGATGACTGTGTCAAGAGAATACCTTAATAGTTAAGAGGGAGTGTTAATGTAATTGTAACTTCAGAAGATATTCACTTGTATTTTATATTGTATTTTATTTGTACCTCCGACAGAGATGTTTATTCCTTCGGTCGGGTATGTCATTATTACATTCGGTCATGTAAAGTCATTGAGGTAAATCCTCCATTGTAATTCAGGGCAATAGATCCCCCAAGAGTCAGTTAGAATAGGGTTATTGAGTCTCCTAGAGGAGTCGGCCCAGTCAGGTACAACTGGGGCCGACCTAGTAAGTGAAAAGGTCAAGTGAAAGATAAAGTATAAATAGAGAGTGGATCTCTCTCATTTGAACATCACACTCACTCACAAGTTCGCATTAGTGAGAGAGAGGACAAGTTTGCAGAGGAGCAAAAGAAGAGGAGTTGAAGAATACCATCTTTGTTTTGGGATTTTATTTTGTGATATTGTATTGGTGATGATTCTATCTTTGAGGAAGTTGCGGGGTTTTCTCCTTTATGGTTTCCCCGAGGAAATTCCTTGTGTCTATTGTGTTATGTTGTGCATGTTATTCTTTCAGTGAGATCCTAGATAAATATTGATTAAAAGTAGAAAATCTAACAATATTGTTATCTAGCTCACCTATATACCCCCCCTAAATGGCTATGTTACTAGTTATTGGAGGCTTGTAGGTTACTTTAGTTGCAGTCCATATCTCATGACCACCTTCCCCCTTTCAGGTGCTCCTTATATGCTCGAGGTCACCTCTTATCATCCAAATAGGACCTGAACCAAGTGATTATAGAGGACATCTACATGTAATACATATAGACTCCTTGGATTGCAACCTCTAAGGATCTTAGCCCTTGGATAGATTTTTATTTCAAGCAGTTCATGCAATTCAAAGATCACACACACACACACACACACGCGCGCGCGCGCGTGGTGCACGCACACACAAACACTGGATGTATGGACTCAGGAACCCACCTTGGAAAATTGCAGGTAGGTTTTCATTCGCTTAGGGTTGAGATTTAATACCACATCCTAGGTCCTAATAGGACTAATCTACTATACCATTTATAAGAGGTTGAGCCAGAGGATCATCTCATATTTAGTTGTCTTATATTTTATGAGATTGGAGGGGGATTTCACTAACTTTAACGGTACTCGAGTGGCTCCCTCTCCACATTATTTTTTTAAATAAACCAAAGATGACTAGCTCTTTTCATGGGGGGGGGTTTCGAACATATATTGTATCCCTTGTGTGGACCTCCTTGAACAAATCCCATCAATGGGATCACCTCTTTATTCCATGGTTTCTTGTGTGCTTGGGGAAACAAACAATTAGCAAAGGAACTGTTGATGCACAATTTAGCAGCTTAAACAATGCAAAAAAAACTAGCTACCAAACTTGCACAACCTTGTGATTTTCCTCCAACGTTTCACTACTGTGGAAAATCCTCTCTGTTTAGGTTTCATAGTTCTAAGTGAAGGACTAGACTAACCATAGGAGGTGACCCCAACTAAAGGTTCCCAACAAAGTTACCAGAATCGAATTGGTGGTCGAACCGATCGACCTCGAAAAATGGAACTAAAACAGAACCAAGAAAAAAACTAGATTGCAAACCAGTCCACCAAAAATACATAAAAATATTCAAAATCGTGTGTGTGTGTGTGTGTGTGCATGCACACGCGCATCCATGTGAATCCAAACTATTATACACAAATTTGCAAAATTTCTCATATAGATAACAAGTAAGAGTGTATACAACCAAAATGACACTATTAGTGCACTCCATATCTGAATCAAAATGCATGAACCCAAAATATTTGAATGTCATATAAAGTCCAAAAATAACTCTAGAGTAGATAGTAAAGAATCAAGACTACACAATCTAATTATATTACATAAATCATTTGAATCTGGATGCTCAAACTCAGGCTCAAAGGCCTCAGACTCGGAGTTTTCTTATAAAAAAAAAAATTAAAAATTTCTTCAAATATGTCGTTGTATGGTTCTATACAGAACCGACCAGTTTTGGCAAAAACATGTCGGTTCCGTACGAAACCGGTCATTTTCAGGTTGATAGTCTAATTTATATCGGTCAAGGGTCAAAACTAGTTAGACTGGTCGGTTATACCAGTTACGGTCTAGTTCTAGTAAACTTTATTCCTTGGTACTTATTGGGAAACCACAAGACCAAACCTAGAAGGATAGTACTAATGGGCCAATGGTCCAAGGTGCTACTTTAATTGATTTATTTAAGCCAAATGTACTTAAGGTAAAATTGATGAGTTGAATCAAGTACACTTGAGCTAATAATATCGATATTGATACTTAGCGAGATTAACAAATTAGATCCAACTATCTTAGTGAGGCTAGGATGAGATGATGAAGACCCCTAACAAAGATATATTGGTCAAGGGTGGCTATTACCAAGGATATTTAGAAGCAAAAGACAAATCAAATGAGCCAAATACTCTTTAATGTATTCAAGAATAACTTTTAACTCTTAATAGGAACTCCTACTAACATAACATGCATCCAAAAAATATAGCTTAAGCTTTAAATGTGCTTACTTAGTGTGCTCAAACTTATAAACAATACATGTTATGATGACTTCAACACATAAAAATTTCACTTAAGATCATTAAATCCAAGTGTTGATTACTTGGTTGCACCAACAAGTTAGACAATAAAAGTTATCACAAGTAACATATATTTGACTTATGTGAATGATATTATCTTATATAATTTCTTGAGACGAAGAGAGTTTACAAGGGACTCTCTCCTAAGACTTCCCCTCTTGCAAAGAAGCAAGTTTTGGCCTTGATCAAAGGAAGCCTTTGCTAAAATCCAAACCTAATCTCTTCCTTGTCTTGGGTAGAAGCAATTAGGTGTTGAATGTGTTAGATTAAATACCATCAATAGTAAGCATGTAGAAAATTTGAATAACTTAATAAAATCAAATGCCTAAATGCTACAATAAGTTACCTAAATCAAAATTATAAAGTGCTACTGTTGTGTAACAAGCATTAAACACTTAAGTGAGCTTGTTGGAAACAAAATACAACAGTAAATGAAACAAAACAACATGTAAAATATGACTTTAAACAATAAACTAAAGCCAAATAGTGCTTAACAAAGTACAAAACTATGATTAAACACACCATTTATGAGTTATAGTTGTGTTTTTTAATGTGTTTATGGTGTATTATCTTCTTAGGGGAGTGTGATTATCTTCCTTATGTAGATCTTGTGCTTATGTGCAATCGGGAAGCATACATGCTTATCCCAAGAAGGGAATCAAAGATTTTTCAAGCTTTATTACATTGTAATAAGAAGAATATGGAAGTAAGAAATAGGAATGGGGAGAAAAGGGGAAGTAGACAAAATTTTAATGATGAGACCAAGTGTCTTGAAGTAGATAAATTGATGGGATATAGAGTCAATTACCCCTCCTAGTAGAAATCCAATGCAAGCTCCAAAATTGAAGAGGTTTCTTAGCAATCTTCAATCTTTCCAAACTAGTGCTTGAGGGCTTCTTTTTTATGTGATCAACCTACAAGAGACAAGGAGATTTCCTAGCAAACAAAATCAACAAGAATTAACCATACAAAGTTAGATTAATCATGCATGTAATAGCAAACAAAAAATAGAGAACAAATATTTCATAGCAATTTGATCCCTAGATCTACTTCTTACCTAATCAAGGAGGTTTCGTAGCAATCCAAGATTACTTTTCAATGCATGAAGACACTGTTGGGATAATTAATACTCCATACTTGTCCTAGTTGGCATTATTTTATTTTTCCTGGTAGTTGATGATGTCATTTCCCCCCTTGTGGTGTGTAGATGTCATCTAGGACCCATTAGCCACCTAATGCACCCTGCATGCATCATTTTAGGACCACGAGAGTTAGTTCCCTACATTTTAGGAGCCAACTCAGTGATCTGGTTCAGTCCACCTGAGTTAGCTGACTCTTGTGGGGGGTTTATGTTCCAATTTCCCCTATTTGTGGCCTCATGCGCCCTTTTCTGGGTAGTTTGCATGACAACCTCACTAATGCACCCCTTTTGGTCAGTTAATTGATAGTGTCTTCAGTTAACTGAGTTTTGGTTCAGCTGAGTTGAAGTTTGGATCTTTCGGAGCACTTCAATGGTGACAATTCCTATGCTAGATAGACTGAGACTCGAATTCTCCTAGGAGATTCGAATTCTCTCCATTGTAACATATATGTTGAATATACTAATTATTGGATCATGTGAAATTATTTTGTTCCTATGTAAGTTCTCATGCATGATTATTTGTCTGCTCATTTTTACTACAATTTTCACTGTAATTCATCTTTTATGCTCATTCTTTCTCTGTGAGGTATACTCAGCTCCATGATCTATTGTGATTTATAATTTTGCATGGTATCAGAGCTCAGCAAGCGTAGCTTGAGCAGCTGCTTTCACTAGTGCACCAGAAGCCTCTGGATTTCCATATAAGCAAATTCGGGTGCCATTGCATTGAATTCATTGGAGAAATCCTTTGAGGTCTAGCCAAGTGTGAAGCAGTGCTTAGTAGTATTTTATCTCCAAAATTGAGAGTTTTTTGCAGGATATTCAAGGTTTTCGGTGCAACATTTTTCAGTTTGTATTCGCTCCAGCAATTTCAATGGAGAATTCAAATGCACCCTTGTCTCCGAGAATCCTGACACCCTTCAATTATCTTGATTGGAGGGTTGATATGCAGATGGTGTTGCGCAACAAAAGTATGTACAGGGTCAAAATGGGAAAGGAGGTCGAACCTTAGGCAATTGTTGAGAAAGCCAAGTACCTTAACAGATTAGATGAAGCATTTGGTTTCATGTGTATTCATATTTCCAGAGATTTTCTCTTCCACCTTGTTGGATTGAAGACTCCAAGAGAGGTTTGGTTGAATCTTGCGACTCTCTTCGGAAAGAAAGATGATATGAGAGGCCATATTATGGAGAATGAGTTAATTTCTCTTCAACCCAGCAATTTCGAAACCATACATCAGTTATTTTCTAAATTCAAATCCTTGGTTATGCAATGCAAACAATGTGCCATTGAGAATAAGGATGAGCAACTGGTGTTATCCATTCTAAGAAAACTGTTCGGGTACACAGGGTACTACCAAAGGACCGAACACCAAGAGCAACCACTTCACATAAACAGATCACAGATCAACACACCGATGTTTTGACGTGGTTTAAACCCTCTTGAGGGAAACACTCCACGGCCCCGGCCAAATAGCTTCTACGGGACAATTTATTATGCAAAGAAAGAAAGTTACAAATGAGCTTCTCATAATCGATCAACTAAACAATGACCCTCCATGCTCTTTAAATAGAGATCATGGACCAATCGGGTGTTAAGCCACGGATCAAGGTTAGGTTTGATCTAAGAGAAGTTGAGCCGTCGGATCACTCTATGTCGGAAACATATCGTGACCGTCGGATTAAGTATTTACAAATGCATACTAATGCATACTAAAGAAACACACTATCCCTAACGGATATATTACACAAGTTGATCTTAACTAACTCCTAAGTGTCTAAATATCCTAACATCCCCCCTTAAGAACAACTTGGGATAGGATTGAAGGATTTACAAAAGTGACACTATTAGGAGAAGGAAGGAGGCATTAGAGCCTATCCCCCCTTAATGACAAGTTCCTGAACTCCTAACATAGATCGAAGTTTAGAAAACTTCGCTTCTGTAAGAGACTTGGTGAAGATGTCTGCAACTTGATCATCTGTAGGGCAAAAGAGCACTTCAAGAACACGATCATGAACAAGATTTCTGATGAAGTGCATGTGTAGCTCAATGTGTTTGCTGCGTTGATGTAGAACTGGATCTTTGGCAAGCTTGATGGCACTTTGATTGTCGCACCAAAGTGGAGTAGGCTGCTGCTGCTCGAATCCAAACTCTGAAAGGATCTGTCGAAGCCATAAAGCTTCCTGACTGGCATTAACTGCTGCTCGATATTCTGCCTCTGCTGAAGAAAGAGCAAGAGCTTGTTGTTTCTTACAAGCCCAAGTAATAGGTCCAGAGCCCAGACTGAAAACATAACCTGCAGTAGACTTTCGATCATCAGGATCGCCGGCCCAATCTGAATCAGTGAAACCAACCAACAAAGGTTTCCCCCCTGTACTGTAATGAATCCCAAACTGAACTGTACCTCGAATATATCGAAGTATTCTTTTAGCTGCTTTCCAGTGACTTTCATGAGGTGTCTGCATATAACGGGCAACTCGACCAACGGCAAAGGAAAGGTCAGGACGGGAATGAGTCAAGTATAAAAGACAACCAACAAGCTGACGATACAAGGTGGCATCTACTTCAGGTGAAGTACAAGTGGCAGAAAGTTTGACTCCAGACTGGAAGGGAGAAGGGGCTGGTGTACAATCTTCCATGTGAAAGCGACGAAGAAGGTCACAAGCATACTTAGACTGAGAAAGAAAGATTCCTTCTTTGGTTTGCAGAACTTGGAGACCAAGAAAATAATGCAAATGTCCTAAGTCTGACATTTCAAAGGTTTGTTTAAGACTGGATTTCACATGGGTTATAAGCTTAGGGTCACTACCAGTAAGAATAAGGTCATCAACATATAGAACAAGTATGATGAGATGGTTTCCTACTTTCTTGGTATAGACATTGGGGTCAGAATGGCATCTAGAAAAACCAGTGTCAAGGAGAAAGTTATCCATTTTGGCATACCAAGCTCTAGGAGCTTGCTTAAGGCCATATAAGGATTTCTTAAGGCGGCAGACAAGGCTAGAGTTATTCTGAACATAGCCAGGAGGTTGTTCCATGTAAATTTCCTCCTGTAAATCACCATGTAAGAAGGCAGACTTGACATCCATTTGATGGACTTCCCAGTTGTGTAAGGCTGCAAGGGAAAGAACAAGGCGGATGGAGTTCATTTTGGCGATGGGAGCAAAGGTTTCATTGTAGTCAATCCCTTCAACTTGGGAAAAACCTTTGGCAACTAACCTTGCCTTAAGTCTTTCAACACTTCCATCTGATGCATACTTAGTTCTGTAGACCCATTTACATCTGACAAGTTTTCTTCCTTTTGGAAGAGGTACAAGATCCCAAGTATCGTTCGCCATTAAGGAACGATATTCTTCATCCATGGCTGCATCCCAATCTGGATTCCCTGAAGCTTCTGCAAAAGTTTCTGGATCATGATTCTCGGAAACTTGAGCCAAAAGAGAAGAGGCTCGCTGAAACTGAGAACGTGTTCGACGTTGATCTCTAGGATCACCGGCAAGATCACCAGCTGCTTCACATGTTGAACGGACCCATCGAGGAAGCACTTGTGCTGGTGCAACTGGAGGAACATGAGCAGGCGGAGGTGGATTTTCATCCTCACTGTCATCATCAGAAACTGGAGTTGGAAACCTGTCAAGGAAGTTGGAAGAAGAAGAAGAAGGCACAAACGCCGAATCAGGCTCGCAGGCCAAAGATGGCACACTCGTCGAGTTAGGCTCGCAGGCCAAGATATTTTCATCAAATTTAACATCTCTTCTAATGATTATAGCATGAGAATGTGGTTGAAGAAGTCTATAACCTTTTACATCTTCAGAATATCCAACAAATATGCACTTTTCACTTTTAGGCTGCAATGCTTTCCGTTTTTCATCCGGAATGTGAGCCCATGCTTCACTACCAAACACACGAAAGTGACTTACATCAGGTTTAACTTTACTCCATGCTTCTTCCGGTGTTATACCTTGTAATGCTTTTGTGGGGGTGCGATTAACTATGTAATTTGCACAATTTATGGCTTCAGCCCAAAATTGAAGACTTAGTCCCTTAGATTGGATCATACAATTTGCCATTTCTTTTAAAGTGCGGTTCTTCCGCTCAGCTACACCATTTTGTTGTGGTGTATATGGAACAGTGTGTTGTTGTTGGATGCCTTGTTCAGTGCAGAAAGTAGTGAACTGTTTGTTAACATATTCTCCTCCATTGTCAGATCTTAACTTGATAATTTGATGACCAGATTGTTTTTCAACAAGGGCCTTGTAGGCCAAGAACATGTTAAATACTTCGCTCTTAAGTTTTAGGAAATAAACCCAAGTGCGTCTGGTGTAATCATCAATGAAAGTTAAGAAATACTTGAAACCAGAAAAGGAAGCAGATGGAAGAGGACCACACAAGTCACTATGCACAAGCTCCAAGGGAACCGAGGCGTGCCAAGAGGCACGTTTGTCAAAACTGTCCCGATGATGTTTTCCGAGTACACAACCGGAACAAACACCATCTCTGCAAGATACCATCGGAAGACCTGTCACCATATTTTCTTTACATAGTTGTTGCAATGAGCGATAATTTAAGTGACCAAATCGCTCATGCCAAAGTTTGCTCAAGTTATCACTATGAGCAACAAAAACTGAAGGGAAAGGTGATGACCCAAAGTTGTTAAACTTGTACAACCTGGTAATATCATCAACAATTCCGGTAGCTAGAACCTGTTGAGGATCTTTAAAATCCTTGATTACAACTTGGTGAGGTGTAAAGGTCACAGTTTTACCTTCACCAGAATGAGTGATCTGATAGACTGATAACAAATTGCAGGAAATTCTTGGAACACATAGTACATCACTAAAATGACCATTATCTACTGGAACTGTTCCAGCTCCTACAACACTTAGAGATCTATCATCACCAACAAATATTTGTTTGGTGTTACATTCATGCATAGTAGAAAATATGGCTTGATCCTTAGCCATATGATAAGATGCTCCAGAATCAATGAGCCATTCATTTGAAGTAGAAGAAGAAGATGCATTATAAGAATAACCAGAAGCACAAAGTGCATGTCCATGAGAGGTAGATTCTGAAGGCGAATCTAGGCTGATGTGGTGCTTCTTCATTGCTGCTTCCAAGGCTGCCATCTTCTTGAAACACTTAGATTCATCATGATTATCTTTCCCACAATAGTTGCAATGACGCTCAGTCTTCTTGCCTTTTGGCTTGGATCCTTTGTCATTTTTTAAAGAAGGAGTTGACTGAGAGGGTTTTGGACCCTTGTTTGACTTATTATTGCAAAAATTTTGTTTCTTGGGAGGCTTGGACTTTTCTTTCTGTTGGGACAATAAGGCTTTCCCAGATGTATCTGCATTGTTGATTATTCCAAGATGAATGAGTTTATCTTGTTCCCTAATCAAGGAATCACAAAAGGATTCAAGACTAGGCTCTTGATAGCTAGCTGCATTCAATGACGCTTTCATGGAGTAAAATGTAGATACAAAAACAGAATATGCAGGTCCAAGTTTGGAAAGAATATGATAAATGCATTGTTTGTCTTCCCTCTCAATCTTACATTCCTCACATAAGAGCTTGAGAGTTTTGTACTTAGATAAATAATCTTGAATGCATGAAAAGTCACTTGGATTTAAAGAAATCAACTCATTTTCGAGTTGGTGACCTCGAATTTCATTGTGTTTACCAAACACAGTTTCCAACTTGTCCCAAGCAGCATTAGGTTCATCAATTCCAGATATGTGGAATCGCAAATCAGTAGAGATTGACATCCCAATCAATCCACGAGCTTCATCACATCTATTTGCCCATTTTATTTTCTTATCATCATCAGTGGGTTCTTTTTCTTTTCCTGTTGTAATTCTGAAAAGTCCCCTACTTCGTAGAACATCCTCCATACGAGATTTCCATGAGAAATAGTTGGAACTGTTAAGTAGAATATCACAAAGGGCGGCCATATTTGTAAATTAATGGCTGTAAAAACAGAAACCAATAGTCTGGATGTGAAGAGCTCGAAAAAATAGGCGGTTTCAAAAAAAACGGCACTGAAAACGGACTTTGTATGATGAAGTTATGCTTGAACAAAGAAACTGTTGAAGATGTCCCCAATAGTGACGTGGCAGCTAGTGAATGTCCAGCAAAAAAAAGAACCCCCCTCTTCCCAAGATGAACCCTTTGACTATCACTTTACAAAAAAGTTGCTTTTAAGTGAATCACTTTTGTAAAATAAGTGATTTCACTTTTACAATGATATTACTTTTAAATAGTGCAACAATAAATAAAAAGCTTAAGTGACTCACTTGTATTTTTATTTTTTATTATTTAAGTGAGATGCACTTTTACAATAAAGTAACTTGAAAATAGAAATTGCATGCACTTTTCTTTTTAAAAGTAACTTCCTAAGACTTGAACTCAAGACCTATTAAGGAATAAAGCAACTTTGGACCAAGTGAGCTAGTTTAAAAGGTATGTAAAATATGGAAATGAGGAAGGGGGCTTTTTTTTTTCTTTTTCTTTTTTTTTTTCTTTTTTTTTACTCTTCTTGCTCGGTTTGCGTGCTTGCCATTTTTCCTGCAAAACAAACCACAAAACGAAACAAAAAAAACTTTTCCACACTTGTGGAGTTAGATCTTGTTAGCTTGCCCGGAAAGTCTGCGTTTTCTCTCTGTTTCTGATTTGCCGAGATCGCGCAAAGTGCACGGCAAAGAGCATACGCAGCCGAAAAAAACCTTTCCCTTTCTGTTTCTGATTTGCCGAGATCGCTCAAGGTGCATGGCAAAGAGCATACGCAGACGGGAAAGCAACAATCCGAACCAAAAAAAACTAACAGTAACAAAAATGAAATATAAGATTTTTTTCTTTTCAAAAACGAAATAAAAAAATGCGTCACTGTAACATTATACCTTCAGATCTGATGAAAAACGCGTTTCTGGAGCAACCGGGAACCGTTTTCGATCAAACGAAAACTATTTCCCAATGGAAACGACGCTCCGGACGCAATGGAACACCTCCCACAGCCCAGAAATGCACAGAAATACCAGAACTAGAAACCCTTTCGAGTTTCGGCAACAGCAGTTCAAGATCTAGATCATAACCGGAAGCGGCACTTCATAAAAGCTCTGATACCATGTTCGGGTACACAGGGTACTACCAAAGGACCGAACACCAAGAGCAACCACTTCACATAAACAGATCACAGATCAACACACCGATGTTTTGACGTGGTTTAAACCCTCTTGAGGGAAACACTCCACGGCCCCGGCCAAATAGCTTCTACGGGACAATTTATTATGCAAAGAAAGAAAGTTACAAATGAGCTTCTCATAATCGATCAACTAAACAATGACCCTCCATGCTCTTTAAATAGAGATCATGGACCAATCGGGTGTTAAGCCACGGATCAAGGTTAGGTTTGATCTAAGAGAAGTTGAGCCGTCGGATCACTCTATGTCGGAAACATATCGTGACCGTCGGATTAAGTATTTACAAATGCATACTAATGCATACTAAAGAAACACACTATCCCTAACGGATATATTACACAAGTTGATCTTAACTAACTCCTAAGTGTCTAAATATCCTAACAAAAACTTGGTCCAGAGTTTTCTATATTTGTTTCTACCTTCCATTCAGGGATATTGTCAATCCCCAACTAGAAAATGCCTTCTTTAGATGCATTCACTGAATCTCTCATCCGAGAACAAGACAAATTGATTCAAATGGGCGCCTTGAAGGTCTCCAAAAATCAAGTTGTTATGGCTGAAAAGTCAAAAAGTGTGAATGCCAAAGGGAAGAACAAGGGTAAAGAGAAGAATCAATTTGAGACCAAGCAGAATCCAAAGTATAATCCATCAGAAGGAGCCTCCAACTCCAAGAAGGATAAGCAACAAAGGTTTGAGAACACCAAGTGTTCCTATTGCAAGAAAGGAAACCATCCAGAGAGTTCATCCATGAAGAAGAAGATAGATCAAATGACCAAACTTCTTGAACAACATAGCATTTCCCTCCTAGGAGGTGCAAGGAAGACTGATTCTAGAAGTGAGACAAATGATCATGAGAGATGCCATGCAATGAAGGCTAGATTCTCACAATCACAAGCCTTCCTCATTGATTTTGGAGCCTCCAACCACATGGTGGCCTCCAACGAATCATTTTATTCTCTAGATCTCAATGATGGTCTGAGTATTCGCATGGGATATAATTCTCATATCTCTACTGAAGGGAAGGGAACAATACAACTGGAACATGGAAAGTTCAAAAATGTTCTATTGTGCCTTCTCTGGAAGCAAACTTGTTATTTGTTTATCAGATGACACACACAAGTTCACCAAAGAAATTTATTTGTGGACATGACACAGTTCAGATAGCAGAGATCTCATCTGGGAAGCTAATAGTGAAAGGGGTTGCAAACCATGCCTCCAACGCATATGAATTCTCTCACTTTTTTCCATACTCTTTGCTTACTCCATTGGCATTTGATGAAGATCAGAATGATGTCTCTTCTGATGATCCAGTTTCAAATTCTGAAGATGAGAACCAAGATCTTGATGTTGAGTATGAAGTTCAAGCAGATCCAACACCTGCTCCCAATCCATGGCCAAGGCCAATATGGGCTCACAAAGTCCTTGAAGCTACCGGGAACATAGTTTGGGATCCATCTGACCATAGAATAACTAAATATCAGTATCGATATGAAAACCTTGCACTATGTCATATAGATCCACTTCTCTTAGAGAGGTGCTACATGATGGTGGGATATGATCCACAATCTTTCAAAGAGACTTTCCATGATGGATCTATAGCCAAGTACAAAGCTTGGTTGGTTACAAAGGGTACTCAAGGGTTCATGATTTGGACTACAATGAGCCATTATCTCTAGTAGCAAAGATGGTTTCTGAAAGACTTGTATTGAAAAATACAGCTTCGACACAGTGGGAGGTACATCATAGGAGCAGATCCAGATCTAGCACCTGCATTACTATCCTACACAGAAGCATATTTCCTACATTTTTACAAAGTCTTTCACTAATAAAAATTTTATCCTTCTCTGCTTAGTGAAGGCTACTTGAGTTCCCTGCTATTCATTTTTTAGGGGGGGGTATTTTTCCCATGAGGTTTTTCCCCATTTACTTAGTTTCATGAACAGTTCTTTTTATCATTTATTTGATTTTATGGGTGACCTTTGGTCTGGGTAACCAGGGCCCGGGATGTCCAAGTTTGGATTAAGGGGGGGTCAGGATAATTAATACTCCATCCTTGTCCTACTTAGCATTATTTTATTTTTCCTAGTAGTTGATGATGTCATTTTCCCCCTAGTGGTGTGCATATGTCATCTAGGACCCATTAGCCACCTAATGTGCCCTTCATGCATCATTTTAGGACAACCAAATTCAATTCCCTACATTTTAGGAGCCAACTCAGTGATCTGGTTCAGTCCACCTGAGTTAGCTGACTCTTGTGGGGGGGTTATGTTCTGATTGCCACTGTTTGTGGCTTCATGCACCCTTTTCTGAGAAATTTGCATGACAAAATCACTAATGCGCCCCTTTTCGTAAGTTAACTGACTATGTCTTCAGTTAACTGAGTTTTGGTTCAGCTAAGTTGAGTTTGGATCTTCCGGAGCACTCCAGTGATGACAACTCCTATGCTAGACAAAGTGAGACTCAAATTCTCCTAGGAGATTTGAATTCTTTCCATTGTAACATTTCTTTTTACTATACTAGTTATTGGATCTTGTGACATTATTCTGTTCCTATCTGAGTTCTCATGCATGATTAATTGTCTGCTCATTTTTATTTTTGACTATACTAATTATTGGATCTTGTGACATTATTCTGTTCCTATCTGAGTTCTCATGCATGATTAATTGTCTGCTCATTTTTACTTCAATTTTCACTGTAATTCATCTTTTCTGCTCATTCTTTCTCTGTGAGCTATACTCAGTTCCATGATCTGTTGTGATTTAGAATTTCACAGACATGTATTCAATCTTACCCCAGTTATTGTTGGAGTTTACCTTAGTTTACCATAGAGATCAAAACCCAATATCACATAACACCATCAAGCTCACCCACAAGAAAAATAGCTCAAGAGTGTATATCATTAGCATAATATTCCCAAACGCTTTCCAAAACCTCCAAGTGAATTCTCCCTCTCCTTTTATACCCAAGGAGGGAACACTTGGGTCTTGCTAAACCATGTCAAGGGTAGAATAAAATAATACAAGTGATGAAACCCCATGAGGATGAGTAATTACAAATCAATGGCTTAGATCCAATTATCAAGTGATGGATCTAACCATAATACATCATAAAGTGCCAAGTTACCTCTTATAGAGGGAACATGAGTTAGACCATGCCAATACAATCATAAAATAATCTTAAATAGCATATGTCATCTCAAAACCATGAACAAATACAATTGCCATCCCAAAACCATGAGAATATACCATGTGATATCCTAAAACCATGAATAAAAACCAATGAACTCCTCTGCACTTCCCAAAGACAAATTCCCTCCTAGGCAATTGTGCCCCTCAAGATGAGTCAATCATGTGTATAGGTGGAAGGAAGAGTCAAAATCACTTCCCTAGGATGAATAATTATCACACAAGAGTAAAATGAGTAATCTCAACCCTCTCATAAAGTTGTCCATCCAAATAGCCATCAAATAAATGACAAATGTATATGAGAGTGCCATGTCATCAAAAGAGTCCATTGATCACTTGTAAACCACTAGGAAGCCTCCACATAATCCTCAAATGTGACTCATCATGCCAAATCATCACTAAGAGTTTCCCACAATGGCTTAATTATTAGCCAATCAATACTTGGGTGTTTTTAAATTAAAACTTAGGGTAAAGTTTTAATTAAATGCCATTAATCCAAAATTCCATATAACCATGTGAACTGAAAGGGGAAACTATATGTGATGAGTCCAAACACCCTTTGAAGGCCATATGTGGCCATGTATCTACTCAAAACCACCTCGAAAATGCCTCTATATCTTTGCTCAAACTAATGTAAATCAAACTTAGGTTTTTTTAATTAAATCTTAGGAAAAGTTTTAATTAAAAGCCAATTAATCCAGAATTGACATGAAACCAAGGGGGGGAAAATCAGAATGATTCTCGTAATCAAGAACGCTGCTAACTGATGTTGACACCTGCCTTTGACACACTGCTCTAATGGGTTTACCAAGTCAAATTGTTGAAAAAGTCAAACTTGGTCAAGGTAACTAATTTGGAGAAGCATTCTACACTCTGACTTAGTAAGTTGATAGAAGAGCCAAACGGTTATCCAAATCCATTAGTAGACTTGGAAAACAACGTGTGCATGAAAACCATGCACAATCATGAAAATATGACTACATAAAACTATGTAATGAGTCCACTGCCTTATAGTAATGATTGGTCTATGGAAATAGTGACCAATCAGGTGGCATATACATATATAAATGGCCATGTGGGTATCCAAATATGTGCTCAGAATACATGGATCCCGTGTGTTACCGCTCGAACTAGTAGTCCTTTCAAAGTAGGCTATTTATGCCCTATGCTAGTGATGGTAAGCATATAAGAGGGGCTAGAGCCAATGTCACCTCATTATAACCTCTCAACTTCTTCGAGTAACTCCTAAACCAAAGGGAGAATTCCTAATCAATAAAAGACAACTGCAAACACCAACACACCTGCAAATACTTTTCTACAAGCCTTATGGATAAGATAATTGCCTTATATGAAGTCAACAATGGATAATAAAGACACATAAATCATATAAAGGAGTTAATTCAATATACTAGTCAATATCAATCAATATCACAACTTTTAATGCAACTACACAACTCCCAACGTAAGGTTTCACCCTTTTGGAGGCAATACCCTAGAAAAGTGCACTCTAAAGGGAAGATGAACAAGTGGCCTAGGGCGCACTTGATGATCCAGTTATAATTTCCAAAAACCCTGCCAAAACCCTAATTTAGGCAATTTCATGTTTCCCAATGCACCAAAGCAAATGGGGAATCCCTCAAAAATCCTTGGATAAATCCACTAGGGTGAATTTGAAGGTTCAATCGAATTTGTTAAAAACCTGCAGACACCCTAATTTGGGCAGTTTCATGTTTCCCAATGCACTAGGTCAAAATGGGAATCCCTCATAGATCTGTGGATAAATCTACTAGGGCGAATTTGATGGGTGGACTAGAATTATCAAATTGCAAATATTTTTGGTTTTATGAATTTATTTATATTTTTAGGGTTTTTCCCGCAATATTTAGATTTTTAGGGTTTTTAAATATATAAAAATGCATGTAAAATAAAAGGCATGTAAATTGATAAAATAGAGATTGATTTGTTTGAAAGATAGGGCATATGATTCTTATCTCAATCCCTAGGGCATTGAGAGATTAATACCAACGTCCCTCTCTTAGAATGGCTTTCAATACTTGCAATTAGGGCATCAACTATCAACCACTAGGGTTAGGTAGAAGATCCTAATTAGGGCAAGAGAAGAAGACTAAGGCCCAATAACAATGGAGAGCTCCTTTAATAGGAAGGCCTTCTCATACAAGGTTGAAAAAATGCTAGTAAGAAACCCTAACTTAACCCAAAGCACTTTGAGAATGACAATAAACTAGGGTTAGGAGATAAATTTACCAACATTAACCAAGGTCAAATGAGGAAGGATATGCACCTTAGGTCACTCTTGAGCACAAGTTATTACAACTATTCTTAGCATCAACCAATAGCATGTGTAAAAGAAACCCTAGAACTTCATCACATCAACCTTCAAGCAAAAAATACCATCCAAAGAGAGGTGTGCATAGCATCCAGAGCTCAAACATACCAAGAGAAATAGAAAAGATCTCATAATGAACCCATATCTTGCTAAACTAGGAACATGTGGTAGAGATTGTTTTTTCGACAATTTCGAACCCTAAAGCAGGTCCATCGTTAGGATAGGATCTTCTATTGAAAGCTTCACAAGATAAAGTGCTCGAAATTTTTGAATTAATATGAAAAATATGAATCCAATTATTTCCAATGATTTCAATGTCATCTAGGTCAAGATGCCAAATAATAGAGACAACGTGATGGTCACATGTGATGATTACATGATATGGAATAATGATAAAGGCAAGATGATATGAAAGAGAAAGGAAGTGGAGGGGAATAATAAGGGGGGGGAAATGTTAGTGAATTCTAAAGAGATGAGATGGGAGTAAGTCACACCTTGTTTTTTAAGAGCTCTATGACAGGTTTCCATGTTTCTTTTAGTTTGAAGCCATCGTCACAATTGATATTATTAGTGAATTTTTCAATTTCTAAAGCCTCCTTTATTTTTCTTTTACAGTAATGAGGGATGGTTGCAAGAATTTCAAATTTTTCAAGACATATGTAGTGGTTAGTGTTGCACGAATGCTTGGCTATGGAATATTTCTTTGTTCTATACTATTGAATGTTTGTGCCATGTTCTTTAAGTCTATTTTTTATCGAGCGACCAGTTTTCCGATATATACTTTCCCACAGACACATGGTATCAAATAGTCTCCTTAGTGAAGCTTCTTTTCTATGGGATCTTTTTTAGTGTCAAACATGTTTCTTAATGAGTTAGGAGGAGAGAAGGCCACCTTTACGTTCTTTTTCCTAGAATTTTCACAATCTTATCCATGGTGCCCTGGATGTAAGGCAGGGTGGCAATAGGAAGTTCATTATTCTTCTTCTCGTTGCTTTTTGTGTCATTGTTGCTTGCTTTCTTTATGGCTTCATTGATATATTTTTCTTTCAATAGCCATTATTTATTAATTCCTTCTTGAGATGGTTTAGTTCCTGTTCCATATGGTCTTCATCAGAGATCCTCACAGCGCGAGTTACCAAGGTATTGAGTATGTCAGCTTTTTTAGCCAGATGATGGTGAGACTCTGCATGAATATTTATGTCAGTGTGAGTTTTATTCTTGTATACTTGATGTGTGAGAGATCCATCTTGTTTCCTTATTGTGAGAACATCCAGGAAAGGAAGGAAATTTTATCCTCTTTCTCTACTGTGAATGTTATGCTTTCTGATTCATTGTTGATGTGGTCCATGAATTTTTTTAGGGAGTCTTCACCATGAGGCCAGTTGTTGTAGACATCATCCACGAACCTGTGCCACCATTTTGGTTTCTAAGGGAAGGATTCAATCGTAATTTTTTCTAAGTTCTCCATGAAAAGGTTGGCTACAATCGGCGAGAGAGGTGATCCCATGGCCACCCCTTCGGTTTGTTTATAGATTTCCCCACGAAAGCTAAAAAAAAGTAGATCTTAGGCATATCTCCACAAGTTTTTCAGTTTTATCATCCAGAATCATTTTTATGATGTTGATGGCTTCATTGATTGGAATTTTCGTGTAGAGGGAGACTACATCAAAGCTTACAATTTTGTCATTTTCATTTGTCCTCCAATCCTTCATCATATTCACAAGATGTGTTCAGTCTTTCACAAATAAGAAGGTTTTTCCTGCAAAAGGTTTAAGTTTATCAGCTAAATATTTTTCCATATTCTGTCGATGTGAGTTTTCTTCAAGTAGACTTGATGTGTGAGAGAGCCATCTTGTTTCTTTATGGTGAGAACATCCAGGAAAGGAAGGAAATTTTTCTCCTCTTTCTATACTATGAATTTTATGCCTTATGATTGGTTGTTGACATGGTCGGTGAATATTTTTAGGGAGTCTTCACCATGAGGCCAGTATACCTATTCCCTATCATGTAATCATCACATGTGACCATCACGTTGTCTCTATTCTTTTGGCATCTTGACCAAGCCAACATTGAAATCATTGGAAATAATTGGATTCATATTTTTCATATTAATTCAAAATTCCAAGCACTTTATCTCGTGAAGCTTTCAATAGAAGAGCCTCTCATGATGATGGACTTGCTTTAGGGTTCGAAACTGTTGAAAAACCAATCTCTACCATAGGTTCTTGGTTTAGAAATTATTCAACTGTGGAAAATGAACAACGAAACCCATATCTTGTTGTGTTTTCACAATGAGAGGGAGGCGCTATTTACATAAGACTAGCATCACCTAATTTTAAGTTATTAGCCTACAAGATAATGTAAAACATATAACTTTTGACTTACTCACCCACAGCTTTGGGTCTAAACCACTAAAAAGACATAAAATAACAATATAAAAGTGCAATTAGGATACACTAAGTGCTAGGTGTTCCAAAAGTATGACGCCATGCCCCAACTAACCCCAACATATGTGTGCCCTTAATGTGCAACTTCATTATCCTTGTAGGATTCTTCAATAAGGAAGTACAATTAATGGGTACACAGTCTAGAGGATGGGTAAAATAGGTCCAAGTGAGAAAATAAGGTGTGCTAAACAAATGATATCACCTTTTACATGGAAAATAAAGGTGTGTAGTTATGCGTCCAAGTGATTAGCCTCCTAAGGGAACCAAACCCTATAGGGTGAGCACCTCTTGGAGGTGGAAATCAAGTGGACCATCTATGACATGATTAGTGGTATTTAGCCCCAAATCAACACTCTTTGCTTCAACTTGGCCTTTATATAAAAAAAATTAGCTCTCTTCCCTAGGGAACATGTAGGGAACGTTGCAGATACTTTGATGCATAACACCTTGTGCAACATAAGATGGCAAACATGTCTCTCAGTGATGGGATTGACTATAGACAGAATGGAACCAACACTCATTGAATCCACTAACAAAATTTGATGGGGGCATGATGATATTTCTGTATGTCTAAGAATCTAATATAATGTTGTACTACAGCTAAGAAATGTCCTAGGTGGACTAGTAGTAGTAGTAGTAGTAGTGTACATTTGCATAATCAATTTGAGCTATGTCTAATTAAAATACTTTAAATAATGAAAACAAATATAAATCTAGCTAATTTAGTGGAGGTTTAACTACGAATTAATGTAATCCCTTTATGTTTAAGATTTCATTAGATCCCTTCATGAAGAGAAAACCAATCCCAATATCCCTTCGAGCTTATGATCTCCCCAACTTATGATCTCACATTTGGCTCATGATTGTTCCATTAAACATTCAAAACTAACAAATTTATTATTTATTATTCAAATTAATCTTTTTAATTAAAATACTTTATATATATATATATATATATATATATAATATATCTATATATAGTTTTACAAATGAGTTACCCTAATCCCTTTAAGATCAAGATCTAATTGGATCCACATATATCAAAGTTACTCTAATCCTAAATTCAAGATCTAGATGGATCCAAATATGTCAAATTAAGGAGAGAAAAACAATCTCCGCGACAATATATCCCTTACAACAAAACCAAGCTTTTCAAGTACCTTGTAAGCTTAGGGGGTCCACTAATTTTTGCATTGGAATGACAATTTAGAGGCCATTGGGAGGTTGGGTAACAAATATAAGGGACAAGTGAGTAGTCCCTACCAAAGGGTATGATATGTACCATGCATATTAAGACATAAGCCAAACCAACGAACCAAAGGCAGAAAGAAGTTCGTAGGCTTAAAAAGGAGAAACCAATTGATTGGACTAGGCACCGGAGAAGGTTATAGGTCACTAATCACATGGCCTGTCCAAAATATACATATTGATGCAACCCAACTCTTGGTAAGTCTTCTTGTAGATATTCCTCATCCGATTCTATCTATTTCAGTGAATTCTAAGTGCCCCTGTATGTATTTCTCAAAAGGGTCTATGTGTTTCCATGATTGGTAAGTCCTTTTTTATGTATTTTGGATTTGGGTCCATGCCATTCATTGATTGGTAAGGGCCCTTGTATGTATTTTTCATTTGGTTCATGTGTTTCAATGTTTTTTTTATCGAAATGAATGATCGATTCCATGACCATATTAGTTTATATTGAATCATTTGTGCTTTACATCTCTGAAAGTCTTTTTTTAATTTGAATTTCTACCAAAGGGAATCATGCAAGCAACTCAAGGGATTAAATGGGATTTGACATTCTGACATTTTGTCAACAATCAACTAGTAATCTGGCCCTACTTTAGATTATTTGGACTTTGGTTTTGGATGCAATGAGTGAAATGCCTTGATTTGGATTTAAAGTTTAATCTTTGTTTGGAAAATATTGCAAAAATCAAAATGAACCAGGGTATTTTTACAATTAATATGTTCAACCACATATTCGAATGATTAAATCCTTTGATTAAAGTTTAATTAAATTCGATTTTTGGTTCCAAGATCATATATATGACATGTTGTTAAATAAAAAATATCCTTAAAAATTTCAATGATCACACTTATTGAAAGTGAGATAAGCAAAGTACTCATACAATTGAGGGAACCCTTTCATATGTGGTTCCTTAAGTTTACAAAGGTTTACATATCTTACCTCCCTTCATATCTCCCTTCATATTTGAATATGTGATTTTTTGGGAGGAAACAAATGTTCTTAATCATTAGATCCATTTGCAACTATTTGCATACATTTATAAATCAACTTAGAACCATATTAATCTAAGATCTATCAAGCATTGATGGGGATCAAATCTAACCCTTTAATACTTCGTTATTGTGATTGTATGTAGAAAATATAAATAGTGGATGGTTCAAATTATAATTGTGTGAGTTAGGTATTTCCACATAGTTTAAGCGAACTAGACATAGTAGTTATTTTTACTGATTTGAAATGAGATTATGGTTCATTATTGTTTGTGTGTGTGTGTGTGTGGAAGTTTGTTGATATTGGTTCTTGTCATGTCCCCAAATTTTTCATTGTGTCACAATGGCCTAAGCCCCTTGGCCATACTCATGATAGTTTGTCAAATTGTTGCTAAGGGTTAAATAATTGCCAAGAATGATGTCCAAGTTAGTAATAATGTAAATTAGATCCAAATGGACAAGGTGGGTCACATTAAGAGAAATTCCCAATTCAAAGTTTGAAATATACCCACCCAAATGAACTATCATGGAGGAAAATTACTGGTTCCCAAAGTTGGGGGTGGAGGCATTAAAAGTTGGAATAAGGGAGCTACAAGACCCAAAATGACCTTAGAATTACAAATTCACATTAAATAGGTCAAACAAATAATAATAAAAAGAAAATAAGGTGGCATTGGATCATGAGGGCACATAAGAGGTTGTGGGACCCACATGTGGCAAGATTCCCCACGATACTTGGCATTATTCTCTCACCAATTCGAGTTCAAGATGAAGGGTAACATACTTGGGGGAGTTGAAGAGCTATTATTCATGGAATGAATAATGTAAGGTCGAATTGGAGTGGAATAAAACTCCCATGGAAGAGGAAGATGCATCTTAGAAGAATGGTGACACTTGCAGCTCGATTCCCTAACTCCTATGACAACAATGATGAAGATTCTATGACACTTATGACAAATTTCAGACCTGATTGTTGACATATGACATATAGCCTCCAAGAGGGTTCACAAGGGAGTTATGGCAGCCAAGAAGCTTCCCCATTCGAATTGAGGGAAGATGGAGACTAGGAATAGTTGGACAAGTGGCACACATTGGAATCTCTTCCCAACTTGAGTTGGAATGAGGATTTTGGAAGGAATTTGAACCATGGAGGACTTGAGAAGTTTATAAAATATAATAACAAAGAAGCAAAGCAGCTTTTGATCATTTCTCATTTTGCAAATTCGAGAGCATAGCTTGTCCATGCTAGTGGAGTGTTTACTCTTCTTGCCTTGGTACCAATTTCGAGTATGAAAGATTCCCATCCTAATTGGAAATTGGAGATGCCATTTAGACCTTTCATTTGGAGCTACAATGGATTCTTTTGTTGCAAGTTGAAGCTACAGGGCTGCTCGTGATATTCTCTTATTCAACTTGTTCCCACATATCTCTCACATTTCTCTTCATATTTTGGCTCTTGGAGGAAGGGCGCACTTGGTGAGATGTTGATCTATTTAGGGGAGCTATTGGGACCCCATTTATTTGTAATATGATATCTTAAATCTGTATTTGATGCTCACATGAACCTCAAGTCGAATATCCAAGTAAAACCATGCAAAAATGCCAAACTATGTATGAATGGTGCCATTTTCCCCCATAGCTTTTGCATAACGCACTTGTTGTTGCACATAGTTAGTGAAGGAATGCTATTTTGAATTAATGGACATGTTGGATTCTATATATCTCTGTAATAATCATATAATGATAGACACATCTCTAAATATTATGTATTTCAAGTGATATTGACATTTAAGGAAGAGATTCGAGTCATTTTCCCATATATCTTGTTGAAAGAGCTTGAAGTTGTTTGGTTTCGATTTGTATCAGTCAATATCTGTGATTTTATTGTTGTATGGAGAGTCTTTAATGTACTGAAGAAGTTTCATAAACATTATACAATTCATTGGAACAATTATCTCAAAATTCATAGCAAGTTGTGGAGTTTTTCTATCATTTCCCCCTATGTGAAAGCATGTCTACAAACCTCTGATTTATGGGAGTTGCATCAGCCTTTAGGAACTAATTAATGATTCGTTTGGGTGCCCATTGAAGTAATATAACTATTCCATGTCTCTGTTCTGAAATTGGGGTGGTTCGTACTGCATTTTGGAAGCCACTTATGTCATAAACCCTTGGGGGTTTGAACCTCGAAATTACTAGTAAATTTCCCTATTTTATCCTGAACTTAAATGAATGTTGCAGAATTCTTTTGAGAGTGTACAAGAATCCATCAGCTTCATTTTTATGTCTCAATACCTTTCCAACACTCTCAGTCCCAATTCAAAATCCTTAGGAGTCTTTTGGATCCATCTACCCTTGGGGGTTTCAACATCGATTTTCCTAGTAATTATGCCTTTCATTCTCTAATTGTAAATGCAAGTTGTTGAAGTATTTAGAAAGTATCCAAGCATATAATAGTTGCTTTAGTGTGTCCAAACACACATCAATCCATTCCATACCTCATTCTAAAATATTTGGGATCATTTGGGACAGTTTGGGGCTTCACTTGTCTAAGTTTCTAAAATTGACTAAATTGGGAAAAATTTCAAATTAGGGACATTACAGTGGTATCAGAGCATGGTCCTTGCACCTGTTTATTAATATCATACATTGAAGAATAAGTTGCAGCCATGTATTATTCAGATTTAGATTATGAGCAGTATGAGGAGGAGTATTCTTTCTATGCCTCGAAGGAAAATGATTTCTATGAGCAGTATGATGATGAATACGATGAGCAATATGAGGATTATTGTAGACAGTATGAGGAAGATAATGTCTAGGAGGTACCTCATACAAGTATATCTTATTCAGATTTAGATTATGAGCAGTATGAGGAGGAGTATTCTTATTATGCCTCGAAGGAAAATGATTTCTATGAGCAGTATGATGATGAATACGATGAGCAATATGAGGAGTATTGTAGACAGTATGAGGAAGATAATGTCCAGGAGGTACCTTATACAAGTATATCCCATCAGATCACATTTGGAAGAAGAAATGATAGTTATTCTTATAGCTATGTGTATGGAGAAGATATATGTTCCACAATCAAAGATCAATTTTGGGGGGAGCATGAAAGGATTAAAAATCAGCCTATTTGTGAGAAGAGCAGTGAAATATCTGAAGCTTCATGGAATGCATGTGTTTCTTATTTGAAGATAATTTTTGGGTCTTCTTCAAAAAGAGGCTCCAAAGATCGTGTTCCTAAGGAAACCAAGGGGCAAGATGCATCAGCTTGCTTGAAGGAGAGAAATGAGGAGGCCCATGAGCCACCTAGTTCTGAAATAGGTGAGGTAGAAGAAGCATTACATGAAGAGGATCGAAAGTCACTCCCAAGTGACTCTGAAAAATATGAAGAAATGTCACATGAGCATGAAGAAGAATCGATTGAAAATATTGAAGATCATTTCGATACACATTCTACCTTGGACATGAATCAAAGAGCATCTATTGATGGATGCTTGAACTATGAAGGAGTACCTACTGATGGGTGCTCACACCTCTATGTTGGTGACATAGAGATCACTTTTGAAAGTGTTGTTGCAATACAAACTTCCATTAAGCATGAAAATGAATTGTAACAGTTGAAGAAGAACCAAGATCAACTTCCCCATCACCACGTGAGCTTCATGAAGTTGGTCCAAGCAAGAAGGAAGAAGATGAGGAAGTTCATGTGCAAGAGACTTGTTTTCTTGAAGGGTCCTTGAATATGGATGAAAATACAATTCAAGAGGCCTTGAAAACTCTCCATGACACACATACATTGGTTTCTAAATTTTGTTGGTGTGTGGAGGAGAAATATTCCCTTGAAGACATGGAGAAAATCCAAAAGGCAATGTTGGACACCAAAGGTAATTTTTTAAATTTGCTTTCTGATAGAGATTATTTAATTGAGCTTGTTGGTTTATATCATGGAATAACCTTGAAGGATGCAGAAGAGAATTACAATCTCTCAAATGAGTTGGAGTCCACCCAAAATACACTCCAAAAATCTAAGGTGCATATTGAGCAACTTCTAGAGAAGTTGAAAATGTCCTTTACACCCTCCTACATATCAAACAATCATTCAATGGATGAAAGAATTCATGTTACAAAGGAGTAACCTCATGTAATGGTGGAACATGAGGTACGTGTTGATATGCAGGTGCTTAAAGATGCTACACTCAAACAAGAAGGAAGACAAGCACTTGTCTTTTTTCAAAGGGATTATGAGTTTCCTCATGGAGAGAGTTGCAAAGCCTTGGAGGAGGCAGATGATCTCACAATAGTTGGACCAGCCAATTATGAAGAAGATGAATTAAATATTTCGATGGGTAAGAATTGGAAAGAGTTAAGGTTGTTTCATAATTCTTCACCCCCTACTTCTTTTCCACCCACATCAATTGGGGATGAAAATTGGGTGAAAGGTTTCTTTCTAATGGTGCCACATGAGGGGTATGAAACTCCTATCTCTCCTTTTGATGATGACATGACTAGAGCACATTATTATTTACATTTGCAACAAAATATTTTTTTTTCCTTATGATGGTACATATCTACATGGATGCACTTATGATGTTCACTTGAGTCACTTGAAGCCTCATGATTTTCCTTGCTCCTTGCTTAGTTCAGTTGATGTTGGAGGAACTTCATCAACTACTTGGGTGAAGAGATATATGATTGGAGAAAAATTTTATTGGCAGTAACATCCTTTGTTATTTCTTAATGATACACATATCCATGGATGCATATATGGTACTTATGTGATGCCCTTGAAGGTTCATAGTTTTCTTTGCTCCCTAATTGGTTCAAATTTGAGTGGAGGTTCTTCATTCACTTCTCGGATGAAAGAACACATGGTTGATTATTTTGATGCATCATGCATCCTTTTGGAGCAGCATTATAGGGCATGGGATCCTCACCTATGTCATTGGAGCATATTTGATTGGTTAATTGATGCGTGTATGCACTTGGAAAATGGTGGTCTACTTACTTTGAGGTACAAGCACTTTCATGATTCTTTGATGAGGCACCTCCTTGATGTACATTTTTATTATGTTTTTATGTACTTTGATGATCTATATTTTGTACTTATGATGTTTGGAAGAATGCATACAAGGAAATGGGATCCAGGAATCCTCTTTCCTGATGGTATGGGTTGGAGAGCACTCTTAATTGTTGGAGAGCAATACAAGCAATGGGACCCTAGAATAATTTTTAGTCTCATTGGTTTCAATTTTTTGGGGGGGAAACAAGTAGTATGGGAGATTGAGTTCCCACTTAATAAGGTGATTTTAATCAGAGTAGTGCAGAAGCCAGCATGGTGGTTCCTCTCTAAAATTTTCATGGGATCTTGAAGACTCAAACTTGGGCAACTTAGTGGCAACTTCAAAGAATTACACAATGGTATCAGAAAGGGTTTCCAAAATATGAAAGAGGTAAAGATTAATTGTGCACGCTTGTTTTGATGGATTTAATTAATATTTTTGTGTTTAGAGGTGGGGATATCAAAATGAAAAAGAAAACCCACGTCTCCTTACTTTTGGAAACACACAATTGTAGTGCATGAGTGCCACTACTCAAAGTTTTAGAAGAGAAGTTTTGGGAAGCAAAGTTTTGGAAATAAAGCAAGTTCTTCAACATCCATGTGTTGAAATTGCTTGAGGACAAGCAATATTGGGAGGGGAGGATTTGTCATGTCCCCAAATTTTCCATTGGGTCACAATGGCCTAAAACCCTTGGCCATACTCATGATAGTTTGTCAAATTGATGCTAAGGGTCAAATAATTGCCAAGAATGATGTCCAAGTTAGTAATAAGGTAAAATTAGATCCAAATGGAAAAGGTGGGTCACATTAAGAGAAATTCCCAATTCAAAGTTTGTAATATACCCACCCAAATGAACTATCATGGAGGAAAATTACTAGTTCCCTAGGTTGGGGGTGGAAGCATTAAAAGTTGGAATAAGGGGGCTACAAGACCCAAAATGAACTTAGACTTACAAATTCACATGAAATAGGTCAAACAAATAATAATAAAAAGAAAATAAGGTGGCATTGGATCATGAGGGCACATAAGAGGTTGTGGGACCCACATGTGGCAAGATTCCCCACTACACTTGGCATTATTCTCTCACCAATTCGAGTTCAAGATGAAGGGTAACATACTTGGGGGAGTTGAAGAGGTATTATTCATAGAATGAATCATGTAAGGTCGAATTGGAGTGGAAGAGAAACTCCCATGGAAGAGGAAGAGGCATCTTAGAGGAATGGTGACACTTGGAGCTAGATTCCCTAACTCCTTTGACAACAATGATGAACATTCTATGACACTTATGACAAATTTCAGACCTTATTGCTGAAATATGACATATATGAAATGTCAAGGCTAAAACTAGACTCCAAGAGGGCACACAAGGGAGTTATGGCAGCCAAGAAGCTTCCCCATTCGAATCGAGGTAAGATGGAGACCAGGAATAGTTGGACAAGTGGCACACCTTGGAATCTCTTCTCAACTTGAGTTGGAATGAGGATTTTGGAAGGAATTAGAACCATGGAGGACTTGAGAAGTTTATAAAAGACAATAACAAAGAAGCAAAGCAGCTTTTGATCATTTTTCATTTTTCAAATTGGAGAGCATAGTTTGTTCATGCTAGTGGAGTGTTTACTCTACTTGCCTTAGTACCAATTTCGAGTATGAAAGATTTCCATCCTAATTGGAAATTGGAGAGGCCATTCAGAACTTTCATTTGGATCTAAAATGGAGTCATTTGTTGAAAGTTGAAGCTATAGGTATTATCGTGATATTCTCTTATTCAACTTGTTCCCACATCTCTCTCACATTTCTCTTCATATTTTGGCTCTTGGAGGAAGGGCACACTTGGTGAGATGCCGATCTATTTGGGGGAGCTATTGGGGCCCCATTTATTTGTAATATGATGTCTTAAATCTATATTTGATGCTCACATGAACCTCAGGTCGAATATCCAAGTAAAACCATGCAAAAATGCCAAACTATGTATGAATGGTGCCATTTTCCCTCATAGATTTTGCATAGTGCAGTTGTTGTTGCACATAGTTAGTGAAGGACTGATATTTCGACTTCATGGACATGTTCGCTGCTATATATATCTGTAATAATCATATAATGATATCCACTGCTCGAAACATTATGTATTTCAAGTGATATTGGCATTTAAGGAAGAGATTCGAGCCATTTTCCCATATATCTTGTTGAGTAAGCTTGAAGTTGTTTGGTTTTGATTTGTATCAGTCAATATCTGTGATTTTATTGTTTTATGGAGAGCCATTAATGTACTAAATAAGTTTCATAAACATTATACAATTAATTGGAACAATTATCTCAAAATTCATAGCAAGTTGTGGAGTTTTTCTATCATTCCCCCCTATGTGAAAGCATGTCTACAAACCTATGATTTATGGGAGTTGAATCAGCCGTTAGGAACTGATTAGTGATGCATTTGGGTGCCCATTGAAATATTATAACTATTCCATGTCTCTGTTATGAAATTTGGTAGGGTCGTACTGCATTTGGGAATCCATTTATGCCATCTACCCTTGGGGGTTTGAACCTCGAAATTACTAGTAAATTTCCCTATTTTCTCCTGAACTTAAATGACTGTTGCAGAAGTATTTTGAGATTGTAAAATCATCCATCTGATTCATTTTTATGTCTCAATACCTTTCCCACACTTTCAGTACCAATTCGAAATCCTTAGGAGTCTTTTGGATCCATCTACCCTTGGGGGTTTCAACATCGATTTTCCTAGTAATTCTGCCTTTCATTCTCAAATTGTAAATGCAAGTTGCTGAAGTATTTAGAAAGTGTCCAAGCATATAATAGCTACTTTAGTGTGTCCAAATACACCTCAATCCACTTTATACATCATTCTAAAATATTTGGGATCATTTGGGACAGTTTGGGGCTTCACTAGTCCAAGTTTCGAAAATTGACTAAATTGGGAAAAATTTCAAATCGGGGACATTACAGTTTTGATATTTTTATATATGCATTTTTTTTAATTGAGTGTGGGTTATGTGAATGTTCATTTTTAGATCTAGGGGAATTGGAAAGTAGTTGGGATTACCCCGGTGATACCCAATATCAAATATGGTTGATTGCCTCTATAAACCGTAGGCTAGTGTTAATGTCTCACAAGCTAGCACCTAGCAGCAAAATTATTACTTAGAAAGGGACAAAACATCTATAGGCACACTTGTGGGGACCTCTATCATAAGGGACATCTACCCTTCTAGTTTTATCACAATGGACCATGTCTCATTTAGGGATTTGAACCTAGATGGGTAGAGTACAAAACTTCCACTCTCACAATTTGAGTTGTCGCCCCTTGACAAAATTTCGGCATTAGCCATAATGATTAGTGTCCAATCTTAAATAACAGGTGGTTGATGTGAATGTTACCCATATTACAAAATTCCTTTGATGTGGAATGCAAAAACAATAACACTAAAAAGAAAATTGACAATAAATGGTTTTTGTTAAAAATAAAACATAAAAAACTGAGAAAAAACAAAAAAATCCATTTTATATGATTCTATATTTCAATGTTTTAAAAAATATTGTTTAATAAATAAAGGGTAAAGAAATAGTAGTCTCTTAAAATGATAAAATAAAACAAAATAAAATTATTTTAATATTCTTTTTTTTGTTTGCTAGTTTGTGTGTGACTTGAAATATTAGGCTATGGTCTAAGAAACCGTGACCCAAGGGCATCTAAGTCATCAAAATCACTCGGGGATCGCACTCGTCCTAGGACATACCAACCCTTAACATGGTTGGATTTTGTCTCCTCCCAACTACTTTGTGGGGTTTGAACGTGGGTCTCAATGTAGAACAAGGCTTGTCAAAACCAACCGTGCTAGTGGGATTTGACTTCAATTTTAAAGTACATGGGAGAGGGATTTGATCTAATTATGTGTGCATGATTCACAAGATCATTTAATAGAATCTCGTTGGGTGCAACCAGACATTCGACAACTACCTCAAGTTGACCCCATGGCTTTGGGCTAGTTCCTTATGGGAATTGAACCTTGCCCACTAGTGAAAACCTCCTCGCTCTTAACCAATGGATCCAACCCCTTCGGGAAAATTATTTTAATATTCCTTATTCAAATAAAGAAAAATGAACATAAAATATAAACCCAATAAATAAAATAATTTTAGTGTAAGGAGGGTGGAAGCATCAAATAAAAGAGTTTGTATCAGCCGACAAGCCTATAGTATAGATGGCATCTTCCATTCCCTCACCCATAGAGGGTACATTCGATTCCCTCTTTGATCCATATATAGAAGGACTCTCACTACTAGAATGTGGACTAGGGTCTAAAGGGACATAATTATTATTTTCAATTGTAGATGAGGAATTAGTAGTCTCTAATTTCTTGCCCAAGAGATAGATGAAATAATCTTCAACTCTCCATATAGCATCCAAATGAGCCAACTGCATCGAATATATTTCAATATCACCAAACACATCCCTAGAAATATCCCTTAGAATTTATTGATGATGATATCCATAAATCAAATGAATTAACATGTCTCCCACCATTAGTTCTTTTATATTACTACCCTTTGGATTTTCCTCAGGCATACCAAGAGACTCCATGCCAGTCAAGCCACCCAAACCCGTCATAACCTTATTAGATCCAATAGGATTTTGTGAACAAGATTGATACTTAAAATCTGTTGAAATATTGTAACTTCAAAGAATATTATATTTGTACTTTATTATTCCGGAGATGTTTCATTCCTCCATAAAGATCTTATTGTATATCCAGAGATGTTTATTCCTCCGTCGGAATGTGGTAACTTGGGTTATTAGACTTCCCTAGTGGGGGTCGGCCCTGTATGTGTTATGTGGGTCAAAGGGTTGTTAGACCACCCTAGTGGGGTCATCCCAGTCATTTATAATAGGGTATTTAACCTAATGGTTAAATACGAGCCTACATGTACTTGTGTAAAAGATATGTCAGAGTAGTGTATAAATAGAGGAGGTGTGTTCCTCATTTGACACACACACTCACTTGAGAGAGAGGCGCACTTGTGGAGGAGAGGTCTGCTATGGTGGAGGAGGAGATCATATCTTTGGTTTGCATCTTTGTATATTGCTGGTCATCTATATTTAGGAAGCTTTACTGGGTTTTCTACCCCATGAAGGTTTCCCACGATAAATCTGTGTCTCTTGTGTTTATGCTATGCTTGTTGTTTCTTCAGTGATCCTGTATATGCTATTATTGTGAAATGGAATGTAATGCTGCTATTTTATGTCTTAGCATATTAAATCTTAACATGGTATCAGAGCTAAACTGAAGGAAGGCAAGGTATGGCACTTACGACACTTTCTTTACTTACGACAATTTGAAGGTTAGGGTTTTATATAGCAAAAACCAGTCATCGTGGAACTTTCTCTATAAATCCATTTTGGCGAAGGTTCAGGATCTGAAACCTTTACATGTCGTAGATAACATCTCCAGGTATCTTTTGTCCAAAGGGCACCCTCAAATTCGTTGTACTTTGTAAGTTATGATCAGTACAAGTTAGGGTTTCTGCCTCTTCCAGATCTCAGTCAAAATCAGGTGACCTAGGAAAAAAGGTCATAACTTGGGTTAGGAAGCTCCAAATGAAATTTCGTAAAAAGTGACAGGTAGTACACATATTGTACTATCTCAGCAAACTTTTTCAGAGGCCGAAGCTGAACTAGTGACATGTGGCATGCCGTACAAGTTCGCTCTCCTGTTTTATCCCATAAACAGGTCACGTTGCGACACTTGGCATAACTCTCTCTCAGAGGGTCCAATTGAGGTCAGACCTGTCAGGATGGAAAGATAACAGGGCAAGCTATCTCAAGAAAAGTTTTCAGAGGCCGAAGTTCAAACAGTGACACGTGGGACGCCGTACAAGTTCGCTCTCCTGTATTATCCCAAAACAGGTCACGTTGTGACATTTGGCATAACTCTCTCTCAGAAAATCCAATTGAGGTCAGACCTGTCGGGATGGAAAGATGACAGGTCAGGCTACTACAGAAAAAGTTTTCAGACCCTGTGGAGCGAAAATTTCAGAGTTATAGCAGAAACAATCAGGTACATATTTCTGTCAAAACAGAATTATTTTTGGAGCACCTTTATTCATGGCTTCCGGAATTTAGGGTTTCGGAGAAAGTTAGAATTTTTGGAATTGGAATCCACGGCTGAATGCTACTTAGGAAAATCAAAATTTAGAGACCAAGATCAAATTTTTTGGTTGGGTAGAAGACCGGGCTTGATTAAACCCTAGCTCGGGATTTTGATCAAAAAGATGGAAAATTAGGGCTTCAGCAAAAGTTGGAATTTTTGAAGTCTATAACCACGGCTGGAAGCTCCTCAGAAAAATAAGAGTTTAGAGCCTTGGATCGAACCTTTTGATTGGACAGAAAGGTGGGCTTCATCAAACCCTAGTTCGGGTTCCTGTCCAGAAGATCCAGAAGTTTCGAAGGCAATTTTGAGGGGTCAAATTTTGGAGATTTCAAAATTGAAGTATGCTAGTTTGATCAGCTTAGCAAGACACATCCTTCCATCCATTCAGAAGTGTGAAAGTCAAAGATTGAATTTTTAGGGTTTCTCTAGAAAACCCTAATCAAGCTCCAGATCAAGTTTCAGGGGGAGTTGAGGCTAAGGCCTTACATAAGAAGACTACAAGAAGTCTCGACAGGTATGACTCAAGGAGGTTCAGGTATGTCTTAAAATATGATTCCTGATTAAATTCATAATGTGTTTGTCTTCATATTATTTGTTAGTACAATCTTGATTAATGTTAGACTTATCTTATTACCCTAGTAACAGTATGAATGCATGTGAATGATCGAAGACATTCATTGATTAGGGCTATATGATTGTATTAATGCATTATGGTGTTGTGTGAGGTTGATGTTGTCTGCTAACAAGATTCAGGTACATCACGAAAGACAAATCAAGTTCCACATGAAGAAAAAGACTCATCCATAATCTTTGTTCTACTTACGAGGTATGTATGACTTTGATATATTATGCTTAACCTATGAGACATGCAGGTTCTAGCTCAGGATCTCTAAATCATTGAAGAGATTGTTTAGGTATGTTGTACATAACTAAGCAGGTATACTAATCCAGGTATGTTTTCCTATGTCAAGTTAGAATCTTACCTTGTGTTAGGATCCCCTATATAAGTATACTTGGTATGATTGGTTATGCTTATTAATAAAGTTAATCAAGGGTTTATGCACATTATATCTATTATCTTGATTAACTAACCAGAAGAGTACTATGATCAAACAAGAATATGCATGAGTAAAAGAAGACTTCCTTGAAACCCTAAATACTAATGATCATGACTATACATATTCAAGATTTTTTAGAATTAGAATGTTTTGAGAATATACTAATGAATGTATGTTTGTGTATGAGATCATGAGGATGACACTAGTGCACACTTGAGCATGCACAGTGGTACAGAATGAATAGAAGTTCAAAAGACATACAGAAGATCAAGCGGGAGGAAACCACACAAACATAAAAGATAAGTATTTGAGTTGTTATTTGAAATAGTAAATGATATTGCCTGTAATAGGTTGTATGCATAGAATATATGATGCTGAGTGTAAACATTCATAGAGCATTGAACAGTATACTACTAATATGCATATGATTGGTAAGTTGGACAAACATTCCATTGTTGCTTGTCTAGAATGAAACCTCTTTGCTGACATGCTAAGAGTTGTGCACACTCTCGATAGTATGTTCTGGTAGAGATGGAAGGCATCTAGATAGCCACTGTATGCATACATGATATGGGAAAGTGTTGTGCCAAAGTATTGGTCAAGATAGTTGCATAACTATGTAAATGATATCTGTATGCATAATAGGTTATCATGTCAACATGATTTCATGATTATGAAGTGTTACTAATCATGTACTTAATTTTGTTTTGTAGGAAAGATCATGAAGAATAATGAACACCGAACAAGTGATGGATGTTCAACAAGAAGATTTACAAATCAAAAAAAATATAGAAGGCTCATGGCTAGAAGATTCTCTTAGAAAGAGGAAGAGAATCATAACAAGATGTTTGCTCCAAGTGGATAGATAAGACCATTCTCTTAATGGTGTAATTAAAGAAGAAGTGTGAATCAGGTTCTATATGGGTACCTAGGATCGATAATCAATTGATGAGCTTAATGATCATCATGGGTGATGTGGATCTCAACCTTTGCTACAAGATTGAATATGGCTTCTATGCACAGATGACATGGATACAAGAAGGAACTCACCTCAGAGTTCAAATGATGTTGAGGTTCATATCAGTAGACCCATCTAACGGGAGATGGCACAGATAGATGGCTGCATAAAAGAAAATGAAAGATCTCAGATTAATGTATTACTTCCTAGGTCTGGAAGTATGGCAAGGCTCAAAAGGAATCTTTCTCAACCAGGGAAAGCATGCTAAAAAATATTAAAAGGACTTGATGAGTTGGAATGGCCACTCTTGAAGTTGTTATCAGATGACTCATCAGAGTTAGTGGATAGAACTCTGTACAGACAAAATATTGAGTCATTGATGTGTCTAACAAATACTAGGTCAGATATATGCTTTGCTGTGAACACCTTGTGTCAGTATCTAGTGGAAAACCAGATGTGTTCACCTGTTAGTTGCAAAGCATGTGATGAAATACCTAAAGGATACGATAGATTTTGATCTATGTTATCTTAGAGATCATGACTTCAGATGGTTACACAGATGTTGATTGGACAGAAATTGTATCAGACAGGAAGAGCACATCGAGAGGATGTTACTGTCTGGGATCAGCTATGATCTCATGGTTTATAAGGAAGCGATATAGTGTGGGTCTTAGCACAAGCAGAATATATGGCTTCTTTCTCTGCTAAGTTATGAAACAGTATGGCTTCAGGATTGTTTGACTTAGAGATAGACCCAACTATGATCCTATGTGACAAACAGAGTTGTATCAAGATGGCAGAGAATCTAGTGTTCCAAGATATGGTGCAGAAAGGAACCAAAAGTTTGAATTTGTAACAAGTTACCAATGTACTAACCAAACTTCTACCGATCCGATGTACTAACCAAACCTCTACCTCAAATAAAGTTTTTCGAGACAAACTTAATATAGTTTAGAAGGACCCTCCTCGAAAGGGGGAGTGATGTGATAACTCATGATGAGATTGCCTACATCGACAGTGAGGTCGATGATGAGGATACCTATATTAGTGATGTCGACAGAGAGGTTGGTGGATGGTCCTTAGACAGGGTCAAAGGTGACAAGGGGATTGCATCATCCTTGAACATATGTTCTAAAGAGAGCCGTAGACGTATGTCTTCGAGAATGAAGTCCTTGGTGGACATGATAGGATTGCATCATCCTCAAGAGAGTCGTAGACGTATGTCTTCGAGAATGAAGTTCTTGGTGAACATGTGAGGGGATTGGATCATCCCTGGACTTCAGTCCTAAAGAAGAGCCGTAGACGTATGTCTTCGAGAATGAAGTCCTTGGTGGACATGATAGGATTGCATCATCCTCAAGAGAGCCGTAGACGTATGTCTTCGAGAATGAAGTTCTTGGTGAACATGTGAGGGGATTGGATCATCCCTGGACTTCAGTCCTAAAGAAAAGCCGTAGACGTATGTCTTCGAGAATGAAGTTCTTGGTGAACATGTGAGGGGATTGGATCATCCCTAGACTTCAGTCCTAGAGAAGAGCCGTAGACGTATGTCTTCGAGAATGAAGTTTTTGGTGAACATGTGAGGGGATTGGATCATCCCTGGACTTCAGTCCTAAAGAAGAGCTGTAGACGTATGTCTTCGAGAATGAAGTCCTTGGTGGACGGTTGAGGATTAAGTCATCCTTGGATGTAGGTCCTAAATGTACGGTTGAGGATTAAGTCATCCTTGGACGTGGTCCTAAATGTACGGTTGAGGATTAAGTCATCCTTGGACGTGGTCCTAAATGTACGATGGAGGATTAAGTCATCCTTGGACGTGGTCCTAAATGTACGGTTGAGGATTAAGTCATCCTTAGACATGGTCCTAAATGTACGGTGGAGGATTAAGTCATCCTTGGACGTAGTCCTAACTGTACGGTTGAGGATTAAGTCATCCTTGGACGTGGTCCTAAATGTACGGTGGAGGATTAAGTCATCCTTGGACGTGGTCCTAAATGTACGATTGAGGATTAAGTCATCCTTGGACGTGGTCCTAAATGTACGGTGGAGGATTAAGTCATCCTTGGACGTAGTCCTAAATGTACGGTTGAGGATTAAGTCATCATTGGACGTGGTCCTAAATGTACGGTGGAGGATTAAGTCATCCTTGGACGTGGTCCTAAATGTACGGTGGAGGATTAAGTCCTACTTGGACGTGGTCCTAAATGTACGGTGGAGGATTAAGTCATCCTTGGACGTGGTCCTAAATGTACGGTGGAGGATTAAGTCATCCTTGGACGTGGTCCTAAATGTACGGTGGAGGATTAAGTCATCCTTGGACGTGGTCCTAAATGTATGGTGGAGGATTAAGTCATCCTTGGACGTGGTCCTAAATGTATGGTGGAGGATTAATTCATCCTTGGACGTGGTCCTAAATGTACGGTGGAGGATTAAGTCATCCCTGGACGCGGTCCTAAATGTACGGTAAGGATTGGATCATCCTTGGACTTTGGTCCTGTGAACTGAGCCCTAGACATGAGGTCTCCAAGAATTGATAGGACTGGATCGTCCCTGGACTTCGGTTCAAAAGGTACATGTTAGGACTGGATCGTCCCTGGACTTCGGTTCAAAAGGTACATGTTAGGACTGGATCATCCCTGGACTTCGGTTCAAAAGGTACATGATAGGACTGGATCGTCCCTGGACTTCGGTTCAAAAAGTACATGATAGGACTGGATCGTCCCTGGACTTCAGTTCAAAAAGTACATGATAGGACTGGATCGTCCCTGGACCTCGGTTCAAAAGGTACATGGTAGGACTGGATCGTCCTTGGACCTCGGTTCAAAAGGTACATGACAGGATTGCATCATCCATGGACCTATGTCCTAAAGAGAGCAGGATTGATCATCCTGTAATATGATTGTGTGTGTTGATGTGGTTACTTGTATCGGTATGGATACTTGTATTAATGATGATCGTGTGATGACGATGCCGATGATCGTGTGATGACGATACAGATGATCATGTGATGACGATGCTGATGATCGTGTGATGACGATGCTGATGATCGTGTGATGACGACGCTGATGATCGTGTAATGGCGATGTTGATGATCGTGTGATGACGATGCTGATGATCGTGAGATGATGATACTGATGATCGTGAGGAACCAAATGTTGATGTTGTTGTAGATGTTCGAGTGCTGTAGAAGATAAAGACTCAGTACTGAAGATGTTGATGTTCCAGTATTGAAGATGTTCCAGTAACTGCTTGAGTTACTGATGATGTTGAGAAAGCTTCCAATGATTTATAGATGTATCATGTATGATGTTGATGACTCCTTTCTCGTGCAGATACTGTTATAATATCCTTCTCGTTAAGGGGGAGTGTTGAAATATTGTAACTTCAAAGAATATTATATTTGTACTTTATTATTCCGGAGATGTTTCATTCCTCCATAAAGATCTTATTGTATATCCAGAGATGTTTATTCCTCCGTCGGAATGTGGGAACTTGGGTTATTAGACTTCCCTAGTGGGGGTCGGCCCTGTATGTGTTATGTGGGTCAAAGGGTTGTTAGACCACCCTAGTGGGGTCGGCCCAGTCAGTTATAATAGGGTATTTAACCTAATGGTTAAATACGAGCCTACATGTACTTGTGTAAAAGATATGTCAGAGTAGTGTATAAATAGAGGAGGTGTGTTCCTCATTTGACACACACACTCACTTGATAGAGAGGCGCACTTGTGGAGGAGAGGTCTGCTATGGTGGAGGAGGAGATCATATCTTTGGTTTGCATCTTTGTATATTGCTGGTCATCTATATTGAGGAAGCTTTACTGGGTTTTCTACCCCATGAGGGTTTCCCAGGATAAATCTGTGTCTCTTGTGTTTATGCTATGCTTGTTGTTTCTTCAGTGATCCTGTATATGCTATTATTGTGAAATGGAATGTAATGCTGCTATTTTATGTCTTAGCATATTAAATCTTAACAAAATCCTCACCTGACACATTTTGTCTTTTGGGTTTCCATATTTGTTTCTGAAATGGTTTCTCATAGTCAGCCAACACATGGTCGTAAAGATGGCATCAAGTGAATTGAAAAGGAATATTGAGATAATCCAATGGTTTAGTGTAAGATCTCCCACCAACAACCAAGTCCATTAACTCATAGAGTCCTTGCCATAAATAAATCTCAGTGATGATACATGCTATTGAGCATGAAAAATTGTTATGAACGTTATCATCCACAACAATGAACTTACCCAAGGTATTTGATATTGCTTTTAGACCTTTCTCCAACTATAAATTGACAGGTAACCTTGGAAGCTTAACCAAAACAGGGGCTCTTGATGAAAAATCATCTCATGCATCAAAAAGAGGATGCCACAATTCGAGAACCAAAATATTATTATCCATAAACCAACACTGGTGAATAATTCGTAGCATGTCCTTCCTTCTGAAAATGAATCCCAACCAACCTTGAGCCAATAAGAGACTAATAGGGCTACATGAAACCATAGGATCCCACATCTTTTGAGACCATGTAGACAATGAATCCAAGGAAACCTTCCAACCACTAAATTTTCTTGTCAATGTTCAATCCTCCAACTCAACAATTTGCATGACATTGATGTCCTCGCCAACCAAGGAGACACCACCACCATAGGACCTAATCACCTTGTGCCATTTTTTAGTTAGTGTATTTGAAGCTCCAGGGGAAAAACGTGTAGGTCATATAGACTTAACTGACCTCCCACAAAACCCTTGATGGACTCATAATGGCCCTAGATTTCACTACTCACACCTTCGAGTAGTTGACTGAATGTGTCCTCAAGTGGAATAATATTTGAATGTACACATATTTTGTTCCTCGGAGATTGAGAAGTGAGGATATTCTCAAATATATGACTGAAAAACAAATAGACTGAAAGTATCAGATCCGCATCTTTCGAAATATGCAAGACCTAAATAGGTGATACTATATAAGAGAGTCAAAACAGTGAATTCCAATGAGCCAAAACCAGTCCTCAAAAGAGAGATAAACTAACAGAGTTAATAAGACTTCCCTTCAAGAATAATTCACAATAAATCTTCCCATCCATAATACCCAAAGCGCTCTTGGAGAGAGAGTCTGCCACAGAATTAGCTTCTCTATAAATGTGATTGATAGACACCCTCTAATAAGAGGATATCGACCTTTTTACTTTATCCATCCAATGCTCCAACCTTAGTGAGTGCAATGTGGCAATTCCAAGAGCCCATTCCACAATACATTTGGAATCCCCGAATACCTGAAAAGTAGAAACGCATATGCTAGATGCAAACCTCAATAAGCACCACAGGGCCAAAAGTTCAGCTCTGGTGTTAGTCCCAACTCCAGCCATAAAGTGCAAGTGAAAAGCATGATCTGAGTTGAGATTAAGCACACAACCAACACCATAACTCTCTTCCTTGCTTGCCCCATCAAAGTAACTCAAGGGATAGTTCAAACTGTCCTCATAGAAATAGATTTGTCTAGGCACCTTCAGTTTAACACCTCTTATGCTCCAAATAGTAGGCAACGATTTGAGAGCTTATCACCTCCACTGAGGAGTTATGATTATTGAAAATAAACCCATTTTGGGCCTTCCACACACCCCATATAACAAAAAATATTAGAGTCTCTTCATTTGAGTGGATTGCCAACCATCTTTGTAGGTTTAATTCGAACTACTGAGAATCCCACTGGAAATGAAAACCTAAATAATTTTCAAGTGCAAGCCAGTTACGAAGAAAAAAGTAACAGTTTCGAAAAAGGTGATTGGTCATCTCCTCAACCACATTGCAAAGACAACAAATACTTGGGCCTTCAAATCCCCTTTTCTGTAAATTTTTCCACGTGAGAATTTTGTTGAATAATGTTACCAAGTCAAACACTTGATTTTTAGGGGTATGATTCCGATCCAGATCCTTTTCAGCCACCATAATGGCTTCAAATCCACAACAGTCTCCACCAAAAAATTATAAGCAAGTTGTGTTGTTAACGCTCCTTCTAAGTTATTATACGACCAAACCAGAGAGTCTTTTGAATCTGTTAAGTGAATTCCAGCTTGATAGAGTATGTCCACATACTAGTTCCATTAAAAATAAAGTGGATACCCCAAGTTCAGATCCTTGGATGATCATTTTCCCAGAACTCTCCCCTTGACCAATATTAATATTGAGGATAGAGTAAAGTTCTACTTTTCCTCCCTCAAAAATGTTTTCAACCTCTTATGCCTTAGACAAGAGAGAGAAGATGGATATGTCTTTCTCCGATAAAATATCTTGGGATTAATCGACAAGTTTTTAATCTTCCTCCATGGTATATCAATAGCCCTCGTCCCTATACCTTTATTTCCATATTGATTACTAGCCACATGCCACACAAGTTTCCAAATTCAAGGATCGACTCTTGTTGGATTGCTTTTTGTCACCTTGTACCTTTTGATATTTCAAGGGCTTAAGAAATTTTGAAGTTATACTCACCTTCCTTCTATAATATAGTTTGATTGTGCAACATGATCTTGGAATAAATTTATAATATGTTATTTTATCTTAGAATATTTAAAATGCATTGTATATATTGGTACAAATAACAACATAATGAAAAATGAAGAATAACATTAAAAATGTTAATTGTCATATTTATTGAAGTCGGTGATTTTTTATATTTTAAATTTTTTTTAAGGTGGAAAAATCTTTTGCAACGTAAGTTTGCCAACTTGCAAGAGTCCTTTTGAACAAGTGTGCAAACACATCATTGTATTATAGGAACCATGTAAACATGTAATAACTTGCTAGTAGTATGTAAGAGACAAAAATTTACTCTTGCCAGAGACAAACTTTTACTCTAAAACTAAAAAGAGGGGTTTTGACCCATAAACAATATAAAAAATATTACTCAGTCTCCTTATCTAGTCATTGCCCAGGCTACCAAAGGAAGGTTCATGCGGTATATGCAAAACCTAGCCATTGGTGCCATATCTACGATATTTTACCTAGGTTGATTTTAACCTTATACCTAGTAGGAAGAAGTCAAAAACTTTTACAATTGAAGGTATGATATATCTTTTTAATAATAATAATCTAATTTGAAGGCCACAACCTAGCCAAGCAACAAATTGATGTATGATACCTCCTTGTTCGTGGGACAAATGAACACCTCTGTGCAAGTTTCTCACTTCAACTTTGGTTGGATTCCATTTCATTACCTTGAACCTTTTGATATTGCATAAGCATATGAAATTATTAATTTGCAATCATCTTCCTTCTACAATATAGTTTGATTGTATAACACAAGCGTTGCACCTTTTCATATTGTAGAGGTGTAAGAAGTTTTGAAGTTGTAATCAGCTTCTTTCTACAACATAGTTTGATTCTATAACACGTATTGAGTATATTTATATAGTTTGTTATTTTATTATTATAATGCATCACATATATTAGCACAAATAACAACATATTGTTCAATAAAGAATATCATTGAAAAGTTTGATGATCACACCTATTGAAAGTGAGAGAAGAGAAGTACTCTTACAATAGAGGGAATCCTTTCATACCTCTCTTCATATTTTAACTCGTGAGACTTCTCTAAATGAACCACAATTTTGACATCTTGTCTGGTAGAGCCTTATATTTATTTTCTATCTAATACTTGGTTTGATGATGATCTTCTAGAATTTATATGATCACTTTACTTTTATGTCGTTATTGTCTATATTTTCCTACCAATAATAATTACTTTCATTTGGTTTCTTTTTTCTCCTCTTCATCATCTTTTATGAATTTTTGTTCTCCCTGGTCTAACTTTATGGCCAAAGTTATTGAATTGATTAGATAAACATCATCATATCCACTGAAAAATCCAACTTGTAAAAGTCGCAAAAGGTCCAGCTGACCCTATCGTAAGCCTTGGACATATCTAGTCTCAATGCAAAGGTACTAACATTGTCCCTGTGTATTGTATGAATTGCCTCCTATGCCAATGAAACAACATCGTGTATTTGAGGATTAAACATGAACCCAAATTGCTCTTCTGAAATGATCTGGCTCAGTATCAGCTTCAATCTTTGAGTGATTGTCTTAGCGATTATTTTATAAACCACATTGCAACACGAAATCAGCCTAAAATCTTCAAAGGATAAAGGCCTCTGCTTCTTTGGTATCAAATCCAAGAATGTTGATTTTATTGCGCCTAAGACCTTTCCAGAACTCTATGATTCATGGACAACCTTGAATATATATTCCTTGATTAGATCATAGAATCCCTGAAAGAACTCAATTGTAAAACCATCAGGACCAGGACCTTTCCCTTTTTGGAAAGAGTGTACTATGCAGTTCAGTTCTCCCTCCGAGACTTCCTATGCTAGAGTATCATTCATTTATTCAGTGTCTGGCCTTGGAAAAAGCCTTAGAACTTGTAAAATTTATTGGATTGGGCATCCCTCTAGCTTGTTGAATAAAGATTTGAAAAAAGAGACCCCTGCCTCAAATTTTTCCTTAAAGGACCTGAACATTATTCGTTGCTCATTTTGGATCTCAGCTATGGTGTTAACATTTCTCCCATGAGAGGAAAATCTATGAAAAAATTTGGTATTACTATCCCCTTCAATAATCAATATAGATTTGCTTTTGAGCCTCCATAACTGCTCTTCTTTTGCTAGTAATTTATTTCGCTTTATTTCATATGATTTCAACCTCTTTAAGTCTTCTTCGGAGAAAACCCCAGATTTGTTCTGCTTGTAAACTTCAATGATCCCCGCCTCCACCTCCTTTAACTAAGCATGTTGGCTAGCTTGAAATTTTTGGACCAATCCTTATAAGCTTTATTTATCTTGACTCATTTGTCGACCATTTGTTTCATAAAGGAATATGGAGAATCATTTCTCAAGGGTTTCCATAATTCTTCTACCAAATTCTTGTACCCCTCCTCTTTAAGCCAAACGAAGTTGAACTTAAATGGAGAGGCTGTTTTTTGGTCATGTTTATCATTTGACAGCATTATTGGTTGATGATCAGACAACCCTCTAACCTCAATCCAAGAACTTATTGATAAAGAGCCTATGAGTAAGTTCTTTGAAACTAAAAATCGATCAAGATACTTCAAAATTGCAAAGTCCCCACTTGTCCTATTCCTCCAAGTAGGGTCGAGCTTCCTTGGTTAAACATCAACAATTCCTTTCGATTAAAAAAGAGTGTTGAAGAAGTTGCTTAATGCAGCTGACTATCCAACTTCCCCCAAATATCCCTTTCTGAGATGGTGAGATTTATAACTCCTCCTAAAATCATATTACTATCCTCCCACAAACCAGAGGAGGAAAAATTCTCCCAAAAAATTCGTTGATTTTGAAAAGGCCCATAAACGTTCAAGACTGCAAAGGTTTCACCGGATGCTTTATCTTTGAGAACAGTTTTCAACACGGAATCATACTTGCACACTAAAATTTCCTTTAATTTAGGACTCCATGCCGATATTAACCCACCTGAATGACCCTCTAAGCTTACATGTGCAAATGACCAATACTTTAACCAAGGACCTATTGTTTCCTAAGCTTTAATGCTTTTTGTCATTGTTTCTTGTAAGAGGATGACTGATGGTTTTAAAATATGTATCATCCTCTTGAGGGCATTCAATTTGGGGGATCCCCCTAACCCCCTATCATTAAATGAGAGACAAAGCATCAAGAAACCCTAGGGAGGGCTTTCCCCGCTCTAAGGGCCCTATTAATCGTAGATCGTTTCCCAGCCTTGATATCCAACATGGCTTGATTTTTGGCTTTTGTGAGTTGAGACTTTCTACCCAAACTGACATTCGACAAAAGGTCAAGACTAAGACCTTTCGATGTCACACCTTTGTTCCTTCCCATGCTCGCCACCTTAGATATGGTGTTATATACCTTAGGTTTTTCCAAAGAGAGAGGGTTGTCCTTAACCTCGGGAAAGGGGGTTGGGTTAACTGGTCCTTTCGATCCTGACAAATCCACTTTAGGGGAGGGAAAAGGGGAAAGGAGAGAATCCCGAGGAGGACCGAACTCTTCAAGAGGAATAATTGTACCAGGAAAGAGATTTTCAAAAGAAGGGACAATACATGAAAAATCAGGCTTACTGGAAGTGGAAGGTGGCATGTCTTCGACGTTCTTGCATGCCTCCTCCTTGGAGACGTCCACCTCCGTTGTTGGATGCTTGTCACCTTTTCCATCATGGGGCGTTGGCTCCTTGTTTGCTGAAACTGCAGGCATCTTCCTGACCCATACCTTCCTTCATTTTTGCACACCAGGATCTGAAGGATTTGGGCATTCCCATATCATATATCCAACCTGCCTACAACCAAAGCATCGAAACGGTATTTTCCAGTAGTCTAACCTCTGGCACCATATGCTTCCATACATTTCCATCTTAATTTCCTCATACAATCTATCATGTAAATCCACTTCCACCAAAATTTTAGCACAACGTCTATCCACCTTTTGTTCCCAATTGTCCTCCAAAGCTATAAACCTTCCTACCTTTCCCTCGATCGCCTCTAGCACCGGCCTTTGCCAAAACATCATAGGTAGTCCTAGCAATATAACCCATACTTGTTGTAGATTTTGAGGTTCCCTTTTAGCATCAAAGTCAACCTACCACCTTTCTAAAATCAATCTCGACAGTCCCCAGCTCCAATTCCATTCCAACAGTTTTTGCTTGTCCAATTCTGAGTGAACTTTAAATAGAATCCAGCCTCGTGACATGATATGAAAAGAAGGAACCTGATCTAAAACCAATTTCCAATTAGAATCCATCCAATTTCGCAGTGCCTCTTCCCCAGTACTTTCCCAGAGAACCTCCCTACTAAGGTTGAGCTGAGATAATCTGACACTTCCTCAATTCCAATTTCTTTGCCGACCACCAACGAAATCATATCCTTCTTTGCCCGAGAACCCTTCTTGCATCCTGATGTAATCTTGCAGTTTCTCTTCGATGTACTTTATCCATCAATGTTTCGGAGGGGGGTTGATTATGGCTCATTCCTCAATAAGGGATTTTGCAAGGGAGCAGTTTCTTCGATACTATACGCCTCCGTATAAATTCTACTACACTTGATCTCATGATCGTTGGCGAAGATGGCCCCCTTTGGAGAGGGACTGTCATAATCCACCTTGTCGATATCTATCTTACGTCACAGATGCAAGTAAGACCAAGGGACGTGAAGGGATGATGACAATACTTACACCTTTTGGGGTGACATGGAAATGGGGTAAAAAGGGAAAAGACAGGAAGAAGGAAAAACTTCGGATCCCTACTCCATCATTATCCCCAAAAGCTCACCTTTGGACCTTTTGCCTTCTCCTTCACACTATAGAGCGCCATCTCACCACCCCCTATATATATATATATATTGAGTGTTAATAATATATAAATATTAGATGAATTAACATCTTATGTGTAATTAAAACCACCATAGATCAGGAGATGAACGGAAATGAAATCAGGTTGGAGAGAGAGGCGTTTGGCTCCAAGAATTCGATACGAAGGAGTACGTTTGGTTGCAAGATTGATGGCGTGAGGTTGTGAAATGGGCTCCAATACGAATCGACGGAGTACTTTTGGCTTGATGTTGGAGGGATCCTGAGTGCGCAGGTATAAGGCAAAGAACTAGTGCCAAGATAATGTGTAGGCCAGCCGATCCCCTTCAGACACTGGACTGATGCAAGGCGAGCTCGATTTACTGGAAATGGGTGTGGAGAACGTGCAGATATGAAGACCTGGGCATACATTCGCTGGCATTGCTGAGCATTGACTGATTTGGAGCTGGAAGGCATACTGACGGGGATAGCAGTGGGATTAGAAACCTTGCTGTGGCCGATTCGGTGCTGATTGGGTGGGGGATAGGGCTCTGGAGACTCTTTACTGTCTGTCCTGTTGATCTGGGGTGTAATGGCAAGCAGTTATGAGCAGGAGGTGGACTACACCTCGGATGGAGAATGTGCCAGAGGGATTTTCGACCTTGGAACATACGCTGCAGTGGCTTCTGGGTCGAGGGCATCAACGGGATCACCCTTGCCTGGCAGGGCGACAGGGTTCTTTCCTGGGCCTGAGGATGAATGGCCAGACTTGGCGGACCTGTTAGGACGGACACTACAACCATGATTGGGGAATTTCACAAACTTCCCAACCTGCTCGGATACCTTATGTGTGGAGGGGATGGACACTATGACTAGTAGTGGCAGACGGAGGAAGGATCTGGGTGGTGGTGTGTTATCAGATGGGAATTTGGCTCGGTCTGTGGAATCTGGTGATTCCGTTGACAGGGGACAGGGTAGGGGAGGATTGGGTTCCTCTTCCAGTGGACACATAGCGGGAGTAACTGGGGGTGGTGATGCCTCCATACTAGCTCCTCATGCCGGGATTTCTACGAAGGTAGAATTACACAAAAACACTGCTAAGAAGGTCAAGGAACGGAAGCGGAAGGATAAGCTAGTGCTGGGCGTGGATGTATCGATTGAGGAGGCTGAAGATTTCTCAAAAATTACAGTGGTTGGCCATGTCCGTGGTAAAAGACTTGGACAAGGTTCTCTCCAGCGTTGGGCAGCCGAGCAGTGGAAAGATATCGTGGCTACTGCACCTATTGTTCGGGTTTTAACGAAAGGATGGTTCTCCTTCATCCTTTCGAATATTGGGGAGGTTGATGCTGTCTTACGCCGACATTGGTCAATGTTGGGCGTACCTATTATCCTGAAACGTTGGTCTCCTTTCTTCGATTCCAAACAGGAGAAAATTGACAAAGAACCGTTATGGGTGAAGCTTCCGGGGTTTCCCATGCACCTATGGAATGAAACACGGTTTGCAGCGATTGGGAACTACCTTGGAGACTATGTATGCTCTGATTATTCCCATATTGAAACAGGCATTTACACAGTGGCAAAGATTCTGGTTAACATCGATCTTCGATTGGGATTAACAGCTGAGATCAATGTACAAACGAAGGATGGGGCTTTCGTTCAAATACTGGACTATGTGGGTGTACCGTTTAGGTGCCACCGCTGTCACACATTTGGACACTTGGTTGCCTGTTGCCCACTTTCATTTAGGGGCAGACCGAAGGTTATGGCAGCAGCTGCTGATTGCACTGAAAAGGTGGTGCACACATCGGCGATGGGAGATGCAACTATCGAGCCTCCATCTGGCAATTGGACAGAATCTCCGGTGGTACCTGATGTACTGAGTGGGCAGCAGGGATCCAAGGAACTTTCTGCAAACAAGGGGTTGGATGTTCCTGGGAACATGGAAACCGCTGAAGCAGGGGCAAATATGGGTACCACGACACCATTGACGCGGGCAGCATCCAGAAAGCTCCAGGAGAAGCTAACTATCCGCCGGGGCTCATCTTCGAACAACTTGGGTTTGCCTCCTTTAACCTCTGCTGTTCCTTTAATTAATGACCCTATTGTTTTGAGGAAGGATTGTCTTGGGACATCTTCTCCGGATCGATCTGCTCATTGTACTGTTCTGGATAGTGTATACACACCGTCCATTGTTTCTACTAAACACTCTCCCAGCACTGGACGTAGTATCCGATATGCTCTCCGAAACAGGATGATCAATGCTGATGGCTCGGGGGGTAAGGGACTTGCTGAAATGGCTGGTAGTGTTGGGGGGAAAGGGCGGGGCAGAAAATCTCATTTGTCAATAGCTCAAGAGCGGGCAAAAGTTGATCTAGTCATGGGTACACAATCCACTATCGAATGGGCACTTAGAGCAGCGAAAACCCAGGAAGGGGGTTTCATATGAAATTATTGTCTTTCAACTGTCGTGGGTTGGCGAGTCCCATCAAAAAATCGTCACTTCGGAGGTTGGTGGATTTAAATCAACCGGATGTCCTACTGTTACAAGAAACTTTGGGTGGCAGTGAGGAGGTTGTTAGGGCACTGGAACTATTGCTACCTGGTTGGAAGTTTGTTGGTGTGGATGCTCGTGGACGCTCTGGAGGGCTGGCCACAGGGTGGAAGATGAATAGCTGCAGAATTGATTGCTCTTGGGGCATTCCCTCTGGTATTGGATTGGAAGTTTGGGATGCATCGTTGGGGAGGAGGATCACAGTTCTCAATATCTATGGGCCCTATCTCAACAGGGTTGGATTCTGGGACTCTTTGTTTAGTATGGACATCTTTGCTGGAAGGGATGTGATATTGGGTGGGGACCTCAACCTTTCACTGGGGACTTCTGAAGTTTGGGGGCCTCGGGATGCTTCGGATCCACTTGCAAATTATTTCATACAAGCCTTTGCAAGGCTGGACCTCCTTGACATACAACCTACCAGGATAACCCCTACATGGAGGAATAAGAGAACAGGGGATCAACGGGTGGCTAAGAGGCTGGATAGGTTTCTGGTAACTGATGTGTTGGCTTTGGGAGTTGATGTGGTCAAGCAATGGGTTGGGACTGGGGGGGTTTCAAACCACTGCCCAATCCTGCTGGAATTACGAGGAGGTAGAGAAAAAACCCCCAGCCCATTCAAATTCAATCCTAGCTGGTTGAAGGATGCGGATTTTCTCAAATTAGTACAGGATCAGTGGGTTCATCGAACACCGGAGTCTCTGCGGCATGCGGGGGAACACTTTCAACACAATCTCAAGCGAATTAAAGAGGTCACCATTCTTTGGGCCTCTGAAAAACGAGGGAAGGATGAACAAAAGTTGAGGGAGGCTGAGATGAATATCGATAGACTACTACACTGCAGGGGCTTGGGTTATCTGGATGAAGTGCAGAAAGGTGAGCTGTTGAATTGGGAATGCTGCAGAAATGTGATTCTGTCTGATAGAGAAGAGATGTGGAGAATGAAGAGCAGGGCGCTCTGGCTACAGTGTGGGGACGAGAACACAAAAATTTTTCAAGCCTATGCAAAGGGGAGAAAAGATACAAACTCTATCTGGGAACTATCCTCTTCTGAAGGGGAACTGATCTCCAGCTTTGATGGTCTGGCTGATATGGGAGTAAGACACTTTGGAGAATTATTCACAGCACAACTTGGGGCCTCTATTGCTGAGGTCATACGAATGGCTCAGCTCTTCCCTCGTTTTGTGGGAGAAGAGGAGAACATTATGTTGATGGCAGAGGTGTTGCCGGATGAGCTTTCGCAGGTTATGCACTCCTTCCAGAAAGATAAGAGCCCGAGGCCCGATGGGTGGCCTATTGAATTTTTCTTGGGTTTCTTTGATTTGTTCGGGGAAGAACTTTTGGATGTGGTGGAAGAATCTAGAAAGGCTGGATTTATTCATGGACCCTTCAATTCGACCTTTTTAGCTCTCATACCCAAAACGGACAAGCCTGAAAGCTTTGATGCATTCAGACCTATTTCTCTCTGCAACTGCATCTATAAGATTATTTCAAAGGTTATTGCGAGGAGACTTAAGATTATCCTGTCTCAGCATATCTCTAGTGAACAGTTTGGGTTCTTGGAAGGCCGGCAAATTCACGAGGCCATTGGAGTTGCACAGGAAGGAATACACACTATGAAGGTGCAGAAGCAGAAGGGTGTTGTGATCAAAATTGATCTCTCCAAAGCATTTGATCGGGTTAGCTGGCTCTATATCCGATTACTTCTAACACACCTGGGCTTCTGCTATGAATTTATACGATGGATTATGGCCTGCATCTCCACAGTGAGCTTTGCTGTTCTGATAAATGGTTCAGCGAGTCCATTCTTTCACGCTGGCAGGGGCCTACGACAAGGATGCCCACTGTCACCGCTTTTATTTATCCTTGTAGCTGAAGGACTCAGTCGATTTATTTTAAAAGCAAAAGCTGAAGGTTCTTTTCGTGGCATTTCCATCTCACAGGTGTTGTATATTACTCACCTCCTTTTCGTTGATGACATCCTGATTTTTTGTGATGGATCGAGACAGGATATCGATAAGGTCGCTGAAGGTCTCATTTTGCTACAAAAGGCAGCGGGTATGTTAGTTAACAATGAAAAATCAACGATCTCGTGCTCTCATCTAACCGAGCTGGAGATTCACAGATTGGCATTGAGACTACCCTACAGGACTTTTGATTTTGATGCTGGTTTAAAGTACCTTGGCTTTCACTTAAAACCGAATGCATATTTGAAAGCTGACTGGCACTGGCTCATTGCTAAACTAGAACTGAGACTTCGTGGATGGAGTCACAAATGGCTATCGAGGGCAGGGAGGCTGGTTTTGGTTAAATCAGTGTTGGAAGCGATTCCTGTGTATTGGATGTCACTCGCTTGGATTCCCAAAGGAGTCTTGGAGCTGATCCGGAGGTTGTGTTTTGCCTTTCTATGGAAGGGTAAGGGTGATAACCGTGCTTTGGTGTGGGTCAGATGGGATAAGATCGCGGTCCCCAAAGCATTGGGAGGATGGGGCCTAAAGAATATTTTCCTTTTTGCTAAAGCCTTGGGGGCTAAGGTGGCATGGCGTCTCATACAAACTCAGAGCCTCTGGACTAGAGTGGTGTACCATAAATATATTGCTCCATTAACTCTTCTCGAATGGATTCGGCAGGGCAATTAGACGCGGGAAAATTGCTCTTTGGTCTGGAAAGCGGTGGTGCAACATTTTCATCTGATTGGGTCTGGCTTAGTTTGGAGAATCGGCAATGGGAGATACACTCGAATTGGACTGGATCCCTGGGTAGGCTGTAGAGGTGGACATGTCCTACCGGAGGCTTTAAGGAATTTTCTGGCAGCCAGAGGTTGTCACTTTCTGGCTGATATTGAACAACCGGGATCATCCACTCTATGGCAACAGGGGTGGATCTCTGCACAGCAACTTGAGATTCCAGATGACTTGCTTGGTGCTTGGGAGAATTATATTCGGATTTTAAGATACACTAATATTCGCCTCACAAATCGGATTGATGAATTAATCTGGGAACACCATCCATCTGGTAAATACACTCCTAAACATGGATATATTCAGCTGAATGTGAATATACATAACAGGGATTTGGTGTGGTGGTGGAAACATCTGTGGACACTTAAGTGCCCGGGGAAAGCTAAACTACTCTCTTGGGCTATATTGGAAAATAAGGCACCGACATGGGACATTCTGCAGAAGAGATTCACTCAGGGGCTGGGGTTCTGTCCTCTTTGTAGGGAAGCAGAAGAGTCAAATTCACATATATTTGTTCACTGTAGTTTCACACAAGCTGTATGGGCTGCCACTTGCAAACATCTGGCGCTCAATGTGAGTTGGTGGGGAGTGGACTTTCCCGACGCCTTTCAACAGTGGTGGACATCTCTCAAGCATCCCACTTTTCGGGCTGTCCCCTGTATTCTCGCCTGGGGCATTTGGATCACTCGAAACAAGATCATATTTCAGGATTGTCGGGTCCCTCTGGAGCAGGTTGTGGCACAAGCGGTGGCTGTTTTACTACACTTCAAGTCATCCATAAAAGCGATTAGCATTAGACCTGTGATCATGGAATTCATAGATAAATCCATGCCGTGGGCTTATTTTGATGGCTCATCTATTAACCAACAATCAGTGTGTGGTGGAGGTGGTGTTCTACACAAAACAGAATCCCATTATTTTCATATAATGGCTGGTTTGGGGAGTGGTTCAAATAACTACGCTGAACTTATGTCACTTAAACTACTGATGCTTTTCGCACTTGAACAAGGATGTCTAACACTCCAGATTTTTGGAGACTCTCTAATTGTTATCAAATGGGCCATGGAGCGCACACAATGTCATGTGATGATACTCTTACCAATATTGGAGGAGATATTACGGTTAAAACAGGCTTTTAACTGCATTACATTCACCCATGTCTACAGGGAGCGAAATGGGACGGCTGACCAGCTATCTAAAGAAGCACAATCTTTGATTTTTGGCACATGGAGGATCACGATTCATTCTACAGAAGGCATCTACAGCTATACCCACAGGCCCTTCTTTGGGGAAATTGTGGACCATATGGAGAATTAGACCAAATTTTGACAGAAATTAACAACTGCTGATTGGATACATTTTTGAGACAGAATATATGTTTGCTGTATTGACAGAAGTTAAATGCCTGCGGATTGGATAAATATTTATGAGACAGTGATTGTGGACAGTATAAACTTTGAGAGCTGTAGTGGATACAGATATTGGACAGACATCAGTTTGGAATGTATCGAGTATGGACAGAATATTTGTTGTATTTCTTTTGTGAGAGCGAGTTTATTTCTGTTGTATGAGTTTCTTTTGTGAGTTTCTTTTGTGAGAATATTTCTGTATTAGATTGGATACAGACAGTGTGACTGTAGCGAGATAATAACTCAGATTTCTGCTGAGTTTCAGAGTTCTTTGAGAGCGATCTGCGGCTTATTGGCTGTAATGCTGATTGGATACAAACAGTGTGGACTGTAGCGAGATGTAATAACTCAGATGCTGAGTGACTACTTTCAGATCTGTGATATTGTAAGGGACAATTGACAGTCATTCGGTGGACTGATTGGCCTTATGGACAGTATATGTTGACAATGTAGGGATCTCTAAGATTCTATTACATGTGCAGAATGTAATTTTGTTCTCTAATGAAATAAAATTACGACTTTTTCCCAGGAAAAAAAAATATATAAATATTAACTCCATATATATATATCCACCCCCCTATCATATATATATTTATCACTCCATATATATATATATATTATAGGGGGGATATATATATTAACTCCATATATATATATATATATATATATGGACTGTTAAATATAAGTCCATATATATATATGGACTGTTAAATATAAGTCCATATATATATATATATGGACTGTTAAATATAAGTCCATATATATATATATGGACTGTTAAATATAAGTCCATATATATATATATATATATATATATATATATATATATATATGGAGTGTTAATATTTATAAATATTAACTCTCACACTCCACATATATATATATATAGATAGAGAGAGAGAGAGAGAGAATATTTATATATTTATAAATATTAACACTCACACTCCATATATATATATATATATATATTCAAGAAGAAAAAAACATACTTTTGTTATTCTTTCGAATCAAAAAGTACAGAAAAGCAAAAAATAGTCCATAGTAGAGCATCTAAGGACCAATATTCAACAGTTCAAGACAGGATAAAAAATGAACTAGCTTGCACATAAAGTGCCTATAATCAGAGCAAATATAGGCTAGAAATCCAAAAATATACATAACAAAGAATCCTAGTCATCAAAAAGGTGAAATTGTCCTGCAGCTTCCAAATGATCTTCAATATATTCTGCCCAAATATATATGGAGTTAATGTATATATATATGTGTGTGTGTGTGGAATTTTGTTGATATTTGTTCAATGTTTTGATATTTTGATATGCAATTTTTTTTTTCAATTGAGTGTGGGTTATGTGAATATTTCTTTTTAGATCTAAGGGAATTGGTAAGTAGCTGGGATTACCTTGGTGAGACCCAAGTTCAAATATGGTTGACCACCTCTATAAACCCAAGGCTAGTGCCAATGACTCACAAGCTTGCACCTAGAAGGCAACAACAAACTTATGACTTAGCAAGGGCCTAGACCTTGCGAGGCACACTTGAGGAGACCTCTATCATAAGGGACACCTATCCTTCTAGTATTATCACAATGGGCCATGTCTCATTTAGGGATTTTAACCTATATGGGTAGAGTGCGAAACCTACACTTTGACAATTTGAGCTATTACCCCTTGACAAAATTTTAGCAGTAGCCATAACAATTAGTGTCCAATCTTAAAAATAACAAGTGGTTGATCTGAATGTTACCCATGTTACAAAATCCCTTTGACATGGAATGTAAAAACAATATTACTAAAAAGAAATTGACAAAAAATGGTTTTTGTTAAAAATAAAACATAAAAAACTGAGAAAAAACATAAAATCCATTTTATATGATTTTATATTTGAATGTTTTCATTTTTTTTATTGTTTAATAAATAAAGGGTGAAGAAATAGTAGTATCGTAAAACAATAAAATTATTTTAATATTCTTTTTTTTGTTTGCAAGATTGTTTGTGACTTGCGAGATTAGCCTATGATTTAAGAAATTGCAATCCAGGGGCATCTAAGTTGTCAAAATCACTCGGGGATCGCACTTGGCCTGGTCCATACCAACCCTTAGCATGGTTGGATTTTGTCACCTCCCAACTACTTTGTGGGGTTCGAACACGGGTCTCAATGTAGAACAAGGCCTATCAAAACCAAACATAGGCTAGAAGTCCAAAAATATACATAACAAAGAATCCTAGTCATAAAAAAAGTGAAATTGTCTTGCCGCTTCCAAATGATCTTCAATATATTATGCCCAAATATATGGAGTTAATATATATATATATGGAATTTTGTTGATATTGGTTCAATGTTTTGATATTTTGATATGCAATTTTTTTTTTCAATTGAGTGTGGGTTATGTGAATATTTCTTTTTAGATCTAAGGGAATTGCTAAGTAGCTGAAAATGCCTTGGTGAGACCCAAGTTCAAATATGGTTGACCACCTCTATAAACCTAAGGCTAGTGCCAATGACTCACAAGCTTGCACCTAGTAGCAAACTTATGACTTAGCAAGGGCCCAAACCTTGCGAGCCACACTTGAGGATACCTCTATCATAAGGGACACCTATCCTTCTCGTATTATCACAATGGCCCATGTCTTATTTAGGGATTTGAACCTAGATGGGTAGAGTACGAAACCTACACTTTGACAATTTGATTTATTGTCCCTTACCATGGTTGGATTTTGTCTCCTCCCAACTACTTTGCGGGGTTCGAACACAGGTCTCAATGTAGAACAAGGCCTGTCAAAACCAAACATAGGCTAGAAGTCCAAAAATATACATAACAGAGAATCTTAGTCATCAAAAAAGTGAAATTGTCTTGCAGCTTCCAAATGATCTTCCATATATTATGCCCAAATATATATGGAGTTAATATATATATATATATATGGAATTCTGTTAATATTGGTTCAATGTTTTGATATTTTGATATGCAATTTTTTTTTTTCAATTGAGTGTGGGTTATGTGAATATTTCTTTTTAGATCTAAGGGAATTGGTAAGTAGATGGGATTACCTTGGTGAGACCCAAGTTCAAATATGGTTGACCACCTCTATAAACCCAAGGCTAGTGCCAATGCCTCACAAGCTTGCACCAAGCAGCAAACTTCTGACTTAGCAAGGGCCCAGACCTTGCAAGACACACTTGAGGATACCTCTATCATAAGGGACACCTATCCTTCTAGTATTATCACAATGGCCCATGTCTTGTTTAGGGATTTGAACCTGGATGGGTAGAGTACGAAACCTACACTTTGACAATTTGAGTTATTGTCCCTTGCCAAAATTTTGGTAGAAGCCATAACAATTAGTGTCCAATCTTAAAAATAATAGGTGGTTGATCTGAATGTCACCCATGTTACAAAATCCCTTTGACATGGAATGTAAAAACAATAACACTAAAAAGAAATCGACAAAAAATGGTTTTTGTTAAAAATAAAACATAAAAAACTAAGAAAAAACAAAAAATCCATTTTATATGATTTTATATTTGAATGCTTTATTTTTATTTCATTGTTTAATAAATAAAGGGTGAAGAAATAGTAGTCTCGTAAAATAATAAAATAAAACAAAATAAATTTATTTTAATATTCTTTTTTTTGTTTGCAAGTTTGTCTGTGACTTGCGAGATTAGCCTATAATTTAAGAAACTGCGATCCAGGGGCATCTATGTTGTCAAAATCACCCAGGGATCGCACCTGGCCCGGGCCATACCAACCCTTAGCATGGTTGGATTTTGTCTCCTCCCAACTACTTTGTGGAGTTCGAACTCGGGTCTCAATGTAGAACAAAGCCTATCAAAACCAACCATGCTAGTGGGACTTGACTTCGATTTTGAAGTACATGGGGGTGGGGTTTGATCCACTTATGTGTGCATGGGTCATAAGATCATTTAATACAATCTCTTTGGGTGCAACCACACATTCGACCACTACCTCAAGGTGACTTGATGGCTTCGGGCTAGGTCGTCATGGGAATTGAACCTTTCCCACTGGTGAAAAACTCCTTTCTCTTCACTAATGGATCCAACCCCTTTGGGAAAATTATTTTAATATTAATTATTCAAATAAAGAAAAATGAAAATAAAATATAAACCCACTAAAGAAAATAATTTTAGTGTAAGGAGGGTGAAGAGATCAAGTAAAAGAGTTTGTATCAGCCAACAAGCCTATAATATAAATGGAATTTTCCATTCCCTCGCCCACAAAGTGTACATTCGATTTCCTCTTTGATCCATATATAGAAGGACTAACACTACTAGAATGTGGACTAGGGTCTAAAGGGACATAGTTATTATTTTCAATTGTGGGTGAGGAATTAGAAGTCACTAATTCCTTACCTAAGAGATAGATGATAGAGCCTTCAACTCTCCATACAACCTCCAAATGATCCAATTATGTTGAATATATTTCAATATCACCAAGCGAATCCCTAACAACCTCCCTTAGAATCTCTTGATGATGATATCTAGAAATCAACTAAATTAACATGTCTCCCACCATTAATTATTTTATATTACTACCCTTCGGAGTTTCCTTGGGCATACCAAGAGACTCCATGCAACTTAAGCCACCCAAACCCGTCATAAAATTATTAGATCCAATAGGATTTGGTGAACAAGCTTGATACTTAATGTAACGTCGCAAAAATTGACAAAAATTTAAAAATTTTCTAAGTAGCATTAAGTGCTACAATTGCTATGTGGAAGTATAATAAATGATAATTTGTTTAACTAGATGACACACCGGTGATAACACTTCTCCAGTAATCTCGAAGATGTTACGTCAATTACTTGTGTATGTTTGTCTTACAGAGTACGTGTATGTATTTATGCTTGTAAAAATACTGTTGGATGCTTTTACACCATTCTTGCATCCCAGATCAACTATGGTTACTTCTTTAGATGTCTAGACCTTATAGATTAACTTGATGTTGATTTCATTATAAGTGCTAACTATTTATTTTCTTAATGATGATGAAGGGGTCCTATGGGAACACCGAGGCTTACTTAGCTGTTTAGCTAATGCATTTGAACTTATGTCGCAGATCGCAGGTAAGAGCGATACTTCTTTCCAAGTATTACGAAGTGTATAAAGAGGTCTTATTTAAAACTTCAATTAGCCTTCAAATGTTGTTAAAAGAAATAGTAAAACCTAAAGTGTTCCAGGGTGAGAACTATTCTAGTTTGATCTTCAGTTTTATGCTTAAATTCTGTATAACTTTGTTTATATAATTCCCTAGCATTTATATTCGCATCTCAGAAATTGTGTTTATTACTATTATACTTGACTTGTATTAAGTCATCGTGGAAAGTATTGAACTTTGATTTCAAGGCTATAGGCCTCTAACCCTACACTTAGGAATTATACCATGTACTCATTTATGTGTTAAGAATTAGTCATACCCTAAGCTTATATGCTAATATTACCAATGTAATTCTTATACATCTAAACTTACCTTTTGATGTTTATACACTATATGCACAAACCCTATGTATTATTTTTATTATGACAACAATGAAATACCGATAGTTGCAAACTATAGTCTATCTAGTTAATTATAAAAAATGGATGTTATACCCTAAGAGCATTAAAACAAATGCTATGTAATAACATTGTTGTGCGCTCTATGGTTTTATGCTAAGTACAAGTTTTGATAAAAAAAAGGAGTTCCACATAACACTTTCTATGTTAATGGCTAAATGCAAGGGTAGTTTGACTTTTGACATGTTACGTAACCATGATACTATGGTTGCAAAGTTTAACCATGTGAAAGCCCAATACATTAACCTTGGTGATGAATGCGTTGGCAGGCACTTTGTATAAATGGTAGCTATGGTAATTCAAGCACATTAAAAGTGTTTTGGTGGAATTCCTATTGGCATCCACCGTGGCAGGTCTTCACGTGATGTTTCTCGGTAGTGGTGTTAACCCTAACTGCATTTGGAATTACTCGCTGAAGGCATAACCTAGAGCATTCATTTTTGCAGTGAGGGGTTTTGAGAGGCCGACAGGCCCTCGGGTTCTTAGGGTTTGTAACAGGGTTTTGGAGGCACCTCTCCCGGGTTCGATAATACGACCTGTAGCTTGTAAACTACCAACAGTATGCTCTAAGAGCTGAGCCATTTCTTTTGTTGTGTTGCTCGTGGTTTGTGTGACTCCAGTGTTCTCGACAGTTACAGGAATGTTCAGTTCACGATACAAGGTTTTCTTTTGAAGGTAAGTTGTATTTGCAAAGCTATACTTCCACGAAAGTTTGACATTATTCAACTATAATTATATTTTTAAGTTTTGAGCTTCGTTTAACCACATTGAGTGTTGTGATGGCAGGTGCTTCCTCGGCATTTAGCCTTGTTATGATTTTAAGCAATGGGGATAAGAGCTTATAATCCTAGTAAGCCTCGGTGACTCCCTGTATGGTGCAGCTTGGCAATATGCCAATCCTTGTCTGGTTTAGCTGAGCATTCGGTTTTGATTTTAGCTTGGTTTTACCACCGTTGTAATTTTTAAGCCATATGGAAACAATAGGGAGGATTGAATCTTCGACCTACTCTGTGTTGGCTTCGTCAACGTTTTATTGTGTAACAAATTAATTGATAAATGTATACAATTTTGTTTCGAAGGGTTTAACCCTCGGCATTTTGATGAAATGTGATGATAAACTTTTTAGGGTTTTAAAACCCGATTTTGGTTATAGATTGTTGTTGGCGTTTTGAACCCTTGACCTCGCGTTGTTTCCTTTTATGCTAGCAAGCTTTCAATGGATAATGCCATAGGTTTTATGTATTAAATACATGAATTTTATAGTAATAACTGAGAAGAAAAACTCTAGGCATTGTTGTTAATTTGAGAAGTGGTTTGGTAACCGAATGCAGGGCTCGTCGTTGTGTTTAAATGGTTATTTATACGTTTGAGGTTTATGTATAAACCCAAAACATAAGGTTGGACTAAGAAATCTACCAGAAACTAAATATTATTCCGATTTTTTTGTTGTAGAATCAGCACGATTTTCAAACCCTGGATTCATTATGTAACTTGTAAAGTTTATAGAAGTTAGAATGTTTGGAAACAATCTTCATGTGTCAAACTCTGTCTTCGCAATTCTCTTTTGTTTTGCTAAATGATGAGATGCTAACATCGTATTTGTATGATTAGCTAAAGTTAGGGTTTGAACCCTGGGACATTTGACAACTTACTTAGTTGCTATTCGTTTTGTATTTGTTAATTTTGATAAATCAATATTTATGGTAAGAGGGTAATGATATGTTACAATACCAATGGTATGTAAAGGATATATGATTCCTAAATCATTTTCTGTAATGTTTAGACTTTGTTTTGATTAATGAGAAACATGTACTAAGAATTTTGATAATGTTAGGGTTTGTAATACCGAAACTAAGATGTCTTTAAAAGGATTTTTATTTGAAAGGAATACTAAAAAGTATATGTTATTTGTCTTTTGAAAAGAAAGGTTAACCTATAAATGAACTTTAGGTTTTAAACAGAAGCATGGGATTGTTTCAGTATAAATACTTCTGTTACTATGAATGATTTGATAATAAAATATCTTATTATATAAATAATTGCTATGTTTTCTATTGTCTATTACAAAAGAGATTTTTATTGCAATGTAAACAGATAATGTAATACAGGAAACATAACAGAGTTTATTTATGATAAGCATTCAATCATTTCTATCTCTTGCATATCATTATGCATATCTATTTTAAACACTCTTCCCTGCACTAGAGTACGGCACAAAGACAGTGTGTGGAAAAATGCAGGGAAGCATTTTATTTTATCATTATCATAAAAACTTCTTCAACTATTTACAGAGATAATATACAGTTCAGAAAATCAGTCATTTAAATCTGAATGATGATAACTAACAACATTCAGCTAATAATTATAAATCAACAGTTATGAAAGCAATGAGTTATTACCATTAGAAAAATAAAATAACAAGTAGAACCTGATAAGTTGATAGGGTGGACAAACACCCAAAGAGGGATGTTCCTCCCAACCTTTTCTAGAAGAAGCAACCAATATCACTTGCTCCTTTGGACCCCTGAGCCTGTTTACTCAACCACTAGGTAGAAGACTCTGTGTAGAAGCAAGGCACTCAGGTTGTACTTTCAGCAATCAATGGAGACTTGCATACACCTCAAAAACCTCTGCACTCAGTAGGAAAACTCCGCACTAAGCAAAAGCGAAACAAACTTACAATACAACTCAAAACATAGTTTTCCGCTCATCGAATATCTTGTGTGCATAAAATAGAACTACAAGGTAAATTTTCTTATCATAAAAAGTGTGAGCCTCTACTCAAATTCAATGTCTTATAAAAGATGCCTAGGTCTTTTAGTGGTCAGTTTTCAATAAATGAGCTTCAAGCTCCAGTTCCACATTCCAGGAAACTTTGACCACAATTCAAGGGAGTTGTCCCATAACAACAACTAGTTACTGAGTTCTTGATGCTGCCACTTGTCCATTGCCTTCTACCCCAGATTCCATTCCACCTAGTGGGTCAATAAACACTCTTTCAACAGTCTCTTTGGGTGAGTGTATCCTATTTTATTTTATTAAATAATAATATTATGCAATTACAGTCATCCTTGGCCACTTGGCGAAATATAAAACTTTACAATAAATGTTAAGACAATGTTTTTCCCAAACATAAAATGTTTCAAGTAACGGGTATGTTACAAACAACACCACTTAAGCTCAACATCGTCCTCGATGTTGCTTATTCTTCATCAGAACCTCCCTAGAACAGAATTGGATATGTTGTCCGCATATTACTTTCCAATTCCCAGGTAGCTTCATCAGGGCTAAGTTGCTTCCATTGCACCTTTACCTTCCCTATGGTACGATTCCAGAGCATAATTTCCCTCTTGTCGAGGATACAGTCCGGGTCCACCTGAAAATCTCCTTCGGGTTCCACCTTTACAAAGACATGATCTCCAACCTGAAATTCTCTTTCAGTTCATTTCAAATCTGCGTAACTTTTTTGTCTATCTTGTGCAATTTTTAAATTGCCTTGTACATGTTTCATGGTTAATTCCATCTCTCTTAACAAATATGGTCCTAGCATTAATCTGTCAACAGGATTATCCCAAGAAATAGGAGTACTGCACTTTCTTCCATATAAAATTTCAAATGAACTAAGTCTAGCAAAAGCTTGATAATGGTTGTTGTAAGCAAATTCAACTAAATGCAAATACTCTTCCCATTTAGTTGGTTGATCTTTAACATACATTCTTAACATGTCTTCTAAAATCTTATTTACTCTTTCGGTTTACCTGTCAATTTTTGGGTGAAAAGAAGTACTGAAATTTAACTTAGTATTTAGACCTTTAAATAATGTTGTCCAGAAATTTCCAGTAAACTTGGAATCTCGGTCAAAAATAATTACTTTTGGAATTCCATGTAAGCGAAATATTTGCTTCATAAACACATCATCAATGTTAGCAGCTTTAAAAGTAGTCTTAACTGGAATAAAATGAGCATATTTACTAAGTTTATCCACAACCACCACTATTGAGTTATTCTGTTTTTTATTCTTAGGAAAACCAGTTATAAAATCAATACTTATAATTTCCCACTTCCATTCTAGAATTGGCAATGGCTATAATAGGCCAGCTGGGTGTTGATGCTCAACTTTAATTGTCTGACATTTAAAACACCTAGCTATGTATTCAGCCACCTCATTCTTCATGTTTGGCCAAAAGAAATCTTTTCTTAGCATGGTTATCATTTTCTGATAACCAGGGTGTCCCGAATAAGGACTTTTATGAACTTCATCCAAAATCAACAGTTTGACTTTTGACACATTAGGTACATAAATTCTGTTTTTATAAGTCATTAAACCTTTTTCGTTAATGCTGTAACTTGTTATTAAATTTTCAGATACATTTTCAGCAACTTTATCATGTAATTTCTGATAATTTTCATCTTGTTTAATTCCTTCTTCGATCTGATTTTCCAGATCTGTTTTATATGTGTTGATTGCTACCACAAAATTTAATTTGGCATTTCTACTCAAGGAATCAGCAACTTTGTTTTCTTTACCCTTAATGTGTTGAATCTTGAAATCGTATTCGCTACGGAAAGCTAGCCACCTAGCTTGCCTTGCATTAATATTTTTTTGATCCAACAAGTATTTTAAGCCTTTATTATCTGTCATTAGTGAAAACTTTCTTCCAATCAAGTGATGGCGCCACATTTTTAATGCATGTATCATGGCTGCCAGCTCTAGATCATAAGTTGCGTAGTTATTTTCATGGATTTTTAATTTCTTGGACTCATATGCAATGACATGACCTTCTTGAGTTAAGACCCCACCAAGTCCATCGTTGCATGCATCAGTGCATACAACAAAGTCCTTATTGGGATCAACAATTTTTAATATAGGTGTTGTTGTTAATAATTATTTTAATTTCTAAAAGCTTTCTTCGCATTTTTGATCCCATAAGAATTTCTTTCTCTTATTCTGCAAAGAAGTTATAGGATTCACAATTCTAGAAAATCCTTCAATTAACTTTCTGTAGTAACCTGTTATCCCCATAAATGACCGTACGTCAGTTACGTCTTTAGGGACAGGCCACTCGTTAATTGCTCTTATTTTATCTAGGTCAACAAAAATTTCGGCTTTAGCAATTACGTGACCTAAGTATTGTATTTTATCTTTATAAAAGTCGCATTTACTGAGCTTAGCATAAAGCTGATGTTCTCTTAAAACTTGTAGAATTATTCTTAAGTGTTCGTCGTGTTCTTCTTTAGTTTTAGAATAAATTAAGATATCATCAATAAATACAATTACGAACTTATCTAGATACTTGTGCAGAACATTATTCATTAAACACATGAAGACTGTCGGTGCGTTAGTTAGCCCAAAAGGCATAACTACGAACTCGTAGTGCCCATAACGGGTCCTAAAGGTTGTTTTAAAAATGTCTTCATCCTTTATCCTAACCTGATGGTATCCAGACCCCAAGTCGATCTTAGTGAATATTGTTGCTCCATGCACTTGATCGAATAGATCATCAATGCGGGGCAAATGATATCGATTTTTAATAGTCATTTTATTAAGTTGACGGTAATATATGCACAATCGCAAGGTACCGTCATTCTTTTTAACAAAGATAACTGGTGCTCCCCAAGGAGACACACTTGGCCTTATGTAGTTCTTGTTAATTAGTTCTTTTAGCTGAGATTTTAGTTCATTTAATTCCAGAATATTCATTCTGTAAGGAGCCTTTGAGTTTGGTACCGCACCCGATACTAACTCAATGGTGAAATCTAATTCCATTTTCAGAGGTAGTCCTGGAATTTCTTCTGGGAATACATCAAAAAAGTCCTTAAGAATAGGTATGTCTTCCAATTTTATCTTATATTCTTTAGATGAATATTCGTCATTAATCACATTTACAACAAACATTTTACAACCCTTTCTTACAACTTTCCTTACTTGTAAGGCAGAAATTTGTCTGACAGGTGTTTTCCTAGGGATTCCTTTTACTGTTTCAATTTCCCCTTCGTTATTCAAACAAGTAAAAGATTTTTCAAAATAGTTGAGTATTACTCTATGCTGTTCAAGCCAATCCATGCCTATTAATACATCATATGACCCTAACGGAAAAATATTCAATTTAACTTAAGTCTTCAACTGACTCATAAGCAAATCACAATTTTTGACAAACTCTACAACTTTTCTTTTGGAGCCTGTTGCTAGCTGAACCAACCACGATTTATCAAAATTTTCTACCTTTAACTTGCAACTTTTCACTAAATCAGGTAATATGTAACTCAAACTTGCACTTGGATCAATTAAAATGGAAATAGATTTGTTTTGTATCATACCTTCGATCTCGACCATAGAAGTTTGATGGTTTGCTTGTCGATTTTCCAGTGCTGCATTAATCCTGGACATTTCTCTTGCTACATCACCAACTGTCGGTTCCGCTTGTATGGTGTGAATGTTGTTGATTGTCCTTCTTTTGAGTGGGCAATTTGCTCTGGTATGTGGTCCATTGCAGTCATAACACTTTAAAGGTGGTCTTTGTTCGACATTCCTGGTATTATTATTATTATGATTGTTATTATTATTATTAGGCACATTCCTTGCAGCTGTGTAATTATGTGGTGCATTACCTTTGTAATTATTATTACTTTGAAAAATTATATTCTTCCCAGAATTCTTGAAATTAAAAGTTTTCTTCTTATGCTCATAATTACTTGGTTTATTATTCCTCCAACTCGATACACCTTCTCTTTTCTTATTTTGTTCAAAACAGAAATTAGCCTTTCTCATGGCTTCTTCAAGAGTTGAAGAATTATCGTATTCAATTTTGTCTTTTATGTTAAAGGGTAAGCAGCTTAGAAACCTTTGTATCTTAGGTTTCTCTTCAACTAAGTAAGGTACATACCTTAACAGGCTGAGAAATTTGCTAATTAACTCCTTCATACTCATAGAACCCAATTTTAAATCATAAAATTCTTTTGACTTATCTTCGTAATACTGTTAGACAAAAACTTTTTATTAAATAGTTTCTTAAATGTACTCCATTTTATATTCTTTTCTTTAATGCTTTTAACTCTTTTAATATCCTACCACCAAATGTCTGCCCTTCCGGTCAGATTGTATATGGCCATTTTAGCTTTTAACTGAGATGAGTAATCATAAATATGAAAATACTTCTTCATACCGGACAGCCATGCTTCAACTGTCTCTCCCTTTTCATTTTCGCCATTAAAAGTTGGGGGTTTTATCTTTTTAAATTCCTCCGAAATTTGTTCATAATGTTTATGCTTTTTCTTAGGACCACAGTGACTATCACTGCTGTCTTTATCAGAATTATATTTTCTGCGATAAGTTTTATCATCAGATTCAGAAGAAGAAGAGTTACTTTCAGTTTTATAGTATTTCATTTTCTTATCTCTATGTTTGTAGGACATTGTTCCATATTCAGATTTTACTTATGCTCTCTTATCTTTTTCATCATGATGATACTTTTCTAGTAAAATCTGGTTCAATTCTTCCTGTGCTCTTAATTTTTTTTTGTTTTCTTCTTTAACATTTATTATTTCAGTTTTTAAGTCCTTAACCATACGTAATAATTCAGAAGATTGATCATTCAGTTCTACGTATATTTCTTCATTAATATTTTCATGTTCGTTATTATTACGTTCATTATGAGGATATATGTCCTCTGTGGATTCTTCCGGTATGTCCATACCTGCAAATTAAATGTCAAGTTGTTCTGTACATAAACAAATTTAAATAAAAGTTAGTACTATGTTTTCTGTTTTCATTTTCTGTTTTTGCGTGCGTGAGCCTATTTCAGGCCTAGAGTTTGAACTCACGTTGTGATACCACATGTAACGTCCCAAAAATTGACAAAAATTTAACATTTTTCTAAGTAGCATTAAGTGCTACAATCGCTATGCATAAGTATAATAAATGATAATTTGTTTAACTAGACAACACACCGGTGATAACACTTCTCCATTAATCATGAACATGTTACGTCAATTACTTGTGTATGTTTGTCTTACAGAGTACGTGTATGTGTTTATGCTTATAAAAATACTGTTGGATGTTTTTACACCATTCTTACATCCTAGATCAAATGTGGTTACTTCGTTATATGTCTAGAGCTTATAGATTAACTTGATGCTAATTTCATTATAGGTGCTAACTGTTTATTTTCTTAATGATGATGAAGGGGTCCTGTTAACACCCAAAAAATGCTCACTACCTCATCTACCCATTACATGACTCATTTGTCCATATTTCCTACCATATTTACCTTCGGAACCCTAAAATCCCATTAAAAAGCCTCCAAAAGGCCACAAAACCATCAAAAAAACCTCAAAAATGCTAAAAAACCCCTTTTCCCCCCAAAATTATCCAAAATTCCTCCAAAATAGCAAAAACTCTCTAAAAAGGGAATAAAAATATAAAAAAAGGAGGAAAAAGAGGAAAAATGAGTAAAAAACCCTATACAGCTGACCTAAACCATATGGTTCCCAAAACCATGGGCCAGCACTCCACCACCAAAAACCTATAAATAGGTGATGGAGACCCCTCATTTCATATCTACAATCAAATACACCCTTACTCTGCCAAAATCACTCTTGAAACCCTAGCTCACCCTTGAGCTACTTTCACCCTTGAGTGCCCCTTTGGCCCATTTCCACCATTGGAGAAAGAGAAGGAGTAAAGTTGGAGTTTGGAGAAACCCTCTTGGATCATTGCAAGAACTTCACCAACCTCTACACTTGAGGTAAAATTTTAATACAAAAGAAAAACCATTTGTATTCCATGTTTTGTTATGTTTCTTAATGCTCATGCTAGTTTAGAATTTATATTGTTTTAACATTTTAATTTACTGTTTATTGAACTGCTACTAAGGAGTCCATTCTCCTTAATAGGTGCTCATTTTCACAAGCTAGGGTGAAAACCCTAGCTACAGTTTTAGCGACTCCCCTTGGTTTGAATTTTTGGTTATACTTTTTAAATATTTTCCTTTCGGCTGCCGTAAACCGTGTCTTTTACCCCCGCAGTTACGTTCCGACCGCGTCTTTCAGGCATTTACCTGCAACCCGACCGCGGCTCTCAGACTGTTTCCGGTGACCTGCCGGCGGATTCAAGTCTGTTACCTGCGATCCGACCGCGGCTAATTAGCTTGTTTGTTGCGATCCGACTGCAGCTGTTACAAATTTTTCGGCGTCCCGCCTGCGGCTTTCAGCCAGTTTTCTGTAACCCGCCTGCGTCTGTCGGCCCTTTTCCTGCGTCCCGACTGCGGCTTTCAGCCCTTTTGCTGCAACCCGACTACGTCTGTCGGCCTTTTTTCTGCATCCCACCTGCGGCTTTCAGCCATTTTCCTGCAACCCGCCTGCGGCTTTTTACCTGTTTCCTGCGGTCCGACTGCCTCTTTCGGCCAAAAACCCACAACCCGTCCGCGACTGTTTCTTTGTTTCCCACGGTCCGACCGCTGGTATTTGCCACAGACCCAGGGTCTGCTTTCTGCACTTTTTTACCTGTTTTGAACCCAGCACTTTGCTGCACTATTTTCTGCACCTGCACAGCCATCTGTCCTACCTGCATTGTAATGTCCCCTCCTATCATACCATCATGATAGAGAGTATCATTGTGCTAAGACCGGGCAATTGGCCCCGATGCTTACTAAATAAAACATCCACATATATAAAAAGACAGGCATGCAGATGTACAAATCTAAGCAAACACAGCAGAAGTAAATCATGTGCAAAATTAACACACATCCATTATACATTCCAGATTTTCATGTCATTCATCAATTAAGCAATATCAAATTATCAAATGAGAATACTTATCTCAACCCAAGTAGTCCCTGAGCAACCAGCTACGCTTCTGCAACGTTCCACCCAACCGTAGGCCAGTGTGCTCCTCGATCTCTCAGCACCACTACCACCCCCGAGCTGGGCATGATCTCCACAAGGAAAAAGGGAAAAGCAGGCTCTCACATAGCCAAAAATATACCAGAATCAGCCAAGCCAATCAGCAATTGGGTTTCTCAGGCTGTTAAGAGATGGACAAAGGTGAATTACTAGCTAGTGGCTCACCCATTGAGCTATGGATACTTAACTGGGCTCATCAAGCCAAATCTGTCCTCTTCCACTCCTAAATCTCCTTCTCACAGGTTCAAACCAAGGATGGGGTTTCTACCAGCTCAGAAAAACATGGGAACACACAAAAATGAAATGGGAAGATTGGGAAACAACCCAGGGAAGCCAAATCCATTTTTAGAAAAACGTCCTTGGACATTCGGGGGCAAAAACGACCTCCATACAGTCCCAAAATCGTGGCCCTTCTCTCCCAAGCTACTGTATATGCAAAAACGAGTTACCAGCATGGGAAAATGCAAGGGAATTGAGAAAAACGTGAAGGATAAAACCCCAACAAGCTCAGACTGCGTGAGAGGATGAATGCCATGGGTGAAGAATGGCTTTGGGCCAATTTCGTGGGGGTTTTCTTGCCCAGCAAGCCAAAACTCGATTTCCCAGGTTGTTGTCTTGCCCATACACGAAAATTGACAGCCATACCTCTCCCATCCCAAGGCATTAATTGTCTCAACCATTTCTTGGAAGAATTAAATGATTGGGTGCATGAGACCAAATGGGTAGTTGAGAGTTCATGGGTTTCCTCAATGAAATGGTTTAACACCATGGCTCAAGGTTTTGGTTATTTTCCCCCCCTATTCCTTGTAAAGATCATGCCCCCATCTCTTTGTTGCATTGCGTAGCTGGTTGTGGGTTTTTCATTAAAAATTGCATATTTACATGATGTCCGATTTTATATTGTGCACAGCTAGCACAAGAACTCTATAACATCTATTCTAATTGCCGATACATAGAGCGGTAAATCAATGGCGGGGCCTTGGCCTTGAGCTCCTCACCGTGACTAACTAACAATATTTACATCATTTACAATATTAATGCAATAGGGTCAAGCTGGGGACATTACATGCAGCCATACTTCCCTACATCCTTTTCTGCAGTTTTATTTTTGTTCCATTTACAGAATTGTTTTTTAAAAAAGAGAAAATTTTGCATTTCAAAGTTTACATTCTGTCTTGTTATTGTTAGTTAGAAAGTTGCCCCCCTTGTGGCACTTTTACTTGGGTTCATCACCTCACACGCACACACTCTGTCACCTAATTCAAGTGAGCCTTAAAAAACTACTTAACACAACCAACATTCTAACCCCACTTGGGGAACACATAAGAATTTTTGTAGTTAGGTAGGATCGGGGGGATAGGCATCCAAATAACACCCCTCGGTTGCTTACACTTGAGACATAGCTGTTGTCCATTAGGGAACCAAAATCCCCTAGTATTTTTTGGCACGGTCACAACCAGTTTATCAGAGGGCCTCTCCCCTAGGAGGGTTGAAGTCGCCAGACTGGTTCCGGAGGCCTGAGTGGAATACTGCAATCCATTCAGTAACTGAAGGCTACCTTTCGCAGTTCTCGGGGTATCCTTGTATGGAGATATTGCGGTAAAAGGACCAAACGGCAGATTCACCTTTTCTGAACGTGTCATGAACGGGGTATCTTAGTTGCCTTTCTTCTAGAATTGACTACCCGGTGTCCCTCCTGGTAGGGGGATATCTTTAGCCACTTGGCTCTACTATCCATATTGTCTGACTTGGATTTTATCACCTTGCAGAGGATATGTCTAGTTGAGTCAGAATACTATTTAGTTAGGTGTTTGCATGCTCCCTTACCTCCTTTTGGTCTAGTGAGTCCACTATTTTCATTTTTTAGGAAACCTGTTGCTTGTTGGTATTCTGACCATTTCTGTTGATACTCCACTTATTGTAGCACAGCTGTTACAGTAGGTGTTTTGAGTTGGTTGTTGGCCTGAGTGCCATATTTTTTGAGCTCTCCTTCTGCATACTCGGTTGCATTAGGGTTTTTGAGTTGCTTTTCACTCAACACAACCCCCAGATCTTTTAACACCAATTGTCACCATTGAGTCCCCGAGACATTCTCGGCGCCTCCGGGGCGAGCCCCCGCAGCATGGTTCACTTGACACCACCCGTCATAGACATAGATATTCATCACTTAATACCACTCATCATAGATCTCGAGCCTTGTCACTTGATTCCACTCGTCAACGGCATGGATCTCCGTCGCCCGAGCTAGACGCCCCCTACTTTACCTCTGATTCTGAGGCAAAGTCCGAGAACCCCATTTACACTGCACCCACCAGCCCCATGGCTGGCATGACTTCCACCCCTTTCTTTGTAGGGACCATTGGTGGAGCGTCCACCAGCACACCTGCTTTGGGTATGCCCTCGATGGGGCCCACCTCTACCATTCCGATCACTGCACCCATTCCAGTAGCTGGAATACCTATTCCCACTCCATCAGTGACTCACACTACTCTTGGCGGTGTAGGACCGTCCCATACCACGTTCATCCCTACACTTGGGGGCAACCTCCCAAACCCTGCCCCTACACTTGGGGGCATTTGCCCCAACATGGTCCAACCCACTAGTATGTCACATCCTTCTACTAGTTTGCCATTCATGGCTAGCCTCAACCTTCCTGACCTATCTAGACTAACTAACGATCCTATCAGACACGACCCTGCGTGGCCTCACATGCCCACCAAGCTCCCCTCTGACATCCCTAAGTTTGAGGGAAAGGCAGGTGAGGACCCCCAGAACCATATTATGTCCTTCCATCTATGGTGTTCCTCCAACTCCATAGTAGACGACTCTGTCTGCCTTCGTTTGTTACAGCGCACCTTCACTAGCTCTGCAGCTAAGTGGTATATCAAGCAGCCCCATGGGACCCATGCCACCTTTACTTCCCTTGCCTTGACCTTCCTGCAGTTCTTTCAGTTACATGTCCGCTATGACGCGGGAGTTGAGATCCTACTGTCTTGCAGACAGAACATGGCTACCCACATCACTGACCACATTCATGAGTGGCGTCGACGCTGCAGCCTCTGCAAAATCAAGTTAGACAACCGTATCTTCTTAGATTGGTTCCTAAAATCTCTCCTTCCTTTCATTGCCAAGGATGTGGCATCCGAATGACCCCAATATGAAGAAGAGGCCATCCTCAAAGCCCAACAATTTGACCTCATTTACGCCCAGTCGGGTTATCTCTATACCATTATACCTGACGCCCCTCGCGGCAATTCCTCCCAACACGATGCGCCAGGGGCATCCCATGCCGCATACGGCATCATTGGCCGTGTTACCTTGCATCCCCAACCCTTTTGCATAGCACGTCCTAGCCCTGGCCCCGACCTTTCGCGGGCTACATCTCAATCCGGAGTAACCAATTCGTATGCTCCTATGACACATCACCACCATTCTCACGGACCCTCATGTCCACCTAAGTGTTTTGGACATGCGTCCCCCACTTATGCTCCCCCGGTCGCACCTCACCCGTATTACCATCCACAGGCCGCCTCAACTCCTGTGTCCTCACAAGCCCAACCTGCGTATTACCCGCTACAGGCAGCCCCTGCGGCAAACCCACAGCCTGCTCCGCAGACGTATCTGCAACCCTCACGAGGTTCAGCACCTGCGCAGCCTCCACCTACTTATTATCCACCGCAGCCTGCTCCCGCGCCTGCACAACCCCAGAACCCCCCTGCTGCCCAAGGGCAAGTCTACGCCCAACAAAATCCGCAGTAGAACCAAAACAACCAGCGCCAACAGGGCCAACAAAACCGTGGCAAAGGCCGTAACCGTGGGAACAACCCCCCTCCAGACCAAGGTGGTCAACCTCCTAATCCCCCAAACAACAATAATGCGGCACCTGCCAACCAAAACCCTGATCGACCACCCAAGCAGGCCAAAAATCCTAATTTGCGAACAAACCATCCTTGTTCTATTTGCGGGGTCTATGGCCACTACAAACATGCTTGCCCACATTTAGAGCGAGCTCGACAACTCTGGGTTGATGATGCCCATCGCCAAGGGCACGCAGCTCCTCAGGCGTCGCCCAACCCCCCACCCCCTCAGCAGCAACCTTTGGTTCTGCAAAACCCCTTACCAACCCAAGGCGTAGTGAACACTCAACCGTTGGCCCCCCCTCAAGGCAACGCGCCACCACAACAACAGATCACTTACGCCGCTCCTGACCAACCCATGTTCGACTCAGGTACTCACCACTTGTTGATGATGTCGTCCACTGATGTCAACTTCCAAACCCGTCGGAACCAATATGGCTCCACCTCTGAAGCCCCTCCAACCGACAAAAACACTAACGCTCATCCCACTGATCAAAAGTTACATATACCTCCGACTCCACTCGATGGCGCCTCCAAAGCACCTCATTTCCCACTTCGATGTATCAACAATAACCCCAATGCTCGCGCTGCGTCAAATTACAACATTTTAGATGACTTAGCCCAATCTCCCGTAGCCATGTCTGCATTAAAAGTCTTAAAAAACTGTCCTTCATAGCGCAAGACTTTGCTTTCCGCCATTGGCGCTATTGACCCAAATGATTCACAACTGATGGCATTCGATTTGGACCAGTTCGAACCACGCCTGCCTTCCACTTTAGCATTCCAAGTTTCTGTTTCCGTTCGGAATCTTGTCATCCATCGGTGCATTATTGATGAAGGTGCCTCTACATGCGTTATGTCCACATTCGTTTGGCAGAAGTTGGGATCCCCTACTCTCCAACACTCCGCCACTGCGTTGCGAGCCTACGACGGCCGTTCAGCTCAACCCCAAGGCCTATTAGCTAACGTCCCCATCCAGCTGGCTGGTAAAACCGTTCTCATTGACATAGAGGTCATCAATGCCCAACTTGATTATAACCACTTACTTGGCCACAGCTACATGTATGCCATGCGGGCGGTTGCCTCCTCCGTTTTTTGTACCATGATGTTCCCCCATGACGGACGCGTGGTCAAGGTCGACCAATTCACCTACTACGATCCAAATGCCCCCGCTGCACCCGAAAATGTTCTCCCCATGGTTGAACAACCTGTTAGTGGTGCCGCTACCTCGTTTGTTTCCTCCGTGGGACCTGGAATTTACTCAGATCCGTCGATAACTTCCACATTCCAATCCATTCCTCCCCCGTCACCCGCGACTGAAGTCTCTGACCTTTGTACCCTTTCCCACAATACCCAAACACCCAACACTCAACCGCCCTTGTTACCTAAACCACCATTGGTACCTAGTCACATTGGTGTTACACCCATCCACACAATCCCCTTCCTAATCCCTCCCTCGGGAGTAGTAAGCGCCCCGGTTATGGCTACCCTCAGCCTCCCTGGGTTAACCTTAGGATTACCCGTGTGTTATCTTTCGCCTCCCGTTCCCTCGCCGACCCCAAATGTCATCCTCCAACAAGTGCAACCCATTGTCACTACTAGTCAACCACCTCCCGGTGTCGCTACCCCTTCGTCATCTACGAATCCCCCTCCTCTTATCAAGCCCACTCGAGGCAGAGGCCCACAACCATACACTGCTGTACCCCCTCCCAATGCAATTAAACCCCCTCCCGTGTTTCGTGCTCCCCCCAAATGCTCATTCTGTGATGATTTAGGCCATCCGACTCATCAATGTCCACAGTTACCTGCATTACAGGAACACATGCAAATGCTTGACGATGACCCCAACATCCCGGTTGTCGAACTCGACCCAACCCCTAAGCCTCGTGATAAATCACTGTGTACCAATCACCCTTGTGCCATATGCGGTATTTACGGCCACTACTCACATCACTGTCCCAATCTCCCAGATTACAGAGCAGCTATCTACGAGATGAATAATTTGGACCTTGAGACGGCACCCCCCACAATTAAGGAGATCCACCCCTCGGTATCATCCCCATCCGGAGAGATTAATACCATTTATATGATCTCTTCGACTACCATTCCCTTGTCAACCGATTTGACAACTCAAAATTTCCACAATGATGAGGAGATTCTAGAGGCTCTCACTGCCCCGGATTATCCCTGGGACGACATGCACCATCATTCCTATTTCCTCCCAGAAGAATCCTCCTCTACCACAGCTACCCAACTCGCGGTTGAGTCCAAAGATTTCCTTCCCACTAAAGTCGACTAGTTTAAGGATCCTATTCCTGCTCCTGATGCCTTTGAGGAAGGTAACATGGCCAATATCTCACTCGTCATCCACATTGATATATCTGACCCACCTGGTGCTCTTGAAATCATTACCTTAGGAGCCTCCTGCAGTGAGCATGAGATTGGAGAATACAAAAAACTTTTCCAAGAATTCCGTGATGTCTTTGCCTGGTCCTATACCGAAATGCTTGGTCTTGACCCCGCCATTATAGAGCACCACATTGACACATGGCCTGATGTACCCCCTGTTCGTCAGAAACAGCGCCCCATTCATCCTTCCAAGCTCCCCACTGTTAAAGCCGAAGTTGAGAAACTTCGCAAAGCAGGATTCATTTATCCTATTGCTTATACCACCTAGGTTTCAAACCCCGTTCCCGTTAACAAAAAGCAAGGCACCATTAAAGTATGTATTGACTTCCATGATTTAAACCGTGCCTGTCCCAAAGACAACTTCCCCACGCCATTCATTGATCAACTCATCGATGCGTGTGCGGGACATGAAGTCCTATCTTTCATGGACGGTTTTCCGGATACAACCAGATTCAGATCCATAAGGAGTATCAGTACAAGACTACCTTTACCACCCCCTGGGGCACCTTCGCCTACCGCGTCATGCCTTTCGTCCTTAAAAATGCTGGGGCCACCTTCCAACGGGCCATGACCTATTGTTTTCACGATTTGGTCCATATCCTGCTAGTCTATCTTGATGACCTTATAGCTCGTTCCCGGAAATGATCCGACCACCTTAACGACCTCCGGCAAGTTTTTCTGCGTTGTCGCAAATATCAAATCTGCTTGAACCCACACAAGTGTGTCTTTTGCGTTCCGGCAGGCCGGTTGTTGGGTTTCATTGTTTCCCAGAAAGGAATTACTGTTGATCCCGTGAAAGTCCAAGCCATCTTAGACCTTCCCTCTCCTCGCACGCTTCGACAACTCCAGAGTCTACAGGGGCGGTCCAATTTCCTTCGTCGCTTCGTTCCTGATTACGCCACCAAAGTTCATGGATTCTTACGCCTGCTTCGTACCCACATACCCTTTGTTTGGGATGAGCAAGCAAAAGCTGCATTCGAAGCCCTCAAGCAAGCTCTCACACAAACCCCCTTGATCTCCCCTCCAGATTTCTCTCAGGACTCCATCCTTTACGTCTCGGCATCCGAACATGCCGTGTCCGGAGTCTTGGTTCAAGAAGATGCCTCTCACCAAGAGCATGTCATTTATTACGTTAGCCAGACCTTGTCTGGCCCACCCCTACGTTACCCATACGAGGAAAGATTAGCCCTAGCTGTAGTCTTTTCCGTCCAAAAATTGCGACACTACATTCTGCTCAATCATACCACAGTTGTCGCCGACTCCAACCCTATGGTCTATCTCCTAACCCGGCGGCTCCTACAAGGTCGTGTTGCTAAATGGGTCATTATCCTCCAAGAATATGACCTCACTTTCAAAACTCCTAAGAGCACCAAAGCCCTCGCGCTTGCCCAGCTCATCACCGATCTCCCATCCCTTCTGTCGTCCCCCCAGATCTCCGACGAGTTACCCGATAATCACTTGTTCACCATCTCGTCTGATGACCCTTGGTACGGTGATATTTTGTTATACCTTCGCACACAAAAGTTTAGACCCAACGTTCGCCATGATGGACGCCATCGTATCCGTCACCATGCCTCTCGATATCTCCTCCTCGGCGATGTCCTTTACCGGTGAGGGGTTGACACGATCCTCCGTCGTTGTCTCACACACAAGGCAAACTCATTAGACTCATGACAAAGAAATAAACCTAACCCCCCCCTTGGGAAGCACTAACAGCTCGCTCCCAATCGCGGCTTTAGGGCCCCTTGCCGCGGTTTCCAACCGTGGCTGTCGGGCCTACAGTCGCGGTCTCGAACCGCGCCTGTAGGGGTTGAACTCGCGGTTTTGAACCGCGTGTTCAGCCTCGGAACGCGTGGTACCAGACCGCGCATTCCGACCCAAACATCGCGATCCCCAGCTGCGTGATCTACCCTGGAACCCGCGGTCCCTGACCGCAGTTCCACCCCACAAACCCGCGATCTAGCCACGTGGACCGTACAATAAACACCCCTGGGACCCACCCCCTACCCCGAATCCAAAGAAAATGCAGGTATGAGTTTATCGGAATACCTGTAACTCCCGGATCTGAAAATGGCCGGTCAGATCGTCAAGAAACACCACCTCAACTCTGGTCCACACTGATCACTAGTCAAAGTCAAATAGTACAAATGACACTTGTCATGTTGGACCCATTCACTATTTATAGTCTGTTGACTTTTTCTTGTTTTGGCCATTCTGAACTCATACGGAGTCCATTTTTCAAACTGTTTCCACCGTTGGAATCAGCACAACGAAACCGTCATGATGGTTTTCTTATTTTCTTATTTTTTCCACATTAGTTTTTGAGCATTTTTTAGACACCACTCGTTGCCTCGGTTTGCGTGCCACTTCGACTGCTCTCCATTTTTTATATCTTTTATATCGCCAGATTCATTTTTCCAAGCTCGTGATGAGGCTTGAGATCATTTCTCGCTCTCACTTGGTACAATTTCAACATTGTGTCCCGACACCTTGCTGCCTCGGTTTGCGCGCCACATCGGTCGCCATCGGATTGTATCCCTTTTTTACATGAGCCATTCACTCCTGTCATACTACAACTATTTCATTATTTTGCCACCATTCATTATCCCGCAAGGAGGCCCATCAGTGTTCCCCCCCCCACCCTCGTTCTTGGTCATCATTAATGTTCCTTGATTGAGCACTTCCTCCTTGCCTGGACATTCCTTTTGTTCGGTATAATTTTATCCCTTTTTCGGGCCGGACAAGTCCTTTATGAAAAAGGCACTTAGAGAGTTTCTGTTAAGCTCTTTTCTGACTCCTAAAATAATGAAAAGATCACCGAGCAATCTTGCTTCCTTTTATGCTCGTTAAAGTACCTGTAAAGGGCATCTATCTGGTATAAGTTTAACCCTTTTCCAGACCTGGTAGACTAATTACGAAAAAGGAATACTCTAGTCACACCGGCTAGAAGAGTTCTTCATTTCATCCTTTTATGCTTCTTTGGGCCTTGGAGACTAACACACGAAAAAGCAACCCCCTGGAGTCTTCTTATCGCTTTCAGATTCTCTAAAATTGAAAGCAACCACGAGCATGCACTGTCCTGGGCTCGTACAAATCCACACGACAGTACCATTCCATTATTTCAGAGTCTTCTTATCGCTTTCAGACTCCTTAAAATTGAAAGCAATCACGAGCATGAACTGTCATGTGCTCGTATAAATCCACACGACAGTACCATTTTTTACCCACTTCTTCTAGTTCCTTAACCCATGAAGAAGTCCCCCCGTGCCTCTCGGCGCTATGATCGATCATCTCGGCAGCACCCCCAATCAGGTCGCCTTTGTTCAAAGTAGTCTGCAGTCTCCTATCATTTTACACCAGCTTGAGTATCCCTCATCCCAGTCACTCTCCTTGATCCATTACAGCTATGATTCCTTTCCCCTCAGTTCAGTTCCATATGCTGCCCGATCATCCCCACCATTATACTCTGAACAAAGGAAGTTTGAGTCCACCCACTCTACTTGCCCAGTTATCCCCCACAGTTTGTTAGTCCTACCATCAGTACTCTCACACTTCGGTTCTCCACCTCGCGCTCCTATCAAGGAAACATCATTGCCTTGGCAGTTGCAGGTCTCCCTCTGTCGACGACAGCCCCTCTATTCCAGAGGATAGACCCAGAGGTCCCTGCGCCTTGGACCCATCACCATCTGTGGTGAGTGCCTATGGACCATTTTGAGAGGAGCCATCATTGCCTCTCCGAGTGGTTGTTTCTCACATGCTCGACTTCAACACCTTGATCGCATCGTTGAGAATCGCGCAGGGTTTATATCCCTTCAGTTATTGGTCGAAGACCCCGGATTTCCCCCGACTCTAGCACATCGGTGAGTCACTTCGGAACGCCCAGTTATATGTTCCCGTGGATGTCCGGGTTGTGTTGGCGATTGTATTCAGAAGCCATCCAGTTACATGCTTCCTTGAGTACCCAGTTCAGTTCCAGTTCAGTGTACCATTGAGAGTATGACCCCTTGTCACTATGATCCAGCAGCTCATCAGTTCCTCTGGTACCACACTCAGTAGCACTGTTGTCATTCTAGTGTAACAGTTCTTCAGCTCAGATACGGTCAGCCTACCAGTATGTCCCAGATTTGTGTCCCCTCTGGACCCTTATGATGTACACAGTGGTTCTCTATGTATCCTATAGGTCCCCCTTTTTCGGGCCTCACTATTATTTTTTATGTATCTTGATACGAGCATGGGTATGCCTGCCTCGTGCATATATTGAGATTCTTCCTCATTCCTTATTTGAGGCCATGTATATTTCAGGTCCCCATATTTTGGACCCCATTGTTATTATTGTTCTATATCTTGATACGAGCATGGGAATGCCCGCCTCGTCCATATGTTCAGATTATTCCTCATCCATTATTGAGGTTATGTACTTTTAGTTTTTGCAGTTTGTTCGGGACCGTTGTTCCGGGCTCCAGTTTGTTTCTTCTCTTCACCACACCCCAGGAAAACCATACAAGACTTATGATGTCTATCGACCATACGATGAGCTCCTGCCCTCACACATCAGGGGGCAATTTGTTAACACCCAAAAAATGCTCACTACCTCATCTACCCATTACATGACTCATTTGTCCATATTTCCCACCATATTTACCTTCAGAACCCTAAAATCCCATTAAAAAGCTTCCAAAAGGCCACAAAACCATCAAAAAAGCCTCAAAAAGGCTAAAAAACCCCTTTTCCCCAAAAAATTATCCAAAATTCCTCCAAAATAGCAAAAACCCTCTAAAAAGGGAATAAAAATATAAAAAAAGGAGGAAAAATAAGGAAAAGGAGGAAAAAACCCTATACAGCTGACCTAAACCATATGGTTCCCAAAACCATGGGCCAGCACTCCACCACCAAAAACCTATAAATAGGTGATGGAGACCCCTCATTTCATATCCACAATCAAATACACCCTTACTCTGCCAAAATCACTCTTGAAACCCTAGCTCACCCTTGAGCTACTTTCACCCTTGAGTGCCCCTTTGGCCCATTTCCACCATTGGAAAAAGAGAAGGAGCAAAGTTGGAGTTTGGAGCAACCCTCTTGGATCATTGCAAGAACTTCACCAACCTCTACACTTGAGGTAAAATTTCAATACAAAAGAAAAACCATTTATATTCCATGTTTTGTTATGTTTCTTAATGCTCATGCTAGTTTAGAATTTATATTGTTTTAACATTTTAATTTACTGTTTATTGAACTGCTAATAAGGAGTCCATTCTCCTTAGTAGGTGCTCATTTGCACAAGCTAGGGTGAAAACCCTAGTTACAGGTCCTATGGGCACCCTGAGGCTTACTTAGCTATTTATCTAACGCATTTGAACTTCTGTCACAGATCGCAGGTAAGAGTGATACTTCTTTCCAAGTATTATGAAGTCTATAAAGAGGTATTATTTAAAACTTCAATTAGCCTTCAAATGTTTTAAAAAGAAATAGTAAAATCTGAAGTGTTCCAGGGTGAGATCTATTCTAGTTTGATCTTCAGTTTTATGGTTAAATTCTATATAACATTGTTTATATAATTCCCTAGCATTTATATTCGCATCTCAGAAATTGTGTTTATTACTGTTATACTTGACTTGTATTAAGTCATCGTGGAAAGTATTGAACTTTGATTTCAAGGCTATAGGCCTCTAACCCTACACTTAGGAATTATACCATGTATTCATTTATGTGTTAAGAATTAGTCATACCCTAAGCTTATATGCTAATATTATCAATGTAATTCTTATACATCTAAACTTACCTTTTGATGTTTATACATTATATGCACAAACCCTATGTATTATTTTTATTATGACAACAATGAAATACCGATAGTTGCAAACTATACTCTATTTATTTAATTATAAAAAATGGATGTTATACCCTAAGAGCATTATAACAAATGCTATGTAATAACATTGTTGTACGCTCTATGGTTTTATGCTAAGTACAAGTTTTGATAAAAAAAAGGAGTTCCATGTAATACTTTCTATGTTAATGGCTAAATGCAAGGGTAGTTTGACTTTTGACATGTTACGTAACCATGATGCTATGGTTGCAAAGTTTAACCATGTGAAAGCCCAATACATTAACCTTGGTGATGAATGCGTTGGCAGGCACTTTGTATAAACGGTAGCTATGGTAATTAAAGCACATTAAAAGCGTTTTGGTGGAATGCCTGTTGGCATCCACCGTGGCAGGTCTTCACGTGATGCTTCTTGGTAGTGGTGTTAACCCTAACTGCATTTGGAATTACTCACTGAAGGCATAACCTGGAGCATTCATTTTTGCAGTGAGTGGGGTTTTGAAAGGCCGACATGTCCTCGGGTTCTTAGGGTTTGTAACAGGGTTTTGGAGGCACCTCTCCTGGGTTCGATACTACGACCTGTAGCTTGTAAACTACCAACAGTAAGCTCTAAGAGTCGAGCCATTCCTTTGTTGTGTTTCTAGTGGTTTGTGTGACTCCAGTGTTCTCGACGGTTACAGGAATGTTCAGTTCATGATACAAGGTTTTCTTTTGAAGGTAAGTTGTATTTGCAAAGCTATACTTCCACGAAAGTTTGACATTATTCAACTGTAATTATATTTTTAAGTTTTGAGCTTCGTTTAACCACATTGAGTGTTGTGATGGCAGGTGGTTCCTCGACGTTTATCCTCGTTGTGATTTTAAGCAATGGGGATAAGAGCTTATAATCCTAGTAAGCCTCGGTGACTCCCTGTATGGTGTAGCTTGGCAATATGCTAGTCCTCGTCTGGTCTAACCGAGCATTCGGTTTTGATTTTAGCTTGGTTTTACCACCGTTGTAATTTTTAAGCCGTATGGCAACAGTAGGGAAGATTGAATCCTCGACCTGCTCTGTGTTGGCTTCGTCAACGTTTTACTGTGCAACAAATTAATTGAGAAATGTATACAGTTTTGTTTCGAAGGGTTTAACCCTCGACATTTTGATGAAATGTGATGATAAACGTTTTAGGGTTTTAAAACCTGATTTTGGTTATAGATTGTTGTTGGCGTTTTGAACCCTTGACCTCGCGTTGTTTCCTTTTATGCTAGTGATCTTTCAATGGATAATACCATAGGTTTTATGTATTAAATACATGAAGTTTACAGTAATAACTGAGATTAAAAACTCTAGGCATTGTTGTTAATTTGAGAAGTGGTTTGGTAGCCGAATGCAGGGTTTGTCGCTGTGTTTAAATGGTTATTTATATCTTTGGGGTTTATGTATAAACCCAATCCATAAGGATGGACTGAGAAATCTACCAGAAACTAAATACTATTTCGATTTTTTTGTTGTAGAATCAGCACAGTTTTCGAACCCTGGATTCCTTATGTAACTTGTAAAGTTTATAAAACTTAGATTGTTTGGAAACAATCTTCGTGTGTCGAACTCTGTCTTTGCAATTCTCTTTTGTTTTGCTAAAGGATGAAATGTTAACATCGTATTTGTATGATTAGCTAAAGTTAGGGTTTGAACCCTGGGACATTTGACAGCTTACTTAGTTGCTATTCGTTTTGTATTTGTTAATTTTGATAAATGAATATTTATAGTAATAGGGTAATGATATGGTACAATACCAATGGTATGTAAAGGATATATGATTTCTAAATCCTTTTCTGTAATGTTTAGACTTTGTTTTGATTAATGAGAAACCTATACTAAGAATTTCGATAAGGTTAGGGTTTGTAATACCGAAACTAAGATGTCTTTAAAAGGATTTTTATTTGAAAGGAATACTAAAAAGTATATGTTATTTGTCTTCTGAAAAGAAAGGTTAACAAATAAATGAACTTTAGGTTTTGGACAGAAGCATGGGATTGTTTAAGTGTAAATACTTCTGTTACTATGAATGATCTGATAATAAAATATCTGATTATATAAATAATTGCTATGTTTTCTATTGTCTATTACAAAAGAGATTTTTATTGCAATGTAAACAGATAATGTAATACAGGAAACATAACAGAGTTTATTTATGATAAGCATGCAATCATTTCTATCTCTTGCATATCATTATTCATATATATTTTAAACACTCTTCCTTGCACTAGAGTATGACACAAAGACAGTGTGTGGAAAAATGCAGGGAAGCATTTTATTCTATCATTATCATAAAAACTTCTTCAACTATTTACAGAGATAATATACAGTTCAGAAAATCAGTCATTTAAATCTGAATAATGATAACTAACAACATTCAGCTAATAATCATAAATCAACAGTTATGAAAGCAATAAGTTATAACCATTAGAAAAATAAAATAACAAGTAGAACCTGATAAGTCGATAGGGTGGACAAATACCCAAAGAGGCCTGTTCCTCCCAACCTTCTCCATAAGAAGTAGCCAATATCACTTGCTCCTTTAGACTCTCGAGCCTGTTTACTGAACCACTAGGTAGAAAACTCTGTGTAGAAGCAAGGCACTCAGGTTGTACTTTCAACAATCAATGGAGACTTGCATACTCCTCAAAAACATCTGCACTCAGCAGAAGTGAAACAGACTTACAATACAACTCAAAACATAGCTTTCCTCTCATCGAATCTCTTGTGTGCATACAACAGAACCACAAAGTAAATTTTCTCGTCATAAAAAGTATGAGCCTCTGCTCAAATTCGATGGCTTATAAAAGATGCCTAGGTCTTTTATTGTTCAGTTTTCAATAAATAAGCCTCAAGCTCCAGTTCCACATTCTAGGGAACTTTTACCACAATTCAAGGGAGTTGTCCCATAACAACAACTAGTTACTGAGTTCCTGATGCTGCCACTTGTCCATTGCTTTCTACCCCATATTCCATTCCACCTAGTGGGTCAGTAAACACTCTTTCAACAGTCTCTTTGGGTGAGTGTCTCCTATTTTATTTTATTAAATAATAATATTATGCAATTACAATCATCTTTGGCCACTTGGCCAAATATACAACTTTACAATAAAAGTTAAGACAATGTTTTTCCCAAACCTAAAATGTTTCAAGTAATGGGTATGTTACACTTAAAATCCTCACCTAACACATTACATCTTTTGGGTTTCCATATTTGTTTCTGAAATTTTTTCTCGCAGTTAGCCAACACATGATTGTAAAGGTGGCATCGAGCACATTGAAAAGGAATATTGAGATAATCCAATGGTTGAGTGTAAGATCTCCCCCCAACAACCAAGTCCATTAACTCATAGAGTCCTTGCCATAAATAAATATTAGCAAGGATATGTGCCATTAAGCATGAAAATTTGTTGTGAACATTATCATCCACAACAATGAACTTATCCAAGGTATTGTTAGAAAAACAGGATCGTAGAGCAATAACAATAGACAGAAATGCAAATATAATCACACATACACATTACAAGAGAGACACAGATATATCATGGTTCACCCAACTTGGGATACGTCCACACTGAATTTGCCAGTCCTTATTATTATTACCGTCCAGCAAGATGAAGGGATACAACCTGCAGCACAACCGCTGCACTTCCTCTTCTCTGTTTCACAGTCTCTCTCCAGATCTCAAAGATATTTACAATGCATAAAACCTAATACATCAACAACCCTAGCCGTATTATAATGTCTTTCTTTTATAAGGGAAATACAATGGGAAAATACCACGGGATACCCAAAACCATGGGCCTGCAAAACAGCTGGCGAAAACAGCCCCAAAAATTTTCTTCGGGGGCGTTGCCCCCGAACCCCCACTGGGGGACCGCTGGCCCCGCTGGGGTGAGTGTACAGTCCACCTACACATCATATAGAACTGGGGTACAAACACGGCTGATACAATATCATCTATGAGACTAGAAGATCTGGCTCCACAACCAACAGGTATCCCATAACGCTTTTAGACCTTTCTCCAACTAGAATTTGATAGGTAGCCTTGGAAGCTTAACCTAGACAGGGCTGCTTGATGAAAACACATCTTGGGCATAAAAGAGAGGATGCCACAATTTGAGAATCAAAATATTATTATTCATAAACCAACACTAGTGAAGAATCCGAAACATGTTCTTCCTTATGAAAATGAACCCCAACCAACCTTGAACCAATAAGAGAATAATAGGGCTATATGCCACCACAAGAACCCACATCTTTTGATACCATGTAGATAACGAATCCAAGGAAACCTTACGACCACTAAATTTTCCTTCTAATGTTCGGCCCACCAATTCTACAATCTGCATGACATTGATGTCCTCGCTAACCACCAAGGAGACACCACCACCATAAGACCTAATCACCTTGCGCCATTGTATAGTTACTAGTGTCGAAGCTCTAGGGAACAAAACATGTAGGTAGTTTAGACTTAATTGACCTCTGACAAACCCCTTGATGGACTCATAATGGCCCTTGATTTCACTACTCGCACCTTTGAGTAGTTGATTGAATGTGTCCTCAAGTGGAATAACATTTTAATGTACACATGCTTTGTTCCTCGGATATTGCTCTGACAATGACAATTGTTGAATATTTTTTGCATCAACTGAATCATTCTCCTGAGCCATTGTATCCTCAGGACCAGAGCCAAAAGTAAAGAGATCTAACAGGTTATTAGGCCCAGAGCTCTCCCCTTTACAGGTATTAGTATCGAGGATAGAGTAAAGTTCTACTTTTCCTCCTTCAAAACTATTTTCAACCTCTTGTGACTTAGACAAGAGAGGGAAGATGAATATGTCTTTCTCTGATAGAATGTCTTGGGAGTAGTCGACAAGTTTTTAATCTTCCTCCATGGTAAATATATAGCCCTCGTCCCTATACCCTCATTTCCATATTAATTACTAGCCACATGCCACACAAGTTTCCAACCTCTAGGCTCAACTCTTGTTGGATTGCCTTTCATCACCTTGCACCTTTTGATATTGCAAAGGCTTAAGAAATTTTGAAGCTATAATCTCCTTCCTTCTATAATATAGTTTGATTGTGTAACAAGAGCCTGGAATATATTTATAATTTGTTATTTTATGTTAAAATATCTTAAAATGCATTGCGTATATTAGTACAAATAACAACATAATGAAAAATGAAGACTATCATTAAAAAGGTTAATTGTCATATTTATTGAAGTCAGAGAAGTGAAGTGTTTTTTATATTTTAATTTTTTTTGAAGGTGGAAAAATCTTTTGCAACTTAGGTTTTCCAACTTACAAGAGTTATTTTAAACAAGCGTGCCAACACATCATTGTATTACAGGAACAATGTCACATGTAATAACTTTCTAGTAGTATGTAAGAGACAAACTTTTACTCTTGCTAGATGTCTTTTGGTGTTAGGTCGTTAATTTGTTTCCTTGCATCTGAGGTGGATGATCCCTTAGCAAATCAAAATCAGTTCAAAGTCTTACTCTAAGACTAAAAAGAGGGGTTTCGACCCATGAACAATATCAACAAAATACTTGGTCTCCTCATCTAGTCATTGCCTAGGCTACCAGAGGAAGGGTGATGTGGTATTTGCAAAACCTAGCCATTGGTGCCATATCTAAGATATTTTACCTAGGTTTATTTTAACCTTATGTCCAAGAGGTAGAAGTCAGAAACTTTTACAATTGAAGGTATGATAGATCTTTGTGATGATAATAATCTAATTTTAAGTCCGCAACCTAGCTAAGCAACAAATTGATGTATGAGACCCCCTTGTTCATGGGACAAACGACTCCTTTCATGCGCGTTTCTCACTTCAACTTTGTTTGGATTCCATTTCATTACCTTGAACCTTTGATATTGCAGAGGCATATGAAATTATTAAATTGTAATCATCTTCCTTCTACAATATAGTTTGATTGTATAAGACAAGCCTTGCACCTTTTCATATCGTATAGGCGTAAGCGGTTTTGAAGTTGTAATCACCTTCATTCTACAATATAGTTTGATTCTATAATGGATATTGAGTATATCTATATAGTTTGTTATTTTATCATTATAATGCATCACTTATATTATCGCAAATAACACCATATTGTTCAATAAAGAATATCCTTGAAAAGGTTGATGATCACACATATTGAAAGTGAGAGAAGATAAGTACTCTTACAATAGAGCGGATCCTTTCATATATGACCGCTTAAGTTTACAAAGGCTTACATACCCTACCTCTCTTCATATTTGAATTTGTGATCTTTTAGGAAGATACACATTATCTTAATCATTAAACCCAATGGCAATTATTTGCATACATATATAAATAAACCTAGAACCATGTTAATCTAGCATCTACAAGCGTTGATGGGGGTCAAATCCAACCCTCTAATACACCGCTGTTGCAACTATATGTAGAAAATATAAATAATGGATGGTTCAAATTATAATTGTGTGAGTTAAAAGATTGTGTAGGTGTTGCCACGTAGTTGAAGGGAACTAGACTCAGTAGCTATCTTTATTGAGTTGAAATGAGATTATGGTTTGTTATTGTTTAAGCATTCTCATATATATATATGTGTGTGTGTGTGGAATTTTGTTGATATTTGAAATGCGATTTTCATTTATTTTAATTGAGAGTGCGTGATGTGATTTTTTTTTAATCTAGGGGAACATATAATTAGTCGGGATTACTTGGTTGAGACCCAATTTCAAATCTGTTTGCTCGCCTCTATAAAGCTAGGCTAGTACCAACAACTCGCAAGCCTACACCTAGTAGGAAACTTATGACTTAGCAAAGGCTGAGACATCCTGAGGCACACTTGAGGGGACCTCTATCTCAGAGGATGTCTACCCTTTTAGCATTATTGCAATGAATCATGTCTCATTTATGGATTTGAACCTAAATAGGGAGAGCATGAAACTTACACCCTCACAATTCAAGTTATTACCCCTTGACAAAATTTTGACTGCAACCATAACGATTAGTATCGAGTCTTAAAAATAACAAAAGTTGTTGATGTGGATGCTATCTATATTACAACATCCCATTGACAATAAATGTTTTTTGATCAAACTAAAAAAAAAATCTAAGAAAAAACCAAAAAAAATATTTTAAAGGTTTTATATTTGAATGTTTCAAATTTCTTTAAATGTTTAATAAATAAAGGGTAAGGAAATAATAATCTTTTAAAATAATAAAACCAATATAAACCCATCTAATTCCAGTTCTACAAAGCACTTAGAGGGATCAAATTTGCAAACCTTTCACCACTAAATTACAACACACATCCCTCTCAAATAAAGATAAAATAAATTTGATCTTTATTATTAAAATAACAAATTTAATATTCATTTTTTTCAAGAATCAAAATTATACAATCCATAATGCTGGGTAAATAGGGTCAATCATTGGCCTTGATTACAACGCCTAACTCTTAATAAATCAAGAAAGTTGGATCCATGAACTCCCCAACTTTAATGGATAGATCTTACATTTGGCTTATGGTTATTTAAGCTATATCTAATAAAAATACTTAAAATAAGGAAAACAAAGATAAACCTATGTAATTTATTAGAGGTTTAACCGTGAGTTAATATAATTCCTTTATATTCAAGATCTAACTGGATCCATAAATTTCAAATTATTTTATATTTGAATATTTCAAATTTCTTTAAATGTTTAATAAATAAAGGATAAGGAAATAATAATCTCTTAAAATAAAATAAAACAAAATAATTTTATTAGTCTAGGCTGTGATGTCCCCAACCCCTAAACCAAGGCCAAGCATATCTGGGAACCCAAGGGGAAGGTTGAATAAGGGTAATGCACAACGGAATAAGGGTAACTAAGGCTAGGACAACGAAAATAAAACATCTAGGCTCTTTAATTTGAAATGCAAGAATCAATGTAGATCATTCCCCAACATGCATGTTATGCAAGGTAAATGCAAGCATGAAATACAACTAGTTATGAACAAGCTACTAATATGACTTCAAATATGATATATCAGATCTATTACAACAGTTTAACTTTAAAATAATCAGATCTACAAGCCACCATAAGCAATGTAAATAAACAAATCTACATGCTGCCACAATCAACCATATTAATAGTGTTAAAAACCATATCTATTGACTGTTGCCTACAACCATATTAACATAAACAAAACTACAAATGAAGGTTGTAATTTATAGAATAAATAGATCAGATCCCATGATTGCAAACTACATCCATGTAAATGACAACAAAATCAAATCCGAGAGAACATTAACAATGTTAAAAATCCAGATATACTAACTGCCACCTACAACCATATAAAAAAGAGGGAACTCATATATGAAGGTTGTCATCTACAACCATATAAACAATAATAACATCATATCTCATGGCTGTCACCTACAACCATGTAATCAACAATAAAATCACACACACACACACACATCAGAAATTACAGTAAATAAACATATAACCGAAATACTTATCTCAATTAAAAGAAACTAGCTTCAACAGGACAACATTCCACCCAGCCATAGACATGCCATGTTCATGCATCTTTCAACATGATAGTCACCCTCGAGCTAAGGCCATAGATCCATAGGAGAGGTACTCTCAAACCAAAAGATATGGAGCATTCATCTCACACCGAAAACACTGCCAAACAAAACAACTATATCTTAGTCATACATAAAGCTTTTTCAGTGAAACAAAAAGTATCCCTTAATAGAAACAATGTTCCAGACATAATGGAATAGGTCTCACAACCAAAAAATGCTCAAAAATGTTTGAACCAGAACATATGATTGTGCCCTTCTCAACACCGTGAGAATACCACAACTACACCTTTCACCATATCAAATTTCCCTTCCATCTACTCTACCTGGTGAGTTGTGAATCCCCTCGCTACAGAATCCCTCAGGATATCACCACCCTCACCCCAGCTTTACGAGCTAGATTGGACAAAGACAAGCAACAGGAGAAGGAATCATGTTGTGTAAGCATAGATCAATCTTAAATCCCCATTACAGGGTCTTCAAACCTCATTACAAGGCCTTCAATCTTCCTGCAATATAATGCATCTCCTACTCGAGAGCATGTATTTCCCAAACAAGAGGGCATTCCATTGCACTGGAGAGCTCAGAGAGAGAGAGAGAGAGAGAGAGAGAGAGAGAGGATGAATGAAAGAGGGTCAATTCGAATCCTTCTATAGCCATTCAAATTCCCTAGGAAGTGATCGCATTTCTAAGAAAGGTAACTCAAATTCACTAGGGGTTACTCAATTCATGAGAGAGAGGTTACACATAGAGATTCCCTTTCCCATAATATTAAAAGGTGAAACAAGAGGGGACTACACTTTTCTTTCAATGAGTGCAAGCTAAAAATATCTAGTGTGGGTGCAGTAGCACATGAAGAGAATCACAAGAGGCTTGGAATAGCCAAGGAGTGCGCACTGGCCAAGAGGGTCCCACCAAACATCAAATAGGGTGTGATAGTGCCTCCATAATACAAAATAATAAAAAATAGGGTCCAAAGAGTAATGTTAGGGAGAGCAACAACTCCTAGTCCCCAACCCCCTCATGTGGAATCCATGCCCCCCCATTCTCGTTACGTGTCCACGTTGAAGCTAGTTATTTAATTAAATAATAATAATAATATAATAATGTCTATCCATTATCCACGATATTGGTCTCAGCGGTAATTGGGAATTTAAATGGAACCATTATATCTCAAGACTTAATCGAGCCGGTATTAGATTATCCAATAGGGAGGATAAGCTTGTATGGTCTTCCGATTTAGAATTTGGTTCTATTTTTGCGAAAATTGCTTACATTTCTATGGTGAGGAATCAAGTTCCTATTTCTTAGAAATGGTGGGTGGTAAAATTGTGGAAATGGCACATTCCACAAAAGCTAAAATGTTTTATATGGTTGGCATTGGAAGACTGGATCTTGACATGGAGTAATTTAAAACACAGAGGATGGATCGGTCCTGACATTTTCCCACTATGCCAAAAAGATGAGGAGACCGTTAATCATTTATTTGTTTACTGTATGTTTACTAAAGCTATATGGTCTTAGGTTTGTTTTGCACTTGCTATTGTCTACATTTGGGGACTGGGTGATCTTATGCGACTTTAATGTCTTCGACCAAAGCACAAAAAAAACATAAGACTTTGCCTGCGTTCATTATGTGGCTGATTTGGAAAGTGAGGAATGATTTCATATTTGAGGACAGAAGAATTACTCCAATCCAATTAATTTTCAGAGTTATTGGCATGTATCAAGCTTACTCTAAATAGAGTTTCTCCAAAATTTGTGTGCGACATATTAATGCCATTGAAGAGTCTAGTTCTGCTACAGGATATTTTGATGGTGTGGCTATGGAAGGCAGATGTGCAGTAGGGGTTTATATTATCATTAACAAACACCATTTCTTCAAACTCAAGTTAAATATTGGTGTGGGCACAAACTCTTTGGCTGAAATTCTAGGAGTGTGGTGTTTGCTTCTATATTTGGTGTGAATACTTTGAGAATTTATGGTGACTTGATGATGGTTGTTAATTGGGTTAAAAAAATTCATAGGCTAAAGATTCTCTCCTTCCAACATTGGTGTATGCATATTGTCCTCCCTTTTTGATTGGACCATTGATCATATTTATAGGGAGCTCAATATAGTTGTTGATGCCTTGTCCAAGGATGCTTTCTTTGTGCAAGAAGGATTCCTCCAGTGGGAAGAATGGATCGATGAAAAGCTAGAATTTCAGGGATCCGTTCCTTTCTTTGATGATTAGTATACTTTGTTTTGTGGAAGATGATAGATCAGATCTGTCCTGATTTTGTCTTTTTTGGATTAGTTTCTGGTTGTCAGTCTAGGATGACTTGAACATTTTGTAATGACGTGGACGTTGTTATAACGGGATCTGTTTTCACATGGCTATGTATGAAGATGTACTTTTTGATTTTATTAATAACAAAAGTACAATTTTTCTTCTTCTTGAAAATAATAATAATAATAAAGTCCATAGTCCCAGCACCTAATGCCCAATAATAAAGAAAATAATAACATATGTTCGGGGCTTAACAACCGGAGTATTACATAGACACAGACTACATGTTTCAATTTTCTCTATTATTTTGTGAAGTAAATAAAAATCGAAGTTTATTTCTTAAAATTTTGTGATATTGTGAAATTTCTTTTATTTATTTTCAATTATTTAAATAAATAAAAATGAATTTATTTCTTTTTATTTAATTTGTGATTGGCTAAATTGTTTTAACCAAACTAATTTCTATCATTGACAACATTTTTCATTTCTAATTTAATATTTATAACCAGTATTGATATCTTATCACACTTTTTTTTTAATATTAAGAAGTCTCATACAATAAATAAAGATAACTAATTTTTATTTATAATTATGATAATGATTATATTTATTTATATAAAATATAAAATGATGAGTTATACTATAATTTTTACTTAAAAGTTATATATATATATAATTAGTGTAATATGATGAGTTATATATAATTTTTGCTTAAGTTTTATATATAATTTCAAAATTTTATTATATATATATATATATATATATATATATATATATATATATATTCAATTTTTTTTATGATTTTTTTTATAATTGATTTTGGACCTTGATCATAGTTGATAGTTGTATTTTTTGATTCAAAAGAATAGTAAAAATTTATTTTTTTTATGTTTAAAAAAATGAAATTTAAATTTGAATTTTTATTGTTATATGAAATTGTTAAATTTAATATTTTAAAATAATTTAGTCTTTTAAACATAGTTTATGTATTAATAATATTAGATGACGACAATATATATATATATAAAATTGAAGCTTTGAAAAATATTGATGAACAATACCTTTCAAGTTGTACATTAATAATAGAAATTTTAATTACTTTCATTTCTTTATTTTACAATTTAAAAATTTAGATTATATATATCCTATTATTTATTAATTTTTAATATTTAGTATATTTACTTATTAAATAGAATAAATTTGATGTTTATAATTAAAATAAAAATTTAATATTTTTTTTTAAGAATTTTTTTTATTAATAATGATGAGTAAATAGAGTAAACCATTGGTTTTGATTATAAAACTTTAACAAATAAAAAATTTGGATTAATATTTATTATTTAAATTATTTTTTTAATAAAAATATTTAAAATAAATATAAATCCATCTATAATTACAACAATCCCTTTAAAATCAAAATTAAGATTCACATATGGCAAAGTTAAGGTTTCAGATGTAGTTGGATCAGATATGTCAATTTAAGAAGAGAAAATCAAAGATGTCACTGAACTTAAGAAGAGAAAATCAATCCCCACGGTAATATATTGCAACAAAATCAAGCTTTTCAATTACCTTGTAAGCTGAGGGGGTCCGCTAATTTCGGCATTGGAAAGACAATTTAGAGGCAATTGGGAGGAGCGAGCAGTCCTACCATCGCATCTTAAGACAGAAGCCAAACCAACGAATCGAAGGCAGAAAGAAGTTGTAGAGTTAGAAGGGAGAAACCGATTGCTTGGACTGGACACGGAAGAAGGTAATAGGTCGCTAATCGCATTGCCGGTCCAAAATATAAGGATTGATGCAACCCAACTCTTGGTAAGTGTTCCCATATATATTCCTCGTCCGAGTCTATCTGTTTTAGTGATTTCTAAGTGCCCCTGTATGTATTTCTCAAAAGGGTCCATGTGTTTCCACAATTGGTAAGTCCTATTTTATGTATTTCGGATTTGGGTCCATGCCATTCAATGATTGATAAGGGCCCCTGTATGTATTTGTCATCTGGTTCATGTTTTTGTTCGAAATGATTGTTCGATTCCATGCCCATATCAGTTTATATTGAATGATTTGTGCTTTACATCTCTGAAAGTCTTTTTTTAAAAAAAATTTCTGCCAAAGGGCATCAGGCGACCAACTCAAGGCCATTAAACTGATATATACACGCTTCCTGTAACGTTATTGCATGGGGTTTGATATCCTGACCCATCGTCAACAATCAACCGGTAATCTGACCCTACTTCAGATTATTTGGACTTTGGTTTTGGATGCAATGACTGAAATGCCCTGATTTGATTTGAAAGATTAATCTCTGTTTGGCAAATATCGCAAAAATCAAAATGAACCAGGGTATTTTTATAACTAATATGTTCAACCACAGATTCGAATTATTAAAGCTTTTGATTAAAGTCTGATTAAATTCGATTTTTGGTTCCAAGAGAAGAGGTCCTACAGACGAGGTTGGTATTAAAGGTTGTTAAAAGGTCCAAGTACGTATTGTAATTCTAGGCATGCTCATCAAAACCTACATTCATCTGAATGAATTAGGCTATAGCATGGTTTGTTAGTTTTTGCATAGCTGATGACGATTCTGTTGTGCTCCCTGTCTTCTTGCAGAAGCAGACATTACACAAAATTACTATTGGCCCTAGGAGAACAGCTTGCACAGGGCACAGACATCTTTACATAGAAGAATTTTCTGTTATTGAATAAAATTTAAATGAAAATGGGCGATCGCAGTATTATAGATTTAGAGCAAGGATGGGATCGTATGCTTAAGGGTATTGCAAAGTTAAAGAACATCTTGGAAGGAGTGCCAGAGCAGCCATTCGATCCAGTTCAGTATTCATTGCTTTATACGTATCCTTTGGAAAAATTCTCTAGCTTATTCTTTGTTCTAAACCCAATATTTATATTTTTTTAACTTTTAACTTTATGGAATGAATGAGCCTTAACCTTTATTACAGAACTATCTACAATATGTGCACACAGAAATATCCATTTGACTACTCACAACAACTCTATGATAGATACAAATCGGCTTTTGTGGAATACATCGAGTCATCGGTAAGTGAGTTTTATTTCTGTGCTTAAGTTAATCTGACTTTACTTGCAATATTCAATTTGGTTATTCTTCCTGCTTCTTTACATTCCAGACCCATTGATAAATTACGATAATCTAGTGAATTAAAGCATTATCTTTGAAGTTCAACAAGGTTTCAATTAGTATGATCATTAGGTAGCTCGGATGTAGACTAAACATGGTCATTATACTGAATCTCTGTTTTCGATATACTAAACGTGGTTCCCATGCTATTCAGTCAAACTTTGTCCAGATTCACTGATAACAAATGTCAATGAAATGAGAAATCATATTAGTATTTAACGATCATACTTCAACTAATTTGTCAAGTAGTTTGAATGTAGATGGGTGGAAAGTATGGAATATAGCACTGTTGATTCAGAGGATGATGTAGCGCATCCCATATTCTGGCTGCCTGTTTTGTAAAGTCTGGAAATAAACTCTTTCCTCATTGCAGCATTCTTGGAATACTTGAGCACTTCGAAAGCTTTTTTAAAATAATCTTTTGTATACAAAGTTGGGCATTTGATTAGATACATCACCATAGTTTAATGCAGCATTGCATTATTTACAGCAATAATTGTTGAGTTATAGGGGCAAGAAAATGATATCTGCAAGAAAATGTGCGGACCATTGAGAGAAAAATATGTGGAGAAGAAAAACACACACATGTCCAAAAATATGAAAGAAAACATAGAGCCAAATGATACATAACTGGCTTAAAGAAGAGCGCAAGTCAGAAGAGGAGGTAGAGGTAGATTTGAAGATAAGGGGTTGCACATGAAGAAGAAATACGAATGAAGAACATTACAGGAGATGAACAGCGTTAGGACAAAGGCTGGGACGGAAGGAACATAAAGCAAGGAATAGTTGTACATAGTTCAATGTTGAAGAATAGCCCCCGTTGAAAGTTGCATTGAAGCCTTCAAAGTTCAACATACAATGTTCACAAATCAAGGTCAATGTAACAGAATTTGTGGGTGACCTGGGATTAGATACTCTAGATTGGACTTAAGAAGTAGAGCAATTCTTCAACACGGAGGGAGTTGCAAAAGAAGGTCCAAGCACAGCAATGTTGGAGATAACAACATTGAAGTTACTGAACTTCATGCAGTGATGTAGTTGGACCATTTGTAGCAGGATAAAGTGGCTATATAGCTGGTCATCCTTCCTATATAATTATACCTGGTTTATAGTGGGAATTCTAGTGAAAATTTGCAAAAGGTGTTTGACAGTATTTTTGAGGTAGAAGTTTGATGAGTGTAAAAGCCAAGCATAACTTGTTGGACACACACTAGAGCATATAGGACGAAAGTCTAGAATTTTGATGGTTTAGAGATAGTTTGTAAGAAAATTACTGAATGTTATAGAGATTTGTGCTTTGTTAGCAGGATGCACGAGGTGAATGAATTGAAGATTGATAAGAACATATAATGAGATGTTTGATGGAATTTGGGGGTCTAGGCAAAGACCAGCAGGATAGAGGGAAACACAAAGTCGTGTTCACGTATAAGATATTTTTTGTTTGTTAAATTCACAGGAAAAAACAATTTTGTATTGTGTATCAACACTATTAAAGCCCAGTATTATCTGCTACCGAACTGTTGGAATTCTACTGCAGAAACATTAGCCTTGTTGCCGCCGGATTACACACCGTCTTTGTTGCAGCAGAAATCTATGCTGCTGCTCGGTGTGCCCTTGGTGGCAAGTCTCGAGTCAAGTATGTCACTCGGTTCTTGACTCCTCCGTTTAGGAAAAATTCCCAATGAAAGCCAAGGGGGGTAGTCCCTATGGAAAGTTACTAAGGTTGTTAAGGTCTTCCAATTAAATGATGGGTTGTTTTATTAATGTTTTTTGGGAATTTGAAAGTGGGGTTCAAGATGTAATTGCAACAATAGTTTAAGTAACTTTATCGGCATAAAATGAAAAATCACTGTAAAATAAATAGATGCACAATGGCTTGATACTAATAAAAAGCAAATAAAGTGCAAGGACCAGTGCCTTATGGAGTCAGATACAGTGTGAGATTTATAATGCTGAATGGGGAAAAGTTGTGCAATGTCTCTTGGTTGATTTTAATTTATTAAGGGTGAATCTTTATTAGGGAAAAATGGAAACTCTCGAGATATCGTGAGGTACAGAGAGGAATGTTTGGAAATCTAGAGATTGGTGGCTCCGTACAAGGACATGTTGGCTGCCAAAGCCTTGAGCGCGTGTTCAACACTACACCAACAAGGATGTAGTCTAACAGTGCCCCAAGGTCTAAGTACAGTGATCCAGCGCCCCCAGGCAAAATTTGCCCACACAAAATCGAGTTCGAAGTGCCGGATTTTCACTATCTTGTGGGTAGTTAATTTTATTAGGTGACTGATTAAGTTAAATGTGAGAATTAAAGAGTGCTTCCAACTACTTTTGGTATCCCACAACTCAGACGAACTGTTGGTGGGTAGAGCATACGCAGTGTAGGCAAATGATTTATTCAAGTTTGAAACAAGTAACCATTGACCCTCCGACAGAGAGCGCTCTTGACTTGCTTTTCAGCTAAGTTCAAGAGACTTATGAAAATGAAAGACAAAACTTAAATGAAAAGATATGGATGGCCGATATTATGCGTCACTTTTCTGATCAACCTCCACTAATCAACAAATTGCCTTTGGGTGAAGGTGAGAGCATACTTCGTGGCGACGAAGATGGTTTTATTTCTACTTTACTTTTGCAAAATGAAAAATGATTAAACTGCAAAATATAAATGAAAGTATACACCCTGCAATTCAATAGTGAGTGTGTGAGTGAGTGGAGTTAGAAAAATGCAATCTCACAAAATTTTACAAAGTACACAAATTCCCCTAGGGGGGATGGGATGTGGGTGCTGGTTACCCCACTGCTCTCGTATAATGATTTTACAATTATGCTCAAATAAAACTGCCTCTTAGTCCTTTTAGACTTGGATCTAAGGGCTTACAAGCTGGTATTACAATATATTGATAAAATGGGTCCTTTGGAAAGTAAATTTGACATTTTTTAGCGAAATTTCGCCAGAGCTTCCTCCTATTTTTCCTTGGGCCTGCTAAAAACCAGCAAGTAAACTACTTAGAATATGATGGCAAATGCAAAAAAGAAATAAAAAATTTGAAAAAGTTTTACACTTAGAAAATAAGTATAAAAAAATTCCAATTTTAGCTTAGATCTAGTGCAAAATGGACTTTTAAAGTACTTAGATCTAAACAATAAAGAGTGCACACCTGGACGATGACATTAAAAATAAATTATACCCTAAAAATTGCATTTAACCTCGCATCTATGGTCTACCGAAGATACATAAGGATGGTGCACCACTTCGCCCAGGTCTATAGGAAGAAAACACACACAGATAGGTATCTACATGCGGACTCCCACCATTATCCTCCGCAAAAGATTGGGGTTCTCAACACCCTAACAACTAGAGCATTAAGACTTTGTGATAAGGAACATGTTGAACAAGAGCTAAAACATCTAAAGCAGGTTTTCAAAGATAATGGCTATAACAACAATCAGATCAACACAACTATAAACAATGCCAAAAAACCTCAGAGGAAGAGGATTGACAATAACAATGAAGACAATTGGAATAGAATCTCCCTTCCATACATGAAAGGTGCCTCGGAGAGAATAGCCAAAATTCTAAGAAAAAAGAACATTAGGGTTTCTTTTAGACCTCCGAACACCATCAGAAAAATGGTAGACTCACTAAAAGACCCAATCAAACCCGAGTTATATAAAGGAGTATACTCAATACCATGTTCTTGCCAAGATGTTTACATTGGCGAAACTGGCAGATCTTTTGAAGTTAGGCTCAAAAAACATTGCGTTGATATAAAACATGATAGGGTTAAAAAATCCGCTTTAGTTGAACATGCACACTTAACCAAACATCATATATGCATGGAAAAAGCCACGATAATCGCAAAAGAGGAAGATCTAATTAAATGAAAGGTAAGGGAGAAGATAGAAATTAGGTTAAACCCAACATGCATGAACAGGGATGATGGGAAAAAATTGAGCGATACATGGACCCCGCTACTACACTCTTTGCAAAGAACAAAAACCCAAAACTAACAACAAATAATTAAAATAAGTCGACCTGCATGAAAAAGATATTAATCTAATGATCAATGAAGAGCAATGTTTTAGTATTTAAATGAAGTTTTCCACAGCCATTACATGTCAGGCTCTCAAAGTCTCCTGAAGATGATCTCAGAGGAGAGATCGAAACGTCGAGCATAGTCTTGTACTTTTCAAACACAGTTCCAGATTACATACTTAGATCTAACTAACAGTATGCTAAAGTGCTATAGATCTGAAAGATAAGCTAAGTATGATAGATTTACACTTTGCAAAACAAAATGAAAAAGTAAGAGAGGGTTTGAATTTGTTTTGTAGAGAAGAGAATGGATCAATCCAAGCCAAAACTTGCTTGTTGGAGTTGCTATTTGGAGAATCCTGTGACAAAAGTGTAAGGGCTTACAAGCTGGTATTACAAAGTAGCCCAAAGTATAGAAGCTTCAACCGAGTTCTAATCCTTGGGTTTCCTGTGATCTGCAACTTACAAAGAACAAGCTTAACACACAAATTAATAGATCTAGTGTGCTAGAAATCAAAGAAATGAAGAAGAGCCTAAGTATAACCGAATACAATTGGCTAGTTCTCTACCTCTAAAACTCATACACAATTAAACAAATTGACAACTGCAAATGTTTAATCTATATCAATAAGCTAGATCTACCAAAGCATGAAAGCATGAACAAATAGTAAGAACAATGTCACCTCAATAAGCTCAACGCATTGCACAATGATGGACCTCCAAAGCCTTTCAACAATATATTCAATAAACAACAATTACAATTTGGCAGAGGTTCTATGCATCCACACTACTTCAAAACAATGGAGCATGAACTTGCTCTTATAGAAACTCTCAACAGAAATTCAAATTTGTGAAGGAGAGCCCAAATTAGGGTTTGAAATGACAAGTGTAAACTCCAAATCTTTGATTGAGAGCATGGTGGGGGTTCCATTAAATGGATAGGCTGCCACCTACATGAGGCGCCTACCATAGGAGCATTGTAAACTCCTCCAACCTCAAATCAATTGCCACATGGGGAAAAACGTCTCCCTTGAGGGAAGGCACATTACCACATGGGGAAAAATGTCTCCCTTGAGGGAAGGCACAATCCCCAAGGAGAGACAACTCATAGCTTGGTATTCAATGCTCAATCTCTCCAAATATTGATTGGGATCTTCCTTAAATGACCTTGCCAAGTCATCCCATCCAACTCCCCAGACCACCCACCTTTTATTTAGGAGTTTGGATTTTCTCTAAATCCATTATTCTTGAATTAAAAAATACTTTTTTAATATTTTGGAGAGAAAATGATTTAAGTGAAAAATAATCACTCAATACTTAGGAAAAGTGGGTTTAGGAGTTTTACGGGTGCTCTGGGTTAGAAAACGAGCACCCCCATGGCCAATTTCACCTCCTAACCCATCTTTTATCACCTTTCTCATTTTTTATTAAATTATTAAAAAATCTCATAAATTGAGAAAAATTAATTTTCTCAGAATGACTCAAAAATCCTAGGGGACTTAGTACATATCCATATGACTCAATATTGATGGCTAGCATGTTACAAAAATACATTCCAGTAGGTTTTAATAACCCCTCAAAATCCGTTATCATGAAAACACTCTAGCTTTGGAGGTGTGAGTGAAAAACTCGAGAATTATATGTCACTTTTTAGTAATGCATAATCTCTAAGGAAAAAAACACTCTAGAGTATTTCCCTGATAACAAACGTTGAGGAAGGCCAAACCTTTCATAAAAAAATCATGCTAGACGAACTTATTACAAAATCCCCGCAGGGTCTGGACATGCAAATTATTACAAAGGGAAAAAAATTTTGCCTGATGAACACTGAACTCTGGCAAGTGAACAATAACATTGTTCAAGTCTTCTGTGGTTCACAAGTTGTCCACCATGGTGCAACTTCAGTGGACAACAAGCCTCTACCGTAACCCCCCATTAGATGACAATACTGTACTAATAGCAACAAACTTATGTAAAGTATCCCCCACAAAAAAGTAAGAAGGAAGAAGATTTTCCCATTGAGGTGAAACCCAATATATAGTGTGTTTCCATTGTTACCAGTGACCACAACCATCTCTGCAAATTGTTATCTCTGGATAAGTGAGACTTGAGCCCATCCCCAAACTGAGGATTTGTTTTCACATGATAAAAATTCTTCCTTAGCATCCTCTGCTCATCATCTGTTGCTTTCATGATATCCACAATCACAATTAACCTTCCATCGATGACACCAATCTCTGCCATGTTCGTGCCCTGTTTTTTCAAGTTACCATACTGCTAGGCCATCAAATCAGGTCTTGTCATTCTGACTATATGGCAGACTATGTTGATTGCTACTCCATACATAGTACATACAATGAAACTTGATTGCAGTCTCATTCAAAATACCCTCAACACAGTCTTCTTTTTTGCAAGGACATAATATTCTTCCTAGATCTAGTATTCCCAAGGTTCACCATCTTGGTTTTAGTTGCTGGTTATGCTATAGGCTGGTTGCCAGATTCTTCTAGCACCACGCAAACTACCTCCACTCCTGCATCTCCTTCCTCTATTTCGCTCTTCATTCTTCTACACTTCACCACACAACTGGATTTTTATTTCTCTCTTTCTTCACAATTTCTGCATACAATAAGGTTTTGGAGACATACATTCTATTGAAGTGAACTAAGAGTGCTTTCTTGAACATCTGGAGATAAAGGGAAGGAAAATACCTTCTTTAACCTGTTATTACTCTTAGATTAATACAACTTCACATCTGATATGATTCAATTATTTGAATATTTTTTCTTTTCTTTCTTTGTTTTGATTTCTAGTGACAATCTCTTTGTTGAATTTGTACCTAGGAAAGTGTTCCCCTAGGTGATTTTGCCTAAGTCACTAACAAAGGGGAAATAAAGTGACCCTTGCATTAAATGACTTGAGATAAGCATTTAATTTTCACTTTAGAGATTAAAGTGACTTTTTGATAAATTTAAGTGAGGTGAGTGAAATTAATTTTAATGAGAATTAAATGTGCATTAATTCTCATTCACTCATCTGATTCAATCTGGGCCCTTGGATTAAATGACTTTTCATTCACCCTAAACATTCACACAAAAAGGCAAGGGAAAGGCATTTTTTCTTCACTTGAAGAATTGAGTAAGAGAGAGAGCTCGACTTCTTGAGATGAGGAGCAGGACGCAGCATGAGAGGAAGCTTGGCACATTTCCCAAGACCACTGTACAACATTAAATGCATTGCACGAATCCCGAGGCAGATTTTGGGCACAGATTTCGAGGGCCGTACAACAACATTAATTGCTGATACCGTACAACAGGTTTCTAGGTGTGATTCTCGAGGCAATGGGCACGAATTTCAAGGCAGTGTAGAAGAAAAATCAGTGGGCACACATTTCGAGGTCAAAGTATAGATTTTGGGCACAAATTTCGAGGACCATATAGTCTTGTTTTTCCCAGTCCGTACACTATAATTTTTGGCACGTTTTTTGAGGTGATGGTTGCACAAAAATCGAGGCAGCGATGACATAGAAATCGAGACAGCTTGCTGAGTTTGGTGGTTGAGATAAGTTTAAATTTTGACTGAAATTTTTTGCTGTAATGTGTCATTTGAAGAAATAAATTTTTCCTCTATCTCTCTAACAGGTTTTCCCATTCTGGGCTTTGCCTAGGCTGTTGCTAAAAATTTATGAGTATTGAAAATTTCATGGTGTGCATTTATTATTAAATATTTCTGCCATTAATAATGATGTTCAATTTGTATTTCTAAGTCTGAAAATGTGATACGAAATTTCCAGCCTTGATGTAAACTGGGTTGGGCATTAAACTCTCAAATATTTTGATTTGAAACCGGGTTAGGTTGAACCACAAAAAGCTTTCATGGTATCAGAGCTTGGGGGAAGAACAATGAAGTGAAATTCTTAGATTTGCAGTAGGTCTTCTTTTGTCAGTGAGCAACACCTTGTTGGGTTTTGAAATTGCATTGAAATGGCTACAGGACTTAGGTTGGAAGATAGGCTAGATGGAGCAGGGAATTTTGTTCCATGGAAGGCTAGGATAGTGCTTATTTTGGAGGAAAATGAACTTTGGGATGAAGTGGTAAATGGTACACAAGCAAATCTAATTGTAGTTCCCACTTCCACCGATGCATAAGCACTAGCAGCTTTCAACAAAAAGGACATTAAGGATAGAAGAATTACTCTAGATGCAATAAAGGACCATGTTATTCCACATATTACAGGCAAGGACCGTGCATTTAAAATGTGGGATGCTTTGACCAACTTATATCAGAGCTCAAATGAGAACCGAAAAATGGTCTTGAGAGAGAAGCTGAAAAGTGTTAAGATGAACAAAGCAGAGGGAGTAACATCCTATCTTACTAGGATATCTCAGGTGAGAGATGAGCTTGCAGCAGTTGGGGAGGTTGTTTATGACAGTGAGCTAGTGCGGACAACTGTGAATGGTGTGACCAACCCATGGGCTGTTTTTGTAGAGGCTATAGTTGGCAGGGAGAACTTACCTTCCTGGGATCGACTCTGGGATGAGTTTGTGCAGGAGGAGACCCAGAGAGGTCTTGTACAGGGGAGCTCTTCACATAGTAGGGAGGATGAAGAAAATGTGGCTTTGATTGCAAAAGGGAAGAAGAAGTCCAAGAAGGGTCCCAAGCAGGGTGGGGCTAAGCAGTAGCAACAATAGGGTGGACAGAAGAAGGATTTGAGCAAAGTCAAGTGCTTTGCTTGTCAGGGGTTTGGGCACAATGCCTCACAGTGTCCAAACAAGAAGAAGAAGAAGCATCAGACTACAGCTTCAACAGAGGTTGATGAGTATACAACTATGTTTGAGAGAGATTTTTCTCTCTGTGTTGGACATATTGAGAGAGAGAGAGAGCTTCTATCATCACCAGCATTGATATAGAGATTGAGAGGGAGCATTCTTTGTTGACAGGTCATCCTATGGGTACTTTCACCACCAACACCTGGTACTTTGACAGTGGAGCCTCGAGCATGACAAGTACTAGAGAGATGTTTTTCGAGCTTTCACAGGCAGGGATAGATGTGGAGGCTGTGTTGGGGGATGACACAGTTGTCAGAGCTGTTGGTCGTGGGATCGTTACATTTCTCAGAGGGAGTCGATGAGTCCCATGATTTTGAGGGATGTGTTATTTGTTCCTGGGATGAAGAAGAACTTGATATCAGTTTCCACGATCGAGGAAAGAGGACTTGGGGTTTATTTCCTAGATGGACATGTGCGTGTTTTACCCAAGACTGCAGACCATCTGCCTCTTTTGCCACTGGAGTCAGATGTGGGAAGCTGTACAAGCTCTTGTTTCAGCCCCAACATGCTTTGGCACATAGCAGCAGCAGTGATCTTTGTGAGCTTTGGCATTGGAGGATGGCTCATCTGCGTCATCCAGCTCTGAGATTGTTGAGGGACATGGTTACAGGTATACCAGAGTTTAGCACAGAGCACAGTGATGTTTGCAGAGGGTGTGCTTTGGGAAAGTACACCAAGACTGTTTTTCCTAGTAGTGACAGTGGGTCAGCAGGAGTGCTTGATTTGATTCATTCAGATTTGTGTGGCCCTATGTCATCTGCCTCTTTGAGAGATTTTGAGTACTATGTGGCATTCATCGATGACTATTCCAGGAAGACCTGGATCTACTTCCTGAGGAGCAAGAAATCCGATGAGGTCTTGCTGTGTTTCCCAGAGTTTAAAGCTCTTGTGGAAAACCAGACTGGGAGGAGGATTCGGGTTCTTAGATTGGACAATGGGGGTGAGTATACCTCCAAGGAGTTTGATGAGTTTTGCAGACAGGGGGGCATACTGAGACAATTGATAGTACCTTATGCTCTTGAGCAGAATGGAGCGGCTGAAAGGAAGACTTGAGCTATTGTGGGAGCAGCAAGAGCCATGCTTCATGATCAGAGTCTTCCGTTCTTTCTTTGAGCCGAGGCTTGTAGTATAGTTGTATACCTTTAGAACAGGAGTCCCCACCGTGCCTTGGGAAGAAAGACTCCTGAGGAGATGTTCACAGGCAAAAAGCCTGAGATTGATCATTTTCGCATATTTGGTTGTTTGACTTACTCTCATGTCCCTTCTGAGAAGAGGACAAAGTTAGAGCCCATCGCAGAGAAGGGCATCTTTGTGGGCTATGATGAGACTTCGAAGGCCTTCCACATTTATCTTCCTGCCTTGAAGAAAGTTGTTGTGAGGCAGGAAGTGAGATTTGAGGAGGAGAGAGCCTTCAGGAAGTCTAGAGATGTAGAGTATGAAAAGTCACAGGCTTCCACACCTTAGGCAGTTATACAGGTACCACCAGTTTAGAGTACAGGTTCACAGGTTTCCGGAGTGACTGGACCACAGATTACATGCACAGGTTCTACAGGTTCAGTGGTTCAGCCAACAGGTATTTCGTGGATAGGTTCTGGTTCTCAAGTCACAGGTTCACCAGTTGCAGCTTCTAGATCACTGAGTTCACCAGTGGCTAGTTCACCAGCTACTAGTTCACAGGTTTCTGGGCCATCTACTTCTGGCAGTTCTTCAAAGGATGAGAGACCAGTTTGGGAGCCACCTTCAGGGAAGAGGAAGCCCAAGTGGTTTCGTGACACCTTGAAGGAAGCAAATTCTTTTTGTAAGCCCAAGGAACCAGTGAGGACAGTTGTGATGCCAAACACATTGGGTATGGCATTGGTTGCTAGTCTTCATGATTTAGAGCCTTCCACTTCTGAGGAGGCCTCTCAGCATCAGGTTTGGAGAGATGCCATGATGTAGGAGTACCATTCCATCATGAAGAATGATGTATGGGAGATTGTATCGAGACCAGAGGGGAAGTCCGTTGTGACTTCCAAGTGGGTTTACAAGGTGAAGCATGCTGCAGATGGCAGTGTGGAGAAGTTCAAGGCTCGATTTGTGGCACGGGGGTTTTCACAGGTAGAGGGAGTTGATTATGATGAGACCTTTGTGCCAGTTGCCCGATATTCCTCTATTAGAGCAGTGATTTTCATGGTAGCAAAGGTGGGTTGGAAGATCCAACAGATGGATGTGAAGACCGCATTTCTCAATGGTCTTCTACAGGAGGAGGTTTATTTGGAGCAACCTTAGGGATTTGAGATCCATGGGAGAGATTCTCATGTGTGCAGGCTAAAGAAAGCCTTGTATGGTTTGAAGCAAGCTCCTCGAGCTTGGTATTCCAAGATTGATGCTTATTTATTAGTGATGGGATTTCAAAAGAGTGAGGCTGATCCCAACCTTTACTACATTGTGGTTGGTGGTGATCCACTCATTCTTCTGTTATATTTTGATGATTTGTTTATCACAGGGGAGGAGTGCCTCATTGCATCTTGTAAGAGAGATCTTGCTTCAGAGTATGAGATGACCGATATTGGGTTGATGCATTATTATTTGGGGATGGAGGTTTTTAGGAGCCTGGACATATTTTCTTGGGACAAGGAAAATATGCAGCAGATATTTTGAGGAGATTTCAGATGGAGGATTGCAGGCCAATGACCACACATATGATCACCAACTGGAAGAAGCTTCATGCTTCTGAGGGAGAGTTGGTAGATCCCACTTTATATCGTCAGCTCATTGGTTCACTGATGTATCTGGTCAACACCGGGTCATATTTTTGTTTTGCGGTGAACACTCTCAGTCAGTTCATGGTGGAGCCTAAGAGAGTGCACTGGGCAGCCGCGAAACATGTGTTGAGATACCTTGCAGGGACAATGGATTATAGTTTGGACTACAGGAGATCGGGTGGAGTTAGCTTGGTTGGCTTCACAGATTCAAATTGGGCAGGCAGTGTGATGGATCGAAAGAGCACTTCCGGTTGTTGCTTCAGTTTGGGCTCGGCAACAGTGTCATGGTTCAGTCGGAAGCAAAAGTCCGTTGCTCTGAGTTCTACTGAGGCTGAGTACATGGCAGCCAGTCAGGCTAGTTGCGAGGCATTGTGGCGTCACAATTTATTGGTGGATTTATTTGATCAGGAGCTGAGGCCCACGGTGATATATTGCGACAATCAGAGTTGCATCCAGCTCTTTGAGAATCCAGTTTTCCATGACAGGTCAAAGCACATAGAGATCGGATACCACTTCATCCGAGACTATGTTTAGAGAGGAGCTGTGGAGTTACAATACATTTCCACTGATGAGCAGGTAGTAGACATTCTGACAAAATCCTTGGGGCGGGGCAAGTTTGTCTTCAAAATTTGGGAGTGGTGCAGAACACCTTTCTCGATAAGAGGGAGTGTTGAATTTGTACCTAGGAAAGTGTTCCCCTAGGTGATTTTCCCTAAGTCACTAACAAAGGAGAAATAAAGTGACCCTTGCATTAAATGACTTGAGATAAGCATTTAATTTTCACTTTAGAGATTAAAGTGACTTTTTGATAAATTTAAGTGAGGTGAGTGAAATTAATTTTTATGAGAATTAAATGTGCATTAATTCTCATCCACTCATTTGATTCAATCTGGGCCCTTGGATTAGATGACTTTTCATTCACCCTAAGCATTCACACAGAAAGGCAAGGGAAAGGCATTTTTTCTTCACCTGAAGAATTGAGAAAGAGAGAGAGCTCGACTTCTTGAGATGAGGAGCAGGATGCAGCAGGAGAGGAAGCTTGGCACATTTCCCAAGACCACCGTACAGCATTCAATGCACAGCACAAATCCCGAGGCAGATTCTGGGCACAGATTTCAAGGGCCATACAGCAGCATTAATTGCTGATACCGTACAGCAGGTTTCTGGGCGTGATTCCCGAGGCAGTGCAGCAGAAAAGTCAGTGGGCACACATTTCGAGGTCAAAGTACAGATTCTGGGCACAAATTTCGAGGACCGTACAGTCCTGTTTTTCCAGTCCGTACGCTGTTATTTCTGGCACGTTTTTCGAGATGATGGCTGCACAGAAATTGAGGCAGCAGTGACACAGAAATCGAGACAGCTTGCTGAGTTTGGTGGTTGAGATAAGTTTAAATTTTGACTGAAAATTTTTGCTGTACTGAGTCATTTGAAGAAATAAAATTTTCCTCTATCTCTCTAACAGGTTTTCCCATTCTGGGTTTTGCCTGGGCTGTTGCCAAAAATTTCTGAGTATTGAAAATTTCATGGTGTGCATTTATTATTAAATTTTCTGCCATTAATAGTGATGTTCAATTTTTGTTTTTAAGTCTGAAAATGTGATATAAAATTTCCAGCCTTGATGTAAACTGGGTTGGGGGCATTAAACTCTCAAATATTTTGACTTGAAACCGGGTTAGGTTGAACCACAGAATACTTTCACTCTTAAGCTTTTATACACCCTTTGAACCCCTTTCACCTTACTTGATACTAATAATTCACACCATACATACATGCGTGGCATGAATCCCTATCCCACTTTATCACTTCATCATGATATAGTACAACCTTTTATGGAAATTGGCTCTCTTCAAAGCTTTGGAATGAGGTAGCTGAAATAAACTTCACAGTTTATTTCACAGTTATAAATCCTGTATGTTTTGTCTTTTTAGCTCAAATGTAACTGCTGATTGTCTATTGTTTTTGCCATTATCCCAAGTGTACAACTACAAATTTCACATGGAGGGCAGTGAAGTTGAAACGATAAAATTGTTTCTTATACAAATAACCAATGTAAATAATATAAAGGATCCATAAATGGTCAAATAATCGAATATAAATTAATAAGATAAATAATGATGATTCAGATTTACAACGAGGATGTAGCTGCATATATAGGGCTTATATGGTGACTGCTCACCAAAGGTTATGTCCCTTAGTTAAATATAATTAACATTATGTTTTATTTTATTATTTTTATTATTACATATATTATTCATTATTTTTTTAATATTTTATTTGTTACAGAAGTCAGCAGATAAAGATCTGAATGTTGTTCTTGAAATTAGATTGAGTTCTGCACAGACAGAAGTGAGATCATTATTATAGTTCTTTGAGCAGAAGAGGAGTTCAAATTGCTTGCATTCTCCTTGGAAAAGAATCTGTTTTGCTTCATATTAACAATAAAAAGTAAATACTGACAATGGCAAGTAAATGCTGTCTAGGAAGTGATTCTTAAATGCCATGCCACATTTCATGCTCAAATGTGTAGTGCTTTCCAAGTTCTTAACCATGCTTGTTTCTGGAAATTTGATAAGTATGTTTCAGTTTCTTGTTGGTCTGCAATGATAAGGGAATAAACAATAAAATTAGACGAAGAAAAATTAAAAAATCAATAAAAAAGTATACTAGATGCTTGATGCTTTAATTAACTTTATTGTTTTATTGTCATTCACATGTGAGGTGTGTGCATCTTGCACACAATGTAAATCTTTGTCAATATTATTTGAAAGGGGTCCATGTTTCCAGCTAGTTAATTATAAATTATAAGTTTGAATATTTTGTAAAGTGCCTTGGTTGTTTTATTTTAGGCGATGCCTGTATTAAGGCAAAAACATGACGAGTTTATGTTGAGAGAAATTGTGAATCGATGGGATAATCACAAGATAATGGTCCGTTGGCTGTCTCGCTTCTTTGAATATTTGGATCGTTACTTCACCACAAGACGCTCTCTTCCAACACTTAAGGAAGTTGGCCTTACCTGTTTTCGTGACCTGGTAATTATTTGCTTGTCCAAGATGTTTTGGTTTCTTCCCTTCGAACTGTTTTTTGATAGTTCTGGGATTCACAGAAACACATTTGTTTTCTACATTTGGGAATATTTAATTAAAAAATTCGATTTCTTTTCCTTCCTTGCAGGTCTATCAGGAACTGAAGACTAATGTAAGAAATGCAGTGATTTCACTGGTATGTTCTTAATCTCAGCCAAGCTACATATAACAGTAAGTTTTATTGGTTGACAAGTCATATTTTTTTGTTTTGCCATGATTTGTAACATTAGGTATTGTTTATGTTGACTGTCTTAGATTGATCGGGAACGTGAGGGAGAACAGATAGATCATGCTCTACTGAAAAATGTTTTGGGCATCTTTGTGGAGATTGGGATGGGTAACATGGAGTACTATGAGAAAGACTTTGAATCAGCCATGTTGGAAGGCACTGCTGCGTACTACTCTCGAAAGGCTGCTTCATGGATTCTGGAAGATTCATGTCCAGATTATATGCTGAAGGTCTTCCCTAAATCTGGTTTTTGTCATGCAAATTTATATGCATCTTTCTATTAACACTTGTTGAAATGGGCTTTAAACTAAAGCAAAAATGTTTATCTTTCTACAGGCTGAAGAATGCTTGAAGCTTGAGAAAGAAAGAGTTAGTCATTATTTACATGCAGACAGTGAGCAAAAGTTATTGGGGGTAAGATTCCATTTGTAAGAGTTCTTGTGAGTCCATAACTTTCTGTCAAACAGGTTTCTCATTTTTATTTTAAAATTCAATTGCTCATGTAACAGAACACCAAAATTGTTTGGACTGTTTTAGACTTTAGTTCAATCTTTCTCACTTCATTTTTTGGTTGTATTTTTGGATATTTCTGTGTAGAAAGTAGAGCATGAACTCCTTTCCCAATATGAAAATCAGCTTATGGAGAAGGAACATTCAGGGTGTCATTCTTTGCTAAAGGATGGGAAGGTATGAATTTGATACATTGCTTTGCGGTGTGCAATTGTGAAGTCCTTTTTTCTAGTATGTTATCTTCTAATGAACATTACGAACTGAAAGTGAGTATTTGCTGCAGATGGATGACCTGTCAAGGATGTATAGGTTGTTCTGTAGGATACCCAAAGGTCTGGAACCAATAGCCCAATTTTTCAAACAGGTACTGCTTTAAGTTCTTTTTGCTTTGCTACTTGATGGTAAATTGCACTATATGAGAGGCTTTTCAGAACTCGAAATGATGTTTAGAGAAAATAGGACTTTCTTCAGAAAAATTTTTCGTCTGACAATTTTCTATGTCTTGTAGCATGTTACCGATGAGGGAACAACGCTTGTTAAACAAGCAGAAGATGCAGCAAGCAATAAGAAGGTAACATATTTTAACAGGAGTATGGAATTGACACCTAATTAGGTGCAGATGAGGGATAAAATCTTTGTAGGCTGCTAAACTTTCACGTGTCTTGACAAATCATAGTTCTAAGTTTATGCTTTCTAGTTGCATGGGAATTTTGAAAGCATCTTCAACACTTATTATATGATCATTCTGACCAGAAGGCTTTTGTGATGCAGTCAGAGAAAAAGGATATTGTTGGTCCACTAGAGCAGGTATTCATTTTTTGTATTTTGTTAGTTTTTGTGGCAGAAGCCTTTTTAGATTATATATAAAATCCAGTACATTCATGTTCATGGAAGAAAATAAATGACTTTTGAATCTATAAAATTTCTATAAAATGCCATGATTAAGAAATTCTACCAGAAGCTGTTATATCAAACGACAAAGATGGCATAAAAGAAAATATCAATGCTTTATTTTGTCCAGAGTGCTGGAAAGATTGATTATAATTTATTTTATTTCTGCTGGTATTTTTGTTTAAAATATCTGAGTCAGAAAGTTGAAATATGCTGGCAGGTAGAACAAATGTATTTTTGTTTGCGTTAGTGTTTATAGCAACCATGACTTCTAGCAAGAGCCCAAATGATCACTTGTATTGTTTATGTTAAATGAAGAAAACTAAATGCAAACTCCATAAAATGCCCCATTGGACAGACTTAGTTTTCCGAAATTTGTTTGTCATTTACATTGTATCAAGATCAATCATCAGAAATACCACTTTGTTTGTATGAATTCCCTTCTCAACGTGCATTGTATGGGGGACTTAAATTCTTTCAATAGGATTACAAATTGACTCTTGATTTTTGGGACTTCCTTTTTCTCATTGACCCCCATGTGAGTTGCTAGTGGGAGTTACTTTCTATCACATGTTATGATTGGTCTCTAGCTCACAGACAGGGCTCTTGCCATTTTAGTGGCATCATTAGATTTGGTGGTGTAGCATGTTTTATCTGTCACTTTTAATTATAGAGTTTTAGGCATGGCCTCCAATGATCACGCCAACACACTAGACTCATGTGGATTTGACTTCATAGAAGTGCCTCTCTATTTTGAGGCATTTTCATTGCAGTTTGCTACTTCCCTCTAGCTTCTTTGAACTTTACACTGGATACTTAGTTTGGTGGGGCCCCCTTCTTCGACTTGTATTTTGGACATTTCTCACTATACTTTGGGTGATGTTATCCTCTTGGGGGACTTCATTGCTCCCATAAGGTCTTTATAGATACTGATTCATGACAGATTCAAGGATGCAATTGTTCTCTAGGAGATCGATCCAAGTTTAGTGGGATAGGACTTGCTTTTCTTGAATGGTCTTTTATGCTTTTTGGACCTTGGCATCTTCATATGCTCCCCCATGGTTGATTATGTCCTTGCCAACTAGGAGTTTCTCCCTCACATCTAACACCTTATGACCTCGTACCTGTTCCCTTGTCTACCATGTTCTCATTGTACTTCTTGCCTTCACCAATTAGTTTCACCTCTTATTCACTTCTTGCCCCTTCAGACAAGTATGTCCAAGCAAGAGCTTTTCTCCAAGGCCATTTAGGAGGTTGCCTTTGATTCTTAACCCCACACTATTAGGCACCTCTCTTTTGTCTTGATAATTGACGCTCCCCCATGAACCACTAGTAGAGGAGTGTAAACACCTCTACAGACACCTTTATTTTTCTTCCAAGGTGAGTGAGATCTAGGGTTCTCAGGTTTCCCAATGCACTTGCTTCAAACAAGATGCCCTTGCAAACTTGTGGATAAATCCACTAGGGTGAAATTATGGGGTGGACTTGGATTTCCAATTTCAAAGTATTTTTGTATTTTTGGAATTTTTTAGATTTTTAGGGTTTTTAGAAATTTTCAGTTTTTAGGGTTTTTTATGCATAAAATTGTAGCAAAAATAAGGACAAGTAACTGATGAAAAGAAGAATAATTTTATTGACAAACAAGGGGATATGATTCTTGTCTTAATTCCTAGGGCAATGGGAGATCAATGATCAACACCAATCTCTTGAAATGTCTTTCAACACTTGCAAGCTAGGGCATCACCTAGCAACCTCTAGGGTTCGGTAGGAGAGCCTAACTAGGGCATATGATGAATTCCAAGGCCCTAACAAGCAATAGAGAACTTCTAGGGAGGACGTTCTCTTCATACAAAAGTTGGCAAATGTTGGCAAAATGTTGACAAAAAGCCCTAACAAATCAACAAAATGCATCGTAAAAGCACCATTTAATCTAGCTAGGAGCATAACTTACCAACATTCAACAAGAAGTGAGCAAGGAAAAGACCTTAGGTCACACTTGTGCATGAGTTCTTCCAACTAATCTAGCATCAACCTTTAGCATGTGGAAATTTAAGCCTTAGATCATTCCATCATTCACCTTCAAGCCAAGAAAAGCATCCCAAGAATAGCTCATAGAGTAGGAGAAAAAGAGAAGAAAGCATATTTTAACCCTTGTTTTCTTTATTTACAATGAAGTTGAGGTGATCTATTTTTATCCTTCATCCTCAACCTTTTAATTTTTTGAGCCTACAAGTCGACATTAAATTAGAATATTTTTAGGGTAATGTTATCACATCCATAGTAGCCGGGCTACCATGATTGCAGAGCAGTTTCTTGTATATTTTTGAGCCAGGCCTTTACACATTTTTGATGAGATCAACCTATGATGAGCAGTACTTTTTGATGATCACTCACATATAGAGCAGCCCCAGATCATATATGATGAACCTTATGCCAAGACTGAGCCTCATGACCTCAGATTTGATGATCGAGGTGACCAATTTTGTTCCACACAGAGCAGCATAGTGCCTAAAGTTTTTACAACAGCAATGTTTCTAGTGACTATTTGATGATGCAGATGGCATATACAAGTATATGGCCCAGCAGGTATATGGATGTGCATTGGTTATGATTGTTTTGCTCTTTTGCTCATCTTAGTAGCTTGACTTGGTATCTAGTGGTCATGATCATAGTGGAAAAAATCGGCATTGGCAAAAAATCACTAAGGGTCCCAAATACAACTTCTCGGCAACATCAGTGAAAAAATCGGCAACAGCGGAAAACATTAAAAAATACAAAATATATTCATTTTTTTTCAGAATTTTAAACATATCAAACAACAACAACATTAGATAAACACATTGGCAGATAAGTATGGAGAAAACACTGATATATATGATGTAGTGGATGCCAAATACAAAATGATACATCAAAGTTTCAAAGATTGGAAATTTGGAAGTTTCAACATTGGTTGGAACATTGGTCATTCCCCCCTCCTCTAGGCTCTAGGCTCTAGCCCTTGCCTCTACCTCAAATCTTGAAGTTAATCCTTCAAGGACATTAGTCAACACCCTACAATTTTAATGAAACTTCCTAATCCAAGCGTTAAGATAAGGTAGAAAAAGCTTTCCATGTTTAATAAGTGATTTTGCTTGACTGAAGGGTATATTTTTATTAAGGTCACGACAGAGGAGTTCAATCAACTTCAACAATCAGGCATCAACACCACCAACATCAAGGTACATACCTAGTTTGATGTGCTTGATTAAATTCCAATCCCTTACCCTCATACATGATAGAATCTAGTGGAAATGTTGCAATCCTGAAATCCTGAAAACCATTAAGTCTGTTGAACCTAAACGGGATCTAAAATTCTACTTTTTGCATATGAAATCCGATGAGGTTGGAACCACTCTCAAACATCCTGAAACAATTAATGGTAATGTTAAAAATTTAAGTAGAAGGATGGAAAATAAAAGATAAGGAGAATCTCACTTTTACTGTTATTGGCTACACTGTCTGATGTACTGGTCAAATTTTTAAAACTCCATGGCGATTTTTTGGGTCTTCGCGCGATTTTTTAGGAAAAATCTACGACGAATTTTTCAAAAAATTGCGAGGTCCGGTCCGATTTTTGCAAAAAATCGTATACTCATTGGTTTTACCCTCTTTAGTAGTATGGACGTGATCATTCCCACCATTTGGCTTGCTAGCTTTGGCACCACTTTTCATTTTCCCCATCCATCTGTTCTCTTCCATCCTTGGTTTTACCTTGACTTACACCTCAGCCTATGATATGGAGGACCTCCCCACTTTTGCCTCTGTGTTGGATAGCATCCCTGTTGATTTGTGTCTCAGCTCTGAGTTGGCAACATAACTTACCGAAGCCTTAATCCTTCTGGGCCAGGAGAACCCACTGATGTTGGTTCTTGAGCTTAGGTGAGTTGGATTTGATGCCTTGACCTATGTGGTCGGTTGCCCCCGATGTTTGGTCTTGATTGTGGATGATCCCCCTAGTTGCCTGAGTTGTGTTGGCTAGACTTGAAGCAAATTGTACTACCATCATTACATGCATATGTGAACTATTACTATATCTTTTGTGCAAGCCCATGGAAATAAATTAAAACTGTGCTTCTCAGCACAATGAAAAAGGGCTATGGAAATTGAAATGTGAAAGCACCCTGGATGAAAGTTGCGATTAGTTGTGTTTCTAAGCACATGCAAAATCCAAAGGGTCCTAAGGCCTAAAAAGCAGTGGTTAAATGTATGCTAAATTCAAAGACTGTCAGCCATGATAAAATGTAATGATTAATACCTCACGGAGCCTACGGGTTGGGATGTGAGATGGAGTAAGGGACAACTAATTCTAAGTGTCCCCTAGAACCTCAAGTTACGGTTAGCTGTGCACCTAGTTACGACGGTTCTAGTAAAGATCCCCACGGAGCTGGTTTTTAGCTTGAATGTGAGCCTGTAGACATTTGCTAAGGTTGAATAAGCACCTCTCAAAACAACTCATTCCATTTGTGAGACACTGCCATTCCCCGCGTGTATATTATCCAACATATGCTCAAGTGTGTATTCCTTTTCCCTTATCCAAAGTATCATAATGTTGAGTCAGTAAAGTCATCCCCTTATCCTAGCCTTGCACTTTTCACCTTCACCCATTTCTAGCAAAATGATCACGGCCATGAAATGAGTAGATTCTTGAGGTTCTGTTTTGAGTAATTGATTATTTTAATTTTGGACTTATATTTGATATGATTATTGCTTAACCGCCAGTGAAATGCTACTTTATACTTTAAGCAATAAGTATATGATCACGACCATGAAATGAGTATATTCTTGAGGTTCTGTTTTGAGTAATTGATTATTTTAATTTTGGACTTATATTTGATATGATTATTGCTTAACCGCCAGTGAAATGCTACTTTATACTTTAAGTCATTGCTATTAGAATGATTAAAAAGAGCATAACTTATCCATTTGCACTTGCAGCATCAGGCATTTTAGGCCTGGGTCATATTTTGATCACTCTTGACTTGGTCAAACTGGGTTTGACCAAGTCAACCATAGGATCTGAGATGAGTTGGACCAGTGATGTTCAAGGTTGATGATTTATGGTCATTTGATGCCCATTTGATGGTTCTATGCAGCAGACATGGGTTTCACATGATGGTTTGATGGATTTTTATAGTTATTATTATTTACAGACCATTATTTTTATTTGCCTGGGCATGGTTGAGACTATAGATGATTATCCAGGTAGCCACAGGGTGTATGAGTACTCATCTCTAATACAGTTGGACCTTCTGAGTCCATTGGCACACTCAGATTTTGCTTACAGGCACTTCTGGACGAGATTTCACTCAGATTGTCACTTTACTGCGGATTTACCATTATAAAATGGCCTGACAACACATTTGGATTTTTATTTGGTTCTCCTAGGCGCTACAGAGGGAGTATGGGGTCCAACCACTTGTTATTACCGTATTACCATACCCCTAGACACTTTGGTACAATCAAATTTCCACTCGGGGCACCGGGAAGAGAGCTACATGCATTTTATTACTTTAGAGGTGATTTTCCGAGGATTAAAAATGGAATAAAATCGTCGCTAAGGAAATCGATTTGGGCAATTGAGGCAAGGAATTGGCATGAGGTTTGTTCAGAGGTTATTTGTGATGCATCCCACACCTTCCGACATAACTTACAACATTCAGTGGGGTCCATGCACACTCCGGGCCATTACTTTGACGATTTATCATGCTTTTGAGGGGGCCACGATTTGGTCACTTGGTCACTTTGTGATGTTTTAGAGTCATTATTTATCATTGTGCCATGGGGTGAAGATAGTAAAGGATATAAACACCTCCTAGCCCCACCATGTGCTTGCTACACTTGTCATAGTCATTTGTCATGTGGTGCGACCCCCATAGGGCCACTTAGTGAGTGCACACCCCCTCTTTTAGTGAGTTGATCCATGTATTGTATTTCCGACTCATCTTAGTCGTTGATTATTATTGTTTTATCTTTTGATCTCCACCACTCATTCAAAAAGTGGTTAGGGTTTTGCTCTCTCTCATTCCTATTAAGGAAGAGACCCCCCTCATTGTCAAGGCAACTTTGGGCTCTTGGATTTCCAGCATAATAAATAATATTTTTGCAAAAACTCTTGGATGTTTTAATGAATGTTCTTGGAAGTGATTGTAAAGTCTTTTCTCCGTGACATCATTATGGATCTAGCTTTCTCCATGACTTTTTCTGCAGAGGCCGTGTGGTAGAGAAGGAGGGCGTTTTTTAAGGGGGCGCTATTGTGGGGAGACTCCATCTCTCCTCCTCAGGACGTTTTGGCTTCAGGGAGTATTTTTATTGTATCTTATGATCATATTGATGCTCTTGGGTTTATCTTTCTTGCCTTATAGCTATTATCTTGTCTAGATCGATTCTTACTACAGATTTGTTCGGCAGGGAAGGGCGCATTGGCCATCTTGGAGGCATAGCGATTTCACTTGGGAGGTTGGACCTCACTCTAGATTGCTTCATTTTGGGAAGATCATCAATTTGCAAGGCGACCGCAAGCATATCTAGGTGTGTTTCAAAGTATTTTCGTTAACTTGGGATCCATTCCAATTGTCACCATTTAATTTCACTGTTCAAACCTTGAGTTAAAATTTATAAAAATTCTCTAGGATTTATTATTTGGTTTTCTGGCGAACAATTTTTGGGTTTTCATCCTTAGGCCTAACCCTAGGTGGGTCGTCAAGGGCGTCTTATTCTGTGGACTCCTTCTGCCCAATTTCCTAGGAACTGATCTCTCTATGCATGTGCCCTCCTTGTTTGCTTGTCTTCTGAATAACTAAAACCTTGTTTTCTGAGCTTGTGACCTTTGATATTGCCAGATTTGTTGTCAAGTTGTGTTAAGAAGCCATAATCCATTCAAATCTACTCCTTGGGACCATTTTCCCTAATTTAAGTACACATTTCCCAAGGCAGTTGACTTTGATCATTTACCCTAACACCTACATCCTGGATTTGTCCTTAATTTCGAGCTATTGTAACTGAATTAATCAACTTCCATATCTCATCTTCCTTAAGCCTCTACAATAGCTCCATTCCTTAAATCTAGGGTTCTACATCCTTCACTTTACATTTATTGTTTGATTTGCTTGATTTGGTGTTTGGTTCAGATCTCTGTTTGTAAGAGCAGATCAGGGTCTCCCACTTTGTTATCTGTGGCTTGGATAACAAGAAGTGAAGAGTGCCTCGATTGGTGTGACAACCAATCCATCTTGCGAATCGAGGCCCTCTTCGGTGTCACCGGTTAGTTGTCTTCCTCTACCATCTTGGATAGGATCTCTAAGTAGGAAACTACACTCTGTGTGATAACAGCTAAATCCCCCACAAATTGGGGACTAAGCCCCAAAATAGACATAAAATAACAAATAATACTAAAATAAGGCTTCACTTGATGAAATAGTGAGCCAAAGGGGGACGTCATGCCCCAACTAACCCCTAGAAGTGCTTTATCCCTCAATGCCTCCCTTTCCAAGCTTGTAGGCTCAATTTTGGAAGGATGACATCATGGATTAAATTGCTAGAGGAGGGTTTTTTCTGTGCTAAAATGAGGTCCAGGTGAGTGAAGGAGGTGTGCTAGATAGGGGACGACAACCCTTTACAAGAGGCAATCACCTTTGCATAATAAAAACCAAGGTGGCCGTGTTCCCAGTGGGTCACCCCTAGAAATCTCGGACACCAACCCATTGGCTTAAAGCCCTGTATGTTGGGGATATCCACACACCGAAGGGGTAGTCAACTATGCCATAAAGCCAAGTACTCATAAGAGTGAAACCAAGGGGGCCTACCATGACCAATCCAGGGGGGCAACAACCCCTAATCCAACCATCCATACAATATAACCCCACTTTGGCCTTTACAATAAAATTTTTAAACCCGTTGCTCTAGGTTCGGCCTTGGTGGAACGTTGCAATAGCTCTGAGGTGTAACAATTGGATCCAACTGCGAGACATGCGCTCTTCCAGGGAGTGTATGAGAACCCTCTAGTATCTTCTGGGTACCTGTAGACCTGCACACACATCTAACAACAAAGGCATCAAATGCATCGGAGGCAGACACTTCTGTCTTGCCCTGTTCAAAATGAAATGCAAATAACTCACAATAAAATAACAAGTGCAATGCATGGGTAACAATAAATGCTGAACTCAAATGAAACTATACCTGCGTACCCTAATTATGATAAGAGATAAGGGTCAAGTGAAATCATACTACCAATGTAGCCACCTGAGCATATGATTCATGCCAATTTTTCTTCCTTTATCTTTGGAGGTAATCCAAGATAGAATCACATCAATGATAAACTGTCTACATACCAGTCTCTTCGTCGGAGGGACGCTGAAATGACAAACACGCTTAGGAATTTGGAAGCTTTCAAATTTCTGCAACGGAGGATGATCACTCTTGCAAGCTTTATCTATCCATTCCTGCACTGGGCTCAAGTATACACTATTCCCATCATATATCTGCTTTGCAAAGTGCATCTGCATGGGATAGGTCATCCTACTCTGAACACTAGGAACCGTTTGCCAAATGAAGCTTGGAATTTTTTTGGAGAATCTTTGATGACCAACCGTAATATATCCATGTATCTGTTCAAGCATTCTTTTGGACATGCAAACATGTGTTGAACTTTCTAATAATCATGTTAGTATCACCAATAATCTTTACAAATTTGAAATTATCAACCACAAAATTCGTACCTTCAAGTTTCAAGCGAAAAGATAAACAATAGATATCAAGTTAAGGATAAGTAAATACTATACATTCCCACATACTTGCTTTGGTTCTGTTGTAATGTATCATTGAAAACTTACTTGTACTAGATAGAAATGGTTGCTTATCATCTGCAACGCTTCTTGAGAGAGATCGATGGAAATAATAATCACGACCCACCTTAGGAGAAGGCAAACCCATCGGCTCAATACCTGTAAAGGAAATCTCTATATGAAACCCTGCACCATCCCTGATATTGGGCGAGCAAAGCTGAACCAAATCCTAAGAGATCTCATCGTAGATAAATTTTCCAAAGTCCTGCAATCCTTTATTATAGTAAAACAGTTTCATATGGTGGTCATCTTTAACAGAAAAAAGATCCACATCCTGAGGTGCGTGCTTCATCATCGAATGTAATTGCAAAGGGATTGACCCAACCTTCATCATCGATGCAATGAGGGGAAGCAATAGTCTTATCTTCATCAAATGAGCTTTTGTTGATTGCGTCTTCAATATCCTTCTTAAAGGGAAATAAGACTTCTTCATATTGCTCAAATATGTATAATAATTGGGCTCGGCTTGATCCATACTAACCTCCTCTTTCATGAATGGCAGGAAAGACTCATAGACTTCCTCTTCGAAGAAGCACAACTGGAGGATTCAGAAATAATACTGCCAGGTCTTGAAGAGTCCTAGATTGGTGGACCCATAAACTTCCAATAATCATTGTCTTCAAGGATCTTATTATTTTCCTCCAGAGGCCCAAGATATTGTGAGGAACTATGATATGATGGCAAGGAAAACTTATCGTTTCCTTGTGTTCTTTAATTTCTTCAATTAGGGCTTCTTGGTCTTCATTTCTTGCAGCGTGATCATATTCATTTTTAGAAGAACCTTCTCCTTCAACCATAAGGCATGATGTTATCGACTAGATCCTGGACATTAGTTTCTTCAAGCAAGCCTTCGAAGGCTTGATCTTTATCATGGATTTCTTCGAGAAGGACTACTTCATGCTCTTCTGGGAACTCTTCAACAAGATCCACATGTTCTTTCTTCTTGAATAATCCCTTTGCGTACTCGATGTAAGACATCCACTCGCTTCGTTCTTTTGGACACCAATAGCTACAAAATATCTCTATCAATTTTGCGAAAGAGGATGTTGTACCTTTGCCCAAGCCTTTAAACCAGACAAGGGCCTCTTCATCCAAGTGTACCACAAATGACTGCATATAGGTGTCTTCATCTTTCAGATTTATGAAATCTAGAGCATTTTCCAGAAATTGTTTGATATGCTCTATGGGATCCTCACCATGATCACAGAACAAAAATGCGAATGCCTTTGGTAACTCATATGGGATGTTTGACAACTTAAGAGGAGCAAATAGATCAACCAACTTGAAAATTTCTCAAACATCCTCCTTATCAGGAAGGGAAATTATGACCCCCAACACTTCTTTGTTATGATCTTCATCCATACTAGGTTTCCACTCTTTGCTGAATGCCTTGATCAAATGCTCGAGTGAAGGAAACCTGTAGGAGGGAGCTCTTGATACCAATTTCTGACATCTTGATTATACAGTAAATCAAGAGATATTACAAATAACCTCATTTTGATATCCTCGTCCACAATATCCCATGCCTCAAGGAATTCTCTGAACGTTGTAATATGCTTTGCAACTGTATCTTCATATTCATGAAACCTTGGGACAAACTTAAGACAACATTTATCCAACTCATTCAGATACCCCAGAATGTTTGAGAAATTCAACGAAACAAAGAACCCCATATCATCTTCCTATTAATAGTTGAGATTGGTTGCTTTGAATTGCACTTATTTAACTTGTTTTCTTCAGTGGAGTCGCCAGATAAGACCAAATGTCGTTCTTGCCAAGGATACGAAAAATATGTCCTAAGCCAACCACCTCAAGTATTTTGAAGTGTTCCTCGACAACGATGCCAAAAATGTTACCCTTCAAACTAGCATTCTTAAATAAGCAACGCAATGTAGACTGAATACTAGTGATTGGTAAGCATGTGGGAGAAGTCTAGGCCCAAATGTCACTACAGTCTAGCCTCTCAACTTCTTTGGGTAACTCCTAAACATAGGGGAGAGCCCTTAAAGATACCTGCAAACACCAAAGATGCAAATACCTTCCTACAACCTTGTAACTAGATCAGTTCCTTATATGGAGTCAACAATGTATAAAGAAGATAACTAGATCTAATTAAGGAGTTAATTCAATAGCTATTCATTAACATCATCAATCACTTTCCTCTTTGATAGATTTCACAAATACCAATGCAACTTCACACTTATCAAGGTACCCTCACATATCTTAAGGCTACCTCACAAAAGGGTGTGCTTTGAGGAAAAGATGAAAGGGAAGGATAGGGCAAATCCCTAGGTCCAATCAAAAGCCCAACACTATCCAAGATGGCCCAACACAATCCAAGATGAGTGAGATCTAGGGTCCTCACGTTCCCCAATGCACTTGCTTCAAACAAGACACCCTTGCAAACTTGTGTATAAATCCGCTAAGGCGAAATAAGTGGGTGGAACAAAATTCCAATTTCCAAGTATTTTTGTATTTTTGGAATTTTTTAGACTTTTAGGGTTTTTAGAAAATTTCAGATTTTTAGGGTTTTGTTATCACACAACTTGTAGTTGCCCCTAGAGGTATCCCATTCGGGACGGTAGAGGAGTTAGGGAACTAAAGAGGTGACCCAAGAGATGCCACGGTTCCCAATGCAGGTGGGAGTCACGTCAACTGAGGCACTCTTCGCTTTAGGTCAAGGTATAACTAGACCAAGGGGGAGACCCTATACCCCAATCACAGTTGATTGGACCCAAACAAAGGTTTCTAAGGGTAGGTAAGTAATGAGTTACGGAAACCAATGCAAGGCTAAGTGGACCTAAGGGTTAAGGTATGGTTGAGGGAGGTGTAAGAGATTGTCAATGTTTCAACCTATGTATGGTTTAGGCCACATGATGGGGTATGATAACTAGGTAAAGTACCATGTGTTTACACAAGTGGGTCTAGTTTCTTGGGAAGTGTGAAATGGTTCTAGGTGGACCCACAAGGTGAAGTTAGGTGTGAGGATGGTACTATAGGTTAGATATAGGCTAGATCTATGAGTTTGAGTTGGTTCTAGGAGTACCCATGTACTAGATCTAGGGTTTGACACGAATCCCAAGGAGTGCGACTTGATTGGAGAAGGGCTAGTGCCTTGTTGAATGGGCTAATGGAGTCAAGAAGTATGTCAAAGTGTAGATCGGGACACCTAGAAGCCAAGTCAAGTGGGTTGGATGAGATTCAATGGTTGGGTCTTACTAGATCTAGGTTTTTGAGTGATTACCCAAAGTGGACCATAATCCCTTGAAACAAGGAATGCAAACCCCAAGGAGGATCATGACAAAAAGACAGTATAGACCTAGGTTTCAAGGCATGGGGATTCCAAATCCACGAAAATCTCAAACACCCACCTCCTAGAAGTGGACCAACTCAAATCTTCAAGGGGGTGCGACTTGCTCAAGGAAGGCCAAAAAGTGGGTTTGGTGGACCAAACCAAGTCCAATGGCCACCAAATTGTAGATCCGGGATGCTAGTGTCCCGATCTATGTATGTTCAAAATTTCAAGTGAACCCAATGGCTAGATCTTAGTAGATCTGAGTTTTAAGATGCCAAGAGAATAAAAAGGGGGTTTTAACCCCTTAAAACATGGAGAGATGTCCACAAGGTAGTTTTCACCAAAGTAAAGATGTGGGTATAGGTTATCAAGTGTCTAGATTTCAAATCAAGTGGGATCTCACCTACCCATGTGCTAGATCTAACCCAACAAGCTTCTCTTAGGAAAATCGATTTAGGTTCAAGAGGGCTTTTTGCATTGAAAAGTGTGTCAATTTTTAGCCAATCACCACCAAACTATAGATCCAACTAGGGGTGGATCCTATAGAGGTGGGTTTTTAATATCTTTTCAATTGCAAGGCTAGATCTAAGTAGATCTAAGAAATACCAAAATTGGGGTTTTGATTAATTAGGGTTTTATGACCAATGAAGATAGAATGGATGAAAGAGGCACATACCTTGTAGATCTTACCTCAATTGCTTGTGGCCACCTTGCAAGTTGATAGCATTCTCCTATGTGTATATTCAAGAGTGAGATCCAAGTGCTCCAACCAAAACGTCCTTCTCCAAGATAGCCAAATCGTCCTCCTCCTACAAGACAAGATCAAAGAAACAAGTCAAGCAAGATGATTATGAAAATGGTAGAAAGATGTAATAGAAAGCATCAACTATGTCACGAAGATACAATAATGATACTCCCTGTCACAAGATCAACCCAAGAGAGAATATGTGGATCCCTCCAACAATAACCCTCATGAAGTCGCCCTCCTCTCTCCAATTCGACTTTCCTGTCAAAAGATTAGTAAAAGCACCAAAATCCACAATGATACATAGAAGAGATACTGTATATTCAATTTGCAAGAGAATCCACAAAGCAAGAGAGATGTGCTCCACAAAAAATCTTCTATTCCAATATTCCAGAGCTCCAAAGGTGAGCTTTACAATGGGGGGTCTCCTCCTTATATAGGATAATAAAGACCAAAACCCTATACCACTCTACAATACTACATCAAATGAGTGGTTGAGATTAAAAGATCTCATCATACAATCAATGGCTAAGATGACCCATAACAATATATCACATGGATCACTCAAAATAACAATAGCGCCCCCACTAAATGGTACAAAAAGGGGGGTGACGTCATCCACTAGAGAAGAATAGGTGCCAAAATCCACCTCATGATGACTAGGACATGACAATATAAGCACATGGTGGGGCTAGGAGGCATCAATCCTTACTAGCTCATCCCCAAGGCACAATAAAATAATAAAATATGTCCAAAGTAATGTAAATGATCAAAACTGTCCTCAGAATCCATGACAGTCAAGCAGTAAATGTCCTCCTGTGATCAATCTGGGCATACCCACATGGTGAAAACTGACTGGAAGATAGTGATGCCACCCTGGAAGACCTCTGTGAAAACCAAATGCCAAAACCTTGCCTCAATTGCCCAAATCGATTTCCTCAGTGACCACTTTATCCCATTTTTTAACTGCCTCGGGAACTGTGAAAGTGCCAAAACTGCCTCCTGGGGTGCTAGCGCTGTCCATCTGAGCCCACCAAGCTCTCCAGAAGGGGGGGTAAATGGTAAAAACAAGTGGCTGGATCACCCCCTTCATCATCAGCGCCCTAGGTGAACTGGCCTCTCGGGGCCCCTGCTGCTCAGGCTGAGAAATCAGCCCCAAATCTGGTCAACAAGTGTAAAACTGCATCAATCACTGTCAGAAGTGCCCAGAACTGAAAGATAAGTGTCTCAATGGATCCAGAAGACCCAAATCCACTAGGAATGTGTACTCATACACCCCGGGTTGCCCTAATGGGCCTGCTGTAGGGTCCACCATATATGGACAATGTATAATCTGCTGATCTGAAGTGGTAATAAACCTGCTGAACTGGATCAAACATCATCTGCATCATATGTCTATCATATGATATCATCATCAAACATGTGGGCCCATAAATCATCATCAATAATCATCCATACACGGTCCACATCATCACGGATCCCAAGAATATATAATCAAGGATAAATCACATCAGTAGACTAAGACAATGCTTCTCTAATCATTCTCACAGTTAAGCTCAAAGTATAAATTCCATTCAGTGGCATTAATCAAATTAACATATTCCGTTGTTATATAAAATTACTTGCACAATAGTTCAAATGACAAACTCACCCATTGGACATGGTCAAACTGCTAGTGAAGGATGAAGGCTAGGAGCAAGGTTGGGCCAAGGGTTTGACTTGTCTAACTTAACTCAAAAATACTTTGGACTGGGAGAAGGGGGGAAGCTACAAACTCTGTGCTGGACAAAAGAACACGGGGGATGGCTGTGCCTCACAAATGGATAAGTTGTTTAGAGAGTGCTTATTCAACTTAGGCATCATGTCTACATCAAGTTGATCCAGGTTCATTAGGATCATTCAATTTTATTCCATGGCCTTTTTGGCCTACATAACCCTTCGGATTTCGGATGTGCTGAGAAGCACAACTAGTTGCAGCTTGCATCCAGGGCATGTTTTTCATATATTTATACAAGGTCAGCAATTGTTTAGATATAGCTTTTAAGAACCATTGCTTTTTGGACCTTTCTTATACTCTTCGAGGAGTATTTTTAGCTTTTCATCGCTCTTGCCCTTTTTTGTTTCCATGGGCGAATTTATTAAGTTTCCACAGGTAGAACATGAGCTTCAGTTTTTAGCCAACAACATCTCAAGTGACTAGGGGGAGTTCGAGCCAATGCCAAACATCGGGACAACCGACCAGAATGATTTAGGCCTACAATCCAACTCACCAAAGGCAAGTTTTGTCACCAACTCAGAGCCGAGACACTAAATAACAGGGATGCGGTCCAAAAACAGAGGTAGAAAAATGAGGAAGTCCTCAGTATCAGAAAGTCAAATGAGACAAGTCAGGGTTTAAAGTCAAACAGGAAGGTCATGTATGAATGGAGACAAGTGAATATGGAGCCTACACTAGCAGACAACTGGTGTCGGGGAAAGACCATGTCTATGTAAGGTGAAAAACCAGTAAGTTTTGTTAAATGACCTAAAAGTGCAAGTAATTGTCCATTTTATGATTTACAGTTCATTTTAAATAGTTTGCCACATCAGAAATAATATACCAAGCACATGCTATGATCATGACTAAGTCAACAAGATAATAATCCACAGTCAGTGAGAACATATCCATAGATTATACAACATCATCATAATAATAATCATCATGTATCATCTGAAACACTGCTGCAATACATCTCTAGGCACTGAACTGAAACTGTAATGGGATAAGTGGTCACATCAGTCATCAAATCTGAACTCTCAAGGCTCAGCCTTGACACAAGGTCATAAAATCTGAATAATGTACTGCTCTGATCATGAGTGATCCAAAATATATAGCCATGCTCTGTAAGAATGGAAGCTCTGGAATGTGCAGATATCTGCTGTACAAGAATAGTAGCCCTGCTACTATGGTGTGATAACAGGTTTTTTATGCATAAAATTGCAGCAAAAATAAAGACAAGTTACTGATTCTAAAAAACAACGGGTACCATTCTTGTTTCAATCCCTAGGGCAATGAGAGATCAATGGTCAATGTCCCTCTCCTGAAATATCTTTCAACACTTGCAAGCTAGGGCATCACCTAACAACCTCTAGGGTTCGGTAGGAGAGCCTAACTAGGGAAAATGAGGAAGTCCAAGGCCCTAACAAGTAATAGAGAACTCCTAGGGAGGACGTTCTCTTCATACAAAAGTTGACAAAATGTTGGCAAAATGTTGACAAAAAGGCCTAACAAATCAGCAAAATGCACCATAAAAACACCATTGAACCTTAGCTAGGAGCATAGCTTACCAACATTCAACAAGAAGTGAGCAAGGAAAAGACCTTAGGTCACACTTGTGCATGAGTTCTTCCAACTAGTCTAGCATCAACCTTTAGCATGTGCAAAATTAAGCCCTAGACTTCAAGCTAGGAAAAACATACCAAGAGAAGTGCGCATCACATCAATAGCTCATAGAGTAGGAGCAAAAGAGAAGAAAACATATTTTAACCCTTGTCTTGTTGATTTACAATGAAGGTGAGGTGATCTATTTATATCCTTCATCCTCAACCTTTCAATTTTTTGAGCCTACAAGTCAACATTAAATTAGAATATTTTTAAGGTAAATCCCCCACAAACTGGGCACTAAACCCCAAAATAGACATAAAATAACAAATAATCCTAAAATAAGGTTCACTTGATGAAATAGTGAGCCAAAGGGGGATGTAATCCCCCAACTAACCCCCACCCCCTCCCAAATCCCCCACAAATTGTTAAATTTTGGTTAGGGTTAGGGTTTGATGTAGAATAATAAAGATCAATATACTTAAATGCAAAATTACTTTTAACATTTAACAACTAGTACTGAAAAAAATGAAATAGTACAGCAGTAGCTCTAACAAAACATCTCTTTCAACTTTTCACTTTTAACACTACCAGTTAGGTCACTGTGTTAAAGTAATCTTCAGTCCTTTAACACTACCAGTTAGGTCACTGTGTTAAAGTAATCTTCAGTAACATGTAATAATAAAAAAATAAAAATAAACAATTTGTTATTTTAGCAGTAAAAGAGATAGGTGAAGAAACTTACTTGTGTGTGGAACCTTCCTGTTTTAAACTCAGAAATATTACTTTCAGAAAGGAACTAGAAGACCCTACTAGAGGGTTAGTACAACCAGAGAGAGAGAGAGTTGTTGATGTATATGTAACTTCGGAATGTATTTCACATATATGTATATTGTATTCCTATAGAGATGTTATTATTCCTCTATACGGAAGTGTCGTCATTTATATTGTAAGTGTTGTAACTTATACTTGATGGGTTATTAGACCACCTTGTTGGGGTCGGCCCTGTATAAGTCATGTGGGTCAAAAGGTTATTAGACCACCCTATTGGGGGTCGGCCCAGTCAACATTATGTTATGTGGTTAAGTTAAGGCCGACCTAGTAAAGGTTATTAGACAAGTCAAGTCAAGTCAAGTATAAATAGAGTGCGGGAGGCACTCTATTTGATCATTTTCTATTCTCACACACTCTTTGGAGAGTGGCGCACTTGTGGAGGAGGAGAAGCTGCTGCTAGGAGATGTCTATCTCTTATGCTTGGGTTGTATCATTGCTCTATCTATCTCTGAGGAAGTTATTGGGGTTTTTCACCTTTATGGTTTTCCCCAAGTAAACTCCGTGTCTCTTGTGTGCTTGCATTATTGTGTCCATGATTGATATGCTGTACATGTTGTTCTCTCAGTTAAGATCCTAGATCAGATTGAAGTAAATTCTGAAAAACTAACAAGAATTGTAACAGTCAAGGACTGCCAAAAGAAAAAACACAGTGGCAAACCCAAACAAACTTTGTATGGAAGAACAAACCTCAATAAGACTCGGTACATAGAAGTGATCCAATAAAGTCAAAACACAGGAGATATGTTCTTAATTAAGTCTTTGCACAAGGAACAGGCCTCAACAAGATTTCAGTACATATATTAAATTAAGAACAAGTCTCAGCAATAAAGATCTAGTGTAGTTCAAGTATAGATCTGATAATAAACAGTCAACAAATGTGTGGTCACAATAAAGAACCAGAACTGCAGACCTAGCAGGTGTAAACAGAATTATAAGGACCACAACCTCCTGAAAATCAACCAAAAACAAACACAGGAGGCAGATCTGACTTTCAGGGCCTCAGGCCTCACGACCTTCACAAATTAAAAGGTACCAGGGATAGATCTGACCCTAAGTGGCCCACGGTCTCCACAAATAGCAATAAGCAGTCAGATTTAGGGCTTGCTGCTAAATTTAAGGTCACGGCCTTCCAAACAATCAGCTGAGAAGCAGATCGGAGTTCTTAATTAGCAGAACAAACCTCAGGAAGAAAGATAACAACAGAAAGGAGTTATGGTATCCTTCTAGCAGGTAGGTGAGAACTCAATAAGGCACACGGCCTTCAGAAGAACTGAACAACAGAAACACAAGTCTCCTCAAGGTCACGACCCAGCCAAGATGGACAGTAGCGAAACCTAGCAGCAGCAGCAGAAAAGATTTAGCTGCCAAGCAGAGGAAAAGTGCAGAGCTTAGATAGATGGTGATTGATACTAGTAAAAAATAATAAGACTCCAATAAATAGTGTCTTAGGGTCTTCTAGAAGGATTAAGTTAGGGTTCCATTAAAATAGGAAAGTATCACCTTTTAAAATTAAAAACATATAAGATAAAAAAAATAAAGTAAAATAAAAAATAAAGAATTAAAAAAAAAATAAAATAAAAAAAATAAAGAATAAAGAATAAAGAATAAAGAATAAAGGAGTCACATCATAAGTAGGGTACTATTAGTTGGGTACTAGGGTCAAAGTTATGGGTACATGGACCAACAAGATGGGTACATGACCCACAACTCCTAGGACCAAAGGATGGACCACAAAGGTGGGTAATCAACCCTAAAAACCCATAAGACCAAAACAACAAGGTGGTACAAATCAAGAAACAACTCAAGGTGGGTATATGACCCTACTAACCACAAGTCAAAGGCAAGGTACCACAAGACCAATAATCAACAAGGTGTAAGGACCAAAAGTGTAATGTCCCTTGTTAGGAATTTTATTAAAATGACAATTTTTCACTTTTTTTCCCTAGTTCGACCTTTGACTAGTTTTGAGCTTTAGGTCTCCAAATTGCTCTAATTGCTCCCTAATCTTCTGAGAATGTATATGGACGATGTTAGAACATAAATATGTGTTTCAGGGATGCTTTTGGCCCTTTAAAATACTTCTGCAAATCCTCTTTCAATTCTGGCCAATGTAGGGAACTTTACTAGTAATTTCCCTTTGACTAGTATTGGTCTCTAGGTCTCAAATTGGCTCCAAATGCCTTCAAATATTCGAGGAAGGTGTATGACTGATATTAGGACTTGAATATGATGTTCAGGGATGATATATGGCCACCAAAAGACCTCTGCAAACTCTCTTAAGATTCTGGACCAAGTAAGCAATTTTACTAGTAATTTGGGGTTCAAATCCCCCTAGGGTAAGTACTGAAAGTGGCTTCCCAAATGCCTCCAAACCCACTCGAATTTCTGAACAGAGGTAGGGGATATCTCAAGGATGTTATTAAGGTCTCATATGCACCATTAATCAGTTATTAAGTCTGTTCTAACCTTCTTCCAAACAACAGCAAAAACCACTAATTCGACCCTTGGGGAAATGGCACCAAATCTTCTCCAAATGTAATTAAACTGAGTAAAATGACTTCAAATGCTTGAGTATTGAACATGAAATTTGTACAATACATCAATAAAATTCCATTCATCAATAAACCATCATTAGTTTACTTATCCATTCGAATCCATCAACATTACATTGGTTCACAACAAGGTAGTGGGGAAATGGCACTGTTCTTTCATTAAAAATGAGATTTATACCTTTCTACTTGGAATTTCGACCTGAAAATTTCTGGAGATGAAGAACAGAGTATTTACTTCATATTACAAAAGAAATGGGGCTTTAGAAGCTCCCCCAAAGAGTACAATAGCTCACCAAAAATGCACTCCCTCAAGGAGCAAGAATATGCCTTCAAAACTGGAAATGGTTGAGAGAATGTGATGCATTAGAAGAAACCATGATCTGCCCTGTAGCTTACACCTGCAACAAATGACTCCATTAAAGCTCTAAATGAAAGGTCTGAATGGCCTTTCCAATTACCAACTTGGATGGGAATCTTTCACCCTCGAAATTGGCTAAGGCAAGAAACTAGTCATCCACTAGCTTTCCCTCTTCACAAATGCAATTGCAAATTTCTCAAATGATCAAAAGCTGGTTTCCTTCTTTGTTATTGACATTTATAAACTTTTAATGTCCTCCATGGGTCGAATTCCTTTCAAGAGACTCATGCCATCTCAAGTTGGGAAGAGATTCCAAAGAGCGCCACTTGTACAACAATTCCTAGTCTCCCACTTCCACCAAATCACATGTGGAAGCATCTTAGCTGCCCTAACTCCCTTGAGCGCCCTCTTGGAGTCTATTTTTAGCCCTGACATGTCATATATGTCATATGTCAGCTTTCAGGTCTGATTTGTGTCATAGGTGTCATAGCATCTTCATCCTTGTTGTCATAGAGCTAGGGAATCCAGCCCAAGTGTCTCACTAGCTCCAAATTGCCTCTTCCTCTTCCATGGGAGTTACTCTTCCTCTACATTTCGACCTGGGATGAGTCATGCAATGAATAATACCTTTTGAACTCCCCAAGTATGTTACCATTCACTTTGAATTCGAATTGGTGAGAGAATGATGCCAAGTGTAGTGGGGAAATCTAGCCATATGTGTGCCCCCCTTCCTCCATGTGTCTTCATGATCAAATGCCATTTTGATTTCCACTTGTATATATTTATTTAGCTCCTTTATTAAATATTTATGCCATTCTAATGTTCAAACATAATTTATTATTCCCCTTATTCCAAATCCCAAAGCTTCCACCCCAAACCTAGGAAACTAGTAATTTTCCTCCTTGGCAATTATTTGACCCTTAGCATCAATTTGACAAACTCTAATGAATATGTCCAATGTGATTAGGCCATTGTGACCCAATGCCAATTTGGGACATGACAAAAAGTAAAACAACCAAGGTGGGAAAGGTACAACCAGTCATCTCTCTCTCAAATGTACAAGTGTTCCATATAACCTGAAAGTTCATCATCACTGTATAAGGAAGGGTCCACACAGATGATGTGATCATGTGGTCCTCTAGACTGCTCCTAAGGTCAAATGTTAGTGGCTTCATCAAGGGGTGGCCAATCCCTTGAGAAGACCATCTAACTCAACCATCTCGAAGACCTAGGAGAAGAGGACATCACACATCATCATCTTGGTAACTGACCAAGTACCTCCATTCTCAAGGAATGGCTCTTAGCCCAAGGCTGAGCTTCAGTCCCAGACTGAGTCATGTTGATCAACCTTTGGTCCTTGACCAGGTCCTCCATTCTCTTGGAGAATGGTCCTCAGCCTCAAGCTGAGCTTTCAGTCCCAGACTAAATGTTGATCAACCATCTGTAGGACCTACTTGGTCCTTGACCAAGAATCTTTCTGGTCCTAGATCAGGATGTCTCTGTCTCAACCTGCAGGATCTGCTTGGTCCTCATGATCGAGAAACTGTCTGGTCCTAGACAAGAATACCCTAGAGACAAATAGGGGCCCTAGCCACATGCTAGGGACTTTGCCATGGAATCAACCTGCTTGGTCCCCTGACCAAGAACCCTAGGAGACAGCTGGGGGCCCTAGGGTACCTTCTAGGGTCTTACTCTTTATTCTGCTTGGTTAACTTGACCAGGAACCCTAGTTAACTGACTAGGGCACCATTCTCTTTGAGAATGGGTCTCGCAACTGCACTAAAAAATTAACACAAATTGGGCACTAAGCCCCAAAATAGACATAAAATAACAAATAATACTAAAATAAGGCTTCATCCCCCAACTAACCCCCTCCCCTTCCAAGCTTGTAGGCTCAATTTTGGAAGGATGACGTCATGGGCCAAATTGCTAGAGGAGGGGTTTTTCTCTGCTAAAATGAGGTCCAAGTGGGTGAAGGAGGTGTGCTAGATATGGGACAACAACCCTTTACAAGACGCAATCATCTCTGCAAATAAAAACCAAGGTGGGTCATGTGCCCCAGTGGGTCACTCCTTGAAGCCCCGGACACCAACCCATGGGCTTAAAGCCCTGCATGGTGGGGACATCCACACACCGAAGGGTCAGTCAGCTATGCCACAAAGCCAAATACTCCTGAGAGTGAAACCAAGGTGGGCTGCCATGATCAATCCAGGTTGGCAACAACACCTAATCCAAATATCCATACAATATAACCCCACTTTGGCCTTTACAATAAAATTTTAAAACCCCTTGCTCTAGGTTTGGCCCTGCTGGAATGCTGCAGTAGCTCTGAGGCCTAATGCCATGTATTCTAGCAATCTAAAATTTAAAGGTCTTTTTTCCAGTTTTAGTTCTTTATATTTTGGTAATCTAAACTTTAGAGGGTTCTATTTCCAGTTTTAGTTCTTTAAGATTGGAATTGGATTGATAATATGATGTGTTGAATCTCACCTGTTCCTGTGTGGGTACCTTTACAAAATGGCCTTTGTGATAGACTAGAACCCCACGGAATAGCCATTTATCTCTGGTCCTTACGAGATGAAAATTAATAAACTCTAAACTCCAGAAATTTCTAAACTAGTGGCATTGAAGCCTTTGATTCTAGTGTGTATTTGTCATCTTTATCTAAAATGTTCATTGCTTTAAATCATCTCACATCCAATGAGCATTATCTTAAATTTGATTGTCTTGAGAAATAATCTACTCAGCTTCAATTCAAAGAAAAGCTACCAGTGTTTCATGGTAAATATTACTCTTGAGTCTGCAGACATTTGTTAGTTCTATAATTTTACTTTTCCAATATCTCTATTTCTTTTTGCAGACATTTGTGTGGGAAGTTATTGGATTGCATGACAAGTACTTGCAGTATGTCAGCACGTGCTTTGTGAACCATTCTCAATTCCACAAGGTTTGCATGCATATATTCATTCACTCTCATTCTCTTTGTTTTTTATTCCTCAAGAATATCTTTTACAGATGTTGTGTATACAAGATTTATTTCATTTTATGAACTTTTGCAGTCCTTAAAAGAAGCATTTGAGATATTTTGCAACAGAGGAGTAGCAGGAAACACAAGTGCAGAATTATTGGCTACTTTTTGTGACAACCTATTGAAAAAGGGTAGCAGTGAAAAATTAAGTGATGAAGATATTGAAGAGACACTTGAGAAGGTGGCTCCTGCATTTCATTTGGGATTCCTGCAATTATAAAATTACCTAGCTTTCTTCAGTGCTGATATCATTATTCATAAATACTGCAGGTGGTAAAGCTTCTTGCATATATTGGTGATAAAGATCTATTTTCAGAATTTTATAGGTAGGTTTCTCCATATCTTCCTCTTTAAAACTTATTTCCTGAATAAATCAGATATATATCTTAATAAGTGAGATTTTTTCTAGCTTTTGCCAAGCATTTAAAGAAAACTATTGAATGGAAAGCTTCCTATTTTTTTTAGCTTTTTCTGTTTTGTTCACTATGCGAGGAAATTTGACTTGCATCAACCTTTTTTTTGATTGAATTTGAGGAATAGATTGCAGATTATTTGCTATTTTTCCTGTGATAGATTTCAAATGTGTACTAGCTAAGGTTGGCTAACAACCTTTGATGGACAAATAGTATTGAGTGAACAAGGTATACATTGTATTTGAACATTGTAGGAAAAAACTAGCACGTCGGCTTATATTTGATAAAAGTGCAAATGATGAACATGAACGGAGTATCTTAACGAAATTGAAGCAACAATGTGGAGGCCAGTTTACTTCAAAAATGGAGGGAATGGTACGCAAAATGTGACTGTTTTTTAGGTCTGTGTAATGCTTACAGCTTGTGTATTTATAATTAAAGAACCCTGGGAAATAATTTAAAGCTCTTTGATTCATGTGTTCTAATCCATATATTTCTTCTCAGCTTACTGATTTGACTTTGGCACGGGAGAACCAACCAAAATTTCAAAAATATCTTGATGATAATGTGCATGCACATCCTGGAATAGAATTGACTGTAACAGTCTTGACTACTGGATTTTGGCCCAGCTACAAGTCATTTGATCTCAATTTGCCTGCTGAGATGGTGAGATTTCTGTGTTTCCCTCTATTTCCACAGAAGGTATTAGAAATAGAAGAATATGATATCAGTTTGAGGTATTTCTGTGTTTCCCACTATTTCCACAAAAGGTATTAGAAATAGAAGAATATGATATCAATTTGAAGCATCTTGAAGTTGTTTCGTAAACACCTGAGTGATTCCATCAAGAGTAAATGACAGAATGGAAGTCATTTGTTTTTGAGAAGTCTGAAGTGTTTCATGTAACTGAAAGGAATTGTTTAAGTATTTTACATGATTAAATGGGACTGGGAAGAAATTGTTACATAGGTTAGAAACAGCAACATCTCATCTTTAGCTTCCAGATCTAGGGAATCCACATTTTTCTTGATGATATTAAGTCTATTCAAAATCTGATTTGCAAACTCAGCTTTAGAGGCCCAAAATTACCTTAAATTGGATTTTCTGCGTTCCATATGGAACATTTCCCTGCACCTACTCTTCCATTCACAAGAAAGAAATGCCAAAAGGCTTATTATGTCCCAAAGATCTCTGCCAAACAATCTATTCGTCCAAATTACAATCCACTTCCAAAAAGTACAGAACAAACAGGAGGTCTAAAAGATATGCTTCACCATCTCCTACTTTGGGCAGACACTACAAAGTCTATTTGACCAGCCTGTTGAATGGGATCTATCCTTGAATTCTAGGCTTGCATCTTTAAACCATCGTACTATGTCCTAAAGCACTTATTTCCTATTTGATATTTATTCTTTGAACTTTTGAGATGGTTGGTCTAATAGACATAGTTTTCCAGTGTCACAGTACCTGAATCATATAGGCCTATCTGAAGGTCACACTTTTTTTGAAATGATCACTCTCTCTTCCTATTCTTCTTTTTATTTTTCCTTCTGCATATAACTTGGAAATCTGAATGCGTTACTGAAGGTCATTCTTAACCTCTGTGTCATTTTTGCAGTTAGGATTTGGATTCATCTCATTCTCCAACTGCCCCATCATGACTCATGAGAGGGATCTCTTCATTTAGTTTATTGCCATCAACGATATCCACTACCCCATCCTTCCCACTGCCCCATCCTTCATGGGTTCCCACACAGTGAGTCATGAATGGATTCCATAGCTTGAAACACCATAGCTTAACCTTTGAACCATCCGAACCATCCGAACCTGGTTCGACCCAAGGGGCCTTTTGCATTCTTGATTTTTGCAGAGAGTTGCGAGGTGCCCTACACATCACAGTATGGGGGAGATGATGTCATGTAACGTACGTGACAACAACAAAAATAAAAAATAAAAAAACTTTTGGACAGCCCATGTAGACTCAATTTTAAATTTTATACAAAAGCTATAAAAAATTAAAACCAGCATGGATCCATCTCAAATCCAGATCTATCAAGCACTGAGAGGGATCAAATTTATTGAGGTGTAATTTTTTACATAAGAAGACACTTTACACTTGAGAAATTTGATCCCTCTTGGTGTTTGATAGATCTGGATTTAAGATGGATCTATGCTGGTAGATAGCCTGCTACACACCTATGCCATCCACACTACGCCTTTCACTATCCATGGAAATCTCTAAAGGGAAAATCATAGCAATGTTTCATTGCTTTTGACAAATTTGACTTTTGAGTGCAACCTTCTTATGGTCCAGATACTGCATAGATTGTTTCCCCAGTAGCTTCAGTTGTATAGCTTAATCCAACAACATAGAAATTTCGATGCGGGTGGCAATCTTACTTGCACAGGGTACTTGCAATCTTTTCATAAACTTCTACAAAATATACATCCGGACTTGCCAATTGCAAAATATACATCTGGACTTAGATCCCCAATCCATATTTTCTCATACGGTTTGTCTATGATGTCGTTGAGCATACCCCTATTCATAATGCCTTCCCTCAAACTTAGATCTGCAGTCCATGTTTTCTCAGATAACCTGTATCAGCTCTCTCTTTCTCTTGCCATCTTTTCTTTGAATTAGACTTTGGGAGAGCACCAGTAGGACTATTGATGAGAAAGGATTCCAAGCTGAGTTCCTTTTAATTATGATTTTCTGCAGGATTTGATTTCTTTGTTCTGGTGAACCGGTGCATGTCTTTACTGCATGCCCAGGTTTGCCCTGGGATATGTGAACCCAAAGAATGCGTCCCTTGGCAGTGGGAATGATATCCTGTTTAACTATGATTTTATTGTATGTTTTGGCCCACAAGAACCAAACACTTGAGCAATGTCTGAAATAAAATCTTTTAGCATTGAAAGCCAAATCAGAGAAACCCAAAATAGTGATGGGTCATAGATGGAGATGCAAATGGGTCAAGACATGTACGGAAATATACATTCCACAAAAGATTGAAACATTTAATTGCAAATTGTAACAAATAGTAATGATTGATTGTCAAATTTCAATTACCAAGTTTTTTTACCCTTCTCAACCTGCCTTGTAGGAACCAACTCTTTCAAGAGTTGACCTTTAGTCAGGACCAACTCAGTAAGGTCCTCAATGTCAGTGAGTCAAGTAGGGGTTGGAAATTCTAGCAGGAAAACAAATGAGGGCAAGCGTGTAACACAAAGCATGTTAAGTAATGATTGGTGGGTAAATTGCAAGTATGTAGTTGCACTCACCACCCCAATGGTTTTGTGTCGTGTATTTTATAGGAAAAGCCTCTGTAGTGTCATGATCATCCATCAATTATTGTATTTTTATTTAGCTTATTTATGAAAAACCTTTCATTCACCTATTTGAACAAGTTCCTAATTCATTGTTTGCAATTTGTCTCTCTTGAATTATTTGATTGTAACTTTTATGGATGTATTTGTTTTTGTTCCCACTCTGTTCTTGCTACCTTATTGCTTGTGCTGTTTGTTGAAATTGGGCTTTACTCTTAAGCCATCCTTGAAAGTTATCACCCTGTTGCTGGAAGTTGGTTGAACCTATGAATATTATTTTGTAGAACTCAGAGGTGAGTTTTGATTGTTTGCCGCCCTTTGTTTACAGGTAAAATGTGTAGAGGTATTTAAAGAATTCTACCAGACACAAACTAAACATCGAAAGCTTACATGGATATACTCTTTAGGGACATGCAATATTTTTGGCAATTTTAATGCGAGGTCAGTGGAGCTTATTGTGACTACGTATCAGGTAAATTCATTATTTTTTATTTATTTGTATAGATAGTTTTCATGTTTTGCGTTCTTTTATTTGTTGCCATCCCCCTTTTTTTCCCGACAATTTGTTACCATCCACTTGAGATGTTATTGATCACATTTATGGTTCTGGATGAGGCACTAGCAGTTTAGTGGTTTTAGGATTTTTAAAATAATTTGCATTTTGTTTCTACATTGTCCTTGTTTTGAATGATCCATTTTGTGTTTCTATATTCTTTTCTAATGCTGACAATTACATTTTGGTCATGTAATGATAACTATTAATATCTGTGTGGAAGAAGCAAGGGGAAATCATCCATATCTATAGTTGTAAATTTGGTTGCCTTGCAAAATTGTTCATAGTATTGATTTGATTATTAATGGAATATATGGGATGTTCAATGTGCAGGGATCTGTATTATTGCTGTTCAATTCTGCAGAAAAATTGAGCTATTCAGAAATCAAATCTCAATTGAATTTGTCTGACGAAGATGTTGTTAGATTGCTACATTCACTTTCGTGTTTAAAACACAAAGTCTTGAATAAGGAGCCAAGCACAAAAACTATCACACAATCTGATTACTTCGAATTTAATTCAAAATTTACTGACAAATCGAGAAAGATTAAGGTCCGAGCTAACAAACCTTAATTATTTGATTTCATGTGGATCTTGTAACATTAATAGATCTCTTGATAATAGTGTTTTTACTGAATTGTAGATTCCTCTTCCTCCCATGGATGAGAAGAAGAAGATAATTGAGGACGTGGACAAAGATAGACGATATGCAATTGATGCTTGTATTGTTCGAATCATGAAGAGCAGAAAACATTTAGGCTATCAACAATTAGTAACAGAGTGTGTTGAGCATCTTGGACAAATGTTCAAGGTGAGTACTATAGAATAGTTAATTTATTTGTTCATAACTTGAGCAAGGAATGCTGCAAGTTTCATTCCCTGTTAGTCTTTTCACGAACTAATACTCTTTGTTGGCAGCCGGATTTTAAAGCAATCAAAAAGCGGATTGAAGAGTTGATCACAAGGGAATACTTGGAGCGTGACAAAAACAACCCTAACACTTTCAGATATCTAGCCTGAAAAGGCTTCAACTAAATGAGTGGGTTTTTAGCTTTGTAAAATACCACGCCTTGCCCAAAATTTCATGAAGCTTTAACCAAATTTCATATATTCTTTAACTCTGCTGGTTTCCTTTAGAGCTATTAGCTTATGTTTAGTGTACATGGTTCCAAGCATATTGTGGGCCAGCATCAAAACTTGTTTTCAATTTCCAGGGTCTTCAAGAGCTAACATGAGGATTTGGCTAATATTAAATAATGGCATCAAGGAGGATCTGGTAGGAGAGGGCTTTTCCGCGGTTCAAGAATTGGCAGGAATGGGCTATTTACTTTTGTGTTTGTGTAATCATGCTATTTATTTCAAGCCAAACAAAGAATTGGCAAAGTCCTGGTTGATTCAGTTCTTAGGTTCATTGTTTGATATCTGATTGCATGGATAATATGTGCAAATGAAGTGATCCCTACCTTTGACACTAATGAGTTATAAGAATAAACTCCTTTTGTAGCTATCAAGTTAAAGTTTTATCCTATAAATTACAAAAACAAAAATGAGCTCCATGCTAAAATGACAATCATGTTGAACAAGAATCAATCATAGTATGCAGATTTTCACAGTGTATCAACATTGTGTATGTTTTTTTGGAATTCATTGTGTCAAAGTTTAACCAGGATCGACGCGTTTTGAGTGGACTCTCCACCCATCTTCAGGATTTGGTTGAAGCTGTGAGCAAAAAAGACAAGAATGGTGCAAATAAATAAGTGCACGAGGGAGAAGTAGCCGTTAAGAGAAAAATGTGGATTAGTTAGGAAAAATATAATTATTTAAATGAGAGGAAGAATTAGATTGGTAGGGGCCTTATTTTGGGGTTTAAGAGATTAAGTAAATAATTAGTAGAAAGTTGACTAATAAAAACAATTAAAGAAAAAGGTGGGAATTAAGTTAGAAATTGGGTGAGGTAAAAGATCACTAAGAAATATAGTATTAAAAACCCTAAAAAAAACTATAAAAGAGAAATAACTTAAAGCTATGTAAATTATATAATTAGTAAAAAGGGAGGTTTATGTAAAAGCTTCCTTCGATATAAAATAAGAATAAAGATAAAAATAAATAAAAAATAAAAGTAAAAGTAAAAATAAAAGCTATAATAAGAATCAATCAAGATTTCCTGAAAGCTATAATGTTTTCTCATTCATCAAATGTTTAAATAATTTGGACATAACCTTGCACTTTTGACAACCTAAATCTTAACATTTCCTCATTCACGAAATGCTTAATGCATCTGGACCATATTGCAAACTATGTAATTATGATAACTTTTGCTCACTAACTTGAACATATGTTAAAGATCGTGCAAAATCAATTGAACCACATCCATCATATATAAATAAAGAGGAGAAATATAACAGCCTGTAGCTATAAACTATATTGCAAACGATGCGCTTTTGGTCACTTCTGCTCACTATCTTGAACATTTGTCAAAAGTTCGTGCAAAATCAATTGCACCACATCATAAATATATGAAGAGAGATATAGTAGCTAGTTGTTTGTTTCTAGGATTAGTTTGTGAAAGTGGACATAAGCTGACCTCCCTAGTTTAGTCGCTAAACTAGAACAAAGCAAGCAACCATACATACATTTCCCTAACTGGATCCATTCACAAATTGAAAGACATTCCTTTGGCTGTGAGTTGTTTCCAATGATCCAATGCTCCAGCGAGCTTGCTCATCCACTTATAAGTACTTACAAAACATGTAAGCCAAGTAATGCAAGAAGAAAACTAGATCTAGGATTGGATTGAGTTATATATATGACCAAGGAGATATACAATAAATGAATAACAAACCATTTATCAAAAATGAAATACAGTATTGTATTATCAGAAATGGTAAAGAGTACAACCACTTAAGCCTTGGTGTCGTATCTCCTTTCCAATGGATTCCTCTTTGCTCCAAGATGTCACCTCAATGATGGAAGGATAAGGATCCAAAGTCTATCACTCCTATTGTAATTTCTCCAGCATAACCCTATTCTCAATTCCTCCTCCCCCTTCACCCATGGCCAAGACTTGAATTTATAGGATAATATGGATAGAGGAGAGATGCAATTTTTAGGGATAATGGATGAGATATGATCCCAACAATTGACGAATTCGAGTGAGATCCTAGAAAATAGGGAGGAAATCTCATCTACATAAGATTTTGTTTTAGAGACTCATCGAAAACCCTTTTTTTTGCCCGTACAAACATCAACGCGACTTAGATATAGAGAAACGTGTGCCAAATGAGCTCGACGTGAGCTAACGTGAAGGAAAACTGAGTCATCGATGCGGGTTGACAGTAGAGCAAAGCGCGTCGATGGACTTCGATGAATGTTGCTAATGAAGTAGTGCACGTCGAAGTCACAAAAATGTTATTTACAGGGCAAAAAGAGTTAAGGATCATTCATCATAGACGTGGCTTTAGGGATTATGGCAACATGTGGTCACATGGTCTTGTACAATTGATGAAAATTCCGTGTAATAGATTTCCCTCCAAAGTACCAAGCTATAGAGAAAGGTGATAGGTGAAGTACTTTGATATGATTACATGAGTGACGAACCATTGATCAGAGAATTGTTGACAATAATCAAGGACTTTGTAATACAGGCTCTAACACTTTGGAGCTAAATGACTCGAAACACAGCTGCCAACCAATACATTGCAGATCCATGTTGATACTGACTGATTAAACATAACCATGGCTACTAAGATACAAGCGTACATCCATGATGAGATAATAACACAACCATGACTAATACAAGAGTGGATCAATGTGATAGTACATCAATGAGGCCATCGACATGATATTCATGTGGGAACCTACAATTTTTTTTTCCATCGCAACCTGGGTGAACACATAATGAGGATCCCTAGGGTCTTCTACCCAATCTCGAATCGATACGAATCTAACTATGTGATTACAAGGTCTTGAAGTCGAACATAGTAGAAACCACTTGATTACCGACCAATGATGTGAACCGTTAACAAGTGCGAGGGAAATCACTAGTGATGATAATGATCCCCAAGGTATCATAGTACATCCCAACGAATGTGAATGAATGAGTTGGAGTCGAACATTCGTGGAATCATTCAATCATAGGTCAATGATGTGAACCCACTGTGGAAAGCGAGAAGACCTGCCATTGAGGCATGCAGGCTTCAAGGCACTAGGTGGTTTCTAAATATAATCCCTGGATGATGTGTTGGTGTCGACAGGGATAGATTCGTCGAAGGAGGGCCATGATGTATCCCACATCATCAACACGAAACAAATATAGGAAAAAGATTTCGAGTGGTAAATCAAATGAGTGTGAATTGACACAAGATATTGGGACTTTAAGGATAACCGATGTAATGGAGAACTTGACGATTGCAAAGTTTAACTCAAATGGAGGACCCCGCTTTAACATTTTACGACACGACAAATGACTTGGCAGCATAGACTCGATGAGACGGAGATCACGACACAATGCAACATGAATGGAGCATTCTTTGGATGACCCAAATGAGTAAAGAGACTCATAGACTTGACACGACTCAAAGATAAGTTGATTATCCAATTGTTCGGATGAAATATAAATAAGTTCCATATTCAAGGGCGACAACAGGCTGCCATAAATGCAGATACAGATGGATCTCCTTTCCCTTATTCCCCATCATGATTGACGAGTACCTCTTGTTTATTAACGAGCTTGAGGAGGATAACATATGCTCGATATAGCTCATCTTTCGGACGAGTCCAATCTCACATGTTCTACGAACCTGAGAAAGGAGGGGTTCGTCCCTATAAGGGTCCTTCAGTGTTAAATTTTAACGAGTCCAAAGAAGGTAAACTTGGTGTCATTTTATGTTTAGAGAGTTCGAAAAGACTAAAGAAGATTACAAGGTGTACTTTTTCGTAAATTTAATCCCCAAGGTCCGAAAAAGTATAAAATAATACCTTGAAGAACTCTTTTAGTCAAATGTTTGACTAGAGTATTCCTTTTTCGTAAATAGTCCAACCGGTCCGAAAAAGCGGTAAACTATCATCGGAAAGACTATATTTCTAATACTTTTACAAGCGCAAAAGAATCAAGTTCGCTTGGTGATTTTTTCCTATTTTGGGAGTCTGAAAAGAGCTTAAAGAGGACTCCATGTACAACTTTGTCATGGTTGGTGACCGAGTACGACAAAGAAAAAAGTAAACTCGACACAGTTCTTTTTCCGTAAGTAGTCCAGCGAGGCCGAATAAAGTGATAAACCTGTACTCATGAGACACACCTTTTTACTCAATTTTTAACAAGTACGACAATGGCATCAAAAAGTACTCGAAATCTTTTTCATGTTTGAACCAGAGCACAAAAAAGTAAAAAGTATCTCAAACCACTTTTCATGTTTCAACTAGAGCACGAAAAAAGTGAAAAGTAAACTCAATACCATCATACTATTTTTAACGAGCTCGAAGACAGGTGAAAAGAATGCTCATGATGTCTGCTTCATTTTTTAATGAGCTTGTAACGGAAAATAAACTATGCTTAGTATAGTGCCAATTGACATGTTTCTTCCCAACATGATATCCAGAGGTTGGAGGTTTTCCCCCAACATAAGAAGTTGACGGCTTACCTCCAGTATGATGTCCAGAGGCTGGAGGCATGCCCCCCAAGCTTCGTTTCGTTCGCCTACTCTTTTTCTTCATTCAATCAAACTCGTGGTTACTAATAGGAATATATTCACCATGGGAGGAAGAAAAAAGAGGATTAAATAGCATAGGCGAATGAAATGAAGGTTCATATATTAAATATGGCGAAAGGCTCAACTCAAAGGGAGGGGATCTATTTCATTTTTAAATGAGCTTGACACATGAATAGAACTATGCTCGTGGGGTACTGTTTCATTTTTTTAACGATCTTGACACGGGAATAAAACTATGCTCGCATTCTTCTGTTTCATTTTTTAACAAGCATGACAGAGAAAGGGAGAATGGTTTCATTTTTACACAAGCTCGAAACCAAAGGTAAACTATGCTTGGGAATGGTTTCATTTTACAAAAGCTTGAAACCAAAGGTAAACTATGCTTGTATGGGTCTGTTCAATTTTTTAACAAGCTTGGAGAGAGAGACCAATCTATATGCTCATGGTGGCCTATTTCACTTTTACAAACGAGCTTGAAACGGAAAATAACTTATGCTCGTAATGACCTGTTTCGTTTTTTAACGAGCTGGACACAGGAATAGAATTATGCTCATATGACATGTTTCATTTTTTAACGAGCTTGACACAGAAATGGAACTATGCTAATGGGTGGTTTCATTTTGATGTAAGCTCGAAACCGAAAGTAAATTATGCTTGGGACTGGTTTCAATTTTACACAAGCTTGAAACCAAAGGTGAACTATGCTTGGGACTAGTTCCTACCCAACATGATGTCCAGAGGTCGGTAGTGTGTCCCCCATGATAAGAAGCTAGGAGAATAAATCTAGTATGATGTCCAGAGGCTAGAGACATGCCCCCCATCCCTAAGGGGAAGAAACCACTAAAACACGTGGAACATTCAGGGAAGTTAATTTGATGACTGCCAGTCATGCAATGATTAGGTTTAACAAAGGAAAGTTGATCAATGGTCATGATCCTCCTATCATGGGGAAAATACATCACTCGAAAGAGTGAGGACACCACAACTTTCATTGCATAAACATAATCTTGTCCAAGGAGTATATTAAAATATAAGGGACCTTGGAATACCATACATCAACACAGACAGTTTTCCCTCCTAAAGTGATAGGTAACCGAGGAAGGATCCCTAAAGGTCTAGTAGGCCTTCTATTAAAAACCATTATTTGGTTAGTGACTGGCACAAGCTGAGGAGAACCTATAGCTTGCCAAGTCGTTGAGGGTAAAATACTAACTAACAAAAACTCCTTCATCAACTATAGTGCGAAATATTTCCTTCTCGGCAATTTCTACAGATATATGGAAATGAACACTCAAAGGAAGACAAGATTCTGTTAGACTATTCCAATCAAATGAAATGACCTTAGTACTTGGAGGGGGTCTCGTTGAAATAGATAAGATTTCCCCTTGCCTAGAACAATCTGAACTAACTAGGAAAACATTAGTGGTTTTCAGTTCACTCTTAATTGGAAGAGTCCAATGAGACGAAGATTGTGTCATGATGACTACTCCAGTCTTGGCATTCTCCAATGAAAGAGTGGGATTGAGTGGAGGTGATATCGACTCGACCACTTCCAATTCACTCTTCGAAGGAAGAGTAGGATGAACTACTTGTTCTTCACTCTTTGAAGAAAGAGTGGGATCGACCAAGGATGGAGCTCGATCGACTGCTTCATCAACCAATGGGGGGTCAAGGGACAACTTACGACATCCAGTTGGAATAAGTTTTCCAACAACTGTGAAGCTTCATCCATGCTAGGAAAAAGGTAGTAAGGTGCATGCCCTTGCATAATAAGCAAGGATGTTTGACTTTACATTTCCGACCCTTAACCATAGAGTCACTGGTTGGTGGGGTGTCATTAGTGTGATGTCCAAAAGATGATGATAGAGGTTGGTTGGAGGATTTAGACCAGTCTTCTAACACTTTGGGAAGACCAGGACAATCCTTAAGAAGGTGATCACCCCTGCAAAACCTACAAGGGAACTTGGGTCTACGAGGTGTTTGAATAGAATGAGTGCCACCAGAGGCAATTGGTTGATGTTTAGTCTCTTTCTTATCATTCTTCTTCTTAATATTCTTTTTCTTCTTTTTCTTATCCTCCTGATTACTAACACTACTGCTTTTATTAGGCAAGGAAGAAGAAACGAAAGAAGATACATCCGATGAAGAAAGGGAAGGATCAGTTTGGTATTGACACTCTCGTGGTGGAGAGTTACATTTGAAACATTGGGTACAACTGGAAACACCGGATTGAATAACCATACTGATAATCCTATGGTTAATCCAGGAAGATTTAAAGTGGTAATAAAGGGAGGACCAATATCTCGAACTGGATGGAAAACAAAAGGTACCCGTTGAGAAGGGGCCTCTTGATTGTTAGTCCCATAAAAAGTTTCCATATCTAAAATCTTTAAGCATTTCTAAATATCATGCACAACAAACACTACTCAAACTCAAAGCAACATGCAAACTTGTGAATAAGAGGGATGTGGAAGCCGGATCCTCACAGGTGTGTCAAGCTGTCATGACTCGCGACATATTGTAAGGTCCAACAGTTATACTCAACCCAATTTTTCAGAGCACCAACCAAGGAGGATTGGGACCGTAGCCTTGGTCGTATAACCTGACTACCTAAGAGTACGTGCATAGTAATCTCCCCGAGTGTTGTTATCGGTGTATTGCGACAAGAAGACTACTAGAAGGTTTACTCAGATGGTCCTAGGATTCTAATGGTGTCTCCCGATATACACCAGGTACACGAGAGCTCCAATACGTAGTAATGCTGTCCAATGCACAATCGTTCGACATGAGCCTTCCTATATACCTTTGAGTACATGAAGTATCTTTCTATATACAGTTAGGTACGTGAAATGCCGTTCGATATACCGACTAGTACGTGGAAGAACTACAAGCCCCTAGAATGCAGTGCAGGCAAAGAATGACAACTCTTACGCTTAAAGATGCCTGAACACGTCTCTAACCTATCACTCAAGTTGCTAAAAGTTTTAACTTAAACTAGCGCTTGATTTTATCTTATGCGGTTAAGTGGACAGATGAAATTTGGCCCTGACTCAAAACCATGCAAGTATGAGCTGCAAATCTTCTTTTCAATGAAGTCCTACTTAAGAGGGAGAGAGATAATTTTTTTTCCCAAATGCACAACCCTATGCAAATGCAATTTTAACTTTTTTCCAAAACAAAAATTTAAAAAATCATGCACCCCAAATTATCCTAAAGTGAAAAAAGAGATCTTTCTATTAACACCAAATGCAAATTCTTGTTTGTCTCCTATATTTTTACACTCGAAAAAGACATCCAAGCTATGGAAAGAAAGATCCCACAAACGTTTCCAATCAAATGCAAGACAAAGAAAAACGCTCATTAAATTTGTCTAACTCAAATGCACACAAATCTGGAACAAACCTTTTTTCTTCCTACTAGCGTAAGACCAATAATATCAAATGATCAAACTAAGGAAAGAATAATATTTCGGTTTTCCAATTTTTGTTAATCTAACAAAAGAGGAACAAAATTAAGCTTCTCTTTGAACTAAAGTGGAGACAAAGAATCAATCTTTTCCAACAATCACTACATAGCTTAGCATGTAAAGGAAACAAGGTGCAAAACCCAAGAAAACGAGGCTAAAAGAGACATGGATATCCCACACTTTTCTCAAGTTTTTAAAACAAACCAATCCACACCAAACCAAAAATTATCTTGAAAGCTTATATGGGTCAAAGAGACTATAGGATACACGATTCATTTTGCTTAAAAATGCAAGCAAAACACTAGTTTTGACTCAAAGGGCCAAACATGGATCCAAGTCCCAAGAAGACCCAAGAAGACCCAAGAAGAAAGGGAAATGACAAATCTAGACTGAGATTATACCTGAGACAAAGAAGATACATATATGAGAATAAAACTCGAACCGACCTTAAGAGGCAGATTGAACTCTACTGCAAAATTCTACACATAGACGTGGTCTGCTGTCGGAAACAATGCACCAATCTGGATCGACGTGGGTTAGTATACTGCACAGGCGCGTCGATGTCAATAGAGGATGTTTTTCAAAAAGAAAAAAGACCAAAAATGTGATGAACCTCAAAGGATTCAGATGGATTGCAAGTGCCATATCCATACTGGATCACCCGGTGACTATAAAAGCAAATCCAAATCAAAGATTGACATGATCTAAGAAAAATCCGAGCAAAGAAAAGAAATAGATCTAGGGAGTAAATTCCCCAGTACGGTCGCCAATTTTGTTTCCAGGACTAGTCTGTGAATGTGGACATAAGCTGACCTCCCTAGTTTAATCACTAAACTAGAACAAAGCAAGCAATCATACATACATTTCCCTAACTTTATCCAATCACAAATTGAAAGATAGAAGACATACCTTTGGCTGTGAGTTATCTCCAATGATCCAATGCTCCATCAAGCTTGCTCATCCACTTATAAGAGGTACCTACAAAACATGTAATCCGAGCAATTCAAGAAAAAAACCAGATCTAGGATTGGATTAAGTTATATATATGACCAAGGAGATATACAATAAATGGATAACAAACCATTAATGGGAAATGGAATGCATTATTGTATTAACATAAATAGTAAAGAGTACAACCACTTAAGCCTTGGTTTCATATCTCCTCTCCAATGGATTCCTCTTTTCTCCAAGATGTCACCTCAATGAAGGAAGGATAAGCATCTAAAGTCTATCACTCCTAGTGTAATTTCTCTAGCGTAACCCTATTTTCAATTCCTCCTCCCCCTTCACCCATGGCCAAGACTTGAATTTATAGGACAATATGGATAGAGGAGAGATGAGATATTTAGGGATAATGGATGATATATGATCCCAATAAGTGAGAAATTCAAGTGAGATCCTAGCAAATAGGGAGGAAACCTCATCTAGATAAGATTTCGTTCTAGAGACTTCTCGAAAACCCATTTTTTCTCCCCGTACAGATATCTACGTGACTTGGACATAGAGTAACGTGCGCCAAATCAGCTCGACGCGAGCTGATGTGAAGGAAAACTGAGTCATCGACACGGGTTGACAATAGAGCAACGCACGCTGATGGACTTCGATGCATGTTTCTAATGAAGTAGAGTGCGTCGAATTCACAAAAAATGTTATTTGTAAGGCAAAAATAGTTAAGGATCATTCATCATGGATGTGGCTTTAGGGATTGTGGCAATATGTGGTCACATGGCCTTGTACAATTGACGAAAATTCCGTGTAACATTCTTCTACATATGGTATAATTCTAGCATTGATATTAAGGGTGTTATATTTTTTATTTTATTAATTTTGTTTTTATGAAGAAAAAATTGTGGTATATCTGTTGTATAAAATGAAACATAAATTTACTATAATCAACATAGATCCATCTTAAAAGGGGATCTACGAAACATTGAGAGGGACCAAATCTCTTGAGGTGCAAACTCCTTTTTAGAGTGCAAATGTTGAGGAACCATTTTAATTTATCTAATTTGTGTAGTTTTATTTTTTTCAATGTGGTTCACAACTCCGGAGAGGAGTTGTTATGTCCACAAGAATAATTCACAGGGGGCCCACCTGAAGGGGCCTCACCCCTCCGTCTCTGATTACAGATCCTAACCCGATGGGGACATCAAGTGAGGCCCTTATATATCTATGCACATCCACCCAAGGATTTAACCCCAGGACCTTCTACTTACAACTCACATCTTTCAACCACTTGAGCTAACCCATCGGGATTAATTTGTGTAGTTTTATATGTATTATGTTGTTGTAAACATTTTAAATCTAATTTGAGCCATTATGTTATTTTTTATAATATTTTGTTATTTTTTAAAATGACACGTGTCAACTCGAAGATGAGCACGAAAGGAATTACATATCCCCCTATTGGGCTGTAAAATGCGCCTCTTCGGTGCAAACACAAAAAGATCATTGTAGATCCCTCTTAATCTTGCATCTTACGCATTAAGAGGTTTGTACAAAAGTTTCATATTCTTCTAGGTGCTTAATAGATTTGGAACATTAATAAAGCATGGAGACCATAAACTAATTCAACTTTATTATCAACTTTTAAGTCCAGCTTAATATTTTGCAATTCATATTTAATAGGATTAACCTTATCTGTTTAATTGACACACTTCTTACCTGTGTACTTTACAACCCAAGACATCATAATTGTTACAAGTAAAGGTGCTTACATAGAATATGAGGAGAATAATCTTAAACATATAACGAGTTGCATGTCATTTGCTAAACCGTATTAATATGTTAAAATGGCTAGGTTAGGACCCATTTCTCTGACTAAATCACAGCCATATTAATACAAGAATCCTTCACATATTATGCATTTTTGGAAAAAATTAATAAGTTTTTAAATAGTATTTATTTCATCCACCCAAAAATTTGATTATATATATATATATATTAGTACCACATTTTGTTGCTGGCTTCCCTTGATTCAAAATATGTGTGTTACGGTTAAGACAAATGTTCTCACAAAACATGAATGTTGGTGGTGATGATGAAACCAATGATTGTAATATGTAGATCATGGTAAATATTAGATAGGGCAAATATAATTGACATGTGACAAAGCATATTGCATGAAAAATGAAAACTTTATTTTTATTATAATTTATGTTTGTTGAATTATGGCCATAAAATTAATTCTCATAGCTTGAATGTTTTCTTTTTCTTTTCTCGGAGGAAAAAATATTCTATATTCCATAAATAAAATATATATAAATTGGTCTTTGAAGTTCAAAACCTGTCCGAAAACCTCACCTATCCCTATATTAAAATTGCATGTATTTTATTTTACCCGAAGAGAGTCACTTCTTTATCTTTTGTAGATATATAGAGGCACACACAAAAATAAACATTCCACACTTTTGTGTTTTTCTCAACATTACATCAACAAGCAATAAGAAAACTATAACTAATATAGACTGTAAGCCCTATTTGAAACTCCATACATACATTTTAATAGAGAGACTTCAAACTTGACTTGAAGATGGTTGTCCTTGTATTCAACCTTAGCAAGGGCACCTTAAGTTAAGAGGAGAGCGTGCTTGGATAAATCACCTGCTTCACAATTGAGCTCCCAAAACACTATGCATTCGAAGGTGCATATCTCTTCCTCTAATATTGACATCGAATTCCTTAAACTTAGAATCTCAATTCTGGATTTCTTATTTTCCTAGACTATAATTACCTTGGAATCTCCAAGGACCTTAATCTTTTTGCACCCATTGAATATGGTGCCCCTAAGCAGAATCCATAGAGCGTATATCTCAGAATGGTTATTGGATCCCCTACCAGCTACATACTTTAGGTGGAAATACATGTTGTTATTGATGTGAAGCATAGCTCTAGCGCCACACTGAGTTGGGCGACCTTGACTAGCATCGTCGAAGTAGCCTCATGGTATTTCATAATTAAGATTTGGCATCTTGGAATTCCAGTTCTTCTTTTCTTTTGGGCTAATATATTTTCCTTTTTCTTTTGGACCAACTTATATATTCTCCTTTGTCGAATTGATAATCAAATGAGGAATAAATGTGTTGGAATAAATTTATCTTGGAAAATATATACGTTACGGGTCCACCAAATCCGATGAGTTGGATCTATTTTTGATTAAAATAAAAAAAATTAGGGCATTTGCTTGGTTATCAATTCACTTAGGCAAGTGGGATTCATGTCTATAAAGATGCAAATAAGGATAGAGGAGGGGTTTGTCATGCTTTTCATAGTAATATACGATCTATTTTGTTAAGAAGAAGTATTAAATCACTGTAATCACTAGTTTTTGCTTTTGAAACTTTTGGAAATGATTTTTCCTCCATTAAAGAATTTTCTCATTATCTCATTATAAGCATCGTCTCTTTTCTTGGTTTTCCTCGATTTATGGATATATGTGATAACATATATAAGGATTAATGATATAATGCATAGTTCATATGATTCTAAGTATCATAATAATAGTTATGATGTTGCTCAATATGAATATATTTTGATAATGTTAAAATAAGTCATCTATTTCTCATGTGTGATCCAATCTTTGTTAGTATATATGTGTGGTTGATTGTTAGTAAAGGTGTTTGGTGCTTTAATATCTATTTTATAAGTGTTTGTGGGAGGGTTTAAAATTTAAGGCCATGTTGGTACATTCTAGTAGCTAACTTTTGGCTTTAATTATTATTTGACTGGTGGTGGTGTTACATCAATGATTTTCTAACACTTATGGTTTAGTGGCTCCAATGGAGTGGGTTCTACCTTGTTTGGCTATGCCAAGAAGTCCACCCTCTTTTTTGCTAAAGAAATATGTCCTGTTTAACTTTGGAAAGGCCTTTTACATGATATTTCACATATGAGACTAACCCGTTGGTTATAGGCCTTCCTATGTAGTCACTAGTAAGACAAATAATAACCATGAGTTATAATTAGCCCATTTAAGAAAATATAAAACTTCATAGCAAGAGTAATTTGTTTTACACTACAATTCCATATTTTTTCCATATATGCTAGGAAGTAGGCATCCCAAGGAATCTAAATATCTCACTAGTTTAAATCCATGATAATTGGAAATTGCTTAAGTAAGGTGCCGTGTTACAGAGGGTTGGGTTATAATAACAATTTTTCTTGCATTTGTTTTGGCTCCTAGGGTATCATAAAACACTTGAATTATATTGAGTGTTTTTTGCTTTCTTTTCTTCTAGATAAATTTATGATGAATGAAACATCAAGAAGAAACACATTTATGGGTTGTTGGATATAATGGGGTAGAGAAAAACCCACTAATATATCCCACACTATTTCTATATACCAGGTGGCCTAATTGCTTGGCTGCCAAGACACTTTTGTTTTCAAGTGAAAAATGTCTACTCATTAATCTTAAAAAAAGAGCACCTATATACGAATTAGCCTTGATACAAAATATCTCTAATAAGAGTTTGTTAGGTCAAATATAAATATATGTATAGTATTCTTGATACAAGTTAAAAACCAAAAAAATGTGTAGGTGAGGACTATGCACTTGGACAATACTCCACAGTTGGGAAGAAAAGTTTGATATTCAACACGAGGGTTGTTTATCCAAATAACTTTCCCTCACCTCCCCATGATCAAAAGAGTGTTTTGGCATATCATTGTGTGAAGGGGGTCCATTGTACCATAAAGAAGGGGGCCTCACACACCAATTTGAAATATGGATAAGATCTTAAACTTAGATTAATATTTTTATTACTATTTGTTACTTCATTTTTTAAAAGAAAAATATGCAATTTACATTTATTGGTGAATACTAAACACATTATTTAGGTGCAGATGCACATTTTAAATCATATCATAAGAGATACTAGGATCTCTCTGAAAGAAAAACAAGGAAAAAGTGGGAGTTCTATCCCCCAAACTATGTCTCCAACCCCATACAAAAATATATCATAACATCCACTATCCCCAAAAGTATACAGATACCTCATTGAATTTGAAATAGAAGTATATTAATAAATAAAATGTCTAAACTTACACTTCATTGCGGTACCTAAAATGTCATAAGAGTCATTGTGGTGACACCCTCTCTTGATTCTTCCAAAAAAATATCATCTAGTTCCAACTGTAGGCCCTGTTTTGATAGAGTCAGTCAGCAGATTTATTGAGCTTCTTGTAGATGAGCACAAGTGATGTGATCAAGATGCTTTGAAATTCCCTTTAATTTAGAGTCCAACGTCTGAAGGCTTATATTTTGAATTTGTTGACCATTCAACATCCAATTTATCATCAATGAGGAATCACCAAATACTTCCAATCTATTGGAAATATTGTTGTCATTGATGTCAAAGGCAACGGGAGACTATAGATGTCCAACAGAGATTGTAAGATAAATATTGTTGTCATTGATGAGTTTGTAGATGACGTTGATACCTCAATGAAGATGAAAGATGGTGTTGACAATAATCTTCAAATGCAAAATAAATGGGAAATTGGGACCATCTGATGATCTTGGCATATGCAGAATAAATAGGAAATTGGCTCTGACAGGAAGCTTGATAGATTTGATAGGAAGATTCAAATGTAGAAGAGGTAGCCTGTAAGGAAGATGTTTCCTCCTGATGGCCTTGATTGATAGTTTTAATTATGGTGGGAAAATGAAGATAATAATGTGCCCCCACTTACCCAGTTGCATAGGCAAGCAAACCAACCCACTTGTGGAGGAAAGAAAACAAAATAAATACGAAGAAACCATACAATGGGACCACCTTGTGGGAAAATGAAGACACCTTGCAATGATTAGAAGGAAGCCTTACCATGATGTCCAATTGAAGACCCCACTTTCCCACTTGTGGAGGCAAGAAAACCAAAGGAATATGAAGAAACTACACAATGGGACCACCTTGTGGGTGTAGGAGAACACTTTGCAATAGTGAGGAGGAAACCTAACCACGCCTTTGCAAAGGGAGAGGTTGATTGGTATTGAAGGAATTGAATGCAAGGTATGTTCCCACCTTGTGAAGAAAGAAAAGGGTTTGAAGGGGCAAGCACCCCCATGTGGCTTCTTGAACATGTCGACCCTACAAGAAGACAGATCCCCTAGGATCCCCATATAAGGGTATAAATAAGTTGAGAGATTACTCATTCATTCATTCAATCATCCAAGACATGGATATATCATAGGTGAGGCGCACTAGTGGAAAGGGTTGCAACATTTGAAGAAGAGGATGACCAAAGATTTAATATCATTCCAAAAGGGGATATTTTCAGGTCATATTGAAATTTTCACTATAAATTTTGTTTAGGGATGTTTCAGACTATTCCACTTGGATTGTATGTATATGAGATCTTGAAGTACCTGTGGTTCATGTTTCAGATGCTGGTTTTCTATATTGTAGGAGATATGACCTTAGGAATTTGGGGTTTTTGAATGATCCCGAATTCAACCTCAAACAGGTTAGTATGAAACTTTCACTATAAATTTTGTTCTAGGATGTTTTAGATGATTCCACTTGGAGGAGATGCAACAAAGATCTTGAATTTGCCATGGTTAAAGTTTCATATGCTGGTTCATTATATTTTTGGAGATATGATCTTGAGAATTTAGGGTTTCCGAATGATTATGAAATCAACCTCAAACAGGTCATTGTGGAACTTTCACTATAACTTATGTTCTAGGATGTTTCATACCATACCGCTTGGAGGAGTTTTATAAGATATATTGAAGTTCCCATGGTTCACGTTTTAGATGCGATTTCATTATATTTTTGGATATATGACCTTGGGAAGTTAGGTTTTCTGAATGTTTTTGAAATCAACCTTAAACAAGCCAGTGGGGAAATTTCACTATAAATTCTGTTCTAGGACGTTTCAAACCGTGCCACTTGGAGGAGATGTAGCAGATATATTGAAGTTCATGCAGTTCAAGTTTTGATGTTTGTTCACTATATTTTTATAGATACGAACTTGGGAATTTAGGGTTTTTGAATGGGATCGAAATCAACCTCAAATAGGTCAGTGTGACACTTTTGCTATAACTTTTGTTCTAGGAAGTTTCAGACCTTGAAAATTGGAGGAGATGAATTAGAGATATTGAAGTACCTATGGTACAAGTTTTAAATGTTTCTCTATAGTTTTAAAGATATGATATATGTAATTAAGGGTTTCTTTATAGTATGAAGCAGTTTTGAGCAGATTGTGGTTTATATGTACAAAGAGGTGTTGTCTATTGGAAGGGTGTAGATTGGCATAGGATCAAAACACAAAAGGAAGTAAAAGTAGAAGGAGAAGTGGTAGCGGTAGCAACATCAGTAGCAATAACAAGATATTTGTGTCTCTAGTAGGTTAATGCCTACGTATTACTGAGTTGGTGCTCAGTTGAGGAGGTTGGTGTCTCCAGTAGGTTGTTGCGTACATATTGTTGAGTTGGTGCTTAGTTGAGGAGATTGGTGTCTCAAGTAGGTTGGTCCAACATATTTTTGAGTTGGTTCCCATTTGAGGGGATTTGTGTCTTTAGTAGGTTGCTTCCTACAAAATTTGGAACAGTAGGTTGGTGCCTACATGAATTTATAAAGATAATTTTTTGTGGTTTCTCCCAAAAGGGTTTTCACATTATATCTTGTGTACTGTGATTTGAGCTAATGTGAATTTACTGTTTCATAGTTAATGAATGGTTAATGAATGTTATATAAAGGAATAAAAAGTATTATGCTGATTCAACCGCCCCTCTTAGTATAACTATAATCCTATCAATTGGTATTAGAGCAGGTTCCTTACAAATAGCTTAACTACTAAAAGGAATATCTCGAGCACATATGGCTTGTGAGGAATTTGGTTTCAACACAGACAAATCCCTTTGGTCAATGGAACAAACTATCTATTTGGGAGTATAAAAATGAAGACATATTTGATGGCCCTTTGATTTCATATCCGGGAATTAGTCACAACAAGTTATATAGATGCTACAAAGGAGTTGCGAGAAAGAAATGCAAAAGAAATGGATTCCATCTTGAGTGGCTTACTATATTCTGTAATTGACAAGGTAAAGAAGTGTACATCATCCAAACAGATTTGAGACAAGCTACAAAATATTTATGAAGAGAAATCCAGTGATTGTTCTAGTTGTGAATCTAAGACATAAGAAGCACAATATGTGTCAAAGCCAAAAGGAGAACCTGGAAAATACAAAGAATCTCTTTGCATGGAAACAAATTTGGTTGATAAAAAATCTGAAAACAATCAAAAGTTAGGTACACAAAAAGAAGAGAATTCTGAAATAGATGCGGAAGCTGATCTTGAAGAATAACCTATTGGTGATCTAGATGAAATCACAAAGCTCAAAAGAGAGAACCAATCACTAAGGGAACAAATGCGAAAGTATCGAGAGGAAGATCATAATACAAAAGAAGAGATGTCACACAACATTGAAGAATCAGAAAGGATCATCATTAAACAAAAAAATCAGTTAAAAGAAAAGGAAAACGTCTGCAACAATCTAGAATATGAGATAGTCAGTCTATGAATGAAGTTGGAGAAATCAAATGCCAATTTGAAATTTGAAAATAGCTCTGCAACCTTGGTTGGGATCTTAAAATGTTACAGACTGCCATTTGATAAAACTGGTCTTGGCTACAACAAGAAGGAAGAGACTATGAAAGAAGAATCAACCATTTGAGTTATGATGAAATACTCTAGAATCCTATCAATGTTGAAGACAACAAAAAAGGAGAATAGGATGTTCCACATAAGACAAATCCTTCTCACAAAGAAAAAATTGAAGGGACCTCTTCACTAAGATGGGATCATACAATCAAGTACCAAAAACAATTTTCTAGTTCTTGCGGTATATGGACCTTTCTGTTAGCAGATATATTAAATTTACTGTGGTATTTATAGATGTTGGTTCATTATATTTTCGAATATATGACCTCAGGAAGTCAGGGTTTCTAAATGATCCTGAAATCAGTCTCAAACAGGTAAGTGTGGGACTTTCGCTATAACTTTTATTTTAGGACATTTCAGACTGTGCCACTTAGATGAGATGTAGCAGAGATATTGAAGTTCTTGTGGTTTGATTTTTAGGTATTGGTTCTCTATATATTTTGATATATGACCTCGATAATTTAGGGTTTTTGAATGGGCATAAAATCAGCCTCAAATAGGTCAGTGTGACACTTTTACTATAACTTTGTTAGGACATTTCAGACCGTGAAAATTGGAGGAGATGAAGTAGAGAACTTGAAGTACCTATGGTGCAAGTTTCAGATGTTGTTTCTCTATATTTTTAGAGATATGATCTATGTAAGTAATGGTTTTTGTATAGTATGAAACGATTTTGAAGCAGATAGTGGTGTATCTATAGAAACAGGTGTTGTCTATTGGAAGAGTGAAGTTTGGAATATAATCAAAATATATAAGGAAGTAAAAGTAGAAGTAGAGGTTCCGGAAGTAGCAACAACAATAGAAACAACAAGACATTGGTGTCTCTAGTAGTTCAATGCCTACGTATTACTGAGTTGGTGCTCAGTTGAGGAGGTTGGTGTCTCCAGCAGGTTGGTGCCTACATATTGCTGAGTTGGTGCTCAATTGAGGAGATTGGTGTCTCTAGTAGGTTGGTCCTACATATTGTTGAGTTGGTTCTCATTTGAGGTGATGGGGTGTCTCTAGTAGTTTGGTGCCTACAAACTTTGTAATAGTAGGTTGGTGTATACATGAATTTATAAAGATAAGTTTTTTTGGTTTTCCTCGGGAAGGGTTTCCACACTATATATTGTGTACTGTGATTTGAGCTTATGTGTATTTAATATTTCATAGTTAATGAATGATTAATGAATGCTTATGTAAAGGAAGAAAACTTATTATATTGATTCACTCCCCCCTCTTAGTATAACCATAATCTCAACAATTGGTATAAGAGAAGGTTCCTTCAAAATAGCTTAACTACTGGAGGTAATATCTCAAGAACATATGGCTTGTGAGAAATTTGGTTTCAACACAGACAAATCCCCTTTGTTAAATGGAAAAAAAACTATCTATTATGGAGCATAAAAATGAAGACACAGTTGATATTTGATTTCATATATGGGAATCAGTCACAATAGGTTATATAGAAGATACAAAGGAGTCATGAGAAAGCAATACAAAAACAATGGATGGCATCTTGAGTGGCTTACCGGATTATGTAATTGACAAGGTAAAGAAGTGTACATCATCCAAACAGATTTGGGACAATATGCAAAATATTTATGAAGAGAGACCCAATGATTGTTATAGTTATGAATCCGAGACAAAAGAAGCATAATATGTGTCAAATCCAAAAGAAAAACCTGGAAAATACAAAGAATCTCTATCCATGGAGACAAATATGGTTGATCAAGAATATGAATACAATCAAAAGTTAGATACAAAAAAAGAAGAGAATTCTGAAATAGACGCGGATGCTCCTCTTGAAGAAGAACCTATTGGTGATCTAGATGAAATCACAAAGCTCAGAAGAGAGAACCAACCACTAAGGGAACAATAGAAAAAGTATCAAGAGGAATATCATAATACAAAAGAAGAGATGTCACACAACATTGACGAATCATAAATGATCATTGAACTAAGGATCCAGTTAAAAGAAAAGGAAGATGTCTACAACAATCTAGAATCTGAGATAATCAGTATATGAATGGAGTTGGATAAATCAAATGCCAATATGAAATTTGAAAAGATCTATGAAACCCTAGATGAGATCCTAAACTGTTAAGGTCTTCCATAGCCGCATGAAAGAAAGACCAAGAGTTATTTTGAAATACTCAAGAATCCTATCAATGTTGAAGACAACAAGAAATAAGAGCACGATGTTCCATAAAAGATAGATCTTTCTCACAATAAAAAATAGAAGATACCTCTTCACCAAGATGGGGTCATACAATTAGGTACCAAAAACATTTTTCTGGTTCTGCAGTAGATGGAACTTTATGTTAGTAGAGATCTTGAAGTTCCCATGGTAGATGGACATTTCTGTTTGCATATATATTGAAGTTCTTGCGGTAGTTTCAGATGTTGTTTCACTATATTTTTAAAGATATGACCTCGAGAAGTTAGGGTTTCGGAATGATCCTTAAATCAACCTCAAACATGTCAATGTGGTACTTTCGCTATAAATTCTGTTCTAGGACATTTCAAACCATGCCACTTGGAGGAGATGTAGAAGATATATTGAAGTTTCAGATGATGGTCCATTATATTTTTGATGATATGACATCGTTAAGTTAGGGTTTTTGAATAGGCTTGAAATCAACCTCAAATAGGTCAGTGTGGCACTGTCGCTATAAATTTTGTTCTAGGACGTTTCATACTGTAAAAATTGGAGGAGATGAAGTATATATCTTGAAGTACCCATGGTAAAATTTTTAGATGTTGATTCATTGTAGTTTTAGATATATTCTCTCTAGAAGTAAGGGTTTCTGTATAATATGAAGAAATTTTGAAGCAGATTATCGTGCATCTGTAGAAAGAGGTGTTGTCCATTGGAAGAGTGCATATTGGAATAGGATCATAACACAAAAGGAAGTACAAGAATAAGTAGAGGAAAAAAAAATAGCAACAACAATAGAAGAAACATGAGATTGGTGTCTTTAGTAAGTTAGTTCCCACATATTACTAAGTTGATGCTTAGTTGAGGTGATTGGTGTCTCCAGTAGGTTGGTGCCTACATATTGTTGAGTTGTTGCTTAGTTGAGGAGTGTTAGGAACCCATGTCAACCCTTCTATTTGCTTTGTTAGTTTATTGTTGTTGGACGCATATGCTTTGTAAGTCATCTCGTAGTATTTGTTGATCCATAGTTGTGTTAATGTTGTTTGGCGCATATGCTTTGTAAGTCGCCCATAGTATTGTTGATCCATAGTTTGTATTGGCCCATGGTTTTGACCCATAGTATTGGTGCCTAGACTTAGTATATAAGTGTGTGTTGAGTCCTATTAAGGCACCGTGAAGTTATTTGTATTGAGTTTGCTCAAAGGAGGTTGCCCCCTTGAAGTGGCTTGCGATAAATATAAAAGTGATTTTGAGTTCTGTTATCTCTGCTATCTCATGTGTTTTCATTAATTAATTATTGCAGATTCTCCACATTTGGTATCAGAGCACTTTCTTGGGCTCGCTGGGTGAAATTTCTGCCAATTTTTTTTTTACGCATCTGTTGCAGCTTCGGATCTGGGAATAATGCCTATCCGCTTAACTGTGGGAAGTACTTGGGCATAAGCCCTAAAACTCATTGTGAGGAGTACCATAGGAACCCCAAAGTAGCTGGCCCATTGAGAGGACCTGCCAACGAAAAGGGAAACAACCAGTTACATTTTTTCTATAGATATCCGGGTTGCGCATTGCGACAGTATTCAGATGTACCCCAGTTTCATACTCTCTCGAGTATACAGTCGCATATACTTCCCAGAGATGGCTCACAGTCATTGAGTCCCTACAGATGTTGGACACCTTCAGTTTCAGCAGTTCATCAACCCTTCTGAGACCTTTTTCAGAACGATTGATGCTTTATTCCAGTGTATCAGTTATTGAGATCAGTCATGTTATGATCATGAGTACATCCCAAATGATGTACCCTCTGGACCATTATGATGTACCAGCAGATTTTTTATGTATTTTTTTTCAGGTCCCCCTTCTTGGGACTAATTGTTATGTCTTGATACGAGCATGGGTATGCCCGCCTCGTCCATTATCAGGATTATTCCTCATTCATATTGAGGCGTTGTAATATTGTTTATTTTTTGCATCTTCCAAGGGCCGTGGATCCAGTCTCCAATCGGTCTCTTCTCCTCCCAAAAACCCCAGAAAAAAGACAAAAGAACTATGATGTCTATCGACCATACGATGAGCTCCTGCCCTCACACATCAGGGGGCAATATGTTAACACCTAAAAAGTGCTCACTAGCTCATTCCCTTATTCACATGACCCATTTGTCCACTTTTCCACCATTTGAGCCTCTAAAGCCACCAAAAGGTCACCAAAAGACCTTAATACACCCATTTTTCCACTCAAAATGAGTATTTTTCCTAAAAAAGCATAAAAAACCCTAAAAAAGGGTCCAAAATTCCCAAAAATATTAAAAAGGGAATAAAAATATTAAAAATATTCAAAAAAGGAAAAAGGAGGGAAAAGGTACCTAAACCATGTTGGTCAATACCATTGGTTTCCACAAAACCATAATGGTATTCCCCACCACCAAAAACTATAAAAGGTGGTAGGGGCTCCTCACTTTACATCCATCCATCATCCTATCCTCATGCTGCCAAAATCTCCCATGAGTTTTTGGCCATTGTAGCTACCTTGGAGAAGGGACCCTTTGGAGTTTGGAGTTGCTCACCCTTGGAGCTACTCAACAACCTTCACCATTTGGAGGTATTATTATTGCAAGCACTTGCTTGCCCCCATTTTCAATACAATTTTTTTTTATTATTATTTCTTGTTCTTGTTTTCAATTCAAAAGTTTATTATGATATGCACATGCTAGTTTAGTTTTAGTTTTAGATTTCCATTTGTTTTTGATTTAATATTTGAGACTGCTGCTACTAGTTAGCAGGTGCCCATAGCACTAAGCTTGGTTGCAAAACCAAGCCAACTGTTCGTGCTCATTGGTGCTTTCATTTTTAAGGAGTCTGAAAACGATAAGAAGACTCTGCATTGGTTATGATTACTGTCCTGTTGGTTTTACGAGCCCAGGATGGTGATTGCTCGTGGTTGCTTTCATGTTTAGAGAGTCTGAAAGCGGTAAGTGGACTCCATTGGTGTCCTTTTTCGTAAGTTAGTCTCTAAGGCCCGAAAAAGCATAAAATGATGCAAATGGAGAACTCTTCTAGCCGATGTGACTAGAGTATTCCTTTTTTGTAATTAGTCTACAAGGTCCGGAAAAGGGGTAAACTTATACCAGGTAGACGCCCTTTTAGATACGTTTAGCGAGCATGAAAGGAAGCAAGGTTGCTAGGCGATCTTTTCATTGTTTTAGGAGTCAGAAAAGAGCTTAACAGAAATCCCTAAGTGCCTTTTTCGTAAAAGGGATTGCTTGGCCCGAAAAAGGGATAAAATTATACCGAACAAAAAGGGATTGATGATAGCGAAAAAAAGGTCTCAAGGATCATCATGAGTGCAGAAAATTGAATCCGGTGACATAAAGATTGTCAAAAAGGGGCAACGACGAATGTGGCACACAAATCGAGGCGACGAGGGGTCATGGGAAAAATGCCCAAAAAATATGGAGGTGAAAGCGAGAAATGATCTCAAGCATCATCACGAGCGCGAAAAACTGAATCCAGCTATATAAGACTTATCAAAAACGGACGACGGTCGATGTGGCACGCGAACCGAGGCGACGAGGGGGCATGGGAAAAATGCCCAAAAAATCTGGGCGTGAGAGCGAGAAATGATCTCAAGCATCACCACGAGCGCGGAAAACTGAATCCGGTGATATAATATTTGTCAAAAACAGACGATGGCCGATGTGGCACACGAATCGAGGCGACAATGGGGCATGGGAAAAAAGCCCAAAAAATCTGGGCGTGAGAGCGAGAAATGATCTCAAGCATCATCAGGAGCGCGGAAAACTGAATCCGGCGATATAAGACTCATAAAAAATGGACGACGACCGATGTGGCACGCAAACCGAGGCGACAAGGGGGCACAGGAAAACATGCCCAAAAAATATGGGCGTGAGAGCGAGAAATGATCTCAAGCATGATCATAAGCGCGGAAAATTGAATCCGGCGATATAAGATTCGTAAAAAACGGACGACGGTCGATGTGGCACGCAAACCGAGGCAACGAGGGGGCATGGGAAAAATGCACGAAAAATCTGGGCGTGAGAGCGAGAAATGATCTCAAGCATCATCACGAGCGCGAAAAACTGAATCCGGTGATATAAGATTTGTCAAAAACAGATGACGGCTGATGTGGCACGTGAACCGAGGCGACAATGGGGCATGGGAAAAATGCCCCAAAAATATGGGCGTGAGAGCGAGAAATGATCTCAAGCGTCATCACGAGCGCGGAAAACTGAATCCGGCGATACCAATGGTGCGAAAAACGGAGGTCATAAGGACTTTGGAATGGTCAAAGCAAATAACTAGGTTAAAAAATTGCTACAAATAAAGGTGAGCCCACCAAGCCAATGATGTAGTGGTGGGGAGAAAGGATGACCCGCGGGGGGAAACACTATGTGTATAAAATCAACTCAAATATACAAGTGACACGTGACCTCAAAAATGGTTGAGATCACGAATATGAAAAAGTGAGCAGGGTTAATGACCTGCCCCCATGCTATGTGCATGGGGTTTGTGATTGTGGATCACATATGTGTTGGTTTGAACGATGGGCTCATTGAGGTGTTGAGATAGAGATGATGGGGAAGGTTCAAAATGATTGATCATGCCCCCCATCCCGGGGTCGAGGTAATCTATTATGCCCCCTAACTCAGAGGTGTCAATTTGGTGCAGATGTTGTCTCAGAGAGAGATCAATAGGGCATTGAGAAACTGCTGGCGGGGTATTATACCATGAGGTTGTGGGCTGTGGTGGCATACTAAAGTGATGATATGATGATGGGGGATTCCCTCTGTGGGGTGGATGCCCCCAGTATCTCCGACGAGAATCACGATGATGATGAGTAAGCAAGGTTTTGGGCCTGCCCCCATGTTGTGGACATGTGGTTTCCTCGTCGATTTGAAAGGGTTGAACATGTGTGTCTAAGGGATCAATGGAAGGGGCCGACCAGACAGAGGGGTATCCAATGGAAACCATGTAAATGGTGTTAATTTCTTCCAAGGAGGAAGATGGTGGGGGATGAATTTCCTCAATTGTGGGGGGCGCCGTCTCAAGGTCCAAATTATTCATCTCATAGAGAGCTGCTCTGTAATCTGGGATATCAGGACAGTGATGTGAGTAATGGCCGTAAATACCGCATATCGCACAAGGGTGGTTGGTACGCAGTGATTTATCACGAGGCTTGGTGTTTGGGTCGATTTTGACAACCGGGATGTTGGGGTCGTCGTCAAGCATTTGCATGTGTTCCTGTAATGCGGGTAATTGTGGACATTGATGAGTTGGATGGCCTAACTCATCACACAACGAGCATTTAGGAGGAGCACGAAACACGGGGGGAGGTTTAACTGCTTTGGGAGGAGGTGCTGCAGTGTATGGTTGTGGGCCTCTGCCCCCAGTGGGCTTGATAAGAGGAGGGGGACTCAAAGAAGATGAAGGGGTAGTGACACCAGGAGGTGGTTGATTCTGGATGTTTGCTACACCAGGGGGTGGACGGTTAGAAGTATTGATGGGTTGCACCAGTTGTAAAATGACATTCGGTGTCGGAGGAGAGGTTGGGGCAGGTAGGTACCACACAGGTAGTCCTAATGTTAATCCTGGGAGATTAAGTGTAGCCATGACTGGTGTGCTGATGGTGCCTGAAGGGGGAAATAAAAATGGGATAGTATGAATTGGTGTGGCTTGTACGTGAGTTGGCACTGAGGGTGGTTGTGGGAGTAAAGGGGGTTGTTGGTTTGGTACCTGTGTGTTATGCGAGAGGGTGCACAAATTAGATATCTTGATTATCTTCAAAGGGGGTTGGATGGACTGGAATGTGGAAGTCATAGGTGATTCCGAGTATAATCCGGGTCTGACTGTGGAGACGAACGATGTAGGTGCATTCTGAACTGGTTGTTCAATCATAGGGAGAACATTTGTAGGTGCAATGGGAGCTTATGGGTTTCGACGCGTTTGGAGATTCATGTCGGACGATGACATCATAAGGAGATGATGAGTATTTGAATCCATTGGTTGGTTTGTGTGTGCAGCATATGTGATTTGCTGTTGTGGTGCTGTGGTTCCTTGAGGAGGATCCAACAGATGAGTGTTCACCACTCCTTGTGTGGGCAAATGATTCTGTAGCACCATGGGTTGTGGTTGAGGAGGTGGCACTGGTTGTGCTGCGTGCCCTTGGCGTTGGGTGTCATCAGACCACAGTTGGCATGCTTGCCCCAAATGTGGGCAAGTGTGTGTATAATGGCTGTATACCCCGCATATGGAACATGGGTGGTTTGTTCGTAAATTGGGGTTCTTACCCTGTTTCGGTGGTCGATCAGGGTTTTGGTTGGCGGGGGTAGCAATGTTGTTGTTTGGAGGATAAATCTGAGCGATTGGAGGTTGTGGTGCAGCAAGGACTACCTGTGGTGGGAAATAAGCCATTGGGGCTTGTGAGTGAACGGGAGCATGTGTGGCCTGCTGATGGTAATACATAGGGGGTGCAACCAGAGGTGGATAGGCTGAAGGTGCATGACCATAACACTGTGGTGGACATGGGGGTCCATGAGTGTGGTGGGGGTGGGCCATGGGAGCATACGAAGTTGTAGCTCCAGAGTGAGATGTGGCCCGCAAAAGATCGGGGTCGTTATTATTGAGCATAATGGAAAATGGTTGGTTGTGGGACACAACTTGTCCAATGATGCCATCAGCGGCGTGGGATGCCCCTGGCGCGTCAATCTGGGAGGAATCACCGCAGGGAGCGTCATGTAAAATGGTATACAGGTAGCCACACTGGGCGTAGATCAAATCAAACTGCTGGGCTTTTAGAATGGCTTCTTCTTCCGACTGGGGTCATTCAGAAGCTACATCCTTAGCTATGAGGGGTAGGAGTGATTTGAGAAACCAATCCAAAATATACGGTCGTTCAGTTTTATCTTGCAGAGGCTACGGCACTTACGCCACTCATGGATATGGTCGGTGATGTGGGTAGCTATGTTTTGTCTACAAGACAACAGTATTTCAACTCCTGCATCATAGCGTACAGGTAGCTGAAAAAACTGAAGGAAAGTGGAGGCGAGGGACGTAAATGTATGGTGGGTCCCATGTGGTTGTTCAATGTACCACTTGGCTGCAGAGCTAGTAAACGTTCGTTGCAACAGTCTTAGTCTAATGGAGTCATCCACTATGGAGTTAGATGAACACCATAGGTGAAATGACATTATGTGGTTTTGGGGATCTTCCCCAGGTTTTCCTTCAAACTTCGGGATGTTCGAGGGAAGCTTTGTGGGCATGGAGGGCCAAGTGGGGTCATGTCTAATAGGATCATTAGTTAGTCTTGCCAAGTCTGGCAAATTCAAACTTGCCAGAAATGGTAGACTGGCCGAGGGGTGTGATGTAGTGGCTGGGACATAACTATTAATGGTGGCATTATGTAGTGGTCCAGTAGCTCCTAAGGGTATGCTAGGTATTGAAGGTATGTGTCCTCCAACAGCTGTGGTCTGGTATGGGCCAGCGTTTCCAAGTGCAACATGGGTTATACCGAGGTTAGGAATAGTAGTGGGGATTCCTGGGATATGGGTTGTGGTAGTGAGATGGGGTGTGACCCCTATGTTTGGCATACCCATAATAGGAGGTAGTCCTGTGTTGGGCATTCCTAAAGGTGGAGTGTCCCCCATATTAGGCATACCTAGGGGGGTGGTTGTTGCCATGGATGGCACCGCAGTAGAAGGGTCTGTGGATGTATCTCCTATGGTACTGGTAAAAAGTGGGTCGAATTGTGTTCCAGCCATGAGGTTGGTTGGTAATAACTCGGTAGGGTTTTCAGATTCAGCCTCAGAATCAGATGTGAAGTGAGGTGTGTCAGAATCGGATGACTGTATGTTTGACCGACGATGTGTCGAGTCACGGGATGAGGCTCGACGTCGGTGACGTGGAGAGCCAAGTAGACTGAACTCTGGGGGTTCACCCTGCAGACGACGAGAGCGTCTAAAATTCTCAATGGTGAGAAATAAGTTTTTGTGTAAAAATCTTCTGGGTAAGATGGTAATGTATAAAAAACTCAAAACCCTAATGTAACCAAGGGTGCAAGAAGGGGAGTGAAAATAAAGGCTCTTAGGCCAAAAAATCAACCTCAAAAAGCACTTATTATAGCAACTGTGCTATAATAAGTGGAGGGATGCAACAAAAATGGTCAGAATACCAACAGTCAAACAACTTCTAGAAAAAAGAGGTGCTACTAGACCAAAGGTGGATTGTATCATGCAAACACCTAACTAAAAGTATTGTGAATCAACAAACGATATTCTCTGCAAGGTGATGAAATCCAAGTAAGACAATATTGAGTGTTGAATCAACGGCTAGATATCCCCCTACCGGGAGGGACACCGGGTAGTCAATCCTAAAGAATGGCAACTAGGATACTCCGTTCATGACACGTTCAGAAAAGGTAAATCTGTCGTTTGGTCCTTTTATCGCAATATCCCCATACAGGGATATCCCGAGAACTGCGAATGGCAGCCTTCGGTTACTAAATGGATTTCGGTATTCCACTTAGGCTTCCAGAACCATCCTCGTGACTTCAACCCTCCTAGGGGAGAGGCCTTCTGATAAACTGGTTGTGACCGTGCCAAAAAATACTAGGAGATTTTGGTTCCCTAATGGACAACAACTATGTCTCAAATGTAATAACTGAGGGGTGTTATTGGAACACCTATCCCCTCAATACTACCTAGCTACAAAGTTCTTTTAAGTGCTCCCCAAGTGGGGTTAAAAGTTGGTTGAAGTTAGGGTAAATTTTAAGGCTCAGTTTAAATTATGTGTTTGAGTGGGTGCACGTGTGGTATTCTAAACTGAAATTGAAAATGTAAATGCTTTGCAGAAAATATTCAAAAAACAAAGGATCTTTTGAAATAGGAAAGCAAATACTATGACTTCTTGAAGAAATAAATGGATTTCTTCTAAAATTTGCTATGGAAAAAATATCAAGGAAGTAAACAGTAAAATTTTTTAATCTAGATAAAATGCAAAATAAATCCTTCTTTCAATTTCTGAAATTTTTTAAAAAGACTTTTTCAAAAGTGCATTCTAAATAGTAAAATTTTTCTATGGCTGTAAAAAATGTAGGAATTTTAATACTGTAAAATGTGCTATGTGGGTAGAAAATACAGTAAAAAATTAATTTTTAAACGGATTGGCCGAATGGAAAAAATTGGCATCGCGGGTTTTGACAGAACAGTTGCGATGGACCGTGCGGGTTTCTGTCACACAGTCGCGATGGGCAGCGCGGGTTTTAGTCGCGAAGCCTCGATGCGCAGCGCGGGATTTCGTCACACAATCGCGATGTGCAGCGCGCAAATGGGCCGCGAAGCTGCGCGGAAAAAGGCCGCGCAGTTGCGATGAGCCGCGCGACTGTTGGGCAAAAAGCCACGAAGCGAAAGCCGTACACGGACGCCGAAAAACGAACCCAAAAATTGAAAATTTCGGGCTGTTAATGGCAATGAAATGGGCCAGGATCTAGAACAACAATGGATCTGCTGTCTAGGGTGGCAGATCTATGAATTAAATTGTCTAATACTAACAATAACTAAGATCTAAAGCAAAAGTGAGATCTAAAAATTCGAAACCAGCGGAGTCACCAAAAACTGTTGGCTTGGTTTTGCAACCAAGCTTAGTGCTATGGGCACCTGCTAACTAGTAGCAACAGTCTCAAATATTAAAGCAAAAACAAATGGAAATCTAAAACTAAAACTAAACTAGCATGTGCATATCATAATAAACTTTTGAATTGAAAACAAGAACAAGAAATAAAATAAATAAATTTGTATTGAAAATGGGGGCAAGCAAGTGCTTGCAATAATAATACGTGCAAATGGTGAAGGTTGTTGAGTAGCTCCAAGGGTGAGCAGCTCCAGACTCCAAAGGGTCCCTTCTCCAAGGTAGCTACAATGGCCAAAAACTCATGGGATATTTTGGCAGCATGAGGATAGGATGATTGATGGATGTAAAGTGAGGAGCCCCTACCACCTTTTTATTGTTTTTGGTGGTGGGGAATACCATTATGGTTTTGAGGAAACCAATGGTATTGACCAACATGGTTTAGGTACCTTTTCCCTCCTTTTTCCTTTTTTGAATATTTTTGAATATTTTTATTCCCTTTTTAATATTTTTGGGAATTTTGGACCCTTTTTGAGGGTTTTTTATGTTTTTTTAGGAAAAATACTCATTTTGAGTGGAAAAAGGGGTGTATTAAGGTCTTTTGGTGACCTTTTGGTGGATTTAGAGGCTCCAATGGTGGAAAAATGGACAAATGGGTCATGTGAATAAGGGAATGAGCTAGTGAGCACTTTTTAGGTGTTAACACCACCCGTAAGGTAAACCAAGAGCTGTCGTTTGTGGCAAAGCGGTTATTAGTTTTACCTGAGCCATGGAGTGAGGGGTACTACCCCAATATGCAAGACGTCAGACATCATTAGTGGCCGAGTGAAACCCATGAACTGTTAGGAAGCCGCACATACCTGGGGTCCATATCTATTTTCAGCTGAACTGCTGTCGCGTCGTTTCAGATCCATTCTGAAAGTCATTCTAGATCCAACCGTTTCAGATCTATTTCAAATCCAGCCGTTTTCGATCCAGTCGGCGCCGTTTTAGATCTCTCTGTTTTCGATCACTTCTGCGCCGTTGCAGATCTATCTGTTTCAGATCTCTTCCGCGCCGTTGCAGATCTATCTGTTTCAGATCCCTTCCACGTCGTTGCAGCTCTATCTGTTTCAGATCCCTTCCACGCCATTGCAGATCTATTCCTGCAAAAAAAATAAAAAAATCTGTTTTTTGGCCATATCTCCCTTGTTTTCACTCCGTTTTCCCTGAAACTTGACTGACACCCCTGCAATACCATTCTGCATATTTAATTCCTGAGGACCCTATCCCAAATTCCACTTCCCAAAGCTCAAAATCCCACATTTGTCTATTTTTAGGGTTTGCCATAACTTCTTCGGATTTCACCCAATTTCCTTCAAATTTTTCCACCAAGTTCCTTTCTTAATTATGCTTCTTTGTCCCTCTTTGCCAAATTTTGTCATTCTTTCACCCTGCTTCTAAAATCCCCATTTTTTGCTTCCCTGTCCATCAGACAGTGTCCAAAACCTAGTCAAACCTCAATAACTTCTCCGAGTTTTTCCCAAATCCAAATTTCCCTTTACTAAATAAGATTTTGTTTGTGTTTTTTCTATCCATCCCCCCTCCAATAAAAAAAAAAAAAATCCTAGTTATGATTGTCACCCGCGCCGGAGCAAAAACCATGGAGGAAGCACTTGCATCCATCCAAACCAAACTCCAAGATCTGGATGAAAACTTTCTCGGCCTCCATCTTCAGCATTCAGCCATGAACAATAACCGATAGCAAGAATCTTCTGCAACCACTAGGTTCTCTTCTTCTAGCAATTTCCGTGGTCTGAAGCTTGAATTTCCTTGCTTCAATGGTACTGATCCGACTGGATGGGTCTATCGTGCAGAACAATATTTCAGTTTGCATGATACTTTTGATGTCCAAAAAGTTCCACTTGCATCCTTTCATTTGGAACTGGAATCCCTTCAATGGTACCATTGGTACATCAAGGCTCATGACGAGCCAAAATGGACAGATTTTTGCCAACTCCTTTTGCAATGATTTGGTCCTAGTGCTTTTGATGACTTCACTGGAGCACTCACTAAACTCCGTCAAAGTGGCACTGTGAGAGAGTATCAGATCGAATTCGAGAAACTAGCCAATCACATAGAAGGCTTGTCTGATGAATTCTACAGGAGTTGTTTTATCAGTGGTCTTAAGGATGAAATCGGGTCAGAGGTTAAAATGTTGTGTCTTAACACAATGATGGAAGTCCTAGGGTTAACTAAGTTGGCAGAAGACAAGATTGCAACCCAACAATGCTCCAAACCCACTTTTGTTCCCTTCCAAAATATGGGTTCTCAATGACCTCCCATTCCACCAGCAACTTAACCAACTCCTATCAAGCATTTGTTTGAAACAGAGATGTAGGCACGCAGAGAAAAATGGCTTTGTTATAATTGTGATGAGAAATTCAGTCGGGGACATAGATGTGTTCAACAAAAGCTCTATCTCTTGGATATGGATTCTCCGTCTGCCTCTAAAATTGGTGAAGAATCTCCAAATACAATGGATGCTCAGGTTGACATTCAGGAGCCTCCTATTGACCCCCCATCTCAAGATGAACAACCAGAGATATCTCTCCATGCTTTATCCGGCGTCACCACCCCCCAAACAATGCGGGTCAGGGGTTATTTCAAGAAGCTTCCTCTTACAATACTCATTGATTCTAGTAGCACTCATAACTTCATTGACCCCCGGATCACCAAACATGATGATTGTTTTGTCCATCCTTGCTCCAACTTTGAAGTCATGGTTGCCAATGGAGGCACCTTACCTTGCAAGGGAAAGTGTCACAATGTGCGTATCTCTCTAGAAGATTATAACCTGCGCTCTGACATGTTTTTTTTGTCCTTCGGTGGATGTGATGTGGTTTTGGGCGTTCAATGGTTACACACACTTGGCCCCATCTTATGGGATTTTGCTGAACTTTGGATGAAGTTTTTTGTCAATGGGACACAACACAAATTTACAGTCTTACAACCAGGGTCTCTCCGCATCATCAGTTCACATCGTCTGGAAAAGATCCTTAAGAAGAATTCACATGGTGTCATCGCTCAACTCCATTCCATTTAGATGCACCCATCAACGGTCTCCACTACTTCCTTGGATAGATTTGCAGGTGTCTTTGCTGCACCAGTGAGATTTCCGCCTTCAAGAGACCTTTCCGGTAAGCATTTAGCTGCGTCTACATCTCAGCAGGAAATGATGGCTATTTTGCATGGAGTACCGACGTGGAATCCATCCCTATTAGGGAATTATTTCTGCATCAAGACTGATCTCCAGAGTCTGAAAAATTTCTTGGAACAACGGGTCTCCTCCCCAACACACCTAAAATGGGTTATCCACCTCATGGGTTATGACTATGCGATCACTTACAAGAAGGTTAAGGACAATATGGTGGAATATGCTCCTTCATGCACATTTGATGACCCAGTTTCTCTTACATCTCTTTCTCTGCTTGTTCCAAACTGGTTGCAATATGTTCCACAAGGCTATCTCTTCTATGAATTCCATGCTTTGTCATTGGCAAGGCACTCCGGGTTCCTCCAAAAGTATGACTGGGAACAATGTAACTTCTTTTGGCAGGGACTGAAAATTCCAATTCAACAGATGGTGGTTGACTGTGATACTTTCCAGGTCAACAAGGGTGAAATGACACTCCTTTCGGGACTGCTCGAGCCCTTTCCCATCCCTACACAGGTTTGGACAACTATTTCTATGGATTTCCTAGAAGTGCTCCAGTGGTACAATACCACGTCTACAAGGACACCATATGGAGCAGTCTATGGACACACACCGCCATTTCTTCTTCCATACACCCTCAACAGCTCCCCAGTTCAGGAAATTGACTCGGTTCTTCGAAACCGCGATCAGATTCTTCTCATTCTGCAGGGAAATCTTCACATGGCAAGAAATCGACTGAAACAACAAGCCGCTCAACACCGTTCAGAGCGCACTTTTCACGCAGCTGATATGTTTCTTCTTCAACATTCCAAGCAATCCTCCTGAAACTCAAAAGGCGTTAGTGGCCCGGAATGCAACCCTAAGATGCTACAGGGGAACCACTCCGTCCAATTCTGCATCAATTTCCACATCTAAAGCTTTGAGGACAAAGATTTTTCTAAGGGAGAGGGGATGTTAGGAACCCATGTCAACCCTTCTATTTACTTTGTTAGTATATTGTTGTTGGACGCATATGCTTTGTAAGTTGTCCCGTAGTATTTTTTGATCCATAGTTGTGTTATTGTTGTTTGGCGCATATGCTTTGTGAGTCACCCATAGTATTGTTGATCCATAGTTTGTATTGGCCCATGGTTTTGACCCATAGTATTGGCGCCTAGACTTAGTATATAAGTGTGTGTTGAGTCTTATGAAGGCACCGTGAATTTATTTGTATTGAGCTTGCTCAAAGGAGGTTTCCCCCTTGAAGTGGCCTGCGATCAATATAAAAGTGATTTTGAGTTCTGTTATCTCTGCTATCTCGTGTGTTTTCATTAATTAATTATTATAGGTTCTCCACAAGGATATTGGTGTCTCCAGTAGGTTAGTGATTAAATATTTATGAGTTGGTGATTATTGGATAGGATCAATGTCTCCAGTAAGTTGTTTCCTACAAAATTTGTAACAATAGGTTGGTGCCTATATGAATTTATAAAGATAAGTTTTTGTGGTTTTATCCCAAAAGGGTTTCCACGTTATATCTTGTGTATTGTGATTTGAGATTATGTCTATTTATTGTTTCATAGTTAATGAGTTCTTATGTAAATGAAGAAAAAGTATTATATTGATTCACCCCTCCCTCTCAATATAACCATAATCCCAACACAACCCATTGACCCCTTTAGTGAATGCAATCCTCATTAGCGCAAAAAGAGCCATAGATTCAACATAATTGTTAGAACCCGATCCCACATAAGATTTGAAATTGTAAAAGTGTGAGTCATTGTAATGTCCCTTGTTAGGAATTTTATTAAAATTGCAATTTTCCACTTTTTTCCTTGGTTCGACCTTTGACTAGTTTCGATCTCTAGGTCCCAAATTTGCCCCAAATGATCCCAAATCTTCTGAGAAGGTGTATGAATGATATTAGAACATAAATATGTGTTTTAGGGATGCCTTTGGACCTTTAAAATAATTCTGCAAATCCTCTTTCAATTCTGATCAATGTGGGTAACTTTACTAGTGATTTTCCTTTGACTAGTATTGGTCTCTAGGTCTCAAATTGACTCCAAATGCCTTCAAATATTCAAGGAAGGTGTATGAATGATATTAGAACTTGAATATGATGTTATGGATGACATATGGCCACCAAAATACCTCTGCAAACTCTCTTAATATTCTGGACCAATTATGCAATTTTACTAGTAATTTGGGGTTCAAATCCCCCTGGGGTAAACAATGAAAATGGCTTCCCAAATGCCTCCAAACCCACTCAAATTTATGAACAGAGGTATGTAATGTGTTAAGTATTTTATTAAAGTCTCATATGCACCATTAATGGATTATTACAACTGTTCTCACCCTCTTCCATTCAACTGCAAAAATCCCCAATTCGACCCTTGGGGAAATGGCACTATTTCACCTCCCAATACAACTAAACTGAGTAAAAATGCTTCAAATGCTCAATTACAGTACATGAAACTTGTAGAATACATCCATGGCAGTATATTGATCACAAATATATCATAGAATCATCCATTCATTCGAAATCATCATCAATACATTGGCTCACAACAAGGTAGTGGGGAAATGGCATTGTTCTTCCATTAAAAATGAGATTTATACATTTCTACTTGGAATTTCGACCTGAAAATTTTTGGAGATGAAGAACAGAGTATTTACTTCATATTACAAAAGAAATGGGGCATTAAAAGATTCCCCAAAGAGTACAATAGCTCACCAAAAACGCCCTCCCTCAAGGATCAAGAATATGCCATCAAAACTGGAAATGGTTGAAGGAGTGAGCTGCAATAGAAGAAACCATGAGCTGCCCTGTAGCTTACACCTGCAAATAAAGACTCCATTAAAGCTCCAAATGAAAGGTCTGAATGGCCTTTCCAATTACCAACTTGGATGGGAATCTTTCACCCTCGAAATTGGCTAAGGCAAGAAACTAGTCATCCACTAGCTCTCCCTCTTCACAAATGCAATTGCAAATTCTACAAATGATCAAAATCTGGTTTCATTCTTTGTTATTGACATTTATAAAGTTCTAATGGCCTCAATGGGTCGAATTCCTTCCAAGAGACTCATGCCAACACAAGTTGGGAAGAGATTCCAAAGAACGCCACTTGTACAACAATTCCTAGTCTCCCACTTCCACCAAATCACATGTGGAAGCATCTTAGCTGCCCTAACACCCTTGAGCGCCCTCTTGGAGTCTATTTTTAGCCCTGACATGTCATATATGTCATATGTCAGCCTTCAGGTCTGATTTGTGTCATAGGTGTCATAGCATCTTCATCATTGTTGTCATAGAGCTAGGGAATCTAGCCCAAGTGTCTCACTAGCTCCAAATTGCCTCTTCCTCTTCCATGGGAGTTACTCTTCCTCTATATTTCGACCTTGGATGAGTCATGCAATGAATAATATCTTTTGGACTCCCCCAAGTATGTTACCATTCACCTTGAATTCGAATTGGTGAGAGAATGATGCCAAGTGTAGTGGGGAAATCTAGCCATATGTGGGTCCCACTTCCTCCATGTGTCTTCATGATGAAATGCCACTTTGATTTTCACTTGTATATATTTATTTAGCTCCTTTATTAAATATTTATTCCATTCTAATGTTCAAACATCATTTATTATCCCCATTATTCCAAATCCCAAAGCTTCCACCCCAAACCTAGGAAACTAGTAATTTTCCTCCTTGGCAATTATTTGACCTTTAGCATCAATTTGACAAACTCTAATGAATAGGGCCAATGTGATTAGGCCATTGTGACCCAATACCAAATTTTGGACATGACAAATCCTCCCTTCCCAATATTGCTTGTCCTCAAGCAATTTTAAACATGGGTGTTGAAGAACCTGCTTTCTGTATAATTCTTTGAAGTTGCCATTGAATTGCCCAACCTTGAGTCTTTGAGTTTCCATGAAGATTTTAGAGAGGAACCACCATGCTTGCTGCTGCACTACTCTGATAAAAATCACTTTATTAAGTGGGGAAATCCATATCCCATACTGCTTGTTTCCCCAAAAAATTTGAAACCAATGAGATAAAAATTATTCCAAGGTCCCATTGCTTGTATTGCACCCCAATAATTAAGAGTGCTCTCCAACCCACACCATTAGTTAAGAGGATTCCTGGATCCCATTTTCTTGTATGCATCCTTCCAAACATCATGAGTACCAAATATATATCATCAAAGTACATAACTACATAATGAAAATTAATATCAAGGAGGTGCTTCATCAAAGAATCATGAAAGTGCTTATACCTCCAAGCAAGTAGACCACCGTTTTCCAAGTGCATACAAGCTTCAAGTGACCAATCAAATCTGCTCCAATGACATAGGTGAGGATCCCATGTCCTATAAAGCTGCTCCAAAAGGATGTGATATGCATCAAAATATTCAGCCATGTATTCTTTCATCCAAGAAGTGAATGAAGAATCTCCACTAAAATCTGAACCAAATAATGAGCAGAAAAAACAAGGAGACTTCAAATGACTCAAAGAAGTCTCACCCATACATCCCTGAATGTGATTATCATAAAGATATAACAAAGTATGTGGCTTCCAACAAAAATGTTCTCCAATCATAAATCTATTCACCCAAGTGTTGGATGAAGTTCCTCCAACATCAAATGAATCAAGTGTTGAGCAAGAAAAACCATGAGTCTTCAAGTGACTCAAATGCATATCATAGGTGCATCCATGTAGATGTGCATCATCATAAAGTAATAAAGTATGCTGCTGCAAATGTGAATAAGAATGTGCTCCAACCATGTCATCATAAAAGTTAAATCTAGGAGTTCCATGCTCCTCATGTGGCACCATCAAAAAGAACCCTTTCACCCATACTTCATTTAGACTAATGTTGCAAAACATGGAATTGTAGGAAGTAGGAGAATGAACTAACTCACCCAAATGATCAAAAAGTGCAGAAGTTTCATCATGGGAAGGATCCATATGGGTAGTATCATGCAGCTCCTTCAAAAGTGTGAACTCTTTGTCATAGTTTGGTTCCAATGTAGAGGAATCATGCTCTTCTTTAAAAATTGCATAACCTTCATCAAGAGGCAATTCAAATTCCTCTTCCACCACATCAAGTGTTTGGATCTCTTCAAGTTCATCTTCAAACACATCAAGAACATTCAAATTTTCACATTTCTCATGATCCACCATGTCATGAGAATCCTCCAAACAATCTACCATTTGACAATCTGAAACATAGGAGGAAAAACAAGTATCTTGCAACTTTTCAAGAAGTTGCTCATTTTGAATTGTGAGCTTATGAATATCCTCATTATTCTTCAAGTATGCATCATGTAACAATTCATTAAGCTCAAACAAATGGTTTCTATCAAAAAGCAAAGACATGAAATTACCTTTGATGTGGCACATTGCTCTTTGAATCTTCTCCATGTCTTCAAGGAAGGATGTTTCCTCCAATGAAGTAGCTCTCCAACAAGAATTTGACACCAATGCTTGAGTGTCATGGAGAATGCTGAGGGACTCTTGGATCTTCTTTTCATTCATCTTTAAGGACCCTTCAAGAAAATGAGGCTCTTGCAAATGAACCTCCTCATCTTCTTCATTTTTTCTTGGACCAACTTCATGAAGCTCAAGTGGTGATGGGGAAGTTGATCTTGGTTCTTCTTCAACTGCTGCAAGGTCTTCATTATCATGCTTAATGGAACTTGGGCTTGCAGCAACACTTTCAAAAGTGATCTCTATGTCACCAACATAGAGGTGTGAGCACCCATCAATAGGTACTCCTTCATAGTTTAAGCATCCATCAGTAGATGCTCTTTGGTTCATGTCTAAGCTAGAAGGTGTCTCGAAATGATCTTCCATATTTTCAATAGAATATTCTTCACTATCTTGTGATGTCTCTTCCTTTTGCTCCTTCAAGCAAGCTGTTGCATTTTGCCCCTTGGTTTCCTTAAAATCAATAATTTTTTCCACAAGTTCGATAGAAAACAATTCGAATCCTTCCTTAATTTGCTTGGTCATATCTTCAAATATTGTTTTCATAATTTTTATATGCTCCTCACCATCATATGAGGCTCCCTTTTCATCCCTAGTCATAGTTCCCTCAAAAAATTTGCTCTTCTTCTCCTACTTTTTTTTTTCCTCTTCAACAAAAGCACTTTTGGTTTCAATATATAATGGTGGTACCTAAATTATTTTCCTCATAGATATTATACCACATCAGGTGCCAAGATCATGCTCTGATACCACTGTAATGTCCCTTGTTAGGAATTTTATTAAAATTGCAATTTTCCACTTTTTTCCTTGGTTCGACCTTTGACTAGTTTCGATCTCTAGGTCCCAAATTTGCCCCAAATGATCCCAAATCTTCTGAGAAGGTGTATGAATGATATTAGAACATAAATATGTGTTTTAGGGATGCCTTTGGACCTTTAAAATAATTCTGCAAATCCTCTTTCAATTCTGATCAATGTGGGTAACTTTACTAGTGATTTTCCTTTGACTAGTATTGGTCTCTAGGTCTCAAATTGACTCCAAATGCCTTCAAATCTTCAAGGAAGGTGTATGAATGATATTAGAACTTGAATATGATGTTATGGATGAAATATGGCCACCAAAATACCTCTGCAAACTCTCTTAATATTCTGGACCAATTATGCAATTTTACTAGTAATTTGGGGTTCAAATCCCCCTGGGGTAAACAATGAAAATGGCTTCCCAAATGCCTCCAAAACCACTCAAATTTATGAAAAGAGGTATGTAATGTGTTAAGTATGTTATTAAAGTCTCATATGCACCATTAATGGATTATTACAACTGTTCTCACCCTCTTCCATTCAACTGCAAAAATCCCCAATTCGACCCTTGGGGAAATGGCACTATTTCACCTCCCAATACAACTAAATTGAGTAAAAATGCTTCAAATGCTCAAGTACAGTACATGAAACTTGTAGAATACATCCATGGCAGTATATTGATCACAAATATATCATAGAATCATCCATTCATTCGAAATCATCATCAATACATTGGCTCACAACAAGGTAGTGGGGAAATGGCATTGTTCTTCCATTAAAAATGAGATTTATACATTTCTACTTGGAATTTCGACCTGAAACTTTTTGGAGATGAATAACAGAGTATTTACTTCATATTACAAAAGAAATGGGGCATTAAAAGCTTCCCCAAAGAGTACAATAGCTCACCAAAAACGCCCTCCCTCAAGGATCAAGAATATGCCATCAAAACTGGAAATGGTTGAAGGAGTGAGCTGCAATAGAAGAAACCATGAGCTGCCCTGTAGCTTACACCTGCAAATAAAGAATCCATTAAAGCTCCAAATGAAAGGTCTGAATGGCCTTTCCAATTACCAACTTGGATGGGAATCTTTCACCCTCGAAATTGGCTAAGGCAAGAAACTAGTCATCCACTAGCTCTCCCTCTTCACAAATGCAATTGCAAATTCTACAAATGATAAAAAGCTGGTTTCATTCTTTGTTATTGACATTTATAAAGTTCTAATGGCCTCCATGGGTCGAATTCCTTCCAAGAGACTCATGCCAACTCAAGTTGGGAAGAGATTCCAAAGAACGCCACTTGTACAACAATTCCTAGTCTCCCACTTCCACCAAATCACATGTGGAAGCATCTTAGCTGCCCTAACACCCTTGAGCGCCCTCTTGGAGTCTATTTTTAGCCCTGACATGTCATATATGTCATATGTCAGCCTTCAGGTCTGATTTGTGTCATAGGTGTCATAGCATCTTCATCATTGTTGTCATAGAGCTAGGGAATCTAGCCCAAGTGTCTCACTAGCTCCAAATTGCCTCTTCCTCTTCCATGGGAGTTACTCTTCCTCTATATTTCGACCTTGGATGAGTCATGCAATGAATAATATCTTTTGGACTCCCCCAAGTATGTTACCATTCACCTTGAATTCGAATTGGTGAGAGAATGATGCCAAGTGTAGTGGGGAAATCTAGCCATATGTGGGTCCCACTTCCTCCATGTGTCTTCATGATGAAATGCCACTTTGATTTTCACTTGTATATATTTATTTAGCTCCTTTATTAAATATTTATGCCATTCTAATGTTCAAACATCATTTATTATCCCCATTATTCCAAATCCCAAAGCTTCCACCCCAAACCTAGGAAACTAGTAATTTTCCTCCTTGGCAATTACTTGACCTTTAGCATCAATTTGACAAACTCTAATGAATAGGGCCAATGTGATTAGGCCATTGTGACCCAATACCAAATTTTGGACATGACAGTCATTTATAAAAATTAATCCCTCAATTCCACATTTATACTCTTGAACTTGACATGTCCCATCAAAGAAATACCTAGGGATAGACTTATCAATATAAAATGACTCCACCTGTCAAGCAACTTTTGTACTCGAGCATCCTCTTTTAATAGATGAAGCAAGGTTGATACTTGAGCATTGATCTAAGATGGGGGGATAAATGTTTTCTAAAAAAGAAGATCATTGAGGGATATCTATATTCCCAACAATAGTAAAACATGAATTTATATAAATGCTTTAAATTCCTATCACTAAAACCAAATGATAAAACATTAATTGATGCTCTCATCAAACCAGATTCTTATCCCATGTAATTTGAAAGTATGACTAATGCGATTCCAAGCCTAGAACATAAATGGACAATGAATTGACAAGTGGGAATTAATTTCCTCCAAGTTTGTTCATAAAACATACATACTGGGGCCTTGGACGTGTCAATTTTGCATTAAATCCCAAGTAGGCATTCTATTACACAATGCCGTCGTTATATGGAGAATAACCTTTGGGGCCTTCACCTCTCAAAGTTTGACCCACCACCATTTCACTTTTTGTACTTTTGAAGGTCTTATGGCTCGATAGCCCATTTTTTCACTATAGTAACCCCTAGTTTTGTTCATAGACCACCCTAGTACATTTGTATTCTCTTTTAATTAAATGTGCTCTCTTAACTCCGATCCACATATTCAGCCCAAAGAAAGGCTAGATTATCTAGAAACCTAATATAATTGGTAGACATCCAACCCTATTGCTAGATATCTATAGATAACTTGTCTCCCACTTGGTGCAAATGAAAGAACCCTCTATCATGTAATGTTTGAATTTAATCACTGGTGAGTATAACACCAACTCCACATCTTATAATAACATGTGATCCAATATGAATACTATGTCTATTCCTTACTCTCCATGTAGGGAGCCTTCCAATAATAGGGAAAGCTATTACCATGGCTTTCCAATGATTCAACATTGATTTGAGACTCTTTCTTTCTGACCTGGTCTATTTCATGAGTGAGCCTAGTGGTATTTATTCATTACAATGCATTTATGGAGCCTCTCCTTATTGATTTAGTTTCTAAATATTCTTGGTGGCCAGAGAGGATCCAAACAAATGAATATCTTTGAGATCCCAACTATTGTCACCTTTTGGTTGAGTCAAGGTTTTCCAACTAACAAGATGATACCCGGATATGTTGAGCCTCCCTTCCATAGAAATTGAAAGCACACTTTTATGATTCACTCCATAACTCCATTAGAGGAAATTTCAACTTAAAATGGGCCTTAGGAAAATCCTTGTCATAATGTGTAAGCCAATCAAAATTCTTTAAAATTTAAAATGGGTGTCGGTATGACTAGGTCCTTTAATATTACATGGAAATTTTTAATTATTTAATTCGAGTATAGGTGGAATTTTTTAATAATATAATTTACCTACCCTAAACATGAATGTTGGCCAAGTGACCCAAAATTATATCAAATATTAAAAATAAAATTAATATTTTAGCTCCTATAAAAGTCAAGTGACCCAAAATTATATTAAATATTAAAAATAAAATTAATGTGCTAATCAATTCATATGATTAATTTAGTCCCTTGTATTTTTTTTAAAATTTAGTCCCTTATATTTAGGAATTCATTTAAGAAATTTGAAATAGATGTTAAAATTTGGGTGAACAAATTTGATTAAATCTTGTGCTTGTTAACACCAAAAAAGTACTCACCAGCTCATCCCTTTGGATATACACCTATGTTGACCAAATTTCCTACCAACCTAGCCTCCAAAACCCTAGAAAACCCAAATGGGTACCAAAATACCCAAAATTCCTCCAAAAACATACCAAAACCCCAAAAGAGGGTCAAAATGAAAATAATAGGGAATAAAACTCAAAAGAAAATAAAAAAAAGAGAAAAGAGGGAAAAAACCCTTAAAAAGACCTAAAACCCTAATCTAAGTCTATCAAAGGGGTGGAGGCCCCTCATTTCAAATATCCCTCAACTACTCTACCCTTATGCTGCTAATTTTTTTCAAGCCTTAGCCATCCATCTTTGAGCTTTGGCCTCCCTTGAGAAGATAGAAATCTCAGCCACCACCAAAAGCATTGAGGAGGAGAGTACGAAACCAAAGGAGCTCCGGAACAAACTATCAGAGCTTCACCAACCTCATTTATGAGGTAAACCTTTTGCAAGCCCTTGCTTGCCCATAATACAAAAAGTTAAAGATTCTTTGTTATATTGTTTTGAAAATCAATTATTTATTTCTTTAAGTTGTTTTTAGTCTCATGCAAATGGTAGATCATATTGTTTGTTATTTTTATGGTTAATTTAGTCTTGATCACTTCCCTTTAACCTGCTACTAAGGGTCCTTTCCCTTAGTAGGTTCCCTTTTGCACAAGCAGGGGTGAAAACCCCAGTTACAGATTGGCGACTCTGCTGTCTGAACCTTTCTTTGACAGTTTTAGTTTTTATTTTCATTTCTGTTTACAGTTCTGTTTTCTGGTTTATTTGCTTAGTTAAAGTCCTACATGTTTTTCTGTACGGATGCAACTAGTTTGCATCGTTTTTCATGCATAAAACCGCATCTTTTTCACCGACAACTACGGTCCACACCGTGGCTGTTTCCCAATTCTGCGTAGTTTGCACATCGGCTCTTTATCCCTTTGCTGCGATCCCGAACATGGATTCTCCTGTCCTTTACGTGGTCCCCAATGCAGCTGTTGTCCAGTTCTGCGCGCTCTGCACATCGGCTCTTTATCCTTTTGCTGCGGTCCACAACGCAGCTTCCCTTCACGTTTGCGCAATTTCCAACGCAACTTCCCCTCACCTGTTCTTGGTTTCCACCGCGTCTACCTGACATTGGTGCATGGTTCACACCGCACCTTCCCAACCATTTTTTGTGGTTTCAAACCACTTGCAAGTCGCCCCTGCACGTAGTCTAGACCGCGGTGCGCACGACCTTCTCCGCGGCCCTGGCTCTACACCAGAGCGGTGCCGCTAGATCCACCGCCCCCTCCGCGGCCCCCACCGCTCGTCACCCTCCCACCTCTGCGACCCTCACTGCACAAACACTACCGCAGACTGCGTTGCAAAACACAGCTTGCACCCCGCTTTTCGCGCTGGAATCGCCCTGCTGTGCGCTGCAAACCCCCGCTCCTGTCACGCTGCACACCGCACTACCCGACCCGCTATTGGCGCACTGCACACCGCACTGCCCGACTCGAGACGTGCGCTGCACACCGCACTTCACGACCCGAAACTCGCGCTACACACCGCGCAGATCCGACCCATAGCCGCGCCCTGGTTTTCAAATTTTCACCATTTCTGTTATTTAAAAAAATAAATAAATTATTTTTCAGTTTTTGTTAAGCATTCAACTTCCAACGTTGTTTCCTTTTTTCTAGCATCTAAATGCCATCTTTTTACTTTCTAGTTAGCTTCCAACATCATCATTGCACACACGCTGTCACCTAACTCAAGTGAGCCCTAAAAAACTACTTAACTCAAACCAACTTTTAACCCCACTTGGGGAACACAGAAGAATTTTGTAGCTAGGTAGGACAAGGGGGATAGGTATCTAAATAACACCCCTTTGTCGCTTACACTTGAGACATGGATGTTGTCATCTAGGGCGCCAAAATCCCCTAGTACTTGTTGACACGGTTACGACCAATTTGTTGGAAAGGCCTCTCCCTTAAGAGGGTTGAAGTGGTGAGACTAGTTCCGGAGGCCTGAGTGGAATACCGCAATCCATTCAGTCACCAAAGGATACCTACTCTATTTCCACGTGTGGTGATTCCTTTTAGGCCCACACAGAGATAGGACTGGAGCCACAGATTCACCTTTCTGGACGTGTCATGAACGGGGTATCTTGCCTTTGTTCTAGGATTGTCTACCCGGTGTCCCTCCCGATAAGGGGATATCATTGGCCTTTGGTTCTACTTTTCTCATTGTTTGACTGGGATTTGATCACCTTGCAGAGGAAACGTCTAGTTCGAACCAACATACCTCTTAGTTAGGTGTTTGCATGCTCCCATTACCTCCCTTGAGTCTAGTGAGTACACCTTTTTTTACTTTTTAGGAGCCTTTTTCTATTGGTATTCTGACCATTTTTATTGCCGCTCCATTTTATTGTTGCACAGTTGTTACAACACACGTTTTGAGCATCGTTATTGGCCTGAGTGCTGTATTTTTTACACTCTCCTTGTGCACACTTGGTTTCACTAGGATTTTTTGAGCTTTTCACTCACCATACCTCACCAGGAATAACCTCATCGTCATCATTGAGTCCCAAAGACAGTCCCGGTGCCAACCCCTGCATCACTATTTACTTAGCTCTCCTCACCACAGACGTAGAGCCTCATCACCTGATCCGGACTCTCCTTATAGCACATCTGACTCAGAACCAAAGTACAACACATACACCGCTCCATCTATCCCCTTGGATGGTATGAAGTCCAATGGCTTTTTCGGCGGGATGGTCGATGGAGGACCCACCACTCACCTGGATACCAAAACAATGTATATCCCCATCATGTCATCTATAGGCCCTACGCCTAACATCCCTACCACCACATCCATTCCTATAGGGAGTGGATTGGTCACCAATACAAATCCACTGGTGACCAGTAGCATACCTGGGGGCAGCGACCCCACCATTGCCACTATGGCCGACACCGTTGCCCCACACATTGGGGGCAGTGGCCCCACCATTGTCGCTATGGTCCATACCGTTGCCCCACACATTGGGGGCAGTGGCCCCACCATTTTTTCTATGGACCACACTGTTTCCCCACACATTGGGGGCAGCGGCCCCACCATTGCCGCTATGGCCCATACCGTTTCCCCACACATTGGGGGCAACGGCCCCACCATTTCCACTATGGCCCACACCGTTTCCCCACACATTGGGGGCAGCAGCCCCACCATTTCCTCTATGGCTGGGGGCAATGGCCCAACCATTTCCGCTACGGACCATACCGTTGCCCCACACATTGGGGGCAATGGCCACACCATCGCCGCCACGGCAAACACACCCCCCCTGACACATCTTCCTGCTAGTTTTCCCTTCATGGCCAGTCTTCATCTCCCTGACTTGGCTAGGTTAACTAATGATCCTATAAGACATGATCCTACGTAGCCTCCTATGCCCACCAAAATCCCTTTAGACATACCCAAGTTTGAAGGTAAAGGAGGAGAAGACCCCCAAAATCATATCATGTCTTTCCACTTATGGTGTTCCTCTAACTCCATCGTGGACTACTCTATTCACCTCCAATTACTACAACGAATCCTCACTAGAGCAACAACTAAGTGGTATATTGACCAACCTCATGGGACCCACCTTACATTCACATCCCTTGCCTCCACTTTCCTGCAATTCTTCTAGCTACCCATTCGTTACGATGCCAGTGTATAGATCCTCTTATCCTGTAGACAGAATACTGCCACCCACATCACGGATCACATCCATGAGTGGCGTAAACGGTGTACTCTATGTAAGATCAAGTTGGACGACCGTATTTTCTTAGACTGGTTCCCGAAGTCTCTCATACCAACCACCGCAAGGGATGTGGCCTCCGAGCAACCCAAGTCTGAGGAAGAAGCCATCCTCAAATCCCAACAATTTGATCTTAGCTACGCCCAATCTGGATACCTATACTCTATCCTACCAGACGCCCCTCGCGCTGATGCCTCCCGGAGTGATCACCCGGGGGCATCCCATGCCGCTGACAACATCATCGAGCATGTAGCATCACGCACCCAACCATACACGGCTATGCCCACTCCTTCTGGCCCTGATCTTTCGCGTGCCACATCCCATTCTGGAGCGACTACATCATACGCCCCGGTCATTCGACCTCCTCATACTCATGGACCATCATACCCACAACATTTTTATGGCCATGTACAATCACCTTACAATCCTCCTGCAGGCCAATCCACCTTTTATCAACACCCTCCTCAACCAGCACATTCATAGTCCCAAGTTCAGCCGGCTTACTACCCTCTGCAAGCCCCACTTACGCAATCACAAGCTCCTCCATTTTATCACCCAACACCGACCCCACCAGCACCAGCCTAACCTCAAGTGCATTCCGGTTACTACCCCCAACAGGCACCTCCACCACCTGCTCAGCCACAGAATCCTCCCAACCCCTAAGGCAAGTTTACGCCCAACAACACCCATAACAAAACCAGCTTGCTCAACGCAACCAACAAGGCCAACATAATAGGGGGAGAGGACGGAACCATAGGAATAACCAACCTCAGGACCAAGGCGGTCAACAACCAAACCCCCCCAATAACAACAATGCCGCCCCACCTGACCAAAACCCTGACAGACCACCTCGTCAGGGCAAGAATCCCAATTTACGAACGAATCATCCTTGTTGCATATGTGGGGTCTACAACCACTATACACATAATTGTCCGCATTTAGATCGTGCCTGTCAACTTTGGATGGACGACGCCCAACGCCAAGGATATGCTGCTCCTCCTGCACAACCCAACCCCCATCCACCTCCCATGGTGCTGCAAAATCCCCTGCCCACGCAAGGAGTAGTAAACATCCAACCACTACCTCCTCCTCAAGGAACTGCACAACCACCTTAGCAAATCACATATGCTACACAGTTAAACCAACCGACGGATTCGGGTACCCACCATCTCCTCACGATGTCATCAATAGACGTCAATCTTCAAACGTGTCGAAATCAATACAGACCCAACCCCGAAACCACCCCCGTAGATACTACCACTAACGGTCTTCCCACAGATCAGCCCTTACGCATACCCCCACCACACGACGATGGGGCCCCTAAATCCCCTCACTTCCCACGACGACGGATCAACAACAATCCTAACGCTCGTGCCGCATCAAATTATAATATTGTAGAAGATCTAGCAGAGTCCCCCGCTGCTATGTCCGCCTTGGAAGTCCTGAAGAACTGTCCTGCACAGAGGAAATTGTTGTTATCCACCATTGTTGCGATAGACCCTAATGACTCATGATTGATGGCATTCGACTTAGACCAAGCCGAACTATGGTTTCCTTCGACACTAGCTTTCTAGGTTTCTGTATCAATTTGGAACCTCGTCATTCATCGATGCATCATCAATGAAGGTGCCTCCACTTGTGTTATGTTGATGTTTGTTTGGTAGAGGCTTGGATCTCCCACTCTACAGCCATCAACAACTGCATTAAGAGCTTACGATGGCTGCGCAGCTCAACCTCAAGGCCTTTTTGCCAACGTTCCCATTAAGCTTGGGGGAAAAACGATCCTAATCGATATAGAGGTTATCAACGCACAACTTGATTACAACCTCTTGTTTGGTCATAGTTACATGTATTCTATGAATGCTGTCTCTTCGTCCGTCTTCTGCATCATGATGTTCCCCCATGAGGGACGCATGGTCAAAATTGACCAAATAACATACTATGATCCCAATGCCCCCGCTGCTCCTGAGAATGTTCTTCCCATGATTGAACAACCTGTGCACAATGCTCCTAAATCGTTAGTCTCCACAGTTGGACCCAGGTTATACTTGGAATCACCCATGACCTCCACGTTCCAATCCATTCTGCCCCCTGTAAAGATAATAGATATATCTAATCTTTGCACAATTTCCTCCAACCACACAGTGCCCAACCAACAACCGCCTTTACTACCGCAACCACTGTCGGTACCAAGTTACGTTGGGGCAACACCCATCCATACGATCCCATTTTTATTCCCACCGTCTAGAGTGATAAGTACCCCCGTGATGGCCACTTTGAACTTCCCTGGTTTAACCCTAGGTCTACCTGTGTGGTATTTACCCGCCCCTACTCCTCCACCAACACCACACATCATCCTTCAACCAGTTCAACCTATCAACAATTCCAACCACCCACCCCCAGGAGTTGCAAACATGGCTAACTGTCCTCCTTCCAGCGCAACATCCACATCTGCTATAGACCCTCCCCCACCACCACCTAAACACGCTGGGGGCAGAGGCCTGAAAAACTATATCGCCCCTCCGACGAGAAAACGGGTGGCACCCCAACCACCCCTGCGAGCACCCCCTAAGTGCTCCTTGTGTGATGATATCGGCCACGCCACCCACAACTTTCCCCAGTTGCTATATCTCCAAAAACACATGCAGAACTTGGACGATGACACCGACATCCCCGTAGTCGTACTCAACCCCCCATCCCATCAACGCAACAAGGAATTGCGTACTAACCACGCTTGCGCTATCTGTGGAATATATTGTCACTACTCACACCACTGCCTCGACCTCCTGGATTACAGAGCATCCCTCTACGAGTTGAATAACGCCGACCTAGAGACATCCCCTCCTACCATTGAAGAAATTTACCCTCCAACATCTTCCTATTCGGAAGAAATTAATACCATATACATGATCTCTACAGTCGATAGGCACGACTCACCTTCAATATCTACCCATCCCTCGTATGAATTGACAACTCAGTACTTCCGCAGCGATGAGGAAATCATCGAAGCCCTTACAAAACCCGACTACCCATGGGATGACATGCACCATCGATCATATTTCATCCTTGGTGAGTCCACCCCTATCGCAGCCAACCAACTGGCAATTGAAACAAAAGAATTTCTCCTAGAGAAGGTTGACTGGTTTAAGAACCCTATTCCCACCCCCGATGCCTTTGAGGAAGGCAACATGGCCAATATATCACCAACTATACAAGTTGATACTCCGTCACACCTAGCGAACCCGAACTCATCACAATAAGTGCCGCTCGTATGGAATACGAAATCGGGGAATCCAAAAATCTCTTTCAGGAGTTTCGCGATGTCTTTGCCTGGTCTTATACCGAGATGCCCGGCCTGGACCCTACCATCATTGAACACCACATTGACACATGGCCGGAGGTCCCACCTGTCCGCTAGAAGCAGAGACCAATTCACCCCTCCAAACTTCCTGTAGTCAAAATTGAAATTGAGAAGCTTCGGAAAGCCAGATTTATCTATCCTATTGCTTACACCACCTGGGTGTCCAACCCTGTACCTGTCAATAAAAAATAGGGCACTCTCCGTGTTTGCACAGATTTTTGAGATCTCAATCATGCATGTCCCAAAGACAACTTTCCCATGCCTTTCATCGACCAGATCGTTGACGCTTGTGCCGGACATGAAGTCCTCTCCTTTATGGATGGCTTTTCCGGATATAACCAAATACATATTCGGAAAGAATACCAATATAAAACTGCATTTACTACCCCATGGGGCACCTTTTCCTACCAGGTCATGCCATTTAGTCTAAAGAATGCAGGCACCACTTTCCAACGAGCCGTGACATACTTCTTCCATGACCTAACTTGTATCATCTTGGTTTACCTAGATGATCTCATCGCTCACTCCAAAGAACGATCTAACCACCTAAATGACCTTTGGCAAGTCTTCCTGCGTTACCGCAAATACAAAATCCGCTTGAATCCTCTCAAGTGTGTCTTTTTCGTTCCTGCAGGACGGTTGTTAGGATTCATCGTTTCACAGAAAGGGATAACTGTTGACCCCTTAAAAGTTCAAGCCATCTTGGACCTACCTCCCCCTCGCACCATATGTCAGTTACAGAGTCTACAAGGGAGAGCCAACTTTCTCCGCCGCTTTGTTCCCGAATACACCACGATGGTTCACGGCTTTCTCCGCTTACTCTGGACCCGCAACCCATTTTTCTGGGATGAGCAAGCTCAAGCAACCTTTACAGCCCTTAAAACAGCCTTAAATAATGCCCCTTTGATATCCCCCCCAGATTTCTCAAAGGATTTTATCCTGTATGTTTCGGCATCAGAACACACTGTCTCTGGGGTGCTCTTTCAAGAAGATAGTGCACGTAAAGAGCACGTAATCTACTACGCGAGTCAGACCTTGTCTGGCCCACAGTTGCGTTACTGCCTAGAAGAGAAGTTGGCCCTAACTGTCGTCTTCTCCATACAAAAGCTCCGTCACTATATATTGCTGAGCCCAACTACTGTTGTGGCCGATTCTAATCCTATGGTTTACCTTTTGAGTCGTCGCCTCCTACAAGGTCGTGTGGCTAAGTGGGTCATTATTCTCCAAGAGTATGACCTCACGTTTACAACACCAAATAGCATCAAGGCCCTTTCATTGACACAACTAATGATAGACTTGCCATCATCATCCATTTCAACTCCCATCAATACTAGTCTCCCCGTTGATCATTTATTTATCATCTCCTCAGATGACCCTTGGTACGACGATATCTTGGTGTACCTTCGCACTCATAAATTTTGACCTGATCTTGACCGTGATGGGCATCGAAACGTACGTCACCATGTTTCACATTACCTTATATTAGGAGATGTGTTATAGCGTCGCGGTATCGACACCATTTTACGTCGCTTCCTCACCCGTGATGAAGCCGAACAAGTCCTTAATGATTGCTACATCGGAGCTTGTGGCGGACACTTTTCAAGGATGGCCACTGCCCAAAAAGTTATCCGTGCCGGATATTTTTGGCCCTCCCTCTTTACCGACTGCATCACTACCGTTAGGCATTGTCGCAACTGCCAGCTCTTTGCACTTAAGGAAAGGACCCCACCCACCCCCCATCACCCAGTCGTCACTGTTGGCCCTTTCTGCAAATCGGCCATTGAGTTCATGGAGTGCAACCCTCCATCGGCAGGTGGCCATAAATATATCGTGGTAGCTGTAGATTACTTCACCAAGTGGTCAGAGGCCATGCCCACATTCAACTGCAAAGTTGACACCGCAACTTGTTTCTTCTTCAATCATGTCATTACTCGTTTTGGTGTCCCCCAACAACTTTTGTTTGACCATGGAAGACACTTCGAGGACTCCGTCTGAAAGGAAATGTCTATCCTTCTGAAATTCAAGTATCAATACTCTTCCGCCTATTACCATCAAGGGAACGACCAGGTAGAGGCCATTAATAAAATACTGAAGACCATTCTTCAGCGCACCGTAGATCTCCATAAGTCCAACTGGCATCACATGTTATTTCCAGCACTATGGGCTTATCGCACATCCACAAAGACTACCACGGGGTTTACCCATTTCCACTTAGTACATGGCATCAAATCGGTCCTCCCCATTGAATGCCTAATTCTTGCCCTCCACATTGTTGTCAAAATCCTACCTGATACCTCACCACTTGAACAACGCCTCATCCTCCTAGAACAAGCCAACAAGGATCGTCGGACAGCCCTCCAAACCATTGAGGCTGCTAAAAACCGCTCGAAAGCAGGCTATGACAAACATGTTCATCCTCGCAATTTTCGGGAAGGAGACCTTGCCCTCGTCTATGACCAAGCAGACAATAAGACCAGGAAAGGAAAATTCGAATCCATGTGGCAAGGCCCATATATCGTACATACCTGTTTCGGACATGGGGTATACATCCTCATCGATTCTGAAGGGACCCCCCTGCGCAACCCTCGAAATGGGTTGTACCTTAAATGTTTCTACCCATAAAACCTCTTTGGGGACCCACCAGTCCCTTTTGTACAGTTTCATTCCTTTTTGTTTCCAACCTTTTTTATCTAAGACCTTACATTTTGTTTACCCTGCATGATCGCAAATGGGCTCCCTCCCACCACAATATGTCGGTTTTGCTGATGGCGCAAGTCGCTGGTCCCCAAACTTGGCCTCTACAGCTTGGGTCCTATCTTCCCCCTCACACGAGCTAATCCACCTAGATGGAGTGTGTATAGGTGCTGCTACGAATAACCAGGCTGAGTACGATGCTGTGGCCGGTCTACTGACTGCCGCCCTCCATATGGGCGTATGTCACCTTCGTGTGTTTCTTGACTCCCAGCTGCTTGTCGCTCAACTCAACAACCGTTACCAGGTACGGGACCCCTGCCTTTTTAGAAAGTTCCTGCGCACTAAACAAATGATCAGACAGTTTCAATCCATTACATTCACTCATGTCCCATGAAATCAAAATAGTGTAGCAGACCAAATGAATAATAATATTCTAGACTAGCATACAAATCACCATATGTAGGGCATCAATCATACATAGATAACCATACCACCCGCATGTACATAATAATATCATTTAGGCATTAAAAAACCACAAAAATCGCGAAAAGAAATCATCACCATATTTGCATCCACGTGCATCATCATAACAACATCCACGTGCATGCAATACAAACATCATGATATGTGCATCCACGTGCATAAAACATAAACATCATCACAAAAGGCATCCACGTGCCATAAATATATATATATATCATGAAAATGTCTTAAGTACCCATTGTACCCAAATATACATATAAACACAACGAGGTGCCACAAAAGCATCCTCGGTAAATATCAGAAACCGTATATACAAAAATCCCACATGCTCATCACAATTGGGGAAGCCCCATCAACTGCCTACTCAGACTCCTCCTGGTAGTCCTCATCATCATCATCCCCCTCTAACTCCCCTGCCTCACCGGCAGCAGCTGCAGCTGCCTGTGCCTCCAGCTCATCCTCCCCCAGCTCCTCCTCATGCATATCCTCCTCAGGATCCTCCTCCTCAGGGTCCCCCTCCTCAGGCACCCCCTCGTCGGGATAATCCTCCTCAGGATCATCCTCATCATCCTCCCCAAGATAGGGTACATCCCCTCGAGCGAAATCTCTCATTGTCTGTGCAGCCATCGCAATGCGCCACATAATAGGCCTCCACTCCTGTGGAGCATCATAACATATGTCTATTAGCTCCTGATGCAGATGCTGCCAACCATCGCTCTCGATCCCCTCCAAGATCCGATCAATCCCCCGTCGCAAAAGGTCCAAAGTAACTGTGGCACTCCGAGGACGTCCCTGTCCACGACCTACTGGGTCTATCCCCTCCACATGGCCTCTCCGTTCCCAATACCCCAATGGCGGTCGAGGTCCGACATCTACAAAGAGAGACATCAAAACATCAATACATACCAACTAGCGATAACATAATACTGTGCATAAAACCAAACAAAACAAAAACAGACATACCATCTGGTCCCCAAGCCTGACCAGGAGGCCTTGGCATCTCTAGGTCCCCCCGAAAGTCCATCCGGGCATATGGGTAATCCTCAATGGATACCGGTATCCTCATCCACTATAAAAACAACTCCTCTGTGAAGAAATAACCCACTAGCCCTCCACCCTTGCGAGTCATCATCTCACTCCATCACCGCATCTGTGGCTCAGTCGGTGGCGCCTCTTGCACGACTTGGTGAGGCCATAGTGTCTGTACCTGCTCAAAGAAAAATGCACATAAAAAGGACGGGTAACAGAATTCCCTCCCCAGATGCCTAACCTTGCTCAGCTCTTGCCGAACAACTGTCAAGTACATCTGTACCCATGCATAATATGTCCCGTTAAGGATGCTCTCTATTAGTAACATCTGCCCTCCCGAGATCTGGTTGGGGCCATGAGAAACCAAAACTCGTACCACCATCGCCGCAATCGCCTGGGTGGTCGGACTCTCCAAATCACAAAGCATAAGTGAAGAGCCGCTCACCTCCGCCACTGATGAACAATGCCTGTCCAATAAAGTCTGCATCGACACATTCCTCGGCCTCTTCAGCTAGGTATCACTAACCATTCCCAACCTAGGCAGTCCAGTCAAGAAGTACACATCGGCCAGGGTCAGATCTAGTCGCTCGCCCTGAATCATAAAATCCTCGATGTTCGAATCCCAGAACTCAACTAACTTGTTCAGCAACAGAGGTGTTGAACGCATATATGGGATCTCTGCGAACTTCAGGAGCCCACTATCAGCTAGTGCCTCCCGAACCACCATGTTTTTAAGGATATTCCTCCATATGTTGGGAGGATCCTCCCTCTCTCTCCACCCTACCTCTGGCATCCTTCTAATCACAACAATAAATCCCATTAGATCCATATCCCAACACAAAATCCGGGCTTTCAAATGTCCTCCAGAGCGCACTTTCTCCTTTGAAACGTGCATTGCAGAACGCACTTGATAAGCCACTCCCCGCGCTGTACACCACGCTTTCCTTTCGAAAAGCTGCGCTGCACACTGTAGCCACACCAACCCCTAGTTGCGGTTTGAAGCGCGCTTTCCCCTCTGAAATCCGTGCTTCAGAGCGCAACTAGGATGAGAAAACCTGCGGGGCACACCGCGTTTTTCGGATGCCCCAGCGCGCCCTGAACCACGCCCTTTAGCGAGGTACCCACGCTTTGTAGCGCAGATACCTCCACTATTGCTACGGTCCATAGCGCAGTAGACCTTCCCAAACCCGCGCTATGCCACGTAGGTACCCATTTATGACCAGTACGCCTCCCCAGGGGCCCAAAACCCAATAAAAATGCTTAAATGACAAAGCTAAGGACATGAGCTCTTACCTGCAACTCCCAGAATGCAAATCCACCGTTGAAATCTCCCACAATCTCAGTTTTCACCTCTGGCCTCCTCTAAACTCCTGTCAAACTCACCAGTCACAAATGAAACCTATAATGAGGGACCACTTACTATTTATAGACATTGGCCTTATGCTCCTTTTGCCATCACGGGATCATCCGATGCCCATTTCTCAAATCGTTGATACCAATGAACTCAGCGCATCTAGAAATTCGCAGTGGTAGAGTCAGTTTTCAATTTTCACTGGCACCTTTTTCGGGCATCTTTTAGTGCCCCTTGTCGCCTCGATTTGCGTGCCACATCAGTCATCCATTTTTGATGTTTTTTATATCATAAAATTCAGTTTTCTGCGCTTGTGACCATGCTGGAGATCATTTCTCGCTTTCACCAATCCCTTTTTCGAGCTTTTTTGCATATACCCCTCATCACCTCGGTTTGCGTGCCACATTGGCCGTTGTCCGTTTCTAATGATTCTTTACATTGTCGGATTCAGTTTTTCGTGCTCGTGATGATGCTTGAGATCATTTATTGCTCTCACCTCTATATTTTTTGGACATTTTTTAGTACCCTCGATGCCTTGATTTACGTGCCATATCAACTACTATCCATGCATCACAACCTATCCATGATCCCTCTGCTCCATCCATACTGCAATTATGACGCTATTTTTCTATCATTCATCGACTTGCAAGGAGGCCCCATCAGTGTTCCCCCCTATCACTGTGCTCGATCCCCATATTCGTCCCTTGATCGAACACTTCCTCCTTGCCTCACCATTACTTTTGTTCGGTGTAATTTTACCCCTTTTTCAGGCCAATCAATTCCTTTACGAAAAAGGCACTTAGGGAATTTCTGTTAAGGTCTTTTCTGACTCCTAAAATAATGAAAAGATTGCCGAGCAATCTTGCTTCCTTTCATGCTCGCTAAAAGTATCTGAAAGGGTGTCTACCTGGTATAAGTTTATCCCTTTTCCGGACCTTGTAGACTAATTATGAAAAATGAATACTCTAGTCACACCAACTAGAAGATTTCTTCATTGCATCCTTTTACGCTTTTTCGGGCTTTGGAGACTAACACACGAAAAAGAACCCCCTTGGAGTCCTCTTACTACTTTAATACTCTCTAAAAGTGAAAGCAACCATGAGCAATCGCCATCCTAGGCTCATAAAAAATCCACAAGACGGTACCTTTCCACCATTTCAGAGTCTTCTTATCGCTTTCAGACTCCTTAAAAATGAAAGCACATACGAGCATTAACTGTCTTGGGATCGCCCAAATCCACACGATAGTACCATTTTTTGAGCACACTTTTATCCCTTCTTCGAGCTCCTTAAACCATGAAGAAGGCCCCAACGGTGCCTCTCAGTGACACACCAAAGCATATATAATCACACTATTATGGCAGCTTCCCCAGGTTGGCCGCCTTTGTTTAGAGTATTCTGCAATATGTCACCTTGAGAGCCTCCTGATATGATCCATAAGTTTGTCCCCCTGAGTCTTTCACACTGCAGTACTTATCCCTGATCCCTCAAGCTATGATCCCCGTACCCAAAGTTAGTTTCATATGCTGCCAGGTCATCCATGTCATCTTGCTCTGAACAAAGTACGTTTGAGTCCACCCACTCTATGACCCTAGTTATTCCCCATCCCCAAAATATGTCAGTCCCACCATCAGTACTATCACACTTCGGTTGTACACCTTGCGCTCCTATCAAGGAAATTCATTGCCTTGGTAGTTGAAAGGTCTCTCTCTGTCAATGCCAACCAATCTATTCCAGAGGATAGACCCATAGGTCGCTATGCCTTGGACTCATAACCATCAGTGGTGAGTGCCTACAGGCCATTTTTTGAGGAGTCCTTACTGCCTCTCTGAATGGTTGTTTCTCACGTGCTTGACTTCAACACCTTGATCGCACCGCTGAGATTCGTGCAGGGTATTGGTCCCTTCAGTTATTAGTCGAAGACCCCGGATGTCCCACGACTTTAGCATATTGATGGGTCAATTTAGAACACCCCGTTATATGTTCCTATGGATATCCAGGATGCGTTTGGCGATTATGAGGACACCCTTATGTCCATACATCAGTTCTCCAGATCAACCATGGTTAGACCATGGGTATGCCCCAGATTTGCGTCCCCTCTGGACCAATTTGATGTACACAACAATTTTTTCATATATTTTTCCGGTCCCCTTTCTTGGACCTCATTATTATATTTTAACAACGAGCATGGGTATACCTTCCTTGTCCATATGTTGAGATACTCCTTAGTGAGACATGTATTTTTAGTTCTTAGCAGTCAGTACAGACCCCGTGTTCCGGTCTCCAACAAGTTCGTGCTCTCCTCCATCCCAATGCTTATCACCTAGGAAAATCAAAGTACTTATGATGTCTATCATTCATACGATGATCTCCTACCCTCACACATCAGGGGGCAATCTGTTAACACCAAAAAAGTACTCACCAACTCATCCCTTTGGACATACACTTATGTTGACCAAATTTCCTACCAACCTAGCCTCCAAAACCCCAGAAAACCCAAATGGGTACCAAAATACCCAAAATTCCCTAAAAAACGTACCAAAACCCCAAAAGAGGGTCAAAATCAAAATAATAGGGAATACAACTCAAAAGAAAATAAAAAAAAGAGAAAAGAGGGCAAAAACCCTAAAAAGCCCTAAAACCCTAATCTAAGTCTATAAAAGGGGTGGAGGCCCCTCATTTCAAATATCCCTCAACTACTCTATCCTTATGCTGCTAAAATTTTGTCAAGCCTTAGCCATCCATCTTTGAGCTTTGGCCTCCCTTGAGAAGATAGAAATCTTAGCCACGACCAAAAGCATTGAGGAGGAGAGTACGGAACCAAAGGAGCTTCGGAAAACACTGTCAGAACTTCACCAGCCTCATTTCTGAGGTAAATCTTTTGCAATCCCTTGCTTTCCCATAATATAAAAAGTTAAAGATTCTTTACTATATTGTTTTGGAAATCAATTATTTATTTCTCTAAGTTGTTTTTAGTTTCATGCAAATGGTAGATCAGATTGTTTGTTATTTTTATGGTTAATTTAGTCTTGATCACTTCCATTTAACCTGCTACTAAGGGTCCTTTCTCTTAGTAGGTGCCCTTTTGCACAAGCAGGGGTGAAAAGCCCAGCTACAATGCTAATAAATTAATTTAAATATAAAATAGATAGATGTGGAATTTTATAAAAGAATTTGGGTTAACGAATTTTATTTATTAAATATTGTGCTAATAAATTAATTTAAATATAAAATAGATAAATAGGGTCTTTTATTAAAAATTTGGGTTGACAAATTTTATTAAATCTTGTGCTGATAAATTAATTTAAATATAAAACAGATAGATAGGGACCTTTTATAAAGGGATTTGGGTTAACATATTTTATTAAATCTAGCGCTAATAAATTATTTTAAATGTAAAATAGATAAATAAGGTCTTTTGTAAAAAGGGAGCTCGAGAACTATGGTGAAATAGGGTTTGCAGGGTTTCCAGAGTTTGTAGGGCATAGTACGATCTCGGCATTGCAGGCGGCTTTCCGGTGTAGGAGATGTCAGGAGGCCTTATGGGGGAATCTACAGGAGGAGGGCCGTTAACCTCTCCCATGGATAAAGGCAAAAGCTCTGAAGTGGTTTTAGTTTCAGATTCTCAGCTGGGAATAGGAGGAGAAGGAATGCGTAGAATTATCAAGCAGAGTTAGAAGCCAGGAGAACTATGAAAACCTGGGCAGTGCCTACCGAAATCTAGGATGGTGCCGAAGTTGCAGATCAGATCATAAAGAATGCAAGAAGATATTTAGTATTTGAAATATCATGCACTAATCGGAAAATTTGTAGGGGTTTGGCCTACATAAAAGACTTTGGTTTGGTGGATCAATATGACTTGGAAACCCCAAGGCCATTATGATCTCCAACTAGGCGCTAAAGGGTTTTTTACGATTATTTTCTTCAATGAGTTTGATTGTTCCTGAATCTTTGATAATGGGCCATATTTTTTTAACTCTACGGGATTGTATTTAAGATCGTGGAAAGAAAGGTTCAACCCAGACAAAGAAAATATGACTGTAGCCCCGGTGTGGCTAGGCCTTTATTCTTTACCATCCGAGTACCGGAAAGAAGAAATACTGGTGGACATTGGGAATACCTTGGGAGTGTTTTTCAAAGTGTCCAAAAAAACAAAGCAAATGAGGTATACCTCATATGCCATGATCTGTCTTTACATGGATATCTCCCAAGATCTACCGGAAGGAATAGAACTCTCTTGGGAAGACGAGGAATGATTTCAGGAAATTGATTATGAGCAGTTACCATTCAGATACCGACACTGTCATTAGCATGGACACCTATTTAGAAATTTTCCTTTAAACAACCCCTCGGCCACGGATCACAATCCAAAAGGTAAAGACGACGATGGTTTCATCAAAGTTACATGCAGGAAACGATCGGTCAAGCGGGGTTCAAGCCTGGAACTTCACAAAAAAATGCATACTAGCAATAGGTTTACAATACTCCAATAAGAAAACCCAGAGATAGAAGGAGGGAAGGGGGAGAAGCCGGGGATAATACTATTGGATGGAGAAAGAAGAACAAGCAACCCTCCGAGGAACTCAGGAAAGGAAGGTGAGGCAGATGATGTACCCATTCAAGAGGACGGTGGTGAAGAAATGGAACTGGGGGACCTGGATCTGGAAGGATTAGAGGTAGCTTGTGCAGAAGGAATCCCTGTTTCAATCTCTCCTCAACAAGTCTCTCTTATCGGGGAGGACATTATCAAAACTAAGGTAGTAAAACGAGGAAGACATAGTAATGTTCAACGAATTCGAGAGGTTGGAGCCAAGCTAGTAGACTCAGGCCAGTACCCCACAATTGACGCGACCTTTTTTTCCTCCCCTAAATAGGTTTAAAATGCGTATTCTTTCTTGGAATATTAGAGGCTATAATAGCCCTCTAAAAAAAGAATCTTAAAAAGGAAATTGGAGATAGAGAAACCAACGATCGTAATATTGCAAGAAATGAAATGCTCGGAAGAGGAGCTAAAAACGATTGGAAAAAAGATCTAGAAGAACTGCGAGTTTGCGGCTCTTGATTCTATAGGAGTAGCTGGAGGGCTGTTTTTTCTCTGGAACACTAGGGAGGCTTGTCTTTCTGGATTTATGGCTTCTCATTTTATCATTACAACGTCCTTTCACATCTTCGGAACCAGGATCAGAGGGATGGTGTCAAATGTGTACGGTTTGTATAAGGATACCTTGAAGCCACTCTTTCTAGACTCTCTGCTCCATATGAGAGATCTGGTAGGTCAGAATCATTGGGTGTTAGGGGGGGATTTTAACCTGATTCACAGTTTGGAGGAAAAGAGAGGCGGCGTTAGACAGTTAAACTCTTGTAGTACAAAATTTGGGGATATTATAGAAGCCCTCAACCTGGTAGATGTCAGAACGTCTAACAACTTGTTTACCTGGAATAACAAACACTCATGGGATAGAAGTAATGCTTCTCGGTTAGACCACTTATTGATATCAGAATGACTACTGCTGGGTGGAGGAGAGATTTCCGCTTTGGTACTTCCCTTTGCAGGGTCAGACCATTATCCGATCAGTCTGGAGTGGAAAAGGATAGCAGAACACCTACGAAGACCTTTTAGGTTTGAACAATTTTGGCTTCTGCATCCAGAATTGCTTGAGCTGAGCAGGCAGTGGTGGCAGGAGTTCATCCCACCCAGGGGATCCACTATGTACAAGTTTTAAAAAAAACTCAAATACATCAAGGAAAAAATTAAGAGATGGAACCTGGATTCCTTTTGAAATATATTTATTGAAATAAGAAAGCTGGATCAACAGATGAAGGAACTACAACAGGTTGCCATGACTCATGGTTACACATCGGAACTGCTAGAGAAAGAGCAGGGTCTTCTTAAGGAACTTAATCTAAAAGAAAAGTAGGAGGAGATTCTTTGGAAACATAAATCAAGGAATTGATGGTTGAAAGAAGGGGACATAAATACCAAATTCTTCCACAAGGCTACAAGAAAACATTAACGGGGGAATATAATAGTCTGTCTAAAGAAGGTAGATGGAAGTTATGCAGAGACTCAACCGGAGATGGAGGGTAATTTAAATGGATTCTTTAAAAGGTGTTGCAACATATTCCTACCTTGATAACGGAAGACCACAACAAATTTCTGTTGAAACCAATTGATATGGTCGAGCTGTAGGAGGCAGTAAAACAGATGGACGATGACAAAGACCCTGGTTCGGATGGTTTCACAACGAACTTATTTCACTCTTATTGGGATTGGATAAAGGAAGAATTCTTGGAGATTGTGGAGGATTCAAGGAAAATGTGAGATATTTTGCAAGCGTTCAACTCTACCTTCTTGACCTTAATTCCGAAAGAATCTGGAGCGGATGAGCCGGGCAAGTTTCACCCACTTTCTCTATGCAATGTCATATACAATATTATCACCAAAGTGATAGCGAATCGCTTGAGACCTCTACTCCCTATGCTAATATCCCCAGAGCAATCAGGCTTTGTGGAAGGATGGAAAATTCTGGATGGCATCATCCTTATCCATGAGATGATCCATTCACTGGAAATTACAAAATTGCCTCATATGTTGTTGAAACTCGACTTGTCCAAATCTTATGATAAATTAAACTGGACATTCTTGGCAGAGGTGTTGAAGACTTTTGGGTTTCATAAGCACTGGGTTTCTTGGGTCATGAACTTAGTCTCCTCTGCCTTCTTTTCAATTTGGGTGAACAAGACACCTTCTCATCCCTTTAGCTCCCCAAGGGGGTTATGCCAAGGTGACCCATTATCTCCCTTTCTGTTCATTATTATAACGGAAGGTTTGGGAAGAATGATTAAGGCCATGCAACATGAAAACCAAATAAAAGGGCTCACTCTATGTGATGGAATGCCTCCCCAGACACACCAACAAGTTGTGGATGACACGATGTTAATGGGCCCAACCTCGGTGCAGGAGGCGAGAGGGGTTAAACAAGGAATGGACACCTTTCTGGAAGCCAGTGGACTGGAAATTAGTAAGGATAAATCTTAGGTGTATTTTTTCAATGTGTTGAATATAAATCGAAGGAATATTTTAAGGATTCTGGGCTTTCAGGCAGGACAATTACCATCCAAACATCTGGGTTCCCCCTTGGAAGAGTCCACGATAAAGAAAATTTCCTGCAAGGACCTTTTGGACAAACTTAAGAGTAAATTGGAAAACTAGACACATAGATCTCTTAATTTTCATAGTAGGTTAACTCTAGTAAAAGCAGTGTTGAAAGCCATGCCGTTATACATGTTCTTGGTGCTAGCTGCCCCGAAGTCAATCCTTAAGCAAATCCGCATCTTACAATAGAATTTTATCTGGGGAGGCACTGACGGTCATCATAAATGGGCCCTGGTTAACTGGAAGACACTATGCACCCCAAAGGGAGCTGGAGGTATGGGATTGTGAGATCTAGAGTGTGTTAATAAAGTAATGGGGGAAAAAATATGGTGGTGGTGGATCATTTATCAAGATTAACCTTTTGCCTTGTTATGGAGTAAGAAATATGCTCCTCATTGGCAGTAGCATAAACTCATTTGATTTTAAGAGGATTTACCTTGCTCGCACATATGGAAGGAAACCCAAGAGAATAGAAATCTAGTGCAACAACACAACTTATGGGAAATTAGAGGCGGGTCCTTAGTGTCCTTCTTTATGGATTCTTGGCAGCAAATCCAAAGGTTATATGAGAGGGAGGACATTCCTTCACTAAAGCGCAATCTTTAGAACAATCAACACGAAAGGGTTCAGGAAGGCCAAAAGCAGTTTCGCATCTGGAAGGCCAAATCATGGTGGCAAGCCCATGCGATGGGAGATGACCTTTACAATTTCCATGAGCAATTGAAGGATAGAAAAATTCCAGTGTTCGAGGGCCTGGATAAAGTACGCTGGGGGTATTCCAACACGGGGAACTTCTTGATCAAAGAGGTCATGGGAATACTAGAATAATTCCATCGTCTTCCCCAGGAAAGTAAACAGAAGAAGGTATGGAAATTGAACCTCAGACCTAAAAGAACGACATTCCTCTGGATTCTGCTCCGTTGAAGAATACTTACATGGGAGAATCTAATTAAATGAGGTATGAAAGGACCCTCGTGGTGTTGCATGTGTTATAAAGACTTTGAGACGATAAACCATCTACTTGACAGCTGCCCCTTTGTAGCCACTTTATGGGAGAAAGGAGAAGAATTGTTCCGATTAGAGGCTTGGGTAAGGGGAAGACCCGATCTATCCATTGAAAATTGGAGGGAGAAGCCTTTCAAGAATCCCATTCTAAATATCCTATATGAGTTGTTCCCGGGATTCGTGGTATGGGAAGTATTGAAAGAGCGGAATAGCAGAATGTTTGAAGGAATACTCTAAAGTCCAGAAGTGGTATGGTCGCTAGTAGACATGCATATTAAGGAGTCTCTAAAATTATCATTATGGAAAGAAGAAGACTGAAAATATAACTTTACAGAGAGAAAAATACTAAATGCATGGGGGATATTTGTCTTACCTGAGTACATAGGCACTGTGCGTAGACCTTCAACAATCACCCAAATCCCGGAGCAATGGCAGTGCCCACCGGTTGGATCTTTCAAACTAAATTTTGTTGGTGCTTCAAAAGGGAACCTTTCCCAACAGGGTATGGTGGGGCATTGCATAATGACACCGAGGAAATCTTCAGCGTGTTCTGGGGATATTTAGGAGAGAACACGAACAATGTCGTTGAATTGGAGGGCTTGGTAATCAAAGTACAATGGGACATACAACATAATTGGAAAACTCTAACTATGAAGGGGGATTCCATGATAATAATCTCCATGGTGAACAGTCTTCAACGAGGGTCGTCAATCTTAAAAGTATCTCAGAATTAGAGGTGGGAGGGGCGTCTTTGCCACCTTCAACATATTCTGGTGGCCCATCCGACGATCCAATTCTCACATGTTAGACATCGTGCGAATAGGTTGGCAGAATTGCTAGCCAACAAAGGGGTTCAATATCGGGAATCCTTCCAGGAAAGGAGGCCAGATGTAGGAGATAGACAATTAATGCGGAAGTACATGGACCTCACTAAATGGACATATCTCACATGGCTTCAAATATTGAAGGAGGTTCCGAGAGGATGCAGGATATGGTGAACACACGGAGCGGGAAAGCAAGGGATGCCACACCAAGTATCACTTGTTAAATGACATGACGATATAGGATAGGACACATGCTAGGGGAATACGGTTTTAAGAGCCTGAGGCTAGAAGCAACGTGGAAGGAATGTGGCAAAGGGGAACACACGAGCTTGGCTGCACGAGATCGGGATGTTGTCATCATGGATGGTTAGCTCAACACACTCGTTTCATACTGGATGACGAGAAAGAGCGATTCCGAGTCGGTTTTAGCGTACAAGTTATTGAATGTTAGTACTACTCGCAGCAAGGAAAATTTAAGCAGACATTTAAGGAGGATGGTTGATGACAGCCGAAGTGTCTCTGTGTTGCGAGGTGGGCTTAAATCAAGGCGAATTCTCAATTTCGTGTCATGTTACTTGTGTGGCACTACGAGAACCTCCAGTAGACTTTTCTTGTATGACATGGCTCCCAGAATGTGAATGTGTTGTCGTAGGGGAACGAGAAGGGGAGGCATCGGGAGACTGAGAAATACTCCAGAGGGTAATTTGTCGCACATGCCAAGGGCGGATCCTGGGTTCTCAACGCCAGTGGTCAATTGGGGTGAACGATACCTTTTCGAAACCCCTTCCTCCATTGAAGCTCAAATAGTGATGATGGAAGAATCCCTTATCAGAGAATTTGAACTCCAACTGGGCGAGACGGTAGTAGCCGACCCTTTTTGGCTAACTTGTTGATTGCTTGCTCAAACCCTCAAGAAATGGCAGGATTTGGTGACGATGGCTAGGGAGGTGGCAACTGATGTTAGTAGTTAGATGAGGGACAAAATAGATGGGATGCAGATGCTGGAGGACATTATGGGCACTCATCATAACTCAAAGATCGCGTGTGCAGATAAAGTGGACATGATTCCAATAGAAGCCCACATGGAAGCCCGCGCTGGTTCATCTAAGCAGTAGATACTCTAGGTTCCCGGGTGACAAGATTAAGTTTTGTTTCTCGTTGTTAATCATAGTGATTTGTAGAATTCAATGCTATAGATGTTTGTTCAATCATACCAGGGGATTAGTTAGTATATTTGGGGGTTATCTGTATTGGAGAAAACTCACTATGGCTTGGGGTAGACCACTATAGACAATTGACTACCAGAAATTAACTCAATTCTTAGAACTATGATATTATAAATGACAATGCTAAGATAATGGATAATGTAACCAACCTCGATCCAAACGTTTGATGTAGATCCCCGTTGGAGCTTTCAATCCGTGCACTTGAATCTGCAAATTAGTCTTGACAACCAATATACAACAAGTACATATAATATATAAACAACATTAACATCATCAATAGCAATGGTCCATGATATTATAAGTAAATGCAACCCAATGTAGAATAAACAACATTCACAACATTAATGGATGAGAATATGAGTATTTCTATTAATAAACAAGAAGAAGTACAATATGATACCACCTCTTGCTGGCAACCAATCTGAACCAAGATCTGAATCAATCCACTTGTGCCTCCACCACTTCAATCCTCCATGAATGGAAAACTCAAACTATGGTAGGAGTTTGGAAGGTGAACATAAGGGGTTCACAACTACAAGGATCAATGAGTGTAGACTCAAGATAGGGAAAAAATCCACTAGAGTTCTCTTGCTCTTCTTTCTCCTCCCGTCCATAAGCCATCTGTGCTCAATATATAGTCCTCCCAAAGGTAAGTGAAAGGACACATCGAGGTGTTTCTTGGGCAGATGGATGGTCTTTTGGGAGTAAAAAGTAATTAACTAGTGATTTTAACCATTTTACATGCTACCCGCGGGCTATAGTGATGCAACTCGCGGGTATGCCCGCTGTAATGATGCAATAAGCGTATAAGGAAAAAAATGAGGAAATAGTGTGTCTGAAGGATATAAAGTGGATATGAGTTAGTGAAATGGATCCTACAGTCCAAAGAATGCTGATGCTCACAAAGTGGAAAATTACGTTGTAACAGATGCGCCCTAATGGGTGAGGTCAGAGACTGATGCTACGATGGCCGAAATACATTATAAAACTCAGAAGTGGAGTGATGGAAACACAAGTGGAAAGAGCAGATCACTCATCATAGTACAATAGTATCTCTGGATACATGTCGATATAGTACAACAATATGATACAATGGCCATGAATAGGCAGTACATAATGGATATATGTCATAAGTGATCATAGCCATGATCCCTCTACAGTAAGATATGGTCTCCTGCTGAAAAGGAGACAACAGGTGCAAACTGGAGGTACAAACTGCTAATATCTGAGAGGTGATATCTGAGATGTAAAGCCAAAGTCATAGGTAACATATTGAATGCCACTATCGCCTGGGGTCTTCTACACAAGTCTTCGACGGTGCAAGTCCCATCAAGTGAATAAAGGAGTTGGGGTTGAACCTGATGTGACATCATCTGATTAACGGTCAATGATGTATACCGTTAACAGACACGAGATGACCCACCAATAATTAAAATGGGCATCAAGGCACAGAGCACAGTCATCTAAGTGTGAATAAACGAGTTGAAGTCGAACACTAGGATGAATCCATCGATCAAGGGACATTGATGTATTCCCAAAACTGTCGATGGTGAGAGAACCTGCCACTAATGACTGCAAGCCTCAAGGTACTCAACCGAACTCTAAGCCTCAAGTCCCAAAATAAATGGGTTGAAGTTGACAGAACGAGACTCGCTGGAAGGAGGGCATTAATGCATCCCCCATCAACCAGCACGAGGTACCAGCTATGCTGAAAGATTTGGAAGATCTCAGGTGAAACGGACTGACTCAATAAGGATGGCTGACATGGAATAGTTAAGAGATGTGAGGAGTGGCCGACACTAGTTTCAGGACTTCCTTTGAACAAGAGCATGAACAGATGGATAAACGTAGGAAGCATAGACTCGATATAGACTGTGCAATGCAGGAGGCATCAAAAAGAGCTCCATAATGACTAGAAGCTTAACCAATCGGTGGAGAAACTGAGAAACAAGTACAGCTCCTAAGGTCCAACTATAGTCCCGACTCATAGTGTATGGAGTGGAATGAATGCTCTGTTCAAAGGTGACACAACAGCTACCAACAAGAAGTAGTAATCATAATCCCGTCCGAATTTTTGGAATATTTTATTTTTTGGTCTTTGTGAAGAACCTGCAATAATTAATTAATGAAAACACGAGATAGCGAAAATAACAGAACTCAGAATCACTTTTATATTGATCACAGGCCACTTCGAGGGGGCAACCTCCTTTGAGCAAGCTCAATACAAATAACTTCACGGTGCCTTCAATGACCTCAACACACACTTATATACTAAGTCTATGCCCAATACTATGAGTTAAAACCATGGGACATATAATACTGCAGGACGACTTACAAAGCATATGCGTCCAATAACAATATACTAACAAAGTAAAGAGAAGGGTTGACACGGGTTCCTAACATCCCCTCTCCCTTAGAAAAATCTTTGTCCTCAAATCTTTGGTTGGGGAAATTGATGCAAAATCTGAATGAGTGGTTCCCCGGTAGCATCCTCGGGTTGCATTTCGGGCCACTGACGCCTTTGGAGTTTTAGGGAGGATTGCTTGGAAGGATGTAGACAAAGAAGAACCATATCAGCTGCATGAAAAGTGCGCGCAGAATGGTGCTGATCAGCTTGTTGTTGCACTCGAATTCTAGCCATGTGAAGATTGTCCTGCAGAATGAGAAGAATCTGATAACGGTTTCGAAGAACCGAGTCAATTGCCTTAACTGGGGAGCTGCTAAGGGTGTATGGAAGAATAACTGGTGGTGTATGTCCATAGACTGCTTCATATGGTGTCCTTGTTGATGTGGTATTGTACCACTAGAGCGCTTCTAAGAAATCCATAGAAATAGTTGGCCAAATCTGTGTAGGGATGGGCAAGGGTTTGAGCAGTCCCGAAAGGAGTGTCGTTTCACCCTTGTTGACCTGGAAAGTATCACAGTCAGCCACCATCTGTTGAATTGTTATTTTCAGTCCCTGCCAAAAGAAGTTACATTGTTCCCGGTCATACATTTTGAAGAACCCAGAGTGCCCTGCTGATGAAGAAGCATGGATTTCATAGAAGAGATAGCCCTGTTGAACATATTGCAACCAATTTGGAACAAGCAAAGAAATAGCTATAAGAGAAACTGGGTCATCAATTGTGCGAGAAGGAGCATCTACCACCATATTGTCCTTACCCTTATTGTAAGTGATCGCATAGGGATAACCCATGAGTTGGATAACCCATTTCAGGTGTGTTAGGGAGGAGACCCATTGTTCCAGGAAATTTTCTAGACCCTGGAGATCAGTCTTGATGCAGAAATAATTCCCTAATAGGTATGGCTACCACTTCTGTAATGCATGCAAAATAGCCATCATTTCCTGCTGAGAGGTAGATGCGGCTAAATTCTTACGGGAAAGGTCTCTTGAAGGCAGCAAGCTCATTGGTTCAACAAAGACACTTGCATATCTATCCAAGGAAGTAATGGAGACTGTTGATGGGTGCATCTGAATGGAATGGAGCTGAGCGAGGACACCATGTGAATTCTTCTTAAGGATTTTTTCCACGCGATGTGAACTGATGATGTAGAGAGACCCTGGTTGTAAGCCCATAAATTTGTGTTGTGCCCCATTGACTGAAAACTGCATCCAAAGTTCAGCAAAATCCCATAAGATGGGGCCAAGTGTGCGTAGCCATTGAACGCCCAAAACCACATCACATCCGCCTAAGGACAAGGAAAACATGTCAGAGCGCAGGTTATAATCTTCCATAGAGATACACACATTGTGACACTTCCCCTTGCAACGTAAGGTGCCCCCATTGGAAACCATGACTTCAAAGTGGGAGCAAGGATGAACAAAACAATTAGTCTGTTTGGCAATCCGAGGGTAAATGAAGTTATGAGTGCTACCGAAATTAATGAGTATGGTAAGAGGGAGCTTCTTGAAGTATCCCCCGACCCGCATTGTTTGTGGGGTGGTGACGCCGGTTATAGCATGGAAAGAGATCTCGGGTGGGTCGTCCTGAGATGGGGTGTCAATAGGTGGGTGCTGAATGTCAACCTGATCATCTACTGTATCTAGAGCTTCTTCACCAAGTTCAGAGGCAAGCGGAGAATCCACATCCAAGAGATAGAGCTTTTGTTGAACACATCTATGTCCCGAGTGAATTTCTCATCACAATTATAACAAAGCCCTTTTTCTCGGCGTGCCTGCATCTCTGTTTCAGACAAATGCTTGATAGGAGTTGGTCGAGGAGCAGGCGTGATGGGAGGTCGTTGGGAACCTATATTTCTGAAGGGAACAAAGGTGGGTTTGGAGCGTTGTTGAGCCGCGATCTTGTCCTCGGACAACTTAACCAACCCTATGACTTCCATCATTGTGTTGGGACAGAACATTTTGACCTCTGAGCAGATTTCATCCTTGAGACCACTGATAAAACAACTCTTGTAGAATTCATCAGACAATCCTTTTGTGTGATTGGCTAGTTCCTCAAATTCCGTCTAATACTCTCTAACTGTGCTAGTTTGGTGAAGTTTAGTGAGTGCTCCTGTGAAGTCGTCAAAATCACTAGGACCAAATCGTGGCAAAACGAGTTGGCAAAAATCTGTCCAGTTTGTCTCGGGATGAGCTTTGATGTACCAATGGTACCATTCAAGGGCTTCTTGTTCCAAATGAAAAGATGCAAGTGGAACTTTCTAGACATCAAAAGTATTATGCAGACTGAAATATTGTTCTGCTCGGTATATCCATCCAGTCATATTAGTACCATTGAAGCGAGGAAAATCAAGCTTCGGCCCACGAAAATTGCTGGAAGAAGAGAACCCAGTGGCTGCAAAAGATTCTGGTTGTCGGCTATTGTTCATGGCTGAATGCTGAAGATGGAGGCTGAGAAATTTTTCATCCAGATCTTGGAGTTTGGTTTGGATGGCTGCAAGTGCTTCCTCCATGGTTTTTGCTCCTGTGCAGGTGACAACCACAACCAGGAGTTTTTTTTTTGGAAATGGATATAAAAACACAAACAAAAGCTTATTTAGTAAAGGAAAATTTGGATTTAGGAAAAACTCGGATTGGTAATTGGGGTTTAACTAGGATTTGGACACTTTGTGATGGATAGGGAGGCAAAAAATGGGGATTTCAGAAGTGGGATGAAAGAATGAGAAAATTTGGTAGAGAGGGACAAAGAAGCAGAAATAGGAAAGGAACACGGTGGCAAAATTTGAAGGCGTTTGGGTGAAAATTGAAGGAGTTATGGAAAACCTAAAAATAGACAAATGTGGGATTTATGGTCTTGGGAAGTGGAATTTGGGATAGGGTCTTCAGGAATGAAATATGAAGAATGGGATTGCAGGGATGTCAGTGAAGTTTCAGGGAAAACAGAGTTGAAACAAGGGAGATATGGCCGAAAAATAGAATTATATGTATATATATATATATATATATATATATTTTCAGAAATGGATCGGCAACGACGGCGCGAAAGGGATCCGCAATAGATGGATCTGCAACGGTGCGGAAGGGATCGAAAAACGACTAGATCTGAAACGGCGACTGGATCTGGAACGAATTTCAGAATAGATCTGAAACGGCTGGATCTGGAGCGGAAGTGATCGGCAACAATTCAGCTGAAAATAGATATGGACCCCAGGTATGTGCGGCTTCCTATCGGCTCAGGGGATTCACTTGGCCACCAATGCTGTCTAACAGCTTGCGTATTGGGGAAGTACCCCTCACTCCACGGTTCAGGTAAAACTGATAACCGCTTTTCCACAAACGACAGCTCTTGGTTTACCTCACGGGTGGGAACTAGTCAATCGGGTAGGGGTCGTTGAACTTTTCGCTGGCAGGTCCTCTCAATGGGCCAGCGACTTTGGGGTTCCTGTGGTACTCCTCACAATGAGTTTTAGGGCTTATGCCCAAGTACTTCCCATAGTTAAGCAGATAGGGATTATTCCCAGATCCGAACTTGCAACAGATGCGAAAAAAAAATTTGGCAGAAATTCCACCCAACGAGCCCAAGAAAGTGCTCTGATACCACATGTGAAGAACCTGCAATAATTAATTAATGAAAACACGAGATAGCGAAAATAACATAACTTAGAATCACTTTTATATTGATCACAGGCCACTTCGAGGGGGAAACCTCCTTTGAGCAAGCTCAATACAAATAACTTCACGGTGCCTTCAATGACCTCAACACACACTTATATACTAAGTCTATGCCCAATACTATGAGTCAAAACCATGGGACATATAATACTATGGGACGACTTACAAAGCATATGCGCCCAATAACAATATACTAACAAAGTAAAGAGAAGGGTTGACACGGGTTCCTAACAGTCTTTTTCATATTTGGAGAAAGCTTGAAAAAGAATAAAATTGCTTATAGTACAACAAGTGAGGGAACGGGTGTCAAATAGAGAGCAGACTAGTCCCAAGCAGTGGAACATACATATGATCAATGCAAGGAAGCATATGCAGGATGTGGACACTCCGGGTTTTTTCCCTCAGGGTCAAGAAGGTCATCAAATTGTGAAGGACAAATGGAAGCTCTGTAAGGCTTGACAGGGAAAAATGCTCAGGCACCAAGCTAATAACTGAGTAAGCGGGAGCCGACACAAGGCTCAAGTGGCAAGCAGGACGATGCAATGTAATCACAATATGATATAAATGAGGGGAGTCCTTAAGGGAGATGGCCAACATAAGACGAAGTAGAGTATGAGTCTTTATCGCAATGTCATGGCGTAACTACAAAGGACTCCCAATCCTAAGGACAAACAACGGCATGGGCGCCAGAATGCACAAAGGGGATCTAACTAGGGTTCCCATGTTCAGAAAAATCCCTACTGTCACATAACGACACTTCTATAGCAGTGTGAAGGTTCCGTGTCGGTTACGAAGCTAGGTCGCACCTAGGGTTTGTGAAAATGGTAAAAAGGTCAAATGCATACTGCATGTGGAAATGGCATCTAACCTATATGCCGGGTGTGAAATGGTCCAAAACAACTTTTGCCGAAGAAATCTGATTAAAAATTCTACTCCATGACATTATATTAGTCCATAATGACATCAAACGGTAAAAACTATAGACAAGTGGGTTTTGAAAATTATAAATAGTAATAAAAATTTACATTTTACAATTCATTTTTACTATTCACCCATTTGGAGCTTTGTGGTTCGTTTTCACCTTGAAGTTCAACTGCTGATTTTGGGAACTACAAGCGTCCGTTCATCGAACCGTCTGGAGCAGGTTGGTAGTCTCATCCATACCTTTAATTTCATTGCTTTCATTTTAGTTTTTAGCGGTGGGATTTTTAGTTTGGCCAAGCCCTAAATAGATTTGGCATTACTCGTGGGCTATTACTATGTGGGTCATGGGTAGGGGATGATACTCGCAGTCAACGCACAAGTTGACCGCGGGTACCTACCCCTGTATACAAATTAGCCCGTGGGTACAGCCGTGAAGTTGATTTTGCAAATAAAATCGACTAAAATCCTTGTTTTTTCTCACTCCAGGATGGTTCTAGAGTGGAGGGAGAGGGAGCATGACCAAGTAGATGAGACCGTTCGCAACGATGTGCAAGCACAACAAGCATTGCAAGCATGTGGGTTGTACAAATTCTGGAGTATAGGGGGTTTGACGGCCCAAAACCTACTACTCCGCCGCTTGATAGATTATTGGGATGTTGATGCACAAAACTTCAATCTCAATGGGAAAATCCTCACATTGGAAGTGGAAGACATCTACTTAATTACTGGTTTGTCCCATCAAGGTGAGGTGGCTAGTCTTCGGTCTCGTACTGTGGGTGGTGGGATCACCGTCCTTGATTACATAGCACGGTATTGTCCCGCAAACACACGAGTGGTGGGAAGTCAGGTGCCCATTAATTCCATAGTAAATATGAGCATGAAGATCATTGTGGCTACCTTAGTGCGAATCACGGGTTCAAAAGCTATGCACCAGGCATCCAGGCAGTGATGTTCTATGCATCACAATGCATGCAGCCTATAGTATTTGATTGGTGTACCACACTACTGGGGTCTATGAAGAACCAACTAACAGAATGAAAAGAAGGTAAGGCAAAAAACTTCAGGTATGGCAGTATCTTGTGTAGCTTCTTCTTTGAGAGAGTTCCAGGGCTTAGTTTGAGGGTGGATGTCCCTCCTCATAGTCTCTGTGATCCAATCCTGACCCGATGGGTCAAGATCTTGACACGACAGGGTGGTGGCCATCTGGCATCACCATATACTCAGGAGTTCTTCCGCTGGTGGGACCAACAGGTCATTTCCATAGAGGAATATCCCTATGCAGGGATAGACTTCCGCTAGGATCGGGACATGCCACTCCCACCAGACGCATCGTTCGGAGACATTGGTGAGTACTCTTTTTAAATTTTTGTTATTAAATTTTTATTATTAAATTTTTATGGATTTTTGATTATAGATGTGAATGCAAAAATATTTTTGGTGGTAGTATCAAATGCTAATGTTTGACTGTTTTCTCGCAGACAAGGGCCCAGTGAGACCCGATGGCTTCCCGAGACATGGTCGCCGGGGCAGGGGTGATGAGGTAGGTGATGCTGCAACAGGGCGCACTCTACAGACCTTGCGGCACAACCTATCACGGATGGTTTCCAGGGTTCCATAGATAGAGGTGGCGCGACTACTTGAGGCCATGCAGCGCCAAGTAGTGGGGGTTCCGGGTGACTGGGTGTGGTTGCTGCAGCGGGTAGCCAATGTAGTTCATTATTTCTATGAGACACATCCTGTCAGGGCGGCAGCTAGGCCTCCTCGTAGGGAGTAGATATCCCAGGATCTCATTTTTGTATCGTTATGTATATTTTTGAGGGCTACGGGCTCCAACTTTGTATAACACTACCATTTTTGGACATATTTATATATAAACTATGGTTCTCTGGTTCTACGATATGTGTGTATGTACAAATGTATGAATGTCTCTTTTGTTTGTGTGCTTCATTATGAATGTGATAAATGCCAATCTAATACATAGTTAGCATATGCATCAGATATATGATTAAGACTTCTCGGAACATGAATGTATGTAATTGAAACAAAATGTCTCTCCAAGAGTCTTACCCTTAGGAATTTCCGTAGTAGTGTAGGGTCTCGCACACGGTACTGCCCATTTAACTGAGACACAACTAGTTGTGAATCTAGGTGGACCTCTAAAGACTGGATGCCATGTGAAAAAACATCCCGAAGTAGCTCAATGATGGCACTATACTCAGCCACATTGTTAGATGTAGAACCGAGACAAGCACCTCCCGAGGACACAACTAGGTGGTCAGGTGAGAAAATAACCCTGGAAGCAGAAGCAAGCTTCTGTGTATTCTGGCTAGCACCATCCGCGAAACCTAAGAACGTAGGATATCCCACTGACATCTGTCAATCAAACGGAATCTAATCAACAGACCCGAAAACCAAAAAGCAAGCCAAACTATGTACATAAACAACTATACAATAGTATAGAAAAGTATCAGCCTGAACCAGAGGTTCAAGCGTAATACCGCTTGAGATAGAGCCCATTTCTAGGCTCCTTCAAGACAGTCCCCTCATAGTCTTCTAATTCATAGGCTCCTTTTTCCAGGACATGCCTCACGATGTAAGGACCGTGCCACATGGGGTTGAACTTGCCTGCCCCCAGGGGTTCTTTAGCTTGGTCATATAAGAGGACCAAGTCACCTTCAACATACTACCGGGGACGGACAGACCTATCATACTGAACCTTGACACGACGTTTGTTCGCATCTATGACCACAACGGTATCTCGACGTTGCTCAAGGTGGATTAAACGTTGCTCAAAACCTGCTGTATCAGGGAGGAGCTCTATGGCCAGTTTAAGCGAAGGGATTTTGCATTCCATCGGTAAAAGTGACTCCACACCGTGAACTAGCTGGAACGGTGAGAATCTAGTGGCAGTCTTGACTGCGGTTCGATATGCCCACAAAGTAGGATATAACATGATGTGCCAATTGTTCTTGCTTTGTTGGATGGTACGCTGGAGAATGGTCTTCAAAGGCTTATTAACTGCTTCAACATGACCATTCGCTTGGGGATAGTAGGAAGACGAGTGTTCTTGACGAAACCCAAGATTGAGAGACAAATCCTCCATCATCTTGTTTTGAAAGTGACTGCCATGGTCAGTGACAATCTCTTTCGGAATACCGAAACGAATGATAATTTGATTGAACACGAAATGGGATGCAGTGGCATTGTCGAATTTTACGGTAGGCATGGCCTCAGCCCATTTGGAAAAATAGTCCACGGCCACTATGATATGGTGATGCCCCCCCAGCCGAAGTTGGTTTGCAATCCATGAAGTCCACCCCACACTTAGTGAAGGGATCGACAGTGAAGACCGAATGAAGGGGCGCTGGATGCGAGTGTATATTCAGAGAGAACACCTGGCAAGGGTGGAATCTCTTCATAGCGTTAACACAATCCTTAAAGACTGAAGGCCAAAAGTAACCAGATCGCATAATATGCTGGGCTGTAGCAAGCCCGGATAAGTGATCACCACACGCCCCTGCATAGCAATCATTAAGCACCCGCTCCGCTTCTTCGTGAGTTAAGCAACGACGGAGAATAGAATCCTTTCCTCGGCGATACAAAGTGTCACCGATGATGGTATAGTCTTTACTGTGATGTTTCACACACCGTCGCTCGTCTTGTGAATAATGCGGAGGAAAATTCAAAGTTTGGAGATATACAATGACATCCCCATACCAAGGGTCTTCGGACGAGATAAGAAATAAGTGCTCATCCATGAATGAATATTCATGAATGACATCCTCATCAAGTCTCGGGAGGTCTGACATAAGCTCATCAAACACCAACGATTTCACTGATTTCGTCGAAGAAAAATCGAGATCGAACTCCTGAAGGATTACAATCCATTTATTATACTTCCCCCCTATAAGGCGTCGTGATAGCACGAACTAAAATGGATTGATGTGAGCTACAACTGTGGTTGTTCTAAGAAAAATGTAATGCTGTAACCGCTGGACTGCATGGACAGCCGCAAGCGCCAACTTTTCCACGTGAGTATATCTTAGCTCAGCGTTTACTAGATTTCGACTGAGGTAATAGATAACATGCTCGATGAGCTCATCATCAACCTGAACCAAGACCATGCCAATCGTCTCTTGAGACGCGGCCACATAAAGGATAAAATATTGTGTAAGTCTGGTGGACCAAGCACAGGGGCCGATACCAAAGCTTTCTTAAGGGCGTCGAAAGACTACTGGGCTCGCTCATCCCAGATAAAAGGTGTGTCTTTCTTCAATAAGCGCGCGAAACCTTTCGTAATATTAGCATAATTGACTACAAATTGACGTAGAAAAGTAGCTCTCCCTTGGAGGATCTGAAGTTGTAACAAGTTGCGCGGAGGAGGCAACCGAAGTATTGCCTCAACTTTTAGAGGATCTACTCTAATACCCTCTTTTGAAACTATGAAGCCTAGAAGGCGACCAATCCTTACAGCGAAGATGCATTTATTGGGATTCAATCGAATTTTGTAGTGTATACATAGTTCGAGAATCATACGGAGGTGCTTGGGGTGGTCCGCTCTCTTACGAGAATGGCCAGCAAGATCATCCAAGAAAACCTCCATAATCTTCTTAATATCGTGAAAGGCGTAGGCCATGGCACGCTGAAATGTAGCTCCGGCATTTTTAAGGCCGAAGGGAATTTTTCGATATGCAAACATTCCCCATGGAAAAATGAATGCCGTCTAATGTTGGTCCATGGGTTTGATTTGAATCTGGTTATACCCTTAGAAGCCATCCATGAATGAAAAATCTCACTTCCCACACAAGCATCCAAGATCTAATCAATGAATGGCGTGGGGAAGTTGTCTTTCGGACATGCACAGTTCAAATCTCTAAAATCGGTGCATACACGGATCATTCCCTACTTCTTATCCACAGGAATGGGGTTTAATACCCATTCGGTAAGGGGAATGGGGTAGATGAAACCAACTTTGAGCAGTTTCTCCACCTTTGCCTTGATAGCAGCTTCCTTCCTAGGATTCACAACACATAAGCATTGTCGAACCGGTTTAGCATTATGATACGTTCTAATCTCATGTTCAACAATGCAGGGGTCTATTCCTGGCATCTCCTCATATGACCAGGCGAAAGCTTCCCGGAGTTCTATAAACCATTTAGTGTAAATAACAATCTCCTCAGGAGTGAAATCGTCACCGATGTAGACATTCTCCACCTTTTCGGGAGTACGAGAGATGTTGATCGACATGGTTGGGGAAATATTGGCCATATTCCCCTCCGCAAAAACATCATGTGACTCCAAAAGAGCCACAGGGTGACCAACCATCTCTACTAAAGTCATCCTAAACTCTTCTTGCTCAGCGAGCTCGAGGTTGGGAAGGAAATAAGAGCGATGATGCATATCCTCCCAAGGCCTCTCACTACCACACATGGCCTCCATAATAGCTTCATCAGATGGCAAAGTATCATCAAGGCAGTCGTGTGAACAAGATGAGTTGGCTGCCCAAGTTGGAAGCGTAACAGGATCTTCTTCGACTGTCTGAGAAGAAGAGAGATCCGGTTCTGTAGCGGCTTGTTGAATATGCTCATAAGCAAGCTCAACTACAAACAATGGCACAGACATCCCGACATGCATAATGTCTCCATATGTAGAACTCGTGGACGGTAAAGTCCATGGATCAGTACAATAGGAAGTCCGGAATGGCATACTATGCAAAGGAGGAGATGCATCGTCGGAAATGGTTCCGATGAAGTTCACAGGTGTGGGAAAACTATAAGTTCCCATCAATGAAGGGTACATACCAACACCTATGTTCCCAGTTGCCGGCTGAGAATCAGTAACTCGCGGGACTATGGATCTCGTGGATGCTATGGAAGGAGTGTTAACGAAATCCAGCTGATCGATGGGCACAATCTTTCCTTCATGGGGAAAGCAGATAACTATGAATATAGTGGACGCGATAGCCTTCATAGCGTACATCCAATTCCAACCTAGTAACAGGTTGTAGTCGATGGGCACATCAACCACCTCGACTTCAATAGGCACAGACTTACCTCTCAAGTAGACAACAAGGGAAGGGATAATTCCATGCTGCTTAAATGACCGACTGTCGAATGCAGTGAGCGTGGTTCTAGATGCGAGTAGAGGAGGAGAGCCAAGACCTTTCCAACAAGTTAACGACATTACTGACGCGGAAGCACCTTCGTCAACCATAGTACGTTTGACAAAACTCTGAAGGCACACCACCTGGATTTGAAAAGCCACGTGATAAGGTAAGCGAGGTTGAACATCAGTAGTATCAAACTTGATAACACTGGGATTTCCCCCATCCCAAACTCCTAACGCACTCAAAAGGGCATGCTTCTGAGAAGGACAGGCATGCAAAACTTCAAGAGCCGACATGGCACACGAAGTTTGGCCCAAATCTTCTACAATGGAGTAGTTCTGTGTGGCTTGAGCATTAGGATTATGCGTAGAGCGCTTGAGAACACCTTTCGGTATCTGTGGCATATTAGAGGGCTTCTCGATATGCAAGGAATTTTCAGGAGGAGGGGGAGGCTCACTCCCCATATTAGGTTGTGGTGCACCATAATCGCGTTGACGAGTAACAATACTAACCTCCAATTGAACCATATTCACACATCCATAACCACTAGTATTGGAAGAAGATGTTGCCGTTTCAGTAGGTCCATAATCAATGGTGGGAGCATGCAAAGCCATGTTTTGATGATGAGGAAGGGGATCCTTTAACACAGTTGGGCTCTGTTCCAAATGATTCGATGATTCTTCGATTTGAGGACATAAGTGAGTAAGATGATCTTCCCCACAGAGCTTGCAAGGGAATTTCACCTTACGCCTAGGTTTACGATCCTCACCAGCATTTCTGCCTTCCCGAGGATTGTTGGCATTCTCTTTACGAGGGGTATTGCGATTGCTATTGTTGTTATTCCCGTTGTTTCCACCCCTACGGTTTTTTCTCCTTTTTTTCTTACCACTAGGTTGCTGGTTAACTAACGGCTTCGTTGATTGCACATTGTGTACATCAGACGACGGGGTGGAAGTCGACAAGGTGTGAACCTGTCCGAGAGTAGACTGGTTTAGCGACAAATTTTGCATTTGATTAGCTACCAAGTCTATAGGGCGAGTGATTTCGTATCCCACGATGCCATCGGCATGTGGTCCAGGAACTGATGTGGGCTCATGTCGTGTTCTCGGTGCGTCAGGAATAATGTCATATAAAATGCCAGACTGAGAGTATAGTAGGTCTAACTACTGGACTTTCAAGATGGCTTGTTCCTCAGTCACAATGCCGGACATCGAAACATCCTTAGCAATGTATGGGAGTAGAGACTTGAGGAACCATTCCAATAGAAACTCTAGAGGAATGTTGGCTTTCACTAATCTCTTCTGTCGGCGCCATTCTTGAACGTGGTCCGAAATATGTGTGGTCTTATTCTGACGGAAGGTAAACAATAGTTTAGTACCAGTATCATAACGAACCGACAACTGGAAATGGTCCAAGAAAACCAAAGCAATCTCGTTGAATCCCCTATAGGTGTTCCCAGGCAACTCCACATACCACTTCGCAGCTGCCCTTGTGAGGGTGCATTGAAATAGTCGTAATCTAACAGAATAGAGATTCAACGAGTTGGAGGAGCACCAAAGGTGAAACGTTGTGACATGATCACCCGGATCCTCACCACCTTTCCCCTCAAATTTAGGAATGTTCGAAGGGAGCTTGGTAGGGACCGGGGGCCAATTAGGGTCGTGACACATCGGATCATTCATGAGCTTCGAAAGATCCGAAAGATTCAAATGTGCGAGGAATGGGAGCTGCGGCTGGAAAGCTTGATTATAAGCTCCCATAAAAGGTTGGTTGAACGGAACTGAATTATAAGGTGGACCAAAAGCTTGACCATGAGCATTAAACTGCTGATAATGAGGACCTGACAGACCATAAGCTTGACCATGGCCATAAGGTTTATAACCTCCTCCGACTTGACCCGTATGAGAGTAAGCAGGTATATAAGTGTTTTGGGCACCGTATTGAGGTGGGTTGAACTGGTGGCTAGCATCGACTGTGTTGTAGTAAGGGTTTCCACCATAAGTATGGGACATATACGTACTATTCGTAGCGGGAACCGAGTTGTAATGAACATAATGGTGAGGTATGTTCCCACCCCTAGCATTAGGATTAGCATGAGCAGTCGTGTGGTGACCTAAAGCATGAGAAGTATTCCCAACCCTAACATTGGTGGTACTAGTAGCAGGAATGGTGGCGTTATGACCATGTAGATAAGATATATTCCCACCTCCTACATTAGTATTACTAGTAGCGGTGGTGGATGCAAAAGTGTGTGCTATATGTCCACCCCCATGGTTAGGAGGATCATTAACATTTGCGAAAGTGATCCTGGGTTGACGGGTAGCGATATGTGTGTTAGGTGGTGGATGGCGAGTCCTGTTTTGAACAGTGTTCCTATTAGGTTGGGCAGTCCTAGGAGGTGGTATTCTTCCAACGTTAACATTGTTAGGAGGATTATGACTAGTCTCCATACTACGTGAGTGAGTGGAAAACGTGGTGCCCCCGGCGAGAGTATTTCCCCAGTGGGTGCAGTGTTGCTAACACCATGACTAGTGCCAACATGACTACCAAAAGTAGTGGGAGGATCAACTGTGCCGAAACCGGGCATACTATATGAGAACGGGTTAACGTTGATCGCAGGATCTTCATCTTTAGGTAAGGTTGGCATCCCATAAAGATAATTATTTGGATTCGAAGGATCGAACGGATCGTTCTCAAGCGGATTCGACCAAATCGAACCAGGTTGAGTCTCAGGTGGATCACCCCCCTAGGCCTCTCAAGGTGTGGGGGTGTCTGAAGTGTGTTTGAATCCACCCGATGGAGTCGTGGGGATTTACTTCGTGTTGGAATGTGCAGACGTCATAAAGTCGTCTACGTATGTCTTGTAAGAATCCGAAGACTCAGAGGGAGCCCGTCGACGTCCCCGAGCAACACGGCGTGAAAGTTCGGTTGGTTCCAAATCAGCTAACCGATGGGATCGACGGAGAGTAGGACTCCGCGCCATGATATATCTGGAGAGAATATCAAATCACAACGTCTCCTATGACCAACTATCGATAAAAAACAGTAAATCAAAAGCACACACTTAGAGAAACTATAGCCAAGAGCAGACAAATAGAGTCACTAAATGAGCTCCCAACACTAGAGTCGGTATGTCTCGCCTAGGAGAGGCTTTAGACTCCCAAACTATAGCCGAAGGTAACATAATCAGTTATAGAGACACCCAGGCTTCACTACGTGCACAGGGTCAAGTCATCTGTACAGACACAACTGTGTTTTCCAATCCCTATCTGACTCAGGACACAAACATCATAACCACTGCAAGTACCCTATGCGATACCTAGGTAAGGAAACTATGGTCACTGCAGTATAACCAATGCTCAGGGGGACAGTTGCAAGTGGGATCCGTTGTATGGACAGGGTAGCTGAGCCCGAAACTCAATGAGGGTCAAATTCCCCAAGAGTCCCCAGATACGAACAAATCCTGGAAATATGTCCCACGTTCAGTCGGTATCAGAGGGATATCCCTTCAACCAACCTCGTGACCTCGTGCTTAACTATGGTTTGAGTAGAGATTTCTGAGAACACCGATATATACCATGGATTCCTCCACTCTCTGGTCATACACCTAATGTTTCATCTAGTAGTCTTGGATTGTTAACTCACAATGATCTATTCCAAGACTCTAAACCTATGCTAGTTGGTGTACCCTAGAAATATAATCGGTCTAATCAATTTTAAGATTAAGCGTTAATTTTAATGGCTGTGGTTACTCAAAGGATATGGTCGTGAAACTAGTGATGTACATGACTCAATGGTATGCAAAATCGTCCAATCCTAGACTCATCTATCCAATAAAACAATGTCACTAACATGCAAAATCAACCCAACGATTTCGAAATAAAAATGCAATCCTTTTATGTTTTCGATGCACAAGCAGAACCTAAATGAAGGCAGCAAGCCCTCAATGCAAGATGTAGTACATGAAAGTAAATTTTTTTTTGTATTTTCTCTTATAAGAAAAAGGAAAATGCAAAACTATATGTATATTTTTGTATTTTTCAATATAAAGAAATGAAAAATGCAAGCAAAATCCTACTATTTAGTCACTAAAGTGCTGAGAAGATCACTAAGACAACCCAGCAGATCCCAAACAGTAAGACGCAGCCACATGAATGAGCTCAAAAGGAAAAAACCAACAAGGCTAAATCCAAAGATGGGTAAAAAACCAATAAGGCTCAACCAAGAGAAAAGAAGAGTTCTGGTCACAACCAAGGCATGGAACAGTCAAGAAACAGGCCAACAAAGACTTAGGATCATCCAAATCCAACCCAACAACAACCAAAAGTCATAAATCAAACAAAGCCGGAGTTATATGCTACTCTCGAAGGAAATCCTGTGGGTACCCACGGGCAGTAGAGTAAACAAAGGTGGGTAGACGCGGGCAGAGCTAAGCTAGCCTGCGGGTGAGGAAAGGAAAATGAGCAAATAAAGAGTCTAATGGCTCAGAAAAAGCAAGTTTTCTATAGTGTATCTTAACGTCCAATCAGTGACACAGAGCTTCGACAAACAACAACTCTAATTAAGGACTAATGCTAAAAAATCCCCAAACATGGATGTTTTCCCCAGCGGAGTCGCCATTTTTGTATTAGAGAAAACTCACTATGGCTTGGGGTAGACCACTACAGACAGCTGACTACCAGAAATTAACTCAATTTTAAGAACTATGCTATTATAAATGACAATGCTAAGCTAATGGAGAATGTAACCAACCTCGATCCAAACATTTGATGTAGATCTCCGTTGGAGCTTTCAATCCGTGCACTTGGATATGCAAATTAGTCTTGACATCCAATATACAACAAGTACATATAATATATAAACAACATTAACATCATCAATAGCAATGGCCCATGATATTATAAGTAAATGCAACCCAATGTAGAATAAACAACATTCACAACATTAATGGACGGGAATATTAATATTTCTATTAATAAACAAGAAGAAGTACAATGTGATACAACCTCTTGCTGACAACCAATCTGAACCAAGATCTAGATCAATCCACTTGTCCCTCCACCACTTCAATCCTCCATGAATGGAAAACTCAAACTATGGTAGGATTTTGGAAGGTGAACATAAGGGGTTCACAACTACAAGGATCAATGAGTGTAGACTCAAGATAGGGAAAAAATCCACTAGAGTTCTCTTGCTCTTCTTTCTCCTCCCGTCCATAAGCCATATGTGCTCAATATATAGTCCTCCCAAAGGTAAGTGAAAGGACACATCGAGGCGTTTCTTGGGTAGATGGAGGGTCAAAGGTCACCCAATAACCGCTTTTTGGGAGTAAAAAGTAATTAACTAGTGATTTTAACCATTTTACATGCTACCCGCGGGCTATAGTGATGCAACTCACGGGTACGCCCGCTGTAATGATGCAGCAAGCGTATAAGGAAAAAGATGAGGAAATAGCGTGTCTAAAGGATATAAAGGGGATATGAGTCAGTGAAATGGATCCTACAGGCCAAAGAATGCTGATGCTCACAAGGTGGAAAATTATGTTGTAACATTATCATTCGACCGTCTTGCTTTATTTTATCTATAAAAACTTGATTAAACAAGCAATGCCCTGTTTTCCCATTATGGGAAGGGCTTCTGTTAGGCGCTGAGGAACACTAAGTTTTGTCCCATGTTTCATTTTTGCTCAGTAATAGAAGGATCTTCATACTTACTTACAAAAAAAAGGGTCTTGTGTAAAAAAATTGGGTTAACAAATTTTATTAAATCTTGTGCTCATAAATTAATTTAGTTATAACATAGATAAATAAGGTCTTTTTGGTAAAAGTAACATATATTGTGCAACTTAGATAAAATTAAAATAATAAAAAGATATATTAAAATATTTTCTACATGGCATTATTAATGATTATTTTCCTAAGTCTACATGACATTATTTTATTAATTTATTAAGTTTCCTTAGGAGGCCCTTTTTAAGTCGAAATTTCTTCTAATGCATTTAGGAATTCCTCCCTATATAGATTTAACGAGGGATATTATTCCTCCCTCCATGAGTAATCTTGTTTCAAATAACCACTTGGATTCAAATTGTATCCCAAATACTTTAGACTAGCATCTAGACTATGGATTGGGAAGGGAAAAACCTCTCCCAAATCCCATTAGATATTTTCTCCTAGATCATTGAAACTAATCGAATATTTGCTATAATTAATCTCCATTTTGATGGCTCTATAATATAATTGCAAAGATTCTTGAAGGATTTTTCCTCCAAACAAAGATCCCTTAGTAAAGAGTAAGACATTGTCTACAAATAAAATTGTTGGAGTCATTTTCCAACTACACATCATTTATTTGGGCTTAACAACCTAATTTTCCACTTATCCTAAGTATTTGACTCAAATATGTGCTTACATCATTGGCATATCATCAGTTTCATTTAACTGGGCCTCCTCCTTCATTCGGGGATCCAACTGGGGTGATAATACATGATTAAAAGCACCCAACTTAGTCCAACTTGGAGCATTTAATACTAAATTAAATTAACTGGAGTCAGAAAGGCACCCTCCTACCATATTTGACCTAATTTCACTTAAAAATAAATTAACTAGAGTCAGAAAGGCACCCTCACTTATTTTTGGTCATTTAGTTGAGTTTCAGACTTAGTTAGACTCAGTTTGACTGCTTCAAAGTATGTTAGAGTCAATTAAAGTGCAGTTAAGTGGTTAACTGATGTTCCTAGTGGTTTTAACTGACCAAGGAAGCCACTCTCATGCATTTAATTCGAATTACCTCTCTAGGATTCGAATTGATTGGCTATTCATGAAATTATTTTGTATTGTAATGATCTTTTGAGTTAATGATAATGGATTACTGTTTCAAACCTTCTGCACCAGTGTTTTTCTGCACTCAATTTGCTGTAAATATCCGCATGAATCTCTTTTGATTGTAACTGTTGTTCTTGTTTTCTAGATCTACTGTGCTTGAATTTTACATGGTATCAGAGCCATAGCAGGACAAGGCAACTCTTCTACATAGTTTTACAGGGATCATAGATGAAGCTTGAGCAATATTGCTCAAAATTATTCCAACACTGCACCAGAAACGGAAAGTTTCCACATAAATCCTGGATAATTGTGCATCCGGTTTATCAAGCTTGCTTGATAGGATATGCTAGGAGTGATGCAAATTCAAAAGTGCAGGTTGTTGAACTAAAATTGTTTGTTTGTTTTTTACTGCAGGTGTCTCAAAAGCCTCCTATTGTATTTTCTATAACTCAAGATGGAATCTTCTTCAAACAATCTTCTTACTCCTTTCAATTACCATCAATGGAAGGAAGATACAAAGATAATATTGTGCTCCAAAGGACTCTATAGAGTCACTATGGGCACATAACCAAAGCCTAATGCAATTATAGAGAATTCCAAGTTTCCGAATAAGCATGATGAAGCTTATGGTTTCTTATGTCTCGTTATTTCGAAAGAACTTCTCTTCCATCTCAGTGGATTGAAGACTCCAAAAGAAGTATGGGAACAACTTGCCAATATCTTCGGAAAGCATGATGAATTGAGGGCTTATCAGTTGGAGAATGAATTGATTTCCCTCAATCCTGGAAATTTCGAAACCATTAATGATTTTTTCACCAAGTTCAAGCATTTAGTGCTTCAGTTGAAGTAATGTGGTGTAGAGAAGAAGGAGGATCATTTGATTCTCTCAATCCTTTCAAAAATAGGAGAATATGATTCAGTGTTTGTCTCTACCTTTCATTCGGGAAAAATCAAAATTCCGACTTGTAAGATGCCATCCTTGAATGCATTCATTGAGTCCTTAACCAAAGAGCATGGAAAGCTTGTTTAGATGGGTACCAGATATCCTCCAAGGATCAATCCCTATTTGCTAGAGGACCCAAGGCTACGAATGCTAAAGGAAAGAAAAATCAAAAGGAGAAGACCAAGTTTGATCATCCTAAGTAGAAGGAGAAGAACATGCAGTCAGATGAGCCCTTAGGCTCAAGAAAATACAAGAAAAAGGGAAAGGAGAAGACATCGTGTTCTTATTGTGGCAAGGAATTTCATCCTAAAAGCTCATGCATGAAGAATACTATTGATCATCAGGCAAGAAAAGAAAGGAACCTGACACAGCTGTGCCAGAAGGAACGCAAAGGAAGAAGATGAAAGCTACTAAGCCTCCACTCAATGCACAATTGCATGATGATGATTATGATTGCATCGCAATTAGAGTGTTAATGCATATTGAAGAAACACTTGCATTGAAGGAAATAAAGCAAGAGGAAGTGCAAACATGCATGATGGAGAGCCTCGTAGAATTGAAGAGTCTGGTCGCAAGAGTTGAACAAGTCCAGCGAGACTTGGTGAAAGAAATAGATTCTAATGATCAGCCAGGAGAATCAAGCCAAATGAAGAGAAAGGAACCTACCTTAACAATGAGACCTCAGCTAGTCATAATTGAGCCGATGAACCTCATATTTTCAACTGACGACCTCACGGAAAGTGCGAAGTAGCTCGCACACCTCGATACTAATGTTGGTATTTTTCCCATAGAGGGATTACATAATCTGCATCTGCAGGTTGTGGAAGAAATACCAGATAGAGACTTAGTCTCTTATAACCCACATTTGAAGCTGGAGGAGAGATACAAGGACCTAAAGGATGAATGCGCACTAAAAACTAAGGATCTCGCATATGCGTTGGAGAAGCAGAATAAATTGAAGAAATTTGTTGCCGAAGTCTATGCAAAGATCCCAGACTTCCCAGAGGAACATGAGGTAGAAGCCACTATTTTGAGTATTGGTTCTGCTGTAGACAACCTCAAAGATAAAATGGAAAATATGGAGATTGGATACAAGGAGCAGATTGCTGATTTAGAAGCTCGACAACAATCTAGCACCTCGCAGCAAGATATAGAAGCAAGAGCCAAAGAATTGAAGGATTCCATAGAAAACATCTCCGCAGAATTGGCGAGATGTCAAAATCTACTTGATGAAATTACTAAGGTATGGCTAGCTATGTTGCAGGAAGAACCAGAGTTGCAGAAAATCTAGGACGATGTACAACAAAGACAAAAAGATCTCAATTCTATGAATATGGCTATGAAGGATTTGCCACCAAGGCAAATAATCCAGAAGTTCACAGAGAAGAAGGAACTTCAGAAGGAGCTGGAAGCGTTAAGGGCAAAGGAAGCTGAAACTTCATCGAAGTTGCAGCCAATGCAGGAGGAAGTGCTTGCACTTTTTGAAGAAATTGAATAGAAGTTGCAAGATCTCCGGACAACAGAGGACACTGTGAAGGAGAAAATTCTAGAACCCATCTCAGAGGATATGCTCGAAATAATTAAGGAGTTTGAGCAAGAGGCCAAGGATACAATTGCGAAGTTAAGTGCAAGTTTTCAAGAGTTCCCTGTGAAATCAAACATCTCAGAGGGTGCGTAGATGGAACAACCCAGTCAAAGTGGCTTAGGGACGAGCCACAAGTAAGTGTTAGGGGCCTGTTGGGCACAACCCAAGTCAAAGGATGTTTTTATGGCATAGTACAAGTTAGGCGTGGCCTAACATCGACTAGTTTTGGGAGAAACAACTCCGCAATTCCCGAGATCAGGGTATGGAGCACAGTGAAGTGGAAAATAAGGATATGTCCCCTTAGTAAATGCGAAATACTAAGGACAATCGATGTAGTTGGAGTAGTTATGAATGAAGTGATGGACTATCAGCTATAGGAGCAAAGAGTAAAGAAGCGAGATGGTGCGAAGGACATGCCACTATAGCGTCAGAGCTGCGCAGTCAGAACTGGGACTGTTAGAGAAGCGCCAGAGCCATAAGAAGCAACGAAAAAGGAGAAAAAAGCTCCAACGAAGTAAAGAATAAGCATGGTAAACAGGAGAACCATGCCATTTTGGGTTTAAGGGTACTATGGGGGTTGGCCCATAGTTATTGTAAAGATGTAACCTTTGGGCACAATCTATAAAAGGGGAAATTTTGTATAAGGAAGGGATATATTTTGTTAGATTTTGAGGGTTATGTTAGATTTTGTAACACTTATTGTAGATCTATGCTGAGAGAGATATAAGAGAGGAAAAGACTCCGCAGCTATGTGCACAGAGATCTATTGTAGAGAAGAGTCTACAACTGAGTGCGCAGACTGGAACTCTTAACCCCTTCCAAAAAATGTAAGAACAGTTCTCGTGGACGTAGCTCCCATCTGGGGGGTGAACCACGTAAATACTTGTGTTGTGTGTTTGAATCTCTGTTATATTGAATATTCATGAATATTTATGCTTATATATGTGTTTTCATATGAATGTGAATGGAAATGATATGTTAAGTATCGGAACGTGTATGTATGAGCATTGCGAAGTTGTGTTAAATATGGTAAATGTGTAGTCATAGAAAATGAGCAGTAACAACGATTCAACGAAGTCTGTAGGTTGTTGGGAATTATGAAGTGCGCATATACATGTTAGTAGTGATATGCGAAGTAGATGTTGAATAAGCTACACATAACATAACCACGCGTCACCAGGTTACGAAAACCTGATTCTGTAACCACCCATCTTCTCTTCAGGTGAGACTTCAACCTGCTTGCAGGTTGATACTGAAAGGGCCAGTGAAGGGGATTTTGTTGGACCAAATACTAGAGGGTAACCTCACAGAACTTGGGTCAGCCCCAAGGAAATTAGAAAGGGAGAAAGATCAAACCAACAAGATCTGACACTTGTTTGCAGATTAAGGAAATCTTTCTATGGTTTAAAACAGGCCCCAAGAGCACGGTATGCAAAGATGGATTCCTTTCTTCTGTCACAAAGATTTGCGAGATGAAAATCAGATACAAATGTATATATACAACAACATGAAGGTAATTTGATGATCATTTTACTTTATGTTGAGGACTTATTGATTACAGGAAGCAGTCTTGCTTTGATCGACACAATAAAAACCGCTTTACACCAAGCATTTGATATGAGTGATTTAGGCCTGCTAAAGCAGTTTCTTGGTCTCGAAATCACTCAAACTTTTGATGGGATCATGATTTATCAATCAAAATATGCTTTGGAATTGCTAAATAATTTCAATATGGAATAATGTAAAACTTCACCATTCCCATTCCTCTTCGGAATCAGTCTTGAGGATGGTGATTCTACACCATTGGTGGATTCTACACTCTATCAGCAACTGATTGGTAGTATTTTGTATCTGACACACTCTAGGCCTCATGTTTATTATGTCGTGAGTGCTGTGTCAAGTTACATGTAGAATCCCCATGAGATTCACTATAAGGAAACCAAAAGGATCTTGCATTATGTGTAGGGTACAAGACATTTTGGCATTCACTATGCTGTAGATTCCGATCTTGACTTGGTTGGATTCATTGATTCAGATTGGGAAAGTGATAGCATTGATTGGAAGTCCAATTCCGGATATGTTTTCATGATTGGTACATGGCCTATTTTTTGGTCAAGCAAAAAGCAGGCAACCATTTCCTTATCTTCCGCAGAGGCAGATTATCAAGGATCAGTCAATGCTTGCATTCAGGCAGTTTGGTTGCAGGGTATTCTAGTTGAGTTTGGCAGTTTGGTTGCAGGGTATTCTAGTTGAGTTTGATATTGGTAGCACCACTTCTACCATCATTTTTTGTGAAAATCAGAGTGCTATAAATATCTCGACAGATCTGGTTTAGAGATAGAGGACCAAGCATATTGATATCCACATGCACTACATTCGAGAGCTTGTGCATGACCGAACCATTGTAGTGCAGTATTGCCCTACAGAAGAGAAAATTGCAGACATATTCACCAAGAGCTTCACTAAGAAGAAGTTATCTTACCTCCGTTCACTGTTGGGGGTGAGTTCTACTATGGTGAGGACATATTATATCATTTAGTGTTCACTTTGAGGGGGGGTTTTCTTTCCCATTGGGATTTTCCCTCTTTCCCCACTTAGATTTTTTGAGCACTTTTTGGATTATTTCTGTACCGGGTGGCCTATGGTCTTTGTTGCCGGGCCCCTCTTATTATTTTATTTTACTCCTCCACATGATATTAACCTAAGGGGGGGTTTTGGAGTCATTTTCCAACTTCACATCATTTATTTGGGCTTAACAAACTAATTTACGACTTATCCTAAGTATTTGACTCACATATGTCCTTACATCATCGACATATCATTAGTTTCAACTAACTGGGCCTCCTCCTTCAATCGAGGAGACAACTGGGGTGATAATGCATGATTAAAGCGCCCAAATCAGTCCAACTGGGAGCATTTAATATTATATTCAGTAAACTGGAGTCAGAAAGGCACCCTCCTACCAGATTTGACCTAATTTCACCTAAAAATCAATTAACTGGAGTCAGAAAGGCGCCCTCACCTATTTTTGGACATTCAATTGAGTTTAAGACTTAGTTAGACTCAGTTCGACTACTTCAAAGTCTGTTAGAGTCAATTACAGTGCATTTAAGTGGTTAACTGATGTTCCGAGTGGTGTTAATAGACCAAGTAATCCACTCTCATGCATTCAATTCAAATGACCTCTCTAAGATTCGAATTGCTTGGCTATTCATGCCATTATTTTGTATTGTAATGATATTCTTAGTTAATGGTAATGAATTACTGCTGCAAACCTTCTGCACTAGTGTTTCTGCACCTGTGTTTTTCTGCACTCAATTTGTTGTAAAGATTCACATGCATCTCTTGTTATTGTAACTGTTCTTGTTTTCTAGATCTGTTGCGCTTGAATTTTACAAAAACATGGGTAAGATAATCCCTTTTATAACATTGGATCTCTTGGCCACCTTTATTTATTTCCTAAGGCCTCTAGCAACCAATAGGACCAAATAGGGAGATAGTGGGAAACCCTATCTTAAACCCCTAGAATTGGTTGGAAAAATGAGGAAGCAAAACCATTAATAAGAAAAACATAAGAGACAAAGGAATTGCATCCCATAATACATGTAATGAAATTCAAATTGAAACCAATGTGAATTAGTAAAAGCCTTAGATAGAGCCAAATGGACCTATTTTAGGCTTTAGACAAATCCAATTTGACCACCATTGAGGGAATTATTTTCATTCTGATCGAGTGTAAACCTTATTCTGTAGATCCAATGGATTCATGAATTTACCTTCCCTCTAAGAACTTGAAGTTCTCAAGAGAGAAGATAGAGGTTAATGCCTTCTTCAATCTCACCACCACAACCTTAGAGGTAATCTTGTAAATACTATTACACAAATATATATGTCTAAAATACTCAAAGGAGGAGGGCTTTTCCACCTTTGGAATCGAAGATATGAAAGTGGCATTGAAGTATCCCAACAAGTCACTAGTAACTCTCACCTCATCCACCACCCTAAGGATATCATCTCCCAATATATCACAAAATCCTAAAAGTAATTCCACAGTCCAATAATAAGTACTTTCTCTCTTATTTGTTTTAAAATATGAGAGAACAATCAATAGATAATCAAAGATAACCTCCTAAAACATATCATTGTATCTTTTTATTACACCATAATTTGAAAGTAGGATGCTACCTTGATAATGTATGCAATATTGGCCCCAACTGGTTCCTGATATATCATCTCAAAATGTCACACATTGAGTTCTGCTAAGTCCCTAATTTTTTTTGCCACAATACCATCCTCTTTTTTCATTCCCATATAGTATTCAAATTATTTTTATGGTTCACAAAGTCATGGAATAATGTGTTGTTCTCATCCAAAAGCTATCTCTTCAACTTCCAATCGACTTATCTATCCTTAATAAATTAATTTTATTTTTCTACAGCATTTTGAATTTGAGAATTTTGGTTTCTTCAAAGCCCCCTGTAGCTAGTGTTTTCACACCAGCCTGTGCAAATGGGCACCTACTAAGGGTTAGGAAACCCTTACTAGCAGATTCAAATATGGATAAAAAAACAGAAATGAAAACTACTACGTATGAGTGCAAATGACAACAGAAAAATAAATCTAACTAGTTACAACAATAAAACATAACTAATAGATTATAACCCATGAAATAGTTTTGTATTTTATTGCAAACTAGGGTTTACAAAAATGGTTACCTCCACAGATGAGGTGATGGGGGCCCTTGCAACATTACAAGAGTAGTGTTCTGAGTCTCCTGAGTTCCTTTCTCTTCTCTAAATGCTCAATGGGTTGGCCAAGATCCAGCTAGGTGGGCACAAAATCCCTAAAGGGTAGGCTAGGGTGTTGTAGGGGATTCGACAACATAAGGGTATGGAGAGTGATTAGTGATGAAATGGGAGGCCTCCATCACATTTTTATAGCAATTTTGGGTGGTGGAGTGTTGTCCCATGGTTTTGGGAAACCAGTAGTATTGGCTAGTGGTATTTGATATTTTCCCTCTTTTTTGATTTTATTTGGACTTTCCCCCCTTTTTCTTTTCTTTTTGGGGATGTTTAGACCCTTTTGTGGGTTTTTAACCCTTTTTGAAGGAATTTAGTTATTTTTTGAGGGGAATAATGATTTTTTGCCCATTTGGTTACCAATTTAGGGTTTTGGAGGCCAAAAATGTAGGAAAAGTGGACAAATGGGTTATGTGACTAGGGAGATGAACTAGTGAACAATTTTTGGGTGTTAACAATCGTGACCTTTCCTCTTTCCCCAATGCTGGGTTGTGTAACACATGAAAATTGATCCTTGATGTTCCACGATCCCACAAACCCTTCACCTCTCCCTAGTGGATACACATGCCCCCCTCTTGTTGGTTGCTTCCATAGCCAGTTTTTTTGGGTATTTTATTGCATTATTAAAATTTACATCATTTTTAACATTTCCATGGCTTAATGGCACATGGCTAACATAATATCAAATACTTTGCTTTTTAAATAAAGTTCGAGCATCCACTAGTGGGGCCTTGTCCTTGAGCTCCACGCTAGGAAAACGTACATCGCATATATACATTATTTATATTAAAATCCAAAATATCCTAAGGGTCAAAATGGGGGTATTACATTCACTGTTGTGAATTGTGTCAGGAGGACATAATGCAGGAAGACCATGTGGTATGGCCTGCAAGAGCTAAACATCATGAGAAGGACCTCATGTTTTGGAAATCTAGTTTCCGTATGAAACATATTTGAGAAATTCTAATTGAAATTATTATGATGACATCTCATGTGAACTACATGATTGTATGTAATGTAGGTGAGATGGTGAAAATATGCCATTAGGGAAGACGCCAGCTGCTAAAGATGAGAATGGAAGGAAATTCCAAGAGTGGTTTGGGTTTGAGAAACCCTACAAAATTCCTTACATGTGCTTGTGTCTCCACAGTGCTGTTAAACCCAGTAAGAGCATGGGTACTCAAGAGGCTTGCATGGGCATTGGTAGCCTCTCTACGCTCACACTGAAGAGCACTGGAGGGATGGGTATGCCCGAGGGAATGTGTAGCAGATAATGGGTACCATCCTTGTGTTGTGTGAGTGGGTATTGTGGGGACGTGCTAGCCTGTAGTCAAGTGAGTTACCTATGGAGTTCCTGGAGGGAACCACTAGTTTGCATAGGAGAAGGAGCCACGCAATCGTATTCTGTTGTTTTAATGCTTGATAAACCCAGTCGGCGTACTGGATTGAAAATGGTTTTTGTATGATTGATAAAACCAGTCGGAGAACTGGCTTAGCATATTGGTTAATGATTTTTGTATGCTTGATAAACCCAGTCAGAGAACTGACTTTGCATATTGTTTAATGGTTTTTGTATACTTGATAAATCCAGTCAGAGAACTGGCTTGGCATACTAGTTATTGGAATGCTTGATAAACCCAATCAGAGAATTGGCTTAGCATACTGGTTAATGGAATGCCTAATAAACCCAGGAAGCGTATTGGCTTGTCATTGGTTATTTGAATGATGTGGTGCAGCCGATGTGCTGAAATAACATTTGTTTTATACATATGCACAGGTGATCTGAGGCTTGTAGAAACTTGGTTACCTTTCGATGCACACCTTGAAGAACAATAGAAGGGGTGGGTATGCTTGAGGGACTGTGTAGCAGATAAGAGGTACCATCCTTGTGTTGGGTGGGGTATGTCTTGTGGGTTCCATAGTTGTCTGAAGTCAACGCGGGATGCCTGTGGAGCTAAAGGAAGATGCTCAAGCAGATAAGTATTTGGTTTATCTTTCATCTTCTTGCTTATTTAATGTGAATATACGTGGGTATATTATTCGGCTATGGTTTTGAAACTCTTTCTAAGAGATGAATCCTATGAAAATGGATTTGACATGTGAATTGACTCCATGCTTGAGTATAGGTATTGCTGGATGCAAGGACCTTGAAGGCATTTGAAGGATGCAATGGGCATGTGGTTGTCATAAAAGGCTTTGTATGAGAAACTAAAGATTGTAAAGAGATCCAATGGATGTTGATGAAGAGAGAGAAAGGAATTTCAGTTGCAACCGAAAACAAGGACATGGAACCTTGCTAAAAATAAAGAGAACACCGAGGATAGTGTTATTCCAGTGGGGATGGGATTGTAATATCCTGATTTTGACCCCATTGCATTAAAAATGTAAATGATGTACTATGTTATAAAATCATGGTGAGGAGCTCAAGGCCAAGGCCCCACCATAGATTTAGTGTTAAAATTGATGCATATGGTTTGTGTGCTATCCAAGAACAATAGAAATTGTAAATATAATGTAAATATGCATTTTAATAAAATACCCACAACTAGATATGCAATGCAATGCAATAAGAGTATGGGGGCATGATTTTTACAAGGAATTGGGAGGGAAATATTCAAACCCTTGGAGCCAATCAAATCAAGCCAAGTGTTAATGAGAGAACCCATAAAACCTCAACTACCCATTTTGACTTATGCACCCAATCATTTATTTCTTCCAAGAGTTGGTTGAGATAGTTAATGCTTTGGGATTGGAGATGTATGGCTGTCCAAATTTGGGTATGGGAAAGACACCATTTGGGAAAAAATTGTTTTCGCTTATTGGGCAAGAAAGGAGCCACAAAATTGTCCCCTAATCCATTATTCATCAAGCAGTTTGTCTCTCTCACGTTTTTGGAGTTACTTGAGCATTTTCCCTCCATGTTTTTCTGGTCTTTCCTTCATTTTTAGTTGGGAGAAGGGTGATTTTGTGATATAGAACAGTGGGGAAGAAGAGGAATCCATTTTTGGGTCCCTGGGGTTTCATTGAGGCCTTTTTCGACCATTGGAATGCTCATAACCCGTGGGAAAAATCATTTTTTTTCTCCCTGTGGTTATTTCCCCATCCCATAAGTCGTTTTTACTGTGCCACGATTTGGGGAAAACCCATGGACATCTTGTTTGTGAATCCCATAGTTGAAAACATTTACCCATGTCACATCCCCTCCCATAGATCCAACGGAAGGAAGGGAACATGACTGCATATCTTGGGCTTTTACATAAAGTCAACTCCATTCATTAGATCCATACAAATAAAAACATATGTATGTAAAGATCTATCAAACATAACGGAAGTAAAATTATTCTACACACATATATCATGCAATTTCCAGCATATTGATAACATTCATCAAATAATTAAAACCTTTCAGAATTAAAGCACATAAATAAAATATTCATCTTGATGTAATGCTATCCCAAGAAGCTAGCTATGTCACTGCAACGTTCCACCCAACCATAGGCCAGTTGTGTTCATCAATATCTCAACAAAACTGCCACCCCCAAGCAAGACATGTTTTCTACAAGCAAAAATGGGACTCTCAATATCAGCACAACCCAAGCAACTTCGTATCTAAGCCAAGCCATCCCACAACTGGGTTTATCAGGCCAATGCGAACCCTTCTATTTTTGGATGCTTGCGCTCAATCTCAAACCGAATCAATGGATACCCATAACCCATACACCAACATACTCTTTCTACACACAACAAACACAATCATTGGGAACGGGTAAACATTTTCAACAAGGGATTTACAAAACAGGGTCCATGGGTTTTTCCCCAAACCGTGGCTCACCCAAAACGAACTGTGGAAAGGGGAATTCAACCACATGGGGCAAAAATGATTTCTCCCACAGGTTATGAGCAATTCAAATGGCCAAAATGGCCTCAATGAAACCCTAAATCGAGCTCCCTTCCTCCTAGCAGCTCTGCAACACAAAAAAACACCCTCTTCCCAGCTAGAAAACAAGGAAACACAAGAAAAACATAGATGAAAAACGCCCAGGAAGGTCAGACTGCATGAGAGAGAAAAGGCCAGGGTGAATAATGGCTGGGGGAGCAATTTATTGGCTCTTTTCTTTCCCAAGAAGTCAAACATGAATTTCCATGAAGGGTGGCTTGCCCATACCTGAATTTGGACAGCCATACCTCTCCATTCCCCAAGGCATTAACTACTTCAACCAACTCTTGGGAGAAATGAATGATTGGGTACAAAAGTCAACATGGGTAGTTGAGTGTTTATGGGTTCTCTCATTGACACTTGGATTAACTTGATTGGTTCCAAAGGTTTGAATATTTTCCTCCCAATTCCTTGTAAAAATCATGCCCCCATCTCTTGTTGCATTGCATAGCTAGTTGTGGGTATTTTATTAAAATGCATATTTACATGATATTTGCAATTCCATCGTGCTTGGCTAGCACGAAAACCATATGCATCACTAAATCGATGGCGGGGTCTTGGCCTTGATCTCCTCACCACGATTTTATAACAATATTACATCATTTACAATTTAATGCAATGGGGTCAAAATAGGGATATTACAATCCCCTCCCCCTTGGAATAACACCGTCCTTGGTGTTCCAACACTTAAAAATATATACCCACTTTACACATGTCCCAAAATTCACAAAAATGTGGCAGGTTTGTCCTGCATTTCATCTTTTTACTTTGAACTTCCATGGCCAAGTCCTTTGGCTTCCACAAGCTGTTTTTGTTGGCTTTGATCTTCCAGCTTTGCAGGTGGGCATTTCTCCACATCAATCCCTTCCTTTTATTTACCTTCCAGCCGATCTACAAGTCTGGAATTTCATGGCTTCCATCTTTCTTGCTGTCCTGGCAACTATTTGAGGAAGATTTTCAGCCAAAACCCATAGCCTTTGGTGTGCTGGCATGGCCAGTGTGCACAACTGGCTCTCACTTTGCTCACTAGCAACACTTGGCTGGTAACAACTGCAATCAATGTCTTTCAATTTCTCAGTTGTGAGATTCATCACGACAATTCCTGTTAGGCCAAGCATAAAACAATATTAAAATTAGTCAATTATTTTCCCAATTGACATGGAAATTCCATACTTTACTCATGATACTTCCACACTTTTCATGCTTTCCCAACATACACATGAACTCATTCATGTTCATCCTTTCACGGGAAATTTACTATTTCAGTATTCACAATTCATTTCAAGCAATTAAACCGATAATCAATTCTCAGCCATATCAGGCATTCAACAATTCTTTGTTTTATAAATGCATTAATAAAAAAGGAAAAGAGTAAGAGTTTCCCCCTCTTAGTCTTATTCCAATCCGGAGCCACACCACCACTGTGGTTCCATGCTCCTTAGCCTCTTTCACTTCAATGTGAATGCTTGAATTTCCCTTTCTTGGCTATGACACTTAGTGTCTAAGGTTTGTTAAAGGATTTTCAACCAGGGAAACCTTCCCCATTGTTTCCTACAGAACCTTTGGCTGCCAGGACCCACACAGGTCCACTTAGCACCATCTTTCATTACTGCTCATACTAAGCTCTTTAGGATAGTCACGTGTCCACATGCATCCCTAGGATGCCTTCATAGTCCTTGCTTCCAGCAATACCTACACTCAAACATTGAATCAATTCACATGTTTAGTTTATTTTCATAGGTTTTTTTTTTCAACAACAGTTTAAGAAATCATAACCAGATCAAGTACACAGCTATATTCATATTAAATAAGAAAGAAGCTGCAAGATAACCAAATACTTATCTATATTGGATGTCTTCACTTTATTCCACAGGATCCTTCTTTGCTTTACAAGCCTTGGATTTCCCATGGATACAATAACGAATGCTGGGCTAGAACGCAGGCTACTCCACAATCATTCGAATAGGCAATGCCAAGCTAGTACGTCGACTGGATTTATCAGACATCCCATTTAGCAATATGCTAAGCCAATAATCCTACTGTGTTTATCAAGTATTTAAGGAATGTTTGGCCAGCACGCCAACTTCTCCACAACATTTAATGCCCAACCAATGCACCGAATGTATTTATGAAGCATTTATGATGCCTTCAGGGTCCTTGCTTCCTGCAATGACCAAGTTTTCCAACAAAGAAACAACAATGTATTAGCTTTGTTGTCCTAATACTTGTCATGAAATTTTCATTATCCGAAAAAAATGAATGAAAATTAAATACTTATCTGTATTGGGCAGTTCCCCGCTACTCCACAGGTTTCCTTCTCTTCTTTACAATCCTTGGATCACCTGTGGGGTGGATGTTTGGCCAGCACACATGCTACTCCACAACATCAAGTAGTTAATTCCAAACCAATTTACTCTCTAGATTTAACAAGCATTGGTGGTTCCAAACCATTCCCATACCTGGTTTTCCCTCTCCATTTCCAAGCCAACACATCCGTTTGGATCAACAACCAATGGAAGGAAATTGCACCACAACAATTTCTAGGTCAAGGATCTACTATGGAGCCATAGGAATCTCAGGGTTTCCAGTCAGTCTCGGTACCCCACCTTACTGTTGACCCAATAGAGATTTTATTCCTTCATCAAGATCACCACAAATTCACACACACATCAAATCTTCACACACACACATCAACTCTTCACACACACACATCAACTCTTCATCCACACAAGTATGGTGCTCCTTCTCTTATGAAAACTAGTGGTTTCCTCTAGGAACTCTATAAGTGACTTTATTGACTGCAGGATAGCATGGCCCCACAATACCCACTCACACTACACAAGGATGATACCCGTTTTCTACTACACAGCTCCTCGCCTATCCATCCCTTCTAGTTTTCTTTAGTGTGAGCGTAGAAAGGTTACCAATGCCCGCACAGTCCTCTTGAGTACCCTTTCTTCACTTTTCCTCTTAATGTGAAACACCAAATTGCATCCATGTAAGCTGACAACACAAGAAGTATAAGCAAGCTCATCGGTATTTCTTCTCTAAAATTGTAACCACAATTCATAACATTCACTATCAAGTATTGAAACACCAGGAATGCGTCCATTCCTTAGGGTGTAGTAAATATTGACAACCCTAACATAAATCAGTACCCGAAAGGTATGCACCCCATTCCGATGTGAGTCATGTAGGCCCTAGTCACACTCAAGCAATCTAGAATAATAATGAAATAATAAAACATGTTCTGCATATTAACTCTAGTAACCAGACATGCATATTCTTTAGCTAGGGTTACATAATACTCATCCGTTTTGCATATGTATCTTTTTCTTCATTTGCGAAGAATGGGGGCCCCCTTCTCTGAGTCAACAGTCCTTCGGTTTTCCACCCCAATATTTTCACGTTCCATAACCCACACATGCCTTCTTGGCATAATTTCACCATCTCACTCACATGGTTTTCCAACATGCAGTGTAGCTGGGATATTATCAAAATTTTCAATGGTGTTTCACCCGAAACCCATTTCCTAAGCATGGGATCCTTCCCATGGAGTTTGGCTTATGTAGGCCATTACACATAGTCTTCCCGCAAGGTGTCTTCCTAACACACTTCTCAACATCCAAACAGTCAGCAACATTTTAACAATCAAATTCAAATATGTTTTCCCTAATCAGTCAATGGCATTACTAATTAAATTCAAACATGAATTTACAATTCTGTCTCCTACAGGAATTGATTTGGTTTAACCATGAGGCCATCCTCATATCATTTGGCTCCTGTAAGTGGCATCACTATATTCATTATGGATTTTTTCTTGCTACCATACATGAACATCCACATACAACATGTCCTCCTGACACAATTCTAAAGAATCCAAACAACCATTAGTAATTATTAGTAAAATTCCAAACCTGAAATTTACAAATCTGTTCCATGCATAAGTTAAATTTCACAACCATGAGAACCTCCTCATAAACTTTGGATTCTGCACATGGTAGATATCGGTCTTTACTATGGACTTATCCTCATTTCCATACTCAATACATTTCTACCTGAAATCTGGAACTTTCAATCAGCCAAACATGTTGTGAGTATCTATGAAAATAATCTTCTCATTTCTACAAGAGTCACTGAAGTGATATCAGAATTATAACACTCAATAATCCAAACACTTTCAGCTATTAACATTTGAAATGTAATGAAATAAATAAAATTGCAAGATATAGTCACACTATCCATGCAATTTTAAACAAACTTTAAATACTCATTACTTCACAGCCATATTCTTTTTATGCAACTCTCTCCTTCCAGCAGAGCATCCTGGTAGCCCATCAAACATGACTACCTTTATGCAATATTTATCTTGCATTCATAGAAACTCATGAAATGATATTAGAATTACCTCTAATTCATCATTTCATATCTTATCTAATTGCAATGAAACATACATAACACAACCATGCATTCACACAATGCATCTTAACATAAGCATCCACACATGCATGCACCTTCACAACTTTGCACAACTTTTCATGTGCATTCACTCAATGCAGCCAAAAGATTTATAAAATCCCTTAATGCATATCCACTCAATGCCACCTTGCACTGATTCATGAATACTATACTATCATTTCATTCATTCTAGCATAACAAGACCATAAGTCCTTACTTGCTTTGGTTATTAAACTCAAAATTAACATACACAAATGGCATGATATAATTTCATGTGAATGCATTGAGGTTTATAAGAAACTATAGAGTGTAAGGCTCCCTGCCTTCACTTACCCATGTGATATTTTAGGAATAGGATCACTCAACAGTAGCATACCTCACTACTAATTCACTCAAGAAGTGCAGAAAGACGAAGAAGAAATGGAGATTCAATAAGCACTCATACACAAGAAATGACAAAAACTGCTGTATCATACATTAGCTGTAAGCTGGCACTCTGTAAAAGTGAATAATAATTGAATACAATCAAATGGATTCGAATGCCTCTAAGGTCATTCGAATTCTCCTCAATGTGTGGCTTGGATATCATTGGAGACATCATCCAAACTAGTGGTAGTAGTCATAAATGTCATATGGTCAATCAAATGAGTCTAAATGAGTGCATGGGAACTGATGTAGGGAAGGAGACTCCAATGTGGGCGCATGAGGAGATGTCAGTATTCAGAATAGCTGATCTAGTCTCTCTGGAGGTTTATCTAAGTGGTTTAGTTAGTTAAACTAGCAATCAATCCCCAAAACAAGGAACATATCCACTAATCATGGAACTAACTAAAGTAACTCCTAAATAGGTGGAAGAAGGCGCACTTGTACTCCAGTGATGAAAACAAGGGCGCATCAATGGCTAGGAAGGATAAAAATGAGTAGAAACAGGCTCCTGGGGCTGGAATACCGAGGAATAGGTGTTGGGAGACTACCATACTGATGACTGGATGCATGCAATTGCATGCAGATGACTAGATGCATGCAGGGATACAAAATATGAAAATTATGGTGAGAATATTTCAACACCCCCCTGCAATCCAAACTATGAGGAGTAACTCAAATGGTAGGGCCCTGGTAACTGAGACCAAAGGTCACCCCGTATAACAATCTAAATAATAATAGAGGAAAGAGGGAAAAACCAGTGGGAAGAAAGCCCTCCCTCAAAATAGACTGAAGGATGCTAATGTAGCATGTCATCACTCACCCCAAGAAGAGATCTAAGGTAAGTGAACGTCTTCATCATGAAGGTCTTGGTGAAGATTTCTGCAATCTGATCTTCCGTCGAAAGGTAGAGCAGTGATATGGTCTGATCATGCACCAATCCTCGGATGTAATGCATGTGTATCTCAATGTGTTTGGTTCTCTATCTCAGAACTGGATCTGTGGAAATCCCGATAGCACTCTGATTGTCACAATAGATGACTGGTGGAGTACTAAATCAAATCCCAAACCATGATAATATGCCTCGCAACTAGATGCACTATGTGGCTGCATTGAATGCACCTCTATACTCGGCCTCTGCTGAAGAAAGAGCTAAAGCAGTCTGCTTTTTGCTCGACCAACAGATAGGTCTAGATTCAATCATGAAAACAAAACTAGATGTTGAATTTCGATCTGAGCTATCTCCATCCCAATCTGAGTCAGTGTAGCCAACAAGGTTTAGAGGAGACCCAACTGCATAGTGAAGACCATAGGTCTTTGTCCCTTGCAAGTAATGCAAGATCCTCTTTGCTGCCTTCCAGTGAAGCTCATGAGGATCCTACATGAATTTGGAGACAACAATGAGTGCATAGGAAATATCAGTTTGAGTGTGTGTAAGAAACAATAGACTCCCAACACTGAGTGTGTGTAAGAAACAATAGACTCCCAATTAACTGCCGATATAGTGTACTATCCACCATAGGTGTGGAAGAACCATCCTCAAGGATGATCCCTGAAAGAAAAGGAAATACTGGTGGTTTTCATTCGCTCATATGGAACCTGTCAAGTAGATCTGAAACATACTTGGACTGTGCAACCTTGATGCCTGAATCACTCTGAGTGACTTCAAGACCAAGAAACTGTCTCAACAATCCAAGATCTGACATGGAGAAGGAGTTATGCAAAGCTTTTTTTATAGATCTGATGCATGAAGTGTTGCTCCCAGTAATCAATAGATCATCAACATCTAAAACAATAAGAAGTAGAGAGTCACCTTCATGTCTCATGTAGACATTCGAATAAGATTTGCATCTCAAGAAATTTTGTGACAGAAGGAAGGAGTCCATATTTGCATACCAAGCTCGGGGAGATTGCTTGAGTCCATACAAGGACTTCCTCAATATGCATACTAGTGAAGAGTCTTCAACATACCCCTGAGGTTGCTTCATGTAGATCTCCTCATCTAGATCTCTATGAAGGAAATCACTCTTGACATCCATGTGATGCACTTCCCAGTGCTTGGATGTAGCAAGAGCAAGAACAAGACGGATGGAATCCATCTTAGTAACAGGAGAGAATGTCTCTGAGTAGTCAATCCCATGGACTTGGGAGTAACCCTTTGCAACCGGTCGAGCCTTGTATTTTCTAGTGACTCCATCGGAGTCCATGTTAGTTCTGTAAACCCACTTGAATTGAACAAGCTTCCTCCCAGGAGGGAGAGAAACAAGCTCCCAAGTTTAATTTCTTTGAAGATACTCATACTCTTCATCCATAGCTTCTACCCATCTTGGATCTTGGTGGGCTTCAAGGAATGTCTTTGGATCTGATCCAATCATAAGAAATCATCTCTCAACTATAAATCATTTCTCAACCTTCTTTGCTGGATATTTGCCATTCAAGCAACCTTTGTAGGTGCCATGGGAAAACTTGATCTTGGGAAGCCCTTCAACCATCTCCTTTGTATGCATGTCTTGCAAGTATTGATAGTTAAGATGCCCAAATATTTCATGCCACATCTATTCTCTTCATTAGCATGAGTGTGAAGAGCAGATTGCCTTGAGAGAGGTAAGAAGTGTGAGAACAAATACAATTTCGACTTATGATTTGCAAATCATTTTGCAATGGTAGATCCTGATACCATGTCTTGAATTTTGACCTCATTAGGAGAGAATATCACCCTCTTGGGATCTCTAGTGTGGGTCATATGATATACAAAAAGTAGATTAGTAGTGAGAGTGGGGACATAGACTACATCAGAGAAGTATCCATGATCTAGTTTGATTCTTCCAATCCCCTCAGAGGAGACCTCAGAATCATTCCCCAACATAATGGATGGTCCAATAGTAGATTTGAATCCAGTGAAGAGATCCTTGGAGGAAGACATGTGTCTTGATGCTCCAGAATCTATGATGAAGGAGGATTGAGTTGATGCACCTACCATGAGGGCATGGCATCTCTCTTTGTTTTCAGATCCAGATGGTTCACTCTCTTTCTCTCTAGCACATGTAAGTACTGGAAGATTATTTTTTTCAAGAAGTGAAGTCATGAGATCTATGGTCTTCTTCATACATGAGCTCTCAGGGTGATATCCTCAATTACAGTATGTGCACTTGGATTTTCCCTTCTAAGATTGCTTGTCTTTATTAGGATTCAAGACTACATCTGATTGAATTGGAGCCTCCTTCTTCTTTTGGTCATTCGACTTTCTATCATAAATTTTTTGTTTTCCTTTTCCATTCGATCTCCTTGACTCAGTAGCTGCAAGAGATGAATCCAATTTGGATTTTATCACTCCCATGTGCACTAGCTTCTCATCCTCAAGTGTGAGAGATTGGATGAAGTCTTCAAGCGAAGGGAATTTCCATTTTGGAATGGAAAACTTTGCTGACTGGAAGGTCGAAACGAACACTGAATAATCAGGGCCTAGCTTTGCTGGGATGGCAAGAATGAGTCGTTTTTCTTCCTTCTCAATCCCATACCTATTCAACTGTGAAATCAAGTTCTTGAATTTGTTGAGAAACTCAGTGATAGTTTCGAAATTGCTTGGGATCAAGGGGATGAGATCATTTTCTAGTTTATGACCCTTCAGATCATATTTCTGGCCAAGGAGGGATTCAAGCTTGTCCCAAACCTTCTTTGGAGTCTTCAGATCGATAACATGAAAGTGTAGGTCTTCAGAAATGCTAAGTAGTAGTAGTCCTACTGCTTCATCAAGCTTGTCTAAGTACTTGGATTTCCCTACTGCACCAGTGGGCTCAACTGCAAAGCCATTCACCACTCTGTAAATTCTCTTTGACTTCAAGAATATGTCCATCTTTTCCTTCCATTCAAAGTAGTTGAAAGAATTCAACTTGAGATCCATGATACTGCAGAATTCGAAGCTGAATAGGGGAGATTCCTGCAAAACAAATGAGAATTATGAAATGGAGATTTGTTGCAATTCGAATTGAACACTTTCTTAGAACATTGAGCACATATGAATAAGTCCTTCACACCTGGCTAGGCCTCACTGGATTTCTCCAGTGAATTCAAGGAAACAGCACCAGGATTTGTTGTGGAAACTCAGAGGCTTCTAGTTCTCAATGAAAGACAACTACTCAAGGAATTGCTGCAACTGCTACAATGAATGCAACTGCTATTGCTGCAATTTGAATAGCTACTGTCAGCTTTGATACCATGTGATATTTTAGGAATAGGATCACTCAACAGTAGCATACCTCACTAATAATTCACTCAACAAGTGCAGAAAGAAGAAGAAGAAATGGAGATTCAATAATCACTCATACACAAGAAATGACAAAAACAGTTGTATCATACATCAGCTGTAAGCTGACACTCTATAAAAGTGAATAATAACTGAATACAATCAAATGGATTCGAATGCCTCTAAGGTCATTCAAATTATCTTCAATGTGTGGCTTGGATAACATTGGAGACATCATCCAAACCAGTGGGAGTAGTCATAAATGTCAGATAGTCAGTCAAATGAGTCTAACCAAGTCTAACTGAGTGCATGGGAAATGATGTAGGGAAGGATAATCCAATGTGGGTGCATGAGGAGCTGTCAACAGTCATAATAGATGATCTAGTCTCTCTGGGAGTCTATCTAAGTGGTTCAGTCAATTAAACTAGCAATCAATCCCCAAAACAAGGAACATATCCACTAATCATGGAACTAACTGAAGTAACTCCTAAATAGGTGGAATAAGGCACACTTGTACTCTAGTGATGAAAACAAGGGCGCATCAATAGATAGGAGGGATAAAACTGAGCGGAAACAGGCTCCTGGGGCTGAAATACTGAGGACTAGGTGTTGGGAGACTACCATACTGATGGCTGGATGCATGCAATTGCATGAAGATGACTGGATGCATGCAGGCATGTGAAATACAAAAATGATGGTGAAAATATTCCAACAACCCACACCTCACCATACTTAGTAGGATTACATTCACACTTAGGAACTCAGTACCACATGCAAACAAAATCAACATAGTTTAAACATAGTTGAAGGGAACTTACGAAATCCTCTTTCAACATTCATGCAATTAAGCACAATTAACCATTACCTGCATAACTGTCATTAACATTGCTTGATGTTACCTGATCATTTGGCCTCTTACCAAGGACTACACCATCCTTCCACCAAACCCATGATCATAGATTTGTTGCACCATCCTTTCTTCATAAGGTTGTTGGTCATATGCAACAACATCATCCACATCTTTAGCCATGCTTCGGTTGTCTTTGGTCCTACAACCAATGCGAACAAAACTAATTATTAGCAACCACAATAATTATCTTAAGTGGCTCATTGCATATGTAAAACCTCACTATTTTACCAATATGCAATATCATATACGTGCACAAACATCCTCACATGCACTATGCAATGTTTATTAATATGCCATCTAGTGCATATTCATTTCATCTATCTAATCTATTGCATTTTCAATCATGCTTCTATGGTCTGATTCCTACAACCATTATCAACAACATTAACTGCCATTAACCATAGTCAATACCATTAATGGTTACTGCATGTGTAACTTCACTACCTTTACCCATATGCAACATCATGCTCATGCATAAGAAATTCATATGCTCTATGCAATGACTCTTTAATCATGCCCCCTAATTCATATGCATTTAATCTACTACTCTCTTGCATTTTCAGCATCCCTATGCCATAGTTTTATGTTTATAAAACTCATAAAATATTAATACAATAGCAAGAGAGGAATTAAGGAATTCTCCCTTTCCAATCCCTCATCATAGCATGGAATTCCCTCTTCCACATCATAGCTGATCCAATTTCATGGCATTTCTACCAAGCATAAAAACAATTATTAGCTATGATCTTCTCACCAAGTAGAAATTCAATACATATACTCATATAACATTCCTACTTGCAACTTTTCAAGCATGCAATTCCTATGCTATAAACATAAATACTTCAAGGTGAAAATTTTCCCTCTTTATTAGCATTGCCTTACTGCTCCAATTGCTTTTCATAAATTATGGCCAAGTCCATCTTGACCCTTTTTTAACTTCCCATAGAATTTTCTCACTATCGACGACGTCTCAGGGGGACGACAGGGGGCAAGGGGGCTTGCATTTTTTCAATTTCTGGCACTTGGAATCTTCCTGGAAAAATGCATAAATTCTCTATTTCGGTGGACTTATGGCTTTTTCCCCGACCTGATTCGACGGGTTTGGCAATTCTCCTCCGACCTATTTTACGTCAATTGGCTCAACTCACCCTTTTCCACCGACCGTTTCAACGAGTTTTCCTTTTCTTGCCGATCGACGAACTCACCCTTTTTTGCCGACCATTTCGGTGCGACTTGGTCTTTGTCGCATATCGGCACAACTCATGATCTTGCGCCGACCATTTCAAAGAAAAACTCACAATTTTTCGCCGATCCGTTTCGGAGCAAAACTCGCAATTTTTTGCCGATCGCCGATCCGTTTCGGAGTAAAACTCGCAATTTTTCACCGATCGCCGATCCGTTTCGGATCAAAACTCACAATTTTTCGCCGATTTGTTTCGGAGAAACTCACGTTCTTGCACCGACCATTTCGGCAAATTTTCTCTCCGATCGACGCGATTTCTGATCTTCCGTCGACTGTTTCGGCGCGAAATTATTTTCTCACCGATCGACGAGCTTGTCTCTTTTCCACCGACCATGTCAGTGAGTTTTTAATTTCTCACCAAAATGTATCGATATCTTTCCAATTCCTTGTTGATAGTTTCGGCGCTCTTGCTGATTTTGCGCCGACATAGAATTAACAAAAACTCAAAAACAGTTAGAAAATTTTTGAAATTTTGAAATTTTTCTTTCTTTTCTGATGATTAGTGCTGGGCAGAAAAGGTTCTTACCTCTTCAAGTTGTTATATGTATCCCAGGTAGGGTCAATGTTATAACCATTGCTCTGATACCAATCTATCATATCCCCTCTCATCGATCCAATGCAAGGAAGGGAACATGACTGCAGATCTTGGGATTTTACATAAACTCAACCCCATTCATTAGATCCATACAAATAAAAACATATGTATGTGCAGATCTTTTTTTCATAGAAAAATGCAACTTACTATTAATATACGAAATAGTAAATATGTCCAACTGCCAGTCCAAACAAATCCATACAATGCGGTCAAAAGTAGACCCCGGGACATACCGGTTACAACATCAGAATGTGTCAACAACAAGATCTGAAAATGCCAAAAAAAAGTGCCACATGGCCCTAAAACCGCCCATAAGACAATCCAGATATACGTCCAGAAGCATAACAGTAATCAAATGCCACATCATCAAAAATATACATATCAAAAAAATAGGTCCAATGTATAGATAATCACAAATGCCAATCACCAACGGCAACCCCCGCAGATATGTAGTCAAACATCCCTAAAACATCAGCATGTAGCAGAGTGAGATGTTGAGATTACACCCGATCAGTGGATACCGAACAACATCTACAAGAGGCTGAAATATAGGACGCAAAAAGTATGAGAGTATATAAAAATGCCCAACAAGAAGTTGGACCCAGAATATTTTAAGTATCTGCACACAGAAACTAAAAGTCATATAAGATAAAACATGCCGCATACTACAGGAAAGTAAACAAAAGAGAGCGAACATAAGTGACAACAATCCTCATGTCCAATGTAACTGATGAGAACCATGTGAAAAAAGTATATCATCCCGCCATTCCTGCCACATGATGATCCCCGCCTGAGAATGAAGAGCCCGCTTAGAGAGCATATCCGCCTCCAGATTCACCTCTCTAAAGATATGATCAAAATGAATGTGCTCAAATTCAAGAATGAGCTTTCTAGCCACTTCCAACTAGTGAGAGAGCAGAAGTACATTGAGGGGAGAAGTGCCCCTAGCCCAAGAGATAACAGCCAGATAGTCGCCAAAAATAACAAGGGAAGAGATCTTCCTTAGGCGGGCACAAAACAGTAAAAGCCAAAGGGCACATATCTCACTTCTAGTATTAGAGCCATTTCCCAGATTTAACCAAAAGTGAACAGAGATAGTGTTGGAAATGTGAATAGTTGCACCCGCCCCACCCGAACCATTCTGGCACACAGCAGCCCCATCAAAGAAACCACAAGGGAATACCAGGATTGGAGGAGCCAATCGGTATTTCAAATTCTGAGTCTTCATGCCAACAACCGCTCCAAAAGTAGTTATATATTCCTTGTGTGCCGCAATGGTCTTATAGCATAACGCTGCACAGAGAGGTTTCAAGTTTTCAAATATTCGAGCATTGCGAGCTCTCCATACCTCCCAGATCATAAATTATGGGAGCTCAGCACAATCAGTGGGGAGACGAGACCAAGCCTCCAGACAATCACTAAGAGTATGGTATCCCCATCGGAATTGAACACCGACTTTATATGCAATTTGATCCCAAAGATCCCTAATGAAAGGACATGACGAAAATAGGTGATCAACAGTCTCCTCCAGTGTGCAGCAAAGGGAGCACCAACCTGGACCATTGTAGCCACTACGACATAAGTTGTCCCAAGTGAGAACCCTGTTTGACAACGCTATCCAGATAAAGCACTTTATCTTGAGAGGAATGACCAGCTTCCAAATAGATTTTTCCCACCAGCAAACAACAGAATGGGAATCGGCAAACATTGCATCATATTCCAATTTTTCATAAACTTTGCCATAAGACACATCCCACGACCAAGTCAATCTGTCAGCCGAATCAGATAATTGTAGGTTTGATTGATAAAAAGACCTGATATAACCTTCCCATTCATTGCCCAAAGTACCAGATAAGCCCAGCTGAGTAGTTGTTATCCAGAGTGACCGACCCTCCTCATACTGACCAACCGCATGAGCCCGAGTGCAGTATCCTTTTGATCTGAGATGAGTCCTTAATTCCATCGAAAGGGTATGCCCCGAAGGGCCCCCCAAGATCGGGTCAAGCCCCAGTTTAATGTCTCGGCCATTGCCAGGAATCCAAGCAATCCATTGAGAAATAACCTTGAACGATCCCATCAGACCATTCCAAATATTAGACACACCCACTGTAACAGGCCGGTCCAGTCTAAGCCAGTTTGCAACAGAGGTATTTTTCAAGTACTTAGCTCTAATAATCCTGCCCCAAACAAAATTATCGAAGAGAGCACGCCAAAGACTTTTTGCATGCAGGGCCTTTACAAATAGATCCAGGTCCTTTATATTCCATCCCCCCAATTTCCAGGGTCGGGCCAACCTAGACCATTTTATAAGATGAAATTTTACATGAGTACCACCACCCGACCATAAGAAGTTAAACAACTTCCGGCGAATTAGACATAGGATGGATCTTGGGACTTTGCAAAGTGAAAACCAGTACACTCCTAAATTCTGCAAAACAACTTTTGCCAGTGTGAGTCTGCCCCCCAATGATAAATGGCGATAACTCCAGTGACTAATGCGACCTTCAAATCGTCTAACGAGCCAAGTCTAGTCATTCACCAGGTAATTAGCCGGCTTCAAGAAGAAGCCAAGATATTTCGTTCCAGCCTCCATCTCCACAAATTTTAGTGGGAGAACAGAGCTAATCAAGCATTCCACATCCAATAATAGAGAATGTTTTAAAAACTGAGATTTTATATAACTGATGATCATACCAGATACTGAGCAGAACAAGTTAAGGATCCGCTTATACTGTACCCACTCATCAAGGATACCTTTACCGAAGAGCATTGCATCATCCACAAACAAAGAGTGTGTAACAGATATATCTCTAGTAATTTTAATGCCTTCAATCATCCCATTCCTCTTTGCCTTATGTATGGATAAACTCAGGCCTTCAATGACCAAGAGGAAGAGGAGCGGCGATAGAGGACACCCCTGACGAAGGCCCCGGGATGCCTTAAAGAAGTCCGTAGGATGTCCATTAATCAATATGGCATAATTAACCGAGGTTACACAGGCCATAATCCATTTCATCACCTTCCATGGAAGACCAATCTGAATCAGAATTAATCTCAAAAAATCCCAATTCACCCTATCATATGCTTTCACCAAATCTAGTTGTAGAATTAGTGCATCAAGTCGCTTCTGTTTTATCGTGTGGAATATTTCATGAGTCACCCCCACCGCATCATGGATCTGTCGACCCTGCAAGAACCCATACTACTCCAATGAAATGTGTCTGGAAAGAAATGGTTTGATCCAATCTGCAATAATCTTAGAAATAATCTTGTAGACTAAATTGCAAAGGGCAATAGGTCTAAAATCATTATAGCTATTCGGGTGAGATGTTTTCAGAATAAGGGCCAAATATGTTGAGTTGAGTGTCCCAGAGACTGAGCCTTGTTTCCGAGACTCCTCAGCAGCCAATCTGAGATCCTCCCCCATAATATCAAAGAAGTGGATAAATAGTTCCATCGTCCACCCATCCGGCCCAGGCGATTTATCTTTAGAAAACCCACGCAATGTGTTTTCCACATCGCTCAAAGTAACTTCCAGAAATATATCGTCCCCCTCCTCATCATTGAATATTCAAGGATACTCCATAATAACCTTAAATTGTTCTGCCAGAGATGTGTTTTTTGGATCACAGTAGTATTCCTGAAAGTGATGGGCAGCCTCCTCCATCAAATCCTCCGCCCCCCAGATCCTCCGGCCACTATGATCATTAAGGTCCCAAATAGCATTTTGCATCCTTCTAGAGTCCGCAAACTGGTGAAATAATTTTGTGTTCTGGTCCCCGACTTTGAGCCATATAGCTCGACTCTTCAGCCTCCAAGATTCCTCTTGAATAAGAAGAATATTTAATTTACGGCTCTCCATAGAAGAGAGTTTTATCGCATCCCCAGGGCTTATCCCAGACCCAATTGAACCCTACATCAGTGCTATCATTTCCTTTTCAATCTCAGCAAGTTCTCTACCCATCAAAGCTTTTTTGTTTTTTTCCCACATAATAGTATAGTCCTTAATAGCCTTAAGCTTCACCGCCAGCTTGTCCATTGCAGAATGTTCCCCCGAAACATCCAGCTGTTGCCATTTAGTCCTCACACCCAGAGTGTATTCCCCATCCGAAAGCCATGTGGAATTGAATTTGAATGGATAGCATTGATATGAGGCTTCCACATCAAATTGCTGAATAATAGGAAGATGATCACTGAGTTTTATTTGATGGATCCAAGACCTGTAATTCTGAAGGCAATCCAGAAGGGATTCTGATATAAAGTAACGATCAATTCGTTTCTGAATCATCATTTCCCCCATTCTACCATTTGTCCAAGTTGGAGCCAATGGCCGCGGAGCAACATCAACAAGGGAAAATTTCATGAAGAGATTTCTAAAATAAGAACCCATCGGGTCCCTCCTAGCCACATTTCCCCAGACCTCCTCATCCCCCCAAGTGAAATTTAAATCCCCAACTAGAATTAAATTTTCCAATTCCAGCAAATGTCCCGAGACAGCTTCATCCCAGAATGTCATCCTGTCAGAGTACGGCCCATAACAGTTGATAATATTTACATTTTTCTCCACTCCCCTGATATTACCGGATAATAAGATACCCAGGGAGGTGATAGATGGATTTAGTCTCAAAACTGAAGGGTTCCAAGCCGCTAAGAGGCCACCCGAAAGACCAATTGCATCCACTGTGCAAACCATCCATCTCGGCTTAACTTTGTTAAAGAAGATACGAGCCTTTTCACTGCAAACCATAGTTTCCTGGAGAAGTACCAAATCAGGGTTTGTAATATGTAGTACTCGCTTGAGGGCCAATTGTTTGGGTAGACCCCCCACACCCCGGATGTTTAAAGAGAAAAAATCATTTGCGAACCCTTGCTAGGGCTTTCATTCCTCTAAGAGCCCGGGTATCTGAATATTTTGGGGAGTCCACAATACATCGGCCATCCACAATCCCCCCCATGGTGACCTTTTTGTTTTCCTAGCACTCCTCATTTTAAGAGGAGAGAATTCCGGGGCCAATCCACCCCTATGAGCTCCCTTTTGTACACATATATCCCCCATTGTACCAGGGGAAATCATGGAGGTATTGTTTCCCTCCCTCGCCAGATCATAGGTCATCAAATCTAATGGACCTCCCACTTCCCCTCCAGTTGGCTTTGTCTCTTCTATCAACCTGTTTTTGTAGAAAGTAGGGATAGGTGTCTTCTTCACCATTTCGGAATAAGATGGGATAAGTATTAACTTCTCACTAGGCTCCAAAGTTGTGCCCAGACCCCTAACCAGTCCAACAGACCTCGATAGAGCCACCGGATTCATACCACCGGGTCCCTCAAACATGTCAACAACCACCAATTTGGATCCCATTGGGTTCTCCACATCTCCCCCAACCCCACAAAAACCCCGAGCCAGAGTAGGGATCTCAAAGTCGTTAGATATAATAACAGTCGGGGAACCAGTAAGAGGAATCCCAGGGGAAACCGATTTGACAGGGGAGGAGTCGATAGGGCTAAGCACATTCACATTCTCAACCGGCTCATTCTCGGAGACAGGGCCATCATCCCCAGAATATTCATTTGAAACATGTTCAGTTCCAGAAGAGTTTGTTTTCGTGTGTCGATGACGACTCATGTAGTTTCCATTATTTCCATTGTTTAAATCAAGTGCATTAATAAATGAAATATGCAACTCATTCAGCGAATGGAAGAAGTAAGGGTCTTGTGTTTCTAACTTACGGAACAAAGACGAGTCTGGAGCACCAAGAGTGGGCACCCTGTTGGAGAAGCCGTCCAGCGAGCCCGAAGAGTCCAACTCGATATCGCTGCCATCGTCAGATGACCAGAACGGCCCCCCATCCTTGAGACGACCAGATGAAGCCGGAGCTTTGCATTGACACCACAAATGCCCCACTTCTTTGTAGTTTGAACATCGAAATGGGATACCCCAGTAATCAATGATCTGAGAGAGCATTCGGCCACGCCAATTGATGTTAAGCACATCAATTAGCCCCAAAGAAATGTCCACCTCCACAAGAACCCGACCCATACGGTGATCAAAACCATTCAGGTTCCCTTCCTCAACATGTAGAAACCGCCCAATGCAATTTCCAATGGCTTCAAAAGCCCCACAATTCCAGAGAGCTAGTGGGAGACCAGGCAGAAGAACCCACAAGTGCCGGAGACGCACCGAAGCTGTTTCAGGATCAAAGTCAGTTTGCCATTTCTGCAGCATTAAGCTACCAGAGCCATGTAGCCATAGTCTCTCCATAATGAGGGCGCAATGCGCCTCCTGTTCAAATTTGAAGCCATACCACCCACACGCCAATGCAAATATTTGTGGGGTGTAATTCAGCAAAGGGCTCCACTTCGCCGAAACCCAACTAACAATGTCACGCCGATTCATAGCATGATATGAAAATTTTCCAACCAACACTATCATATTGTATTCCACGACTTCCTCAAGCCCAATGTCCCTACCCACCGTTAACCAGGATTCACTAGGTCTTTGAAAGTATTTTCCATTCAAACGACGGGCCGCGCGGGAAGATGAACCAGTATAAGCTCTGTTAACCACACCAGGAAAATCCCGACCATTGCCGACGGAAGGGTCCGAACCCCCTGTTTCAACAGGTGTCCTCCCCCCAGCCAAATGTCCCCTATGTGTCTTGACATGGGGCATCACCTGTCGGCTCGCCAGGTTAAGAGCCCTCTTCCCTTTAAGTTGTTCTTTGAAGTGTGAGTCCGGTTTAAATAAACCGGCTTCTTCTATCATGAAGTCGGAAACATTCAGGTTGTTATCCGTCGGGAGGATGGGTTCTGACATATTTTCCCCCATTCTGGCAGCCATAAAACAGAGCCTGGATCCAAGTCGACAGTAAATAAAACAAAACCCACTTCCCTTGTCAGATGATTACCACAGTGTCCGTTTCCAAGACGGCAGCAACAAAACAGAGGCACCCACGCTGATAGTTGCAACAGTGGGAAAACAATTAACAAAAACAAACCGCTACCTGCACGTAGACCAGATATCACGGTGGACCACACGCCAACCACACGCCGATGTCGACTGAGCCGGATTTATAGTTCCAATGAACAGAAAAATGTTTAAAACCGACCGCAACAGGAAAATAACCCTATTCAACAGATCGTTTTAACGGCTGCCAGACAAACAGACTGTTATAGCCTCCACCGGGTTATCCTCCACACCGCCAGAGCTCACCCACTCATCGCCATGGAAACCCTAGCCACGCCATGGAAACCCTAGTCGATCGCAGCCAAACATGCATCCCCCAAAGGCCACCATGTATGTGTAGATCTATCAAACACAGTGGAAGTAAAATTATTCTACACACATATATCATGCAATTTCCAACATATTGATAACATTCATCAAATAATTAAAACCTTGCAGAAGTAAAGCACATAAATAAAATACTCATCTTGATGTAATGCTGTCCCAAGCAACTAGCTATATCGCTGCAACGTTCCACCCAACCATAGGCCAGTTGTGTTCATCAAAATATCAACACAACTACCACCCCCAACCTGGGCATGATTTCTACAATCAAAAAGGGGACTCTCAAGCTCAACACAACCCAAGCAACTTCATATCTAACCCAATCCATCCCACAACTGGGTTTATTAGGCCAATGTGAACCCTTCTATTTTTGGATGCTTGCACTCAAGCTCAAACCGAATCAATGGATACCCATAACCCATACCCCAACATACTCTTTCTACACACAACAAACACAATCATTGGGCATGGGTACACATTTTCGACAAGGGATTTACAAAAAAGGGTCCATGGGTTTTTCCCCAAACCGTGGCTCACCCAAAACGAACTGTGGAAAGGGGAATTCGACCACTGGGAGTAAAACTAATTTCTCCCACAAGTTATGAGCAAATAAAATGGCCAAAATGGCCTCAATGAAACAAAAAATTGAGCTCCCTTCCTCCCAGTAGCTCTGCAACACCAAAAAAATGCTCTCTTCCCAACTAGAAAAACAAGGAAACACAGGAAAAACGTAGAGGAAAAACGCCCAGGAAGGTCAGACTGCATGAGAGAGCAAAGGCTAGGGTGAATAATGTATGGGAAAGAAATTTCATGGCTCTTTTCTTTCCCAAGTAGTCAAACATGAATTTCCATGAAGGGTGGCTTTCCCATTCCTGAATTTGGATAGCCATACCTCTCCATTCCCCAAGGCATTAACTACTTCAACCAAATCTTGGGAGAAATGAATGATTGGGTACAAAATTCAACATGGGTAGTTGAGTGTTTATGGGTTCTCTCATTGACACTTGGCTTGAATTGATTGGCTCCAAGGGTTTGAATATTTTCCTCCCAATTCCTTGTAAAAACCATGCCCCCATCTCTTGTTGCATTGCATAGCTAGTTGTGTGTATTTTATTAAAATGTATATTTACATGATATTTGTAATTCCATCGTGCCTGGATAACACGCAAACCAAATGTATCACTAAATCGATGGCGGGGCCTTGGCCTTGATCTCCTCACCACGATTTTATAACAATATTACATCATTTACAATTTAATGCAATGGGGTCAAAATCAGGATATTACAACCCATGCCAACAATTGTGCTTGCTGTGTGTAGAAAGAGTATGTTGGGGTATGGGTTAGGGGTATCCATTTCTTTGGCTTGAGTGAGTGCAAGCATCCAAAAATAGAGGGTTCATATCTGGCTTGATAAACCCAACTATGGGATGGATTGGCTTAGATCTGATGTTCACTTTGTTGTGTATGAGCTTGAGTGTTCCCACTCCTTGTGGAAATCATGCCCAACTCGAGGGTGGAAACTATGCTGAGAGATTGATGAGCATAGTTGGCCTTTGGCTGGATGGAATGTTTCAGCTGAATAGCTAGTTAGTTGGGGCAACTTCACCAGCAAGATAAGTATTCTATATGTGTTTTACTTCTGCAATGATTTAATTATTTGATGACTGTTATTAATATGCTGAATGCATGTGAAATGTGTGTGGATAGTTTAATTCCAATGTGCATGATTATTTTGAATGGCATCTGCACACATGCATTTTATCTTTTTATATGAATTTGATGAATGGAGCTGAGTGAGTTTGTTGAAAATCCATAATTTTAGTCATGTTCCCTTCCTTGCATTGGATCGACGGGAGGGGACGTGACACCAACAACAACATAGTGTTGCAGAGAATTTGATGAATTTGTAGATGTCTTTCAGGATCTACCACATGGATAGAGATATATCACTGCACTCAAACTGGAGTACAAAACTATCATTTTTCCTCCCAACAGGAAGACAACTACTATGAACATGGAAAAAATTCAAACCTCCTAAGTTGGAAATTGTTCCGGCTGAGTTGGCATACAAACCTCTTGAAGTGAGATTCTATCCTAATGCTGTTGTTGTTGTTGAACTTCCAATTTCTAGTAATTTGGAATCTACTGGTTAATTTTTTATGCCACAATCTCTTTACCATTAATGAGTTTACTGCTACAGATACGATGTATCAATGTTATTACTATTATGTCATCATTTATGTGGCCATGCTTATTGCTGTAACTGTAAGTACAATCGTAACTATTGTTAAAACTATTGCTTAAGTGTCCTATTGTTTCCACGTTACATATTATTTTTCAAATTGTTTCTGTGAGTGTTTGGAAGTTATCATATCAGATTTCCAATTAGACTCATAACAACAAAGTTGGTCAAATTTCCAAAAGAGCAATAGATCTTCAAGCAGGTAAGGAGGGAAATATCTCATTGTGTAAATTGATGAGGGGATGGATAGGCTTATCAAAAGGATGTTGATGGTGGTTTCCTTTGAAGATGGCAGTTAGAATGATTCACAGTCTCAAAAAGGTTCATCTTGAGTTATATTTCTATCTAGCTATCCCTTCCACAGGAGCAATACTTTCCCTGCCCTGTTCTCTATGCAGTTTTAGCATTTAGGAATTAAGTTTGATAGATTTTTTCCTTTCTATCACTTGGAAGTAACCATGGTTTCACAATTCTTGGAAGGACCCCTATTGTGAGTGAGGAGTGGGGGGATTCAATGGTTGAATCGTTCTCATGAACCATCATATTAAAGGAAATTTCAATTTCTCAGAACTACTTCTGCATTATCTTTCCACAACTAGAAGAAAACCTTCAAGAAGTAACTACCAAAAATCATTTCAATGGCTGAATAGTTCTCATGAACCATCATGTTAAAGGAAATTTCAATTTCTCATAACTACTTCTGCATTATCTTTCCACAACTAGAAGAAAACCATCAAGAAGTAACTACCAAAAATCATTTCAATGATTGAAAATTCGATATTATAGTTTTATGTCAGAAAATATTAAATAACAAGGATGTGTGGAAAATATAGAGATGATTTTAAAATAAAAAACGAAAAATATTGTGAGGAAACAAAGGATATCAATACATTATAATTCCATCCTTGGAACATTCAAAGACACGATCAAATAATTTTACTAGTTTGACATTATCCACAATGTCAATGGAATTTAAAAAAAATACAATTGGAAAATCACAGGAGAATCACTCGATTCATAAACATCAGAGAACTCATTTTAAGGAAAGTTCCATAAACTATTGAAACTCAAATATAGAAAGGAAAGATACCGCTTACTAAAAATTGTAAATAAGCCAACTATAATTAGAAGCCAAACATACAATTACATTTATAAGTGCAAATTTTGAGTTAAGAGTTGATATCTGACGAATGTCATCGGATATGTGACATATAGACTATAATGGTAACTATGATAATATCATCGGAGATCCGGTGAACTTTAAATTTTAGAAACTATAAATTATGGAAACATTCCGACATGTTGGCTATACAAGAGATGATTTGCAGAAATTGTATTCTTCACACATACCGTTTTCCATAAAAGAATACCCAATTATTTCAATTGTTTTTGTGATTAAAAATAGTGAAGTGTGGAGCTTGATTTTTTAAGATCGATAATCTTCATTCAAGATCTTTATGAGAAAATACCAAATTACAATATTCTTGATCCAAATGAACAAAATCGACAATTGCTTGCTGATTGTGGGATGGACTAAAAAGAAAGGGTGATGGGAAATGTTAATGTCCATGTAGTCAATGCAGGGGCTTTAAAAGGAGAAGAATAAAGATCACAACAGCCATAAAACATTGTAGGGAACATGGACACGCTGAAGGGGGGCATGAGATCATCCATTTGTAAGTTTTGCATTATATATGTCTTTATATTGATTGTTTTTGTAAATGTATGTATTATTTTAATATTTATAATATTAAATAATATCTATTGATAGTTTCATGTAATTATAAAGGAAATACCTCCTACGACATATCACCCAGAGGACGTGCTTTCAAAACAAGTACCATAGGAACATGGAGCTATGAATAACGGAGAACAAGTTAATGATCGTATTGAAGAAGATGATCATACTGATAACATAGTTGAAGATGATGGTACAAATACATTGATCCATGATACATTTAATGTTAGAATGGATGACGATGATCATGAAAATGATTAATTTTATGATTTTCATGATTTACCTCTTCTTGAGAAGGCATACGAACCCCTTTATGAGGGATCCAACACAAATCTTCTCTCTGCTATATTGTTGATAATGAACTTGAAGGTTATGAATGGTCTTTCAAACACATCAGTCACACGGATGTTAAAGTATGTAATATATTCCCTCACATATATATGATCACGCTAAAGGTTACCACTGTTCGTCTAATAATTTTATTGTTAATTCATAAGTAAAATTAATACGGATGAAATGTGTTTCATTAATATTATTTATATATTATATTAACTAGTTTTTTTATTTTAATTTATTGTAGCTTGATAACTGAATTTTTGTTACCACCCTCAAATATTTTACCTCGCACATATCGAGATTTATCTGCCATTATGAAAGAAATTGGAATGCAGTATGAAGCAATTGATGCATGCCCCGATGACCATGTTATATATTATAATCAACATGAATTTGAAACAAAATGTCCGGAATGTCATATCAGTAGATATCGAACATATCAAGTAACGGAAAAGGTGCCTCACAAGGTTCTTCGTTATATTCCCATTATTCCATGTTTGCAACGATTGTTCATGTGCAAAAACATAGCGCAATTTATGGATTACCATGCACAGAATAGAAGTCAAGATGACATTATTCGAATGCCTGCAGATGGGTCTGCATTTAGAGATATGGAGGAAAAATGGCCTCACTTTAAAGAAGAACCTCGTAATCTTAGGATTTCTTTGGTAGCAGATGGTGTCAATCCATTTGCAGAGATGAGATCTATTTACTCAGTGTGGCCTATTTTTGTTATCAACAATAACATTCCTCCATGGTTGTCAATAAAGAGGGAGCACATAATGTTGTCGATAATTATTTTAGGAATGTGTCTACAACTTTTTTTTTAATGTAGTGGCATCTCATTTGTCGTATTTTGTTGTATAATGTCATACATATAATTTTTATTTTTCTCTTATGCATGGTTTATATATCTAAATGGTTGTAATAACTATATATTTTATATGTTCAAATCAATCAGGTAAGTACCAAGTTAAAGATATGAATGTATATATTGAACCTCTTATTGACGAGATACTAAAGTTATGGAATGGCATCACTATGTATGATGTATCTAGACCAATATGACAAAGGAAATTACAATTCCATGCAATGCTTGTATGGACAATACATGATGCCCCAAGGTTAACCCATTTTTGCGGTTTGTAATTATAAGTTCCACTTTAATTGAGTTTATTTTTATGAACTAGTTAATATATTATGCACGCATGTTTTTTAAAAAATCCATTCATTTTATATATAATTATAATTGACATTGATAACCCATCTCTTTATGTAGGTATTCATACAAAGGGAAAATTTGCATGTCCAGTTTGTGGTCCTAAGATCAAATCTCGTTGTTCAAAAAGTCTAGTAAAGGAGGTGTTTGATGAGTATAGGAACTTCCTCTCTAAGAATCATAGGTATCGAACTACCGAAAAAAAAAGTTCAATGGGAAGCAAGAGATTGCATTAAAAATGCAGAGAATGACACCTCACCTATGGAAGTTTCATTATAATAGAAATCGTCAAGGTACGTATGAATCATCGTATATGAAATGTTATGATTTTTTTATTGTGTGTTGTCTACTGTAATTGACATTGATTTCTGTAATTTCTTTATAAACTATGATTCATGATGGCCGTCGTGATCATTTAGGCATTAATGGGATTCCACGAGGAATGAAAAGTTATCCTAAACAATTTAGTAGGTTTCCCTACTATGAGCACCTACAAATTGCTCATCTGTTTGATACAATGCATATCAGAAAGAATGTGATTGAAACATTATGGAAAATATTGGATGGAAGGAGTGAGAAAGAAAAAAATGTCAAAATTTGCAATGGAATTCAAGAAGCCAACCATGCAATGAAAGACGTCATTCGATTTCATATCAGTGGAGACCAAATTAATATAAACTCACTTCCATGGATGTTAATGGAGCAGCAAAGTAATGTTGTAAAATAAGTCATGCGAAAAATTAAATTTCCCACCGGATTTTGTTCGAACATGAAGAATATTATAACAAAGAAAGGTGATTTTGCAGGGGTGAAAACACATGATTGGCATATCTTCATGAAGGTAATTATTATGGTATGCATATAATTGCTATATTTTTTTATTTTAGTGCATATTGTTGGTATTTTTTTGTCTACTTTTTATAAAAAAAATGAAACAATTTGTATATTGTTACAGTATGTTCTACCTCTCTCTCTCTCTCCCGAACAACTTCGACAACAATGTCAAACAAGTTATATATAATCTTGGGAAATACATGAGGTAAATAGCGATTTTTTGCATGCGCTTAGTGTTTATTTAATTTATTGTAGAACTTATATTTGATTTTTGTGCACTAATTCATGTTGTGTAATATAATGTTTTTTTTTTTGTTAAATCTCAGGATTGGTTTGCATCACTTGTAGATGGTTGTCATCTAAAGAAATCTATAAAGAAGATATAAAGTATCGGAGGAGAGAAATTCCTCGTCTCATGTGTGAAATGTAGAAGAATCTACCTTCGGCATTTTTCAATGCACAAGAACACTACCTTATACACCAAGTTGAGAATATTGAATTGTGTGGACCTGTACACTCAAGGTCCATGTGGATGGTCGAGAGGCACTTGAAATTTTTGAAGGGTTTGGTTAGACAACAAGCACGTCATGAGGGTTCTCAAGTGGAGGGATATATGGTATACCAATATATGATGTATATTAGTGAATATCTTCCTAAATTAGCATCAAATATCAATTTAGGTTGCATTTGTGATCCAAACTCCAATAACAATTTCGAAGGGGAGTACCTGAAGGGGAAAGGTAGATCGAGGAAGGTGAAAGGTAATTTTTAGCTAGTGGATATTAATGAATATAATACATTTGACTATTGATTTTTGTGTATACATTTGACTGTTAATTAATATAATACATTTGTATTGAATTTTAATTTTATTTTCATCAAACAGTTGGTTGAGAGTGGGATGCACTTCATTTATACATCGCAAACAATCTTGACTAGATGAAGGCATGGATTGAACGATGTGAACAATTTGGTCATGGAATATCATGGGAAGGTGTGGCTTCATTATTTAAAGCATCTCATCGCAATGGATATACCAATATTACACAAAGGGAAATCGATTTAGCATATGGTTTAAAAGATAAGCAGGCAAGCATATTAATCAACCACAATTTTTTTTTTGCAAACATATTGATGTACACATTGATTTTTTTCCCTGCAAGGAATAAACATGCACTTAATCATCAATGGATTACGATGTAATATTTATGTGTATGGCTTGTTGTAGGTAAAACACCATAAGGCTATGTGGTGCAATGGCTGTAAATATCACATCAAAAATTTGGATGAAACAAAGAAAACATCAGATTGTTGGATATCTGCGATCTTTGAGGTGACCAATGTTTCCTCTAGAAGTGACAGACATCCAAAACTCTCATAAAATTGATAATCTGTGTATTTGGAAGATATTTTTCGGTGTGACTTTAACTCCTTCAAAGTAGTTCTGTTCGTTGTCAAATGGTACAGGTTACGATTGAATCAACGTGATCCCGATAAAACTATTATTGAACATGATAATGGATTTACCATGGTTAATATAGGGTTGTTTGATCCAGGAACGAAGCCCTATGTTCTTCCAATCCAATGTGAATAGGTATTTTACTTTGAGGTTCTAGCTATAGGGGGTTGGTCATTCGTTGTGAGACACAATCCAAGGGGAAGGCCAGTAAAGTATACTGTAAAGGAAGGTAATGAAGAGGGTATTGAAGAAGAAGACGATGTTGAAGATGATCAACATGAGTTAGATGATCATGTTTTAGGTGAAGATGTCGAAGAATTAATTGAATTGGATGATGTAGCAGACAATGTCCATGAAGATGATATCGATGATGACATGATGATCGAAATTGACATTGATGACGATGATGATATGGCCAATACTTACAATGTTGAATCTGGATCAGATGATATAGATGATGACTTGGATGAAGAAGATGATGAATTCCATTGAAGTGTATGAGGTATGCCTTAATATATCTACTCTATATATTTTGATTTAGTATTGTGATATAATTATTTAATTTTATTGGTACATATAAATTAATTGTTTCTTAGTGCTTTTTCCATTTTCCTGTATGTTGGAATATGTTATAATTAGAGACATTGCTTCTTAAGTATGACAAAAAACACAGTAATTTTTTTTTGTACATAGATTTTGTCGAGTTATGGGGTATTGAGAGTGACGTGAGGGGGGGGGGTCAGATGAGATTCTAGCTTCACGCGGTTGGCCCTATTTAGTAGAGAATATTAAATTATTATTGAAACAAAGAGAATATCAGTAAGGAAATGCACAATTATCATGCTAACCCAAATGGTGTGCTTGATCATGTACTACTACACGGGGCCAACGTTGAAATTTTTTTAATTTGTACTTGTATGGACTGAAATTTGGCATGGTTAGACTAGACGCATGCATTGACGGTGTAGGAGGGTTTCCAGACTCAAACATGACTGACACAAACAATTCGACAATAAAAAACCAAACCTATAGATTAATTAATGTACTACACGGGGCCAACGTTGAAATTTTTTCAATTTGTGCTTGTATGGACTGAGTATGGGATACTAAAATGCTGTGAATATTTAATTAATGTTATTATTTATATATTAAATAGATTATTAGGTTAATAAGCGAAAGGGTGTAACCCTTCACTATTCTTGCTCAAGCCCTATAAAGGCGAGCTTATTGTATCTTTATCATCATCAATCAATATATTATTATAATTTATCTCAAATAGGGAAGGCGGTCTCGCTTCTTAACCCTTAACAGGACACGGTTAACTTAGTGAACGGATACGTTCACTACATTTGGTATCAGAGCTCGGTTTTGGCTCTCCCTTCAAATCCAACCGGATACGGTTGCGGCAGTCTCGCTCCTCTGAGCTCGGTTTCGGATCTCAGCACGTTTTCACTCCAGTACTCACTGCGTGAAGTTCTCTCGGCGAAAATCTGTTCCAGGATTCTCCATTCCACACCAGCGATCTCCACCAACCATTTCCATCTCCACTCCACTCCTGCGCACTGCAACACTCCTCCTCCTTCCCTCCTCCTCCACGCGACCTGCTACCCATCTCTTCCCTCCCTCCTCCACTCTGTGTACTCTTCTCCCTCCCTCCTCCACTCTGCCTTCCCTCACGACCTTCCCATGTAGCCCCTGGGCAGGCCCGCCCCACGCTTTGCGTTCCCCTCTAACCCCAACTCCACCCTACGCTCTGCTGTAATGTCCCCTCCTATCATACCAGCATGATAGAGAGGATCATTGTGCTACAACTGGGCATCTAGCCCCATGATCCTATTCATAAGCATTCGGTTATTATAACAGGCATATGAAGATGCATAATTATTTTAAAAGCACAGTGGAAGTAATTTTAAATACACATTCATCACACATTCAAGATATCCATTGATTGATAATTTCAAATTTAACACAAGGGAATACTTATCTCAATAAGGTAGTCCCCAGCAACTGGCTACGCTTCTGCAACGTTCCACCCAACCGTAGGCCAGTGTGCTCCTCAATCTCTCAGCACTACTGCCACCCCCCGAGCTGGGCATGATCTCCACAAGGAAAAAGGGGAAAACAGGCTCTCACATAGCCAAAGGTATGTCAAAATCAGCCAAGCCAATCAGAAATTGGGTTTCTCAGGCTGTTAAGAGATGGGTGCCTATAACAGCAAAACTGTAAGTGCTGGGCATGAGGAAAACGTTTTCCACAGTGGAATGCATGAGATGGGGTTTCAACTCACTCAGAAAAACGTGGAGAAACACAAAAACGAAATTGGAAGATGGGGAGTAACCCCGGGAAGCCAAAATCCGTTTTTAGAAAAACGTCCCTGGGCATTCTGGGGCAAAAACGACCTCCATACAGTCCCCCAAGTCGTGGCCCTTCTCTCCCCAGCTAATGTATATGCAAAAAAGAACTCCCAGGCACGGGAAAGATGCAGGATTGGGATGAAAACGGGTAGGGAAAGACCCAACTAGCTCCAACTGCGTGAATGATGAAAGGCTAACCATTCAGAATGGCATTGGGCACCAATTCGTGGGTGTTTTCTTGCCCAAGGAGACAAAACACGTTTTTCCAAGTTGATGGCCTGCCCATGCACGAATTTGGCTGCCATACTTCTTCAATCCCAAGACATTAACTGCCCCAACCAATCTTTTGGGAGAATTAAATGATTGGGTGCATGAGACAAAATGGGTAGTTGGTGGTTTTATGGGTTTCCCCATTGACACATGGATTAATTCCATTGGCTCAAGGGTTTGAATAATTTCCCTCCCTTTTCCTTGTAGAACCATGCCCTATCTCTTTTGTTGCATAGCGTAGCCAGCTGTTGGTTTTCCATTAAATTTCGTATTTACATGATGTCTTAATTACATTGTGCTCCGCTAGCACAAGAACCATATGCATCTATTCTAATTGCCGATACATAAAACGATAAATCAATGGCGGGGCCTTGGCCGTGAGCTCCTCACCATGACTAAATAACAATTATTTACATCATTTACAATATTAATGCAATAGGGTCAAGCTGGGGACATTACATCTGCGTTCCCCTCTACCCCCAACTCCACCCTACGCTCTGCGTTCCCCTCGTCCCCCGTCACCACCACTCCATGCCAAGCCATCCCTTTGCACCACCCTCCTCCGTCCAACTCCACGCTTCTGCTCTTCCTCCCATACCACCTCCTGGTCTCCCTTCAACCCACTCCCCACCTGCTTTCGCTTCACCGCTTCCTGCAGTCTCCCTTTCTCATTCGACGCCCACGCCCACGCCACCTCTGCTCTACTGCGAGCCCTCCCTCCCTGTTGAGCACCTTCTGCTCGCCCCTCGACCTCCCTATCCCCACACGCTGCACCTCCACCTGCTCTGCGACCTGCACGCAGCACCCAGCCTTTTCCTCCGTGCTCTTCCCTCCGGGCTGCCACCACCGCCGCCACCACGCGTTCCCTCCTCCACCTACTCCCTCACGCCCCCGACCTCCCTCCTCATTCTCTCACCTCCCTGCTACACCGCCTCTACACCCGCGCTCTTCCATCCACGTTCTTCACCTCACTCACACCTCCACACCACCAGTCTGCCACACTACCACCACACTTCCTCTACCTTGTGCTCATTCCTCCACTGCGCACACAATTCCACCACTTCCCTCCCTTCGCCTCCACCACCACCATAGTCAACCCTAATTTTTAATAAAAGTTAAATATTGTATTAATATTGTTATATTAATATTTAATTTTATTAAAAATTACATTCTCAAATTAAAAAAAAAAAATATAATAATAATTATTATATTTATTTATTTTACTCATATAATAATGATTTGTCCTTACAATTATTATTAATTAATTAAGTTTCAAACTTTTAACCATGAAGTGGTTCAATAATGAAGATGAAAGCTATGAGGAGAAGAGACTTAAAGCCATCATCTCTCGTGGAATTGGAACAAGTAAATATGACATTGTTCACAATACCGAGGCGAGTCAAACCGGTGTTGCTGATAAGTATCGAAAAGATTGGCCTGCTCTTGGTGACGACGATGACAGTTTTGAGGAAAAAAGATTTAAAACCTATGTCTCCCATGGAATTGGAATGTATAGAGATGACATTGATAAGAGCCAAGCCATTGTTGATAAATAACCAAAAGAGGACATATACACAGAAGATGAGGAAGATAGAATAAGAAAACCTATTGTAGAAATTGAAGAAAAAGATGACATCAAAGCGACAGAGCATGTATGTACATTAGATCAACATCCACCAGTTGTGGATCATGAAGTTGTGGATTATAGGTCTACAATAACAAGTGACATTTCAAATGCAATTGTTCTTGTTGAGCAGGAGAAGACACTTGAACATTGTTCCCAATTAGTTTTATTAGATAAATCTATTGATCTAATTGATGAAGTTCGAAGCCATGGAAGTAGTGAATGTCTACTTAAACATGTTGGAAGAACTAATGATGGTTCTACAAACACAAGTGTAGATAGTTATGTAGAAATTGTTTCTTTGCCCACTGTCACTTACGTTCCAAATGATGGTGAATATGATAATGGGCCTAATGTTGGTAAGCTAGAGGACATAAAAGGTATTTCATCCATGTCGTTAGGAAGCTCTCTGGAGCAGGTTACTACAAATGAACAACATTTAGGTTGTTCCAGAATTAGATCCTTGGACACAGTCATATGGAAATCAAGAATGAAGGTCCTTAAAGTTCCTTCCAATAAAGAAGCCATGAAGGCTACGATTCAGAGGAAACTAGTACAAGACCTAAATATTTCTAATCAGATTGATGTCAGTTTAGATGTGCATATTTCTTGTGACAACCACCACATATATTTGAAATTGTTGGAATTTAAGTGCATAGATACTAAGATTGTAAGATGGAATCCATCTACAATAATATGGCTCCAGGAAATTGAGAAGACTCATGTGGAGATTTTCAAACTTCAAAGTCTTAAGAATGACCATTGTCCTAATTTCCAAGATCGAAGAACATCTTTTAAAATTACCTCCATCATTATGACATTCAATGTTGGAACCACAACCAATGCAAAAAGTGGAAGTAATGAAGGTCCACAAGTGTCCATACATGAAATCCAAAAGGCGATATGGAAGACAAATAATTACAAATTGTATTGTTTCAAAAACTCACCACTCAAGCATAAAGGATTACAACACAAATCTAGGATAAAGTTGATACTAGAAAAAATAGCTTTGAGGACAAAGCTCCTTAAAAGGGAGTGGCAATGCTGTGAATATTTATTTAATATTATTATTTATAAATTAATAGATTATTAGGTTACTAAGTGAAAGGGCGTAACCCTTCACTATGCTTCCTCAAGCCCTATAAAAGGCGATCTTATTGTAATTTATCATCATCAATCAATATATTATTATCATTTATCTCAAATATGGAAGACGGTCTCGCTTCTTAACCCTTAACTATTAATGCAGTGAATGTATCCGTTCACTAAGTTAATAGTCGAATCCGACTCTCATATTGGATAATAAGTAAGAATAATATATTAGATGATAGGATAAAAGATACAATAAGCTTGCCTTTATAGGGCTTGAGCAAGAATAGCGAAGGGTTACACCCTTTCGCTTATTAACCTAATAATCTATTTAATATATAAATAATAACATTAATTAAATATTCACAGCATTGCCTTCCCCTTTTGGAAAGCTTTGTCCTCAAAGCTTGAGTATTTTCCTAATGTCGTCCTTAATTCAGATTCAGTGTCGGTATTAGAATCGGACATGATTTATTGTGTAGAGACTTGCACTTCCTTTCCATTGATGATTTTGCACTGTCTTGTCTGATTGTTCCTACATTTATGGCCTGGGATCCAATCATCACTACATCGACGACATATGTTTTTCTTCTTTTTTCTATTATCAGAGTAACTATTAGATGACTTTGATCTATTTTCCATTTCATAGGCATATGATTGAGGTTTGTGGCATTGATGGCCGGGTGACCAAGTATCTGCACAGCACCTACATTGTGTCTCTTTTTCTTGTCGATAATGGTTATCACCTCTTGTTTTTATTCCTTCCAATTTGCGTTCCGCGGCTTTTGCTTTATGTCTTGCTACCTCTACGTTAGGTATGTAATGCAACTTTAACTCTTTTTGGAGGTACAGTTTTAGACCTCCTAAATAGGTTTCAAGTCTTTGTTTGTCGGACAACCCAAATACTCGGGTCGATAAGGATTCCCACTGATGTGTGAATTCCTCAACGCTTCCAACTTGTTGTAATCTGGTAAGTTTACTGAAAAATTCATCTTCTTTGATACCTTGAAACCTATTAAAAAAATCATTTTTGAACAAGTTCCAGGTGTAGGCAAAATTGTCTCTCTTCCACCATAAGTACCAATTATAGGCGTACCCTTCCATATGCATTGACGCATATTTCACCTTCTCCTCATCAGATTGAATATTGTAAATGTCGAAGTATTCTTCTGCTTTGTTTAGCCAAGCAACGCATTGGTCTTCACTTCCATTGTATTTCGACAACTCTATTTTTGCCTTAGGTGGGTACACTATGTAAGGGTGATATTGATTCCCTTTTGCTTTATGGTTTGATGGTGGATCAGAACTACTAGATGACGTAAGTGACATATTTGAACTGCTTCGTAGTTGGCGGTGATTTTTATCCTTTTTATTCTCTACTAGCTTATTGATAGCTTCTATTTGGCTGTTTAATCGTGCCTCCATATCTAGCAGTATTTTTGTTTCTATCTCTTGCTTAAACGTCGCATTGTTAATCTTTATTTCTTTTTGCAATTCTTCTTGATTCTTGGCAAGTGCTTCCTATGTGAAAATATGAAATGAGGCATCTAGCATGTCTGGAATGCCGACTTGATTTTTTTTTTGCATTAATCTTTGTAACATTTCCATTAATGTATTATGGTTTTGCGTCATTTTTTGGTCTAACATTTTTTGTTCCTTGCTCATAATGTCGAACTTGTCTTCCATTTTCTGCTCCATTACTTGAATGACTTCCTCTTTAATTTCTTTTTTAAGTGCCTCCTGGCTCTTGGTGATTATTTCCTTGAAATTTTGGACATCCTTCTCTATTTTCTCGATTTGGGCTTTTAACTCTGTCATCATGCTTCTTAAGTGTGGTGGTGAATAATTGGACCCAATTTTTTTTATTTTTATGGGTGAAAAGTTACCTTAAGATTTAATAATAATAGTAGTAATAAATATTATTATTTTGAATTGGTAGGGCCTTTATAATTTAAAAAAAATATATATAGTTATAATAATAATATAAAAAATTATATTATTATATTATATATTTTTTTTGTTTAATTGTGTGTAGGTCATTGGAGATGGACGAAGGGACATGAGTGACGGTGCTGGGCGGAGCTGGTGTTGGGGATGGTAACGACCGAGGGAGAGGAATGTAGCCTGAAGGAGGAGGGAGGGCGTATGGCGCAAGCGAAGGGTGGGGGTGTGGGGAGGAGAGGGCGTTGTGTGGGGAGCAACAGTTGGAGGAAGAGGGGGCACTGCATGGGGAGCAAAGGATAGAAAGACGTGGGGCGTTGGAGAAGAAAGGAGGGATGGAGAGGGTGCTACGCGGCAAGCAGCTGATAGAGAGATGTGGGGCGTTGGGAGCAGCCGGGAGGATGGTGGGCGTGGTAGTGGTGGAGGGGAATGGGGCGCGGGAAGTGGCAGCACGCGGGAGAGAGGAGGATACGGGAGGGGGGCATGGCCAAGGAGTTGTGAGGGGAGGGAGTACGAGGTGTGAGTGTGGGGACCGTGTGATGGCAGCGTGGTTGGGAGGTGACAGAGATGGGAAAAGAGAGAAGAGTTGCGTGGGTGGAACGATGGCAAGGGAAATGCAGGCGTGGGAGTGGAGCAGCGTGGAGGATGGTCGATTGGAGGGCAATGTGATGTGGTACGGTGATGAAGAACGTGAGGGATGCAGCAGAATGGTGGTGAGTGGAGTGGTCGGGGGTGAGTCCAGCGAACAGGAGAGAGGTAGAATAAGCCGAATCCGGCCAAAGGAGCGAGTCCGCTTTGCGAGAGAGGAGCCAAAACCGAGCTCAGTGCTGGAGGAGCAAATGCGCTCTGATACCAAATGTAGTGAACGTATCCGTTCACTAAGTTAATAGTCAAATCCGACTCTCATATTGGATAATAAGTAAGAATAATATATTAGATGATAGGATAAAAGATACAATAAGCTCGCCTTTATAGGGCTTGAGCAAGAATAGCGAAGGGTTACACCCTTTCGCTTATTAACCTAATAATCTATTTAATATATAAATAATAACATTAATTAAATATGCACAGCATAAAAGCATGCATGAGTTTTTCTTAATATGATTATTTTACGTGGAAGAAAACATGTGCACATTTTTAAATAATAGAAATGTGTAAGTGCATGTGTTTGTTATCTAACCTACTTGTCATTTAAGCTACCAGGCTCAAGCCTTTCGAAGAAATATTAAGAAAACACACACACATTCTATGATTTCTAGATGTGAGTGGGATTTGTGAAACTCTAGTTGCCACTCTTGAGGCCACCAAATTCATGCACTAGCCTCCAGAAAAATAATTTTATCAAGATAATAAAGTATATCTTTTTTTTTGTAATGCTGCAAAATTTTATTAAGCTAAAAGTGTCCAAAATACATGAGTTTTTACAAAATGTGGTGGCCTAAAAGAATGAAGCCACCAACCCAGAACCATGAAGAGATCAAAGTGATACCTATAAAAATTACAAAAATCCCGACTTGTGTAAGAAGTCCAGGATAACGCTGAAAAAAAGAGTTGTCTGTGAGGACTTGCAAAACTGTAAACTAAAAAACGATTAAACATGGAAAGAAAGAAGACCTGGAAGACGGAGGGAGGGGCCTGAACGTTCTCAGCTGTATACATCCAGAGAGGAATTCCCAACAGTAGCCTGTGTGTCAGCAAGAAATTCTTCCATGATGGCGAAAGGAGGATACTCCTCCGCGATGAAGGAATTTGACGACAATTTCACAGGTAGGGGCACAGTCTTCCTGAAGGGAAAGAATCCCTGGTTGCTATGGACACGCTTCGCTAGAACATGACCCATGGTGGTGGGGATGGGGAAGGTCAGAGGCACTTTCCCTTTGGATGGGATCGGTTGAACAGGTTCGCTTGTGTAATATTTCAGAAGTAGGATCACTCAGCAGTAGTAGGCCTCACTAGAATTTACTCATGTAGTGCAGAAAGAAGAAGAAGAAACACTGAATCAATTAACACTCATTACACAGAAAATGGAGAAAAACTGATGTATCATACATCACATGTAAGCTGACACTCTGTAATGTGAATAATAAATGAATACAATCAAAATAATTCGAATTCCACTAAGGTAATTCGAATCATCCCCAATGGTTGGCTTAGATAGCATTGGAGACATCATCCAAACCAGTGGCAGTTGTCATAAAGGTCAACTAGTCAGTCAAATGAGACTAACTGAGTGCATGGGCACTAATGTAGGGAAGGAGACTCCAATGTGGGCGCATGAGGAGCTTTCAGTAGTCAATGGAGCTCAAACTAGTCTCAGTAGGTGCCTATCTAGGTGCTTTAGTCAGTTAACTAATCAATCATCCCATGAATCAAGGAATTGAGTCATCAACTAAATAAATAGATGAAGTAACTCCTAAATAGGTGGAAGAAGGTGCACATGTTCTCCAATGATGAAAACAAGGGCGCATCAGTGGCTAGGAGGGCTAGAACTGAGCAGAAACAAGCTCCCGGGGACTGCAAAATAAGGACTAGGCACTGGGAGACTACCATACTGATGAATGGATGCATGAATAATTGCATGAAAGCATGCAAAATACAAAATGATGGTGAGAATATTCCAACACCCCCTACAAGCTAAACATGAGGTAGTAACTGAAATGGTAAAGTAGGGCCCTGGTGATTGAGCCCAAAGGTCACCCCATATAATCAAATATAAATAATAAAAGAGGAAAGAGGGAAAACCCAGTGGAAAGAAATCCCTCCCTAAAAATAGACTGAAGGATGCTAATGTAGCATATCATCACTCACCCCAGAAGGAGGCAAGTGTCCTTCTTTTCCAAAGAAGGATCGATCGATCTGAAATTGCTCAGTAATGTGAGAAGGATGAAACCTTCCATTCTGATAATTTGATCTGGTTCTCCGTTGATCAGTTGGATCACCAACAAGATAACCGACATATCAGAGAGTAGTGGCTTCCCATATCGGAAGAGGAGGGTCATCAAGTGAGAGATCATCAGGTTCTTGTGGAATTGGATCTCCCATTCGCTCATCTTCTGAATCAGTTGCTAGATCTTCAGGTTCTTATGGATCTGGATCTAACATTCACTCTTCATCATCATCACTCTCATTCTCTGAATATGAACTGTCATATGATGAAGGTTCTCTCTCTTGGAGCTCATCATCACTTCCAAACTCTGAATCTGAAATCTCATGTGATGGAGCTTTGCTCTCTTGCTCATCATCACTTCCAAACTATGAATCTGAAATCTCATGTGATGGAGCTTTGCTCTCTTGCTCATCATCACTTCCAAAAATGTGAATATCATTCTGAAACATGTGATCCAAACCAAATGAGGTAGGATCAATAGCTCCATGAATGTGCATGTAGTTATTTGATATCTCCTTTGAACCAACATAGGTGAGATCATTATCAAAAGAACTAGGACATGATGTTGACCAACACGACCTTGGTTGACAGGGGTTCACCTCACTGTCGACACATACCACAGTCTCCCTGGGCACTGGCCCGGGCAGGTTGGAGCCCACCCAACAACACCCGTAGAGAGGATGAGGTCTCACTCGAGGCATCCAGGAAGAGCAGACGGAACCATGTTTCCGCTAAGGGAGGAGGAAAGTTGTGGCTGCACAGACTAACTCTATTGCGGTATTTAAACAGAAACTTTAAACATTCGGCAAGGAGTTATAACATATTACTTCATTGTAGCATTTATCATCTCATTCAACATGGAACACATTACTTAATCACAACATTTATCATCATAGAAACAGTAAGTAGATAGTGCATCAAACAACATTCAGACATCGCAACATTGCACAGAGATCGTACCAAAACATAATCGTTACATTACTGTCGCGATCATATACCAGAAGCAAAACATAGATCTTCGTACACAATCGTTCTTCTTTCTCTATTCTCCTATTCCTTCGCTTCTTCTCTTCTAACTCCCTCTTCCTTCTTCTTAACACTTACAATTCTTATCTATTTATAGTCTTCCGCGATTACAATACTTGTCCACTTACAAACGACTTCCTAACCGACATTGTGGACAATTGACCCCATATCTAACTGACTCGGTCCAAATGACCCCAAAAACCCACATACCGCTGTACAACTGACTCACTATTACATAATATATGGTCCAAGTGACCCAAAACCCACCAACTGCGATATTCTTTAATACAAAATACTCCTTCCACGCCCTCATCCGATGTGTCGCAGCATTGGCAGTACCGCAACATTTCCCCAGTATACCGCCTGCCAACAGGCCCCCAACACAATCTTGTGGCTCGCCCTCGAGCCACGTCAACTGCTATACATAGTGCACGTCGCGGTCTTTGCCTTGAAGTCTGCATACGGCTGTTTGACATTCCGTACCAGCTCCTGAGCATCCTTAGCTGCTACCTGACTGCTGATCACATCGTCGGCTGATGGGTGATCGGAAGGCTTGTCCATGACCTGCTGTCGATACTTCTGTACTGCTTGTAGTGCTTCACTGGCCTGCAACATCAATTTTCCCGCCAGTGTCCTGGAATTCTTCCATCTGGGCCGCACGTATCTTCTGGCGTTCATCGGCCTTGGAAACCCGTTGTTGCAAGTCCTTCAGCTCGTGTGACTTATCAACTTGCTCCATTGGTGGCAGGGTTCTCATCGCAGCCTTTAATGTGGCCACCTGGCCCTCCGCTTCCTGCTGGATTTTAATGAGCTGTGTCTGTATCTGTGACATCTCGGCTGCATTATCTCCAATCGGTGACGCCTCCATTCGCATTGCAATCTCTAGAGCTTCACTAGGTGTCAATATGTTTTGCTGCATCAGCGGCAGTCGAATGTGGGGTAACAACGCTGCAATGAACCATTCTTTATGTTGGATGACACTCATATCGAAACTAACCTTTGCCATCAACGTCCTGAATCGCTGGTCGAAATACCATACTATCTCATTGAGATACTGCTTAATTTCCTTCAATTCAGTAATGTATTGAGCCTTTGACTTAGGCCGTCTAAATTCAGCAATCAACCCATCCCAAATCTCATCCAGTTACTTCTCTGGAGGCCCCGTAGGGACTAAAATGAACTTCATGAGCCAATCTAATGGACGACCTCACAGAGTCGTGGCTAACTGTCCTTTCTTAGCATTGGCATACGTGATCTGTTTCATGGTCCAGAATGCTTCACACAAAAACCAATACTGTTATGGGTTGTCTGTCACACTTCCATGGAACAATGGTAACTTAGCATCATCGCCCGCCATCCTGGGCTTCCTTCCTCCTGTCGCTATGCTACTACCAATTAACTTCTGCAGAATCGACGAACTTGGCAGTGTCGAAGTAGTATTTCTTGTTGTTTGAGAGTCAGTGAGCGGAGGTGTGGGTATGTTGGTGCTGGGGTTTGGTCCTGCCTCTATCCTGGGCATAGCCTGGTCATCCCTATCAGGACTGTGAGGTCTCTTCGTCCAGTGTGGTCTTCCTTTGCGGTTTTGCGGTTCGATTGTAGCAGGACCTTCTCCTATCCTCTGCCTCTTCTCCTGTCAAAACCTCCCTCCTCCTCTTGTAAGACCACTCTCTTCCTCGACTTCGCTCACAGTCTCCTCATAGTCTGCACCCATCTATCCCTTACCATTCCATATACCGTTCCCCAGCAGTCGCGGTACCCACGACCTCCACCTACCAGGTTGTCTATTGATCAAGGTGCATCTTTAATATACCCTTTTCACATATTAGCATCTTAATCGACAGTTGGAGCGACAACAAAAACCTTCCCCTTGGTCCTCGGAAGAAGTATCTTTCAGCTTCACTATAGGATTTCTTCGTGTCAACCGCAAATTCAGTGATATATCCTTCCAAGATGCTACCAAGCCAAACTTCAATAGCCCGCGATGCCTTATTATCGACTTCCTACAGCTCCTGAATCAATTTCGGGGTCCAAGCCGTCGGCTCACCACCCTGGAAGTTCTTCTTCTAGACGGTCAGCTTCGACAACCATTCATACAGAATGACCAGAAATTCACAGAAAAACCATTCATGTGGACTGTCGTGAATATATCTTCCCAGCAAATGATCTACTGTCAGTCACATGTTCTGACTTTCTTCTTTAGCAAACTCCTGCATATTCTGATCTAACCATTTTTGTATCTCCGGCTTCGTCGGGTGCCACAACATGACCTCCTTATACTCTGCACATGGTCCCGACAACGGAACCATTTGTTCAGCAACGTGACCTCGGTCGACAGGGGTTCACCTCACTATCGACACATACCGCAGTCTCCTTGGGCACCGGCCCGGGCAGGTTGGAGCCCACCCAGCAACATCCGCAGAGCAGATGAGGTCTCACCCGAGGCGTCCAGGAAGAGCAGACGGAACCATGTTTCCGTCGAGGGAGGAGGAAAGTTGTGGCTACACAGACTAACTCTATTGTGGTATTTAAACAGAAAATTTAAACATTCGGCAAGGAGTTATAACATATTACTTCATTGCAGCATTTATCATCTCATTCAACATGGAACACATTACTTAATCACAACATTTATCATCATAGCAACAGTAAGTAGACAGTGCATCAAACAACATTCAGACATCGCAACATTGCACAAAGATCGTACCAAAACATCATCATTACATTACTGTCGCGATCATATACCAGAAGCAAAACATAGATCTTCGTACACAATCGTTCTTCTTTCTCTATTCTCCTATTCCTTCACTTCTTCTCGTCTAACTCCCTCTTCCTTCTTCTTAACACTTACAATTCTTATCTATTTATAGGCTTCCGCCATTGCAATACTTGTCCACTTACAAATGACTTCCTAACCGACATTGTGGACAATTGACCCCATATCTAACTGACTCAGTCCAAATGACCCCAAAAACCCACATACCGTGGTACAACTAACTCAATATTACATAATATATGGTCCAAGTGACCCAAAACCCGCCAACTGCGGTATTCTTTAATACAAAATACTCCTTCCACGCCCTCATCCGATGTGTCGCAGCATCGGCGGTACCGCAACATTTTCCCATCAAACCGCCTGCCAACACATGATGATGGTGGATGTTCAACAAGATCACTGATGGATGGAACAGTGGTGGCCCATTTTGAAATAGGAGTTGAATCAATAGGTGCTAGATCTTTAGGTTCTTGTGGATTTGGATCTAGCATTTGCTCTACCTTCTGAGTCTTCTTTTTCTCAACCTTCTTTGCTATATCTTTGTAATTCAAGCAACCTTTACAGGTACCATGGGAAGATCTGATATTGGGAGGATCTTCAACTAACTTTTGAGCTTGCATGCTATGAAAATGTTTGTAGATGAGATGACATAGCATGAGAGAGGTAAGAAGTGTGAGAACTCATAGAGTTTTGTCTTATGATTTGCAACACCTTTTGCAATGGTAGATCTTGATAGCATGTCTTGAATTTCGACCTCATCAGGAGAGAAGATCACCCTCTTGGGCTCTCCAGTGTGGGTCATCTGATATACAGAAAGTAGATTAGCAGTGAGAGTGGGGACATAGAGTACATATGAGAAGTATCCATGATCTAATTTGATTCTTCCTCTCCTTTTAGAAGAGACTTCAGAATCATTCCCCAACATAATGGATGGTCCAATAGTAGCTTCGAATCCAGTGAAGAGATCCTTGGAGGAAGACATGTGTCTTGAAGCTCCAGAATCTATGATGAAGGAGGATGGTGTGGATGCACTTGCCATGAGAGAATGGCATCTCTCTTTGTCCTCAGATCCATATGATTCATTCTCTTCCTTCCTAGAACATGCAAGTACTGGGAGATTATTCTTCTCAAGGAGTGAGGCCATGAGATCTATGGTCTTCTTCATGCATGAAATTTCAGGATGGTATCCTTGATTACAATATGTGCACTTGGATTTGCACTTCTGAATGTTCTTGTCCTTCTTAGGATTCGAGGCTCCATCTGACTGTATGGGATCCTCCTTCTACTTTGTATCATTCGACTTTCTATCAGAATTTTTTTGTTTCCCTTTGCTATTCTCTCTTCTCATCTCGGTGGCTGCAAGAGATGAATCCAACTTGGCTTTTACCACTCCCATTTGCACTAGCTTGTTCTCCTCAAGAGTTAGAGATTGGATGAAGTCTACAAGCGAAGGGAAATTCCATTTTGGAATGGACATCTTGTATGAATGGAAGGTCTAAACAAACACTGAATAATCATGGCCTAGCTTCAACAGGATGGCAAGGATGAGTTGTTTGTCCTCCTTCTCAATCCCATACCTGTTCAACTGTGAAATCAAGTTCTTGAATTTGTTGAGAAACTCAGTGATAGTTTCGAAACTGCTTGGGCTCATGAAGATGAGCTCATTTTCCAATTTTAGACCCTTCAAATCATCAGTCTGACCAAGAAGAGATTCGATCTTGTCCTAAACCTCCTTTGGAGTCTTCAAATCGATAACATGAAAGTGTAGGTCTTCAGAAATGGAGAGTAGCAACAGTCCTACTACTTCATCAAGCTTGTCTAAGTACTTGGATTTCTCTACTGCACCAGTGGGCTCAGCTGCAGATCCATTCACTACTCTAGAAAGACTCTTCAAATTCCAGAATATGTCCATTTTTTCCTTCCATTCGAAGTGTTGAATGAATTCAACTTGAGATCCATAATGCTGCAGAATTTGAAGCTGAAAGAGGGAGATTCCTGCAAAACAAATGAGAATCATGAAAAGAAGATCTATTGCAATTCGAATTGAACACTACCTTAGGACACTGAGCACATGTGACTAAGTCCTTCACACTTGGCTAGACCTCACTGGATTGATCTAGTGAATTCAAGGCAATAGCACCAGGATTTGTTGTGGAAACTCAGAGGCTTCTGGTGCTCAATGAAAGACAACTGCTCAAGGAATTGCTACAACTGCTGCTGCTGCAATTCGAATAGTTGCTGTCAGCTATGATACCATGTAATATTTCAGAAGTAGGATCGCTCAGCAGTAGAAGACCTCACTAGAATTTACTCATGTAGTGCAGAAAGAAGAAGAAGAAACATTGAATCAATTAACACTCATTACACATAAAATGGAGAAACACTGATGTATCATACATCAGCTGTAAGCTGGCACTCTGTAATGTGAATAATAAATGAATACAATCAAAAGAATTTGAATTCCACTAAGTTCATTCGAATCATCCTCAATGGTTGGCTTGGATAGCATTGGAGACATCATCCAAACTAGTGGCAGTGGTCATAAAGGTCAACTAGTCAGTCAAATGAGTCTAACTGAGTCTGACTGAGTGCATGGGCACTGATGTAGGGAAGGAGACTCCAATGTGGGCGCATGAGGATCTGTCAATAGTTAGTGGAGCTCAAACTAGTCTTAGTAGGTTCCTATCTAGGTGCTTCAGTCAGTTAACTAATCAATCATCCCGTGAATCAAGGAACCGAGTCATCGACTAACTAACTAACTAAAGTAACTCCTAAATAGGTGGAATAAGGTGCACATGTTCTCCAAGGATGAAAACAAGGGCACATCAGTGGCTAGGAGGGCTAGAACTGAGCAGAAACAGGCTCCTAGGGTATGCAAAATAAGGACTAGGTGTTGGGAGACTACCATATTGATGACTGGATGCATGCAAATGCATGTAGATGACTGGATGCATGCAGAATTGCATGCAGGCATGCAAAATACAAAAATGATGGTGAGAATATTCCATTAGCTTGTCCCTGCCATGGAGGAGAGGTCTCTGAAGCCGGTCTTACCAGTGTTGTTGCGTGGGGAGAGTTTGGAAGGGGCATAGGACTGCCAATTAAAGGTTCCCTCCAAGCTTCCCAGAATGGATTCCATGTTGGGAAGGGTGGCCTTCAAAGTCTGGGTTGTGTTTCTGGCAGTCACCCAATTGGCGATCAGGTCCTCCATTAGCATCCCAAGCATATTCTTAACAAGCCAGTAGGGGTCAATTTTCTTTCCAGGACGTTCGGTGGAGAGGCGCTCCCCCAAAATCTTGGCTTCCCAATTGTCTATTAGTAGGCGGACTGGGATAGTGATATCCTCCCTGTAGCCTTTTTCCATGTCCTCTGCATCATTCTTGGTGTTGGTTTTCTTTCCTTTGCCCCTGGAGCCTTTCTTGAAGACCGGAGGGAGAGCGCTGCAGAATGGGCTGAGAGCACTGCAGAATGGGCCAAGAGCACAGCCTGTAGAACGTATGTGTGGAGCTGAAGCCAACTCGCAAGAGAAGCTAGTATATGGGAGGCAACGAACAACAAGAACCAGAGAGCGGGAGGATCCCAATTCGCTGGTCTGTGGAGGTTGCAAAAAATTGCACTGATGCACGAGGGACGGGGTTGCATGGTTATCGACGAGTCAAGGTGACAGAAGTCAGGGATCCTTAAAACTGTAGATAGGAACCACTTGGAGCAGGTCGCCTCCAGCAGCGTCGAGGGGACATCAACAAAAGGAGGTTTAATGAATAGGGCCTTGGGGCGGCCACTGAGTTAAGTCCTCGCTTTTTGGAGCACCACAGAGCCCGTCCATTTTCCCATGTGTCATGTGTTTGGGTTCTTGTGCTCTCTTGTTCATCCCATCACCCGCATCTAGGGAAGATAATAAAGTATATCATATATCATCTTATTAATCTTTAAAAATTGGCTTAAAACTACTATATAATAGTCTCTACCCCCATTAATTTGGGCACAAATTTGAGCATGAATATTCTCTTTATGTTTGTGTCATTATCTTCTAATCTCTTGGTTTTTTAGATCTCAATTCCCATGCAATGGTGTAGGGATAAAAAGCGAGGCACTAGGCCATAACATATATTTCAATGGGGAGCTTGGTCATAAGCGAGGATCTGAGGATATAAACACCCTTTCGTGTTCATTTGCTTCCCTTGGTTTGCGAGTAACCAGTCCGCGAGAAACCAATCACACAACCAGCTTATGAGAAGAGTCAAGCACACTATCCCTCATTCTATTTAGAAAGGAGACCAGGTGTGTTCATTTGCTTCACTTGGTCCACGAGTAACCAGTCCGCAAGCAACCAATCGCACAACCAGCCCGCGAGCAAAGTCAAGCACACTGGCCCTCATTTCATCGAGAAAGGAGACCAGACAAGCGTGCTATATCTCATTCCAACTAGTAGATGAAACTAAAAGAAACTAAAAGAGTGCAATATCTCTCATTTCATTGCGCAGAGGAGACCAATCGATCGTGCTAACCTCACAATGACTGGTAAATCATTAAGTTACTCAATTACCTAGCCTCTACCTTGGTCTAGTGTTTCAATATTAATGCCATCTTAGGGTTAATAAATTCAATTTTCATTTTGCAAATTTATTAGGGTTAATACATTCAATCTTAATCCAATGGGTAGTTCTATGTTACCCTAGTCATTGCAGATCACTGCAATTAGTCTACACAGTTCAGGATACTCGATTAGTATTTGAAGGAGATATAAAACACCTTTTTTGGGGGAAGTTATCCATTGAATGAGATATAAAATAACCCTTCTAAGCTAAATGTCGGCCCCAGATCTATCCCAATAGTTGATGCAAATAAATATTACTGCATGTTGGATTCAAATCAGGCACCAAAACCCAGTGATATCATTTTTATATGCTGCAACATTTCCTTGTTCTTGCTTCCAACATGAAACAATGGTGCATTGGGACTTCAAAGGGATGCTCTGCTTCAGGGTAGATACCTTTATTTATATTAGAAAGATGCACCTACTTTAGATCCCATTTCTTTCAATCCCTCTTTATTTTGCATCCCTTACTGCTACTTTATGACTGAGGCTACACCAAGGAATGTAAAAAAAAGTCACTTAATGTGCTTAGAATTGTCAATCAGGGTTGCTAAAACCACACAAACAAGCTCAAAAGTGCTAATAAAGGCAACATAAATGACCCATAAATCATCCTCCATAGAGATTTTCCCAGAAATCATGCCCAGAACTTGCTTGATCATACGCATGTTTGCTATTTTATGCCCAAAATTTGAAATGAGGCTAGTTACTGTTGTTCACATCTATTAGAGTTCCTATAATTGGGGCAATATGGACCATAAATTCTCTCTAATATGTCCATAATTTCATTATGTATTCCTCCAACCTTGATCAAGTTCCTAGAAGTGTCTAAGACACACCCAATTTTGACTTTGTGCACCCCCAATTCACAAATGGGGATAACAATGGCCATTTTCACTATGAAATTGAAGTTGTCCATTAGACACATTATTTGATAATAACAATGGAGAACTATCAATTTCACCATTTTCATACATGTGATTGATTCCCTATGCAAAACCTAGAGGTGTTTCAATATTGCATGTTTCAATAGTATTACTTGTTCCAAACTTGCTAGGAGTTTTTATTACAGATCCTACAATAGAAGATGAATCAACAATGGAAGTGAGAATCTCTTGGTCCACCGAAACCATGCCTCCAATTACATTTCTTTCTTTTCCCATGGTAGAAGAATGAATTCCCTCCATTTCATTCCCTTCATTACCTACTTTTTCAAGATGCATGCCCTTTTCCTTTACATATAACTCTTTATTTGTTTCACCTTTCTTCGTAAGCAAATAACCTAAATAACATACTATTGAACTATGTGTTTGTGCCTCTATTATGCACACATGCTTCCGGGCTTTCCTTGGGAAAATATTTTTGTGTATGCAATTTCATATTATCATGAACATGCGATGGTGTGGTACTTGATATCCCAAGAGACTTATGTGTACTGCCAACATGACTAACTGAAAAAAAAAATATTATACTTAGAGAGGATATGAATGCTAGCCTTAGATACCCCTTCATCATGAGAATCTTAGGTCCTTGCCTCTAAAATCTCAAGCTCCCATCCACTCTGTAATATGTTTTAATGCTGCTAAATATTACTCTTTCATCGATACACATCGTGGGAGTTGACTCTTTTGCTTTTGTTCAACTGCAATGTAAATTCCTTTTTGAGAATGAATTAATCCAACATCAACTTCATATTCAACTTAGTTTTTCACCCTATGGAAGTGACCTTAGTGTTACAATAAGAGGCATAAGATCATGTTTAAATCCATAGTTGTTGTACTCGATTAGACAACATAAAGTGACCCAATAATATGGCTTACTTTTGACAGTCTCCCCAACAAAATATGAATCCTGTTTGATGTAGTTCATATAGGAATTTGTAATTTACTTGGAAGGCGATGCATTCACCTTTAGTTGCACTTATATACATATTTATGTGCACATTTATGCGTTGGAAGGTTCCCTTGGAATGTCATCACAGTTCTCAAGGGAAAAATGTGTGCACTTACTTTCATCAAGCTTCCATGCCTGGGTGAATACCCCTTTCTTCATGCTTCAATTTGACCTTTAAATAACAATCCCCAGTTTCTTAAAATAATCTTGACCAATGTGATAGTATGTATAGAGTGTCCAAATTAATCAATTTCAAAGGTTTCAAGACCTAAGTTGATTATTGAGCAAGGTTTTGATCTAGGGTGTTAGACCTAAATAATTGAAATGGAAAAAGAATTTTAATTTAACCCTATGGTGGAACAACTTGTATTCTTGTGTGTTAGTGTAGTTATAGGTCCAAGGAAAACTAATAATAAATCTTCTCAAAAGATATGTGTTGTCATTGAAATGTGCATGTTAGGTTATGCGTTAGTGATTCTATAGGTTTAATAAGAACTAGACATTTTTTTTTAAATTCTTTTATATATATATATATATTCACCCCTAAAGTGGTGTGACTTTTATTCATATGCACTAATGTACTATTGAATGTAGTGATAATCATGAAATCGAAGTACATGATCTATAAGGTCTTATTGTAAGCACATGTATATAATTAGTTTTTCAAATTTAGTTATATATGATTATTAGTAAATCCTTACCCATGTAAAATAAGATCATAAACATTAAGGACTATGTGAGGGTCTAGAATTAAGAGTGGTGATAAGGATGTAGATCCTTACCGTTTGAATTGTTTGCTTATCCTTTGGTCCATGTAGATACCCATGTCCTTTAGATTGTTGGCAAATTTGAACCATTTTATTCAATCGTTGTTTTGGATGGAAATGGAAATGGCCATTAGTATACTTGTTTTCCATATTTGGATGGGTGATATTGCAACCCCAATCCATTATCTTCTTGGGATGCATGTTATATTTTAATAGATTATGTGGTGGAGTTTTATTTTTTGTAGCATGAATTGGAAGTAAATTGTTGTATATATTTATATATTTTCCATAAAAAACCTTGTATGTAATTCAATATATATATTTGCATGGAGATTAGAAGGTTTATTATAGTAGCCATCTTTTTTGTTTATGATGTGACAAAAGCATATGTTTTATAGCTAGCAGCCTAGATCAGGGTTGCTGCAATTTTATTTTAAATCAGCAATGATGCCTTTAAGAATGTATTATAGCTTGTCATGTTGCTAGCTATCTTACCTTGTCATGTCTTGCAGCTTGTAATACCAAACTGTCTAAATTATTTTCCATTTTTGTGCATTTACTAGCAAAGGAGATTGAATGTTGAAACAACTTCATAAGCTTCACGTATGTAGAGTTGAATGTGGATTGAGGGGTGACATTGTGTCAAACGGGGTTGGCAAGGTCAAATAAGAGGTAGTTACAAGGAGATATTGCATATATTTGACCTTATTTAACCTTCCATCTCTTTGGTAGGTAAAATAAGACGTAGTTACAAGGAGATATTGCATGGATGCATGGATTCATGGTTACAAGTGATGGGTCAGTTTCAACCCATTGCATGGTTAGCTCAATTTAGGAATGAAAACCTAGTTTAAACCCTCGTGAGGATTAGGGGATCCACATAAGCTTAAAAGACAATATAAAATTAAAATAAGGGATTGTAAAGTCACAAGGATGCCTAAGTTATTCATGTACTCATAGCTATGTATGGGTTGGCCCATATGCTCCACAGTTGTTGACTACCCATACTTCATCTAAATGTTAAGGCTAATAAAACATTTCCAGGCCTTGATGTAGGTTATATTTGGTTGTTTTTGCCTTGCTAAGCTTGTTGATTCCATTCGAATTCAACAAGTCTTCAATAACCATAACTAGTTTTCATGGCTATATATATATTAGCCCCACATTGTCATGATTTTATATAAAATTGGCATCCAATATGCTAGTTTAGATGGTATATTGCTCATACTCTAGATATCAGGGGTGCTTGACAGACTCAAACCTTAATTATTTTCCAAATTGTGTGCCAACAATTATGGGCATTCCTTTACCAATTATGGGAATTAATGTATGATATTTATTTGTTTAGCGTCAAACTCATGCCCATGGCCGATATACCTCATCACACATATACCTCATCATGACCACATGATCCATGTGGACCCTTCTTCATATAGTGATGATGAACTTTCAGGTTATATGGAAAATTTGTACATTTGAGAGAGAGATGACTGGTTGTACCTTTCCCACCTTGGTTGATTTACTTTTGGTGCTTACACCTTGTTGTTTATTGGTCTTGTGGTACCTTGTACTTGGCATTTGGTTAGTAGGGTCATTTCTCCCATATTGAGTTGTTTGTACCACCCTTTAATGTTTTTGGTCCTTTGGGTACTATGGTTGTTTTGTCCCCTAAATGACCCTAGTACCCACTTATGATTTATGTTATTATTTATGACTCCTTTTTATTTTATTTGTTATTTTATTATTTTACTTTTAATTTTTAATTTTTAACTTTTTATATTTAATTTTTAGTTTTTAATTTTAATTTTAATTTTTTGTATTAAGTAGTTAAGACTTGTCTTGTCAGACTAAATTGTTGGTGATAAGATTTGTATTTTTTTGTTAAGCTTTTACTTGCACTAAGACTTTTTTTGTAATAATTATTTGTGCTTTATTTAACTTCTATTATGAATGTAACTGTCTTTTTCTAACTAATGTTGCATACAACCTTTCTCTATCTCTCTCTGGTTTGTACTTACCCTTTAGTAGGGTCAGTGGGTTCCTAGTGTTGGCTGACCTCTCATAGGTACAATTTTGACTGAAAGTAATATTTCTGAGTATAAAACAAGAAGGTTCCACATTACAGTGTAAGTACCCTAAACCTATCTTCTTTACTCATGTTAATGTCGATTAACTATTGTTAGTAATTACATGTTATTGAAGATTACTTTAACACAGTGAGCCAACTGGTAGTGTTAAAGTGGAAAAGTCGAAAGAGATGAAAATTGTGTTGTGTTACTGTTGTACTATTTAGTTTCAGTACTTGTTTATTAGATGTAATTTTGTATTAAAGTACATTGATTTTTTTAATTCTTCTGCATAAAACCCTAACTCTACCAAATATATATATATATATATGGTAAAGTAGAGATGTTAATTAACTAGTGGCATGGTTGAGCGTGCCAAGGATACCACTAATGCATAGTGCCCTATTGAATACCTTGGATACTTGTGGACACAAAACATGCAAATGTGTCACAAACCCAGAGTTTCGCGGGAGAGAGAAACGAGGGACATAACGCAAGAAAAATTCACTGAAATAGCCGTCGGGGAGCTGTTAAACGGGAAACAGGATCAACGGTGAAATGATCGGGTGACGAGAAGATTGACGACTCGTATGGATTTCGCGCTGCCAACATGCACGTGGGAGTGAAGCACTTGGCGGTTGCGAAATACCAAACCGCCCTCCACGCGTAGACACCATGACATTTCACAACTTGGGAGGGTGATAAGAGAAACCACTTCCTAACGTTGCGAAAACACCATTAAAGAGTATAAAACTCCAAACGCACGTGAAGGTTGACATTTTCCATTGGAGCATCGAGTGATTGGGACGCGTGCGTGCAACGAGAAGATGACAGAACATACCTTTTCAGTCTGCCAGTTTCTAGGTAGTTCTTTCAAGAACTGTGCAAACAATTTACAAGGTTCTACATAATGGAAAGCTCTAGTGAAGTAGCAGTTTAAAGTGTTGAAGTCGTAAAATTAGAAGAATTTCTGTCATTAGGAATCCAATCCTCATTCAGGCTCCAACCTGATTACAGACACCAATCTATTTGAATGAACACAAGGTCCATATCAATGATAGAATATCCACCAAGATATTATTTATTATTTATTATCCACCGAGACACCCATCTTCAAATGATGTCTTTCATACTTATACACTTTCTTCACACCTCTTCATGAACCAATATGTCTTCTCATGTACTCACACCTTTGCACATAATGATGTGTCTTTACATGTAATAAGTAAATAAATTTAAACAAGTGTTTTTTCTTTCTTTTTAGTCATAACTATTTTTAACTTTATAAACACCATTAGCTATTCTTCTCCATTTGTTAACCTTTTTGTATTACTTTTTATAATAACACAAAAAGCCACTTTATATATATGCATTTTTACTTTAGCGCTTTATATAATTTTTATTTGTATTACCTTTTATAATAACACAAAAAGCCACTTTATATATATGCATTTTTACTTTAGTGTGTTATATAATTTTTATGGCTTTTATAACCTTATATTATTTCCTTATAAGCATTAGGACTGTCATTTTAAACTCCGCCAACACTTTTTAAATAAGACTTCAATTTCATGAGCTTAAACAACTTATTTTAATTTAGTTTTTATGTCGACGGCTTTCATAGCAGCAACACGGAAACATCGCATAATTTCGCTCTAACTTACACCCACACCACCTCCTTTTTGAACCGCACATACATCTCCATGTGTATTCATAGAGATGGTCATTCTTCCACCCATCATTGCTTCTTCCTTGTAATTGGGATCTAAAACCACCATGTCTCCTTCACCAAAGAAAGCAAATGTAACAGCAATTGGAAGATGATGAATTATTAGTGGTAAAGGTTCTCGTATCTCTGGTGGATGATCCACGTAGTCACTGCCACCTCGGCTCCTCTTCACTTAATTACTGCCATCACTTTCTACTGCATCAGAATTAGAACCAACCACCAGGTTCACTGACTCCAACTTTTGGATTGGCTTGCGACTAGCACCAACCCTAGAAATTATACCATCAACATCAACATCCCTTGTAAGTTCCCCATCAACATATTCAATATGAGACCGTGGCTCCATAATGAGATGATTTACACCCGAACGGTTGGCTGGAATATCATTCGGTGAAAGGAGGCCATGATCCAATCTCCCAGGTCCATATTCAATTTCTCCTGATGTATAAGTTTGAATATTTCTCCTCCTCTGGGAATGGTCAATACTACTGCATCTATGATATTATTTTCTTCTTGGATCAGAGCTCTCGTGACTATCATGATTCTCACCAGAAAGATTCAGTGGCATGTCAATTGGAGATTCTTGATTACCGTCTGAATTTGTGAGACCATACTCCTTTCTTTCTGGTGCATGGGGTGCTTGCACATCCCTCCTCTTATGAAGGTTGACCTTAACAGCCCTGCGATCAACATTCTTAATGTCACGATTGTGGTATTCTTGTATTTTTCTTATTTCCGGACTCTCATGAAGACTCCTTCAAAAACTATAATGCATTCATCGGCAATGCGTCAATTACAGAGATGGATGTTGGCACAACTGATATCTCCCATGAATAGGACGCTTTCTGGATTAAATATTAAATTATGAGATGTCCCATCATGATTCGCCAGTTGTAACTCAAAACAAGAAACTGTAGCAATGCAGATCAATCACTGGAGTGGAGACCAATATTCAACACAGTAGCCTTCAACGATGATCATTCAACACTCCATCGGAGCCTCTAGAACTCCAATATGAAATCTTTACAATAATTATTGATCCACACAAGCTCTTGAATGCAAGCATCATGTGTAACCTTAGCATAACTTAGAAGAGATCTAAACGTTCAATTGTGATTCAGGAAACTAAGGGAGTGGGCACAAGATCCAGCTCTTCACCTTCTCAACACATGATATCATACAGGAGTGATGGCAGACATTGAGATCTCTTCATTGTGCTGCTCTGTCATCTTTGTGTTGCTCTGTTTTTGATGCCTTGTCATGGCTAGTTGCCACTGCCATATCTGATTGCCATCAATGACAATCTACATCTTCTGCCACTGCCATATTGCCAACAATCTCCCCCTTTGACATTGATGGCAATACTATCTTTATTTCTCCCCCTTTGACATCAAGGGAAAAGGGTTGATTGAATCCCCTGACTTGATCACTAGTACCAATTTTGTCATCTATCACTTTTCGCATGAGTAAAGAGCAGTGTGATCAACTCCCCCTAACTTAGTGCTCTTTCTTAAACATGTAATACCAATTAACCAAGAAATGCTCTTTTATTCATAACATCCTTTTTATTTGGCAAATCTTATGAATATTTGGCCCATTCTCGTTTATGAATATTTTCAATTATCACATCTCGAGAAAATAAATGATGGAGGGTTGCATCGCTTGCTGCATCTTCATCTGCAACCACATGACTTACAACTCCGGCTTTTAAGTAATTATCCTCTTCGAACACACCATAGAGGAGCTTCTTAGCATCGACTCTAAAGTTACCTCTTCAACAAATGTCTTACGATCAAATGGTTTTGGCTCAATTTTTCTGTGGAATTGAAAACCAACAATGCAGCTCCTGATACGTTGACACAATAAGCTCCAACACTTTCCGTTCGACGTAAATTTGATTACCACATGCACAAATTCTTCGACAGTTTCAGGAAACAACGCGATCACAACAAACATGTTCTCCAAGACGTCGCAGACAACAATCGGCTCTTTGGATCAGTGATTTCAGATCTTGCTTCAATTTTTACGTGGAATTTTCCTACAGTGACCTGCAGAAATACACACAGAGATCACAGCTTGATGTCGTTTTGAAAACCTCGTAAAGATCCTTCAAATGTTCACGCTCTTTGCTTTATTCAATTCGAGTTCATACTTTTGATTCTGTGCTATGGATTTTTCGTTCAGTCTCTCATTCCTCTTTATCAGGGCCTGTTCCACCTTTTTTTTTACGGTTCCTTAATGAAAACTGTAATAGAGCTATCAAAAGAGGCGATCCCGCGATCACGCGATAACTTCTGGAAAGGAATAATTATTAGGGCAACAACATGGAAGAATATCGTTGAAATCTGTCTGCCCTGCGACTTCTGGAAAGGAATAATTATTAAGGCAACAACATGGAAGAATATGGTTGAAATCTGTCTGCCCTGCGAAAGGTTGATTGCGTTTTAGAGTTTGTAGCAGTTATGGCCACCCAATGCTTATTCATTTTTTTAAACTTAGCTTCCATATGTTCATCAAATTTATTCCTTTGAATATCCACTCGAGTCGATATCCTTTTTCCGACTTAACCTTTCCTGAGCTTCACGAAACAACTCATTAGAATAAGGATGACCTCCATTTTGAGCAATTACAATATCTATTTGCTTGACTAATTTAGCTGGCTGCTTTGCCTTCATTGTTTCTGATGTGGTTTTATTATTGAAAAGAACCTTTCATGCAAGTAGTGTTCTAATGTCTCCAGATTTTCTTCCAACTCGTCACCGCCAGTAAAGATCACAACCATTTAATTGAGAATTTTCTCACCAAACAACATTTGCAAGCTTTCTAAAGCAGCTACTTCTTCTGCAGTAAATCGATTTCTAACAGAAAGTACAAAAAGAACGCCATGGAAACCATCCTTTGCAAGGTCGATACATTTAACAATTTCTTTGCCAAGAAAGTCTAGATTTACAGTTGGATCAAAGAGACCTGGCAGAACGAGAACGTGACGTAAATGCCCTGCGACCAAGTATGGAATTACCAGTTGCACTTTTACCATTGCCCGTGTGCCCTACAACACCAGAGTGGTCTCCCAGAGGTAGGTCCAGTCAATTCCCAATCATCCACCTCATCCATTGCGCTTCCTCCCATCCTATCCTTTCAGATTTCTAATTCACTAAATCGCCTGAAATAGCAAATTGAGCTCGAGTTCACCAATTCAATTATAGTCCAATTACTGTATTTATCGCATACCCTTTTGAACCTTCGGGGCAACCGATGATTCCGAACAGTGAGGGGTGAAGGGATGATGGAGGTTGCACAACAATTTCTGGCAATCGCGCATCCTCACAGTGATACCGTCCTTTAGCTAACCCGTCCTCACGCGGTCTTACGATCAATGTCCAGATTTCAACGATGGCAGCTTTTCAAAGGATTGCAATAAGATATAAACATAAAAACAAAGATTGCTTTGACGGCTTCTCCAAAGATTTGCAATAATATGTAACCAGAAAACTAAGGTTTTCTTTGGCAGCTTCTCCAAAGATTTGCAAATGAAAACTAACAGAAAAAGATAGCTTCTGCCATTGGCTTCCTCTTCAAAAGTCTGCAAATAAAAACAAAAAGTTCTTGCAATAAAAACTGGACGATAGCAATACTATTGCTATGGTGGCTCTGCACAAATGTTCTTTGCAATGAAATCTGACAGAAATAGTAGATTTTTCTATTGGCGGCTTCTCCAGATGGTAATTTTCCATCCATTCCAAAAACTATGGCGGCTCTCTTTTTCTGGCTCTGTTTCTTTGCCGTTCACACAATCAGTACACCTGCAAATTTGTACACAAATCTGCATTCTCTGTCGTTCAGCAATAAATGACATAGTCCTCGAGGATTCTTCATATTTTCACATGGTTTACAATTTTTATGTATTAATATATGTTCATCCACGACTTCATACTTTCAATCCCTTTGGAAACATAGATTTTATTTAATACTTCTAGAGACTCCAAAACAGAGTTGTTTCATACGTAACATAGAGTCATTTCAGGCTATCTTTGGGGCTGCGAGTGAGAAAATATTATCGTAGACATTGCTACTTATAAAAGTTGCTCCCCTTGTACGTCCACTTGTCTCTGCGATTGGAGGATATAAGACCTGATCCCTTTCCTAGACTCGAACTGCAATCACTGCGATACATCTGCATGTTGATGTGGCTGCGTTTTTTTATTTTATTTTAAAGTTTGTGTCCCTATGGTGAAAGCTGTGACTTTCTAAAATGTTCGCCCTTAATTGTGTCTTCCCGGAAGCCGTCAATGCTCGCGTGGAGAGTGAGCTATATCCATAGTGTGAGCTGCGTTGATCAAAATTTTCTTTTGTTACTACTTGGAGCTACTATTTGAACCAACGACTGGAGGATCATCCATTGAGATGCGACATCTGAAATTTATTCAATATGGGCTACTCGTGGTAAGTGTCGTGTTTAAGCGTGAAGAGTCACGCCCTTGAGAAGACCTGCGACCTGAGCGTTGAGCCTCGAGTGTTACACATTTTCTTGGGATGCTGAGTTGAAGAACATAAATTTTGAGCCTTGAAGAGTTTCACGTTGCGAGCAAACAATTTCAGAACTGTTGCTTGATTTTGCAATCAAGCTTGTGCAATGGGCATTTATCAACAATATGATAGGAGTTTCAATATAGAAAACAAAAACGATTATGAATTAAATCTAAATCTAAACTAACATGTGCATATAACAAATAAATCTAAAAACGATTCATAGAAAGAACAAGAAATAAAAGAATGTTTTGTATTATCATACCTCAAATAGTGAGGATTTGTGGTGTTGAGCAACTCCAAGGTTGAGATGCTCCACGCTCCAATGGTCTCTTCTCCAAGATTGCTACAATGGTCAAGAACTCAAGAGAGATTTTGACAGCAGGAGGATAGAATGATGGATGGATGGAAAGTGAGGAGCCCCTACCACCTTTTAATAGTTTTTGGTGGTGGGGAATACCATTATGGTTTTGAGGAAACCAATGGTATTGACCAACATGGTTTAGGTACCTTTTTCCCTCTTTTTTCTTTTTTTGAATATTTTGAATATTTTTATTCCCTTTTAATATTTCAGGGAATTCTGGACCTTTTTTGAGGGTTTTTTTTAATGTTTTTTGAGGAAAAATATATCTTTTGAAGGGAAAAATGGTGTATTATGGTCTTTTAGTAATCTTTTGATGGCTTTAGAGGCTCAAATGGTGGAAAAGTGGACAAATGGGTCATGTGAATAAGGAAATGAGCTAGTGAGCACTTTTTGGGTGTTAACAGATTGCCCCCTGATGTGTGAAGGTAGGAGCTCATCGTATGGCCGATAGACATCATAGTTCTTTTGTTTTTTTCCTGGGGTTTGGGGAAGAGAAGAGACCGGTTGAAGATTGGATCAACGGCCCCTTGGAAGCTGCAAAAACAAAAAATATTACATGGCCTCAATATGAATGAGGAATAATCTTTGATAATGGACGAGGCGGGCATACCCATGCTCGTATCAAGACGTATACATAACAATTAGTCCTAAGGAGGGGGACCTAAATAATACATAAAAAATCTGCTGGTACATCATGATGGTCCAAAGGAGACATTATTTTGGGATGTACTCATGATTATAACATGACTGATGTCAATAACTGATACACTGGAATAAAGCGACAATTGTTTTGAACAAGGTCTCAGCAGGATTGATGAACTGCTGAAACTGAAGGTGTCCAACATCTGTAGGGACTCAATCACTGTGAGCCATCTCTGAGAAGTACATGTAACTGTATACTGGAGGGAGTATAAAACTGGGGTACATCTAAATATTGTCGCCATGCGCAACCTGGATATCTATAGGAAAGTGTAACTGGTTGTTTCCATAAGTAGACTCTCAAATGTGGAAGAGTCAGGTGGTATCCGGGGTCTTCAATAAATAACTGAAAGGACCAATACCCTGTGCGAGTCCCAACGATGCGATCAAGGTGTTGAAGTCGAGCATGTGAGAAACAACCATTTGAAGAGGCGCTGAGGACTCTTCTCGAAATGATTTGTAGGCACTCATCATAAATGGTGATGAGTCCAAGACACAGGGACCTCTAGGTCTATCCTCTGGAATAAATTTGGTTAGCGTCGACAGAGGGGGACCAGCAACTAACAAGGCAATGATGTTTCCTTGATAGGAGCGCGAGGTGTAGAAATGAAGTGTGGTAGTATTGATGTTAGGACTGACATACTGTGGGAATGGCAAATAACTGGGGGTCACCGAGTGGGTGGACTCAAACTTCCTTCATTCAGAGCATGATGACATGGTTGACTTGGCAGCGTAGGAAACTGACTTGAAGGTGCGGGGATCATAGCTTTTAAGGACTGAAGGGTATGTATTGACTCTGGGGGGGACAAGCTAATGGGTGCTGCCGAGAAGCACCATTGGGTCCTTCTTCGTAGTTTTAATGAGCTCCAAGAAGGGATAAAAGTGTGCTCTGAAATGATACTATCCTGTGGATTTTGTGAGCCCAGGATTGTTCATGCTCATTAGTGCTTTCATTTTTAAGGAGTCTGAAAATGATAAGAAGACTCTGAATTGGTGGAGGAGTACCGTCCTGTGGATTTATGCGAGCCCAAGACTGTGATTGCTCGTGGTTGCTTTCATTTTTCAAGAGTCTGAAAGCTGTAAGAAGACTCCATTGGTGCTCTTTTTCGTAAGTTCGTCTCCAAGGCCCAAAAAAACATAAAATGATGCAAATGGAGAACTCTTCTAGCCGATGTGACTAGAGTATTCCTTTTTTGTAATTAGTCTACAAGGTCCGGAAAAGGGGTAAACTTATACTAGGTAGACGCCCTTTCAAATAATTTTAGCGAGCATGAAAGGAAGCAAGGTTGCTCAACGATCTTTTCATTGTTTTAGGAGTCAGAAAAGAGCTTAACAGAAAATCCCTAAGGGCCTTTCTCATAAAAGAATTGCTCGGCCTGAAAAATGGATAAAATTATACCGAACAAAAACGTTATCGGTGAGAGCGAGGAATGATCTCGAGCATCGTCACGAGCACGGAAAGTTGAATCCGGTGACAAAAAGGTCGTGAAAAATGGGCAACGACCGATGTGGCACGCAAATCGAGGTGATAAGTGGCATTTTGCAAAAATGCCCAAAAATTATGGGTGTGAGAGCGAAAAATGGTCTCAAGCATCATCACGAGCATGAAGAACTGAATCCGGTGACATAAAGCTTGTGAAAAACGGGCAACGACTGATGTGGCATGCAAACCGAGGTGATGAGTAGCATTTTGAAAAAATGCCTGAAAATGACGGGGGTGAGAGTGAGAAATGGTCTCAAGCATTATCACGAGCGCGAAACACTGAATCCGGCGATATAAGACTCGTAAAAAACGGATGACGGTTGATGTGGCACACAAATCGAGGCAACGAGGGGCATTTTGGAGAAATGCCTGAAAACTATGGGGGTTAGGGTGAGAAATGATCTCAAGCATCGTCATGAGCGCGAAAAAATGAATCCGACGATATAAAACTTGTAAAAAATGGACGACGGTCGATGTGGCACGCAAACCGAGGCGACGAGGGGGCATGTAAAAAATGCCCGAAAAATCTGGGCATGCGAGCGAGAAATGATCTCAAGCATCGTCATGAGCGCGGAAAACTGAATCTGGTGATAAAAGACTCGTCAAAAATGGATGACAGCCGATGTGGCACGCAAATCGAGACGACAAGGGGCATGGGAAAAAAATGCCTGAAAAATCTGGAGGTGAGAGCAAGAAATGATCTCAAGCATCGTCACGAGTTCGGAAAACTGAATCCAATGGTATAAAAATCGTCAATAAACTGACAACAGCCGATGTGGCATGCAAATTGAGGTGCCGTGGGGCATGGAAAGAATGCCCGAAAGTTTTTGGTGAGAGCGAGAAATGATCTCAAGCATCATCACGAGCACGGAAATATGAATCCGGGGTGCAAATGGTGTGAAAAACGGAGGTCATAAGGAAATAACTAGGTTAAAAAATGGCTACAAATAAAGGTGAGCCCACCAAGCCAAGGATGTAGTGGTGGGGAGAAATGATGACCTGCAGGGGAAGAATACTAGGTGTACCAAATCAAATCAAATATACAAGTGATATGTGACCTCAAAAATGGTTGAGATCACGCATGTGAAAAAGTGAGCAGGGTTAATGACCTGCCTCCATGCTATGTGCATGGGGCTTATGATTGTGGATCACATATGTGTTGGTTTGAACAATGGGGTAATTGAAATAATGAGATAGATGTGATGGGGAAGATTCAAAATGATTGATCATGCCCCCTATCCCAGGGTCGAGGTAATCTATTATGCCCCCTAACTCAGAGGTGTCAATGTGGTGCAGATGTTGTCTCAGAGAGGGATCAATAGGGCATTGAGCAACTGTTGGCGGGGGGGTATACCATGAGGTTGTGGGCCGTGGTGGCATACTGAAGTGATGATATGATGATGGGGGATTCCCCTTGTGGGGTGGATGCCCCCAGTATCTCCGACGAGAATCACGATGATGATGAGTAGGCAAGGTTTTGGGCCTACCCCCATGCTGTGGACATGTGGTTTCCTCTTCGATTTGAAAAGGTTGAATATGTGGTTCGGAGGGATCAATGGAAGGGGTCGACCAGACAAAGGGGTCTCCATTGGAAACCATGTAAATTGTGTTAATATTTTCTGAGGAGGAAGATGGTGGGGGATGAATTTCCTCAATGAGAGGATGGGATATCTCTAGGTCGGCATTATTCAATTCGTATAGTGCTGCTCTGTCATGTGGGAGATCGGGGCAATGATGTGAATAATGGCCGTAGATTCCCCATATTGCACAAGGATGGTTTGTGCACAATGATTTATCACGAGGTTGAGGTGGTAATTCTAATTTGACAACTGGAACGTTGGTGTCATCATCCAACATATTCATGTGTTCTTGGAGTGCAGGTAATTGTGGACATTGATGAGTGGCATGGCCTATGTCGTCACACAACGAGCACTTAGGGGGAATGCGAATAGTTGGGGGGTTCTTGGCTACCTTGGGGGTTGCTGGGGGGGTGCGAGTTATGGGTCCAGTGTTATAAGTTTGTGGGCCAATGCCCCCTGTGTTTTGTAACGAAGGTGGGGCGTTTCTAGATGTTGATGCTGTAGTCACTATTGGGGGTGGTCTGTTTTGCCGATGAGTGACTGGAGGGGGTGGGCGGTTGGTAGTAGCGATAGGTTGTACCGGTTGTAAAATAACAGTTGGAGTCGGTGGGGGGCTCGGAGCAGGTAAGTACCATACCGGAAGTCCTAATGTTAAACTAGGAAGTTTGAGTGTAGCAATTACTGACAAACTAACAACTCCTGAAAACGGGAACAAGAAAAGGATAGTGTGAATTGGCGTTGTTCTGATATGAGTAGGCACTATGGGTGTTTGTGGTAGTGACGAGGGCTGCTGTGTGGTGTGCGACAGGGTGCACAAATCGTATGTTTTTGTTATCGATAAAGGTGGTGGGATTGATGGAAATGTGGAAGTCATAGGTGACTCAGTGTAGATTCCAGGACCAATTGACGAGAAAGGTGATGTCGGTGCAGTTTGAATGGTTTGTTCAATCATTGGTAGCACATTTTGAGGGGCTGCGGGGGCGTTAGGATCATAATATGTGAGTTGATCAATCTTGATAACGCATCCTTCATGTGGGAACATCATGAGGTGGAACACAGATAAAGTGACGGATTTCATTTTGTACATATAGCTACGTCCAAGAAGGAGGTTGTAGTTGAGCTGGGCATTGATCACTTCGATGTCGATGAGAACCAATTTGCCGCCTAGTTCTACGGGTACGTTCGCTAGGAGGCCTTGTGGTTGAGCTGAGCGCCCGTCATAAGCTCGTAATGTTGTGGTGGATGGTTGTAAAGTGGGGGAGCCAAGTTTTTGCCACACAAGAGTGGACATAACGCAGGTTGAAGCTCCTCCTTCATCGATGATGCATCGATGCACAACAAGGTTTCGAATGTTTACGGATACTTGGAAAGCTAAATTTGATGGTAGTTGAGGTTCGGCTTGGTCTAAGTCGAAGGCCATCATATGTGTGTCGTTAGGGTCTACTCCTCCGATGGCGGATAGTAGTAGTTTTCGTTGTGCAGGGCATGTTTTCAATACCTCTAAAGCTGACATAGCAGCGGGAGATTGTGCTAAATCTTCCACGAAGTTATAATTGGATGCTACACGAGCATTAGGATTGTTGTTATTCCTTCGCAAAGGGATGCGAGGGATTTTAGGTCCTCCGTCCAATGACATATTTGGTATGTGTAGTGGTTGATCTGATGGAAGGGTGGTGGATGCGTGAGTGGGAGGAGTTTCCGGGGGTGGGCCGTGTTGATTCCTGTGAGTCTAGAGGTTGATATCATTGGATGACATCATTAATAAATGGTGTGTGTCGAAATTCGTATGCTAATAATTAGTTGCGACATAGGTGATTTGCTGCTGAGGTGTAGCAGATCCTTGTGGGGGATCCACTGGGAAGGCATTTATTACTCCCTGGTTTGGCAATGGGTTTTGAAATATCATGGGTTGCGGTTGATTAGGTGGAGCTAGCTGTCCAGTGTGGCCTTGGAATTGGGCATCGTCAGCCCAAAGCTTACGTGCTTTCTCTAAATAGGGGAAGTTGTGAGTGTAGTGGCCATAGACTCCACATATAGAACATGGATGGTTTGTTCTCAGGTTATTGTTTTTCGCCTATTTGGGAGGATGATCAGGATTCTGGTTGGGGGGAGCAGCATTGTTATTATTTAGAGGATTGGGTGGTGGTGGACCTTGATTATATTGCTGGTTGTTTCTGCGGTTTCGTTCTCTTCCGCGGTTTTGTTGTCCGGACTAGTTGCGTTGGTTGTTTTGGTGCTGGGGCTGATTGTGTTGTGTGTACACTTGCCCTTGAGTAGTGGGAGGATTTTGGGGTGCCGCAGGTGCAGGAGCAGGTTGCGGTGGATAGTAAGCTGGTGGGTCTGGGGGAGGTCCAGTTGCTTACTGGGGTTGTTGGTAACCTTGAGCTATTGGAAGTGTTGGGTTAGCTGGTATAGCCTGCTGGGGGTAATACATTGGTTGGGCCGGTAAGTGAATTGGGTTCTGGGTGGCTGGTTGGTTATAGTGTGTGGGTGGTACATAGGTTGATGGCGCTTTCCTGTAGTAATGTGGTGGACAAGAGGGTCCATGAGTGTGATGAGTCTGATTCGTTGGAGCATATGAAGTCATAGCTCCAGAATTAGATGTATCCCTAGAGAGGTCTGGGGCGTTTATGGTGCTCACCATGCTAAAAGGTTTATTTTGTGCCGTGACTTGGGCTGATAATACCATCAGCGGCATGTGATGCCCTCGGAGCGTCACCGCGTGAAGAATCGCCTCGTGGGGCATCTGGTATGATGGTGTAGAGATAGCTTGATTGGGCATAAATCAGGTCAAACGGTTGAGCTTTTAAGATAGCTTCTTCTTCTGACTGGGGTCTTTTGGAAGCTACATCTTTGGCTATGAGGAGTAGGAGTGATTTGAGAAACCAATCCAAAAATATACGGTCGTCCAGTTTTATCTTGCAGAGGCTACGGCGCTTGCGCCACTCATGGATATGGTCGGTGATGTGGGTAGCCGTGTTTTGTCTACAAGAAAACAATATTTCAACTCCTGCATCATAGCGTATAGGTAGCTGAAAAAACTGAAGGAAAGTGGAGGCGAGGGATGAAAATGTATGGTGGGTCCCATGTGGTTGCTCAATGTACCACTTGGCCGCAGAGCCAGTGAACGTTCGTTGCAACAATCTTAGTCTAATGGAGTCATCCACTATGGAGTTAGATGAACACCATAGGTGAAATGACATTATGTGGTTTTGGGGATCTTTCCCAGCTTTTCCTTCAAACTTTGGGATGTCTGAGGGAAGCTTTGTAGGCATGGGTGGCCATGTAGGGTTGTGCCTGATAGGATCGTTGGTCAACCTGGCTAGGTCTGGCAAGTTCAGACTAGCCATGTATGGTAGACTAGCATATGGGTGTGGCGTAGTGACTAGGACATAACTGTTAATGGTATCATTATGTAGTTGTCCAGTGGCCCCTAAGGGTATGCTAGGTATGAAAGGTATGTGTCCTCCAACCATTGTGGTGTGGGAAGGGCCAGCGTTCCCGAGTGCAACATGGGTTGCAGAGGGGTTAGGAATAGTGCCAGGAATTCCTGGGATCTGGGTTGTGGTAATGAGAGGGGGTGTGACCCCTATGTTGGGCATACCCATAATAGGTGGTGGTCCTGTGTTGGGCATACCTAAAGGGGGAATGGCCCCTATATTAGGCATGCCTAAAGGGGTTGTTGTTACCATGGGTGGCACAGTAGTAGTAGGGTTTGTCGATGTATCTCCAATAGCACTGGTGAAAAGGGGGTCGTATTGTGATCCAGCCATGGGGTTGGTTGGTGATGTTTTAGTAGGGTGTTCGGATTCAGCCTCAGAATCAGATGTGAAGTGAGGCACGTTAGAATTGGATGATGGTGTTCTATGCTGATGACGTGTCGAGTCAAGTGCACCGAACTGAGGGGGTTCACCCTGAAAACGGCGGGACCGTCTTAAATTCTCAATGGTGAGAAATGTATAAAAATTCTAGTGGAAGGTGGTGATGTAAAAAACTTGAAACCCTAGTGAAACAATGTGTGCAAGAGGGGAGTGAAAAAATAACGGCTCTCAGGCCAACAACCAACCTCAAAAAGCACTTATTATAACAACTGTGTTATAATAAGTGGAGGGATCCAAAAAATTGGTCAGAATACCAAAAGTCAAACAGTTCCTAGAAAAACGTGGTGCTCACTAAACCAAAGGTGGGTATTGTATCATGCAAACACCTAAATAAAAGTATTGTGAGTCAACAAATGATATTCTCTGCAAGGTGATGAAATTCAAATCAGACAATATAGAGTGTTGAATCAACGGCTAGATATCCCCCTACCGGGAGGGACACCGGGTAGACAATCTTAAAGAATGGCAACTAGGATACCCAGTTCATGACACGTTCGGTTGGGTGAATCTGCAATTTGGTTCTATCGTCGCTGTACCCCCATATGGGTGTACACCGAGAACTTCGAAAAGTATCCTTCGGTTACTGAATGGATTGCGGTATTCCACTCAGGCTTCCGGAACCAGTCTGGCTACTTCAATCCCCCTAAGGGAGAGGCCTTCTCGATAAATTGGTTGATAACCGTGTCAAAATTATAAGGGATTTTTGGGACCCTAAAAGACAACCACTATGTCACAGATGTAAATAATTAAGGGGTGTTATTGGCACACCTATCCCCTCAATCCTACCTAACTACAAGATTCTTTTAAGTGCTCCCCAAGTGGGGTTAAAAAGTTTGTTGAGTTAAGGTATATTTTAAGGGTCAGTTTAAATAATGTGGCAGAGTGGGTGCACGTGTGATTATTTAACTGAAAATGATTTGCCTCGTTTGGGCGATTGATTACAAATGAAAAAATAAGACGTTTCCAGTTTGCAAAAAATAAAGGCGTTTTTTGAAATATAAATGCTTGAAAAAACAATTAAAAAATAATGGATTTTTGAAATAATTTAAAGGGAAGGAAATAACATAAATCTTTCAAGAAATATATGGATCTCTTAAAAAAATTTCTTGGGCAAACTATTGAGCAAATTAAAAGTGAAACCTATGATCTAAAAATAATGCTGAAAATCTTTCTTTCACTTACTGAAATTTTTTTTAAAAAGACTTTTTATTGGAGTATATGTAAATAGAAAATAATTCGCTATGGCTGTAATAATGCAGAAAAAAATAATGTTGGAAAATAAGCTAAATGGGCAAAAAATACAGCAAAATGTTTTCTAAAAAATTGGCCGAATTCAAAATAATAGCATCGCGGGTTTTAGGGCAAAAGCTGCGATGTGCAACGCAGGTTTCGGCTGCGAAGTCGCGATGTGCAGCGCGGGTAATGGCCGCGAAGCCGCTATGCGTAGCGTGGAAAATGGCCGCGAAACCGCGATGTACAACACGGAAAATGGCTGCGAAGCCGCGATGTGCAGCGCGGAAAAAGGTCGCGAAGCCGCGGCACGCCGCGCGGAAAAGTGCCAAGAGGTCGCGATGAGCCGTGCGACTGTCGGGCGAAAAGCCGTGAGGCGAAAGCCGAAAAACGAACCCGAAAATGAAAATTTCAGGCTGTTAATGGCTACAGAAAGGGCCAAGATCTAGAGCAACAATGGATCTGCTGTCTGGTATGGCAGGTCTGTAAATTAAAATGATTTAAAACTAACAAAAACTAAGATCTAAAGCAAAAAACCAAGATCTAAGAATTCGATGCCAGTGGAGTCGCCAAAAACTGTTGCTTGGTTTTGCAACCAAGCTTATGCAATGGGAACCTATCAGCAATGTGATAGCAGTTTCAATATAGAAAGCAAAAACGATTATGAGTTAAATCTAAATCTAAACTAACATGTGCATATAACAAATAAATCTAAAAACGATTCATAGAAAGAACAAGATATAAAAGAATGTTTTGTATTATCATACCTCAAATGGTGAGGATTTGTGGTGTTGAGCAGCTCCAAGGTTGAGATGCTCCAGGCTCCAATGGCCTCTTCTCCAAGATTGCTACAATGGTCAAGAACTCAAGAGAGATTTTAACAGCATGAGGATAGGATGATGGATGGATGGAAAGTGAGGAGCCCCTACCACCTTTTTATAGTTTTTGGTGGTGGGGAATACCATTATGGTTTTGAGGAAACCAATGGTATTGACCAACATGGTTTAGGTACCTTTTTCCCTCTTTTTTCTTTTTTTGAATATTTTTATTCCCTTTTAATATTTTTGGGAATTCTGGACCCTTTTTGAGGGTTTTTTTTTTAATGTTTTTTGAGGAAAAATATATCTTTTGAGGGGAAAAAGGGTGTATTATGGTCTTTAGGTGACCTTTTGATGGCTTTAGAGGCTCAAATGGTGGAAAAGTGGACAAATGGGTCATGTGAATAAGGAAATGAGCTAGTGAGCACTTTTTGGGTGTTAACAAGAACCCTGCCATATTCCTTGTGAAGGAACGAATAAAATATACCCTACGATTTTCAGAGCCCAACGAGGAGATACATAGTTTCGTTTTCTAGACTCTTGTGGTCTCAGAGTGAAAAGAATATGCCCTGCAATCTCTGCAATTTAAATCCCCAGGAATTCATAAAAAAAATCAGGACTTTAGGGAAAATTTCAGAGCACCTCCATTGTTGGATTTACATTGCCCATTTATGTTATATTCAACTTCAGAGTGATTCTTCTTTTTTTTTGTTCTATTTCAAAACCATACTCCTTTTTTTAAAGAAAATAATTTATTTCTACTTTATTTTTATTTTTTTTTAAATATCCTTGCTCGCATTACCTGTTTTTGGGGAAGTTTTGAAGATTATCAAAAATATATTTGAAATTTCTCCAATTCTTCAAGTACCATTTCTTTCTTGCTACGGCATCCCTCCAATTGGCATAGTCATCTCCATTAAACAAGGGGATTTTATCATCTACGTTTCCATCCATTTTTAAAATGTTGATTCTGGCACCTATCTTTAGATTAAGTGCTTGGCTCTAAACATGGACCTGTTTTCTTTTTGGATCAACCTTCCAGTAGTGAGCTATTCAAAGACAACCTCGCTCTGATACCAATTGTAGAACAAGGTCTTAGACACTAAGAGGGGGGGGGTGAATCAGTGTCTCTTAAAACTTAAAAATCTCTTGCCAAAGCACTAATTTAATCGGTCATATGAAACAATCATGACATTTACCAATTATATATATATATATATATGAATGAAATATATAAACACATATAAAGAACAACATATATATGAATATGTCAAATATCTTTCATTAAATAGGATTTTATATTACATAGCAATAATGATCTAGACCCAGCTAGATTGAGAAACCCAGCTCTCTTAAAAGACCTAGCTTGTATACATGACCCAACATGTAGAGAGGAATCCAATCCTCATTTAGGCTCCAACCTGATTATAGACACCAATTTGTTTGAATGAACACAAGGTCCATATCAATGATAGAATATCCACCAAGATATTATTTATTATTTATTATCCACCGAGACACCCATCTTCAAATGATGTCTTTCATACTTATACACTCTCTTCACACCTCTTCATGAACCAATATGTATTCTCATGTACTCACACATTTTCACGTAATGATGTGTCTTTACATGTAATAAGTAAATAAAGTTAAACAAGTGTTTTTTTTCTTTTTAGTCATAACTATTTTTAACTTTATAAACACCATTAGCTCTTCTTCTCCATTTGTTAACCTTTTTGTATTACTTTTTATAATAATACAAAAAGCCACTATATATATATGCATTTTTACTTTAGCGCTTTATATCATTTTTATTTGTACTACCTTTTATAATAACACAAAAAGCCACTTTATATATATGCATTTTTACTTTAGCGCTTTATATCATTTTTATGGCTTTTATAACCTTATATTATGTCCTTATAAGCATTAGGTCTATCATTTTAAACTTCGCCAACACTTTTTAAATAAGACTTCAATTTCATGAGCTTAAACAACTTATTTTAATTTAGTTGTTATGTCAACAGATTTCATAGCAGCAACACAGAAACACCGCATAATTTCGCTCTGACTTACACCCACACCACCTCCTTTTTGAACCGCACAGACATTTCCATGTGTGTTCATAGAGATGGTCATTCTTCCACCCATCACTGCTTCTTCCTTGTAATTGGGATCTAAAACCACCATGTCTCCTTCTCTAAAGAAATCAAATGTCACAGCAATTGGAAGATGATAAATTATTAGTGGTAAATGTTCTCGTATCTCTGGTGGATGATCCACGTAGTCACTGCCACCTCAGCTCCTCTTCACTTAATTACTGCCATCACTTTCTGCTGCATCAGAATCAGAACCGACCACTAGGTTCACTGTCTCCAACTTTTTGATTGGCTTGCGACTAGCACCTGTTGGAAGTGTCGCAAGCACCTGTTGGAAGTACGACTGCCATTACACCAAAACCCGCAGGTGATTGGTAAACTTATCACCGCCATATTTCAAGGATCCATGAGAGGCGATTAGTCGCTTGTCACGATACAACGAGGAGTGCTGACTACTTGCAATTTCGTGCAACAATCTCCCCCTCAGCGCGAGCCAAGTGTGTATCGAACTCGTGACCTCTAGCTCTGATACCAATTGTTGGAAGTACGACTGCCGTTACACCAAAACCCGCAGGTGATTGGAAAACTCCTCACCGCCATATTTCATGGATCCACGAGAGGCGATTAGTCCCTTGTCACGATACACCAGGGAGCGCTGACTACTTGCAATTTCATGCAACAACACCAACCCTAGAAAGTATACCATCAACATCAAAATCCCTTGTAATCTCCCCATTAACATATTCAATATGAGACCGTGGCTCCATAATGAGATGATTTACACCCGAACGGTTGGTTGGAATATCATTCGGTGAAAGGCGGCCATGATCCAATCTCCCAGGTCCATATTCAATTTCTTCTGATGTATAAGTCTGAATATTTCTCCTTCTCTGAGAATGGTCAATACTTCTACGTCTATGATATTATTTTCTTCTTGGATCAAGGCTCTCGTGACTATCATGATTCTCACCAGAAAGATTCAGTGGCATGTCAATTGAAGATTCTTGATTACTGTCTGAATTTGTAAGACCATACTCCTTTATTTCTGGTGCATGCGGTGCTTGCACATCCATCCTCTTATGTAGGTTGACCTTTACAGCCCTGCGATCAACATTCTTAATGTCACGATTGTGGTATTCTTATATTTTTCTTATTTCCGGACTCTCATGAAGACTCCTTCAAAAACTAAAATGCATTCATAGGCAATGCATAAATTACATAGATGGATGTTGGCACAACCAATATATCCCATGAATAGGATGCTTTCTGGATTAAATATTAAATTCTGAGATGTCCCATCATGATTCGCGAGTTGTAACTCAAAACAAGAAATTGCAGCAATGCAGATCAATCACTGGAGTGGAGACCAATATTCAACACAGTAGCCTTCAACGATGATCATTCAACACTCCATCGTAGCCTCTAGAACTCCAATATGAAATCTCTACAATAATTATTGATCCACACAAGATCTTGAATGCAAGTAGCATGTGTAACCCTAGCATAACTTAGGAGAGATCTCAACTCTCAGTTGTGATTCAGGAAACTAAGGGAGTGGGCACACGATCCAGCTCTTCACATTCTCAACACATGATATCATACATTGAGATCTCTTCATTGTGATGCTCTGTCATATTTTTGTTGCTCTATTTTTGCTGCATTGTCATGGCTAGTTGCCATTGTCATATCTGATTGCCATCAATGACAATCTACACCTTCTGCCATTGCCATATTTCCAACACATGAATCCAATTTTATTTATTTTTTCCCTGAGCAAACCCTAGGATTTCCCGACTTCATTTCCTGGTGTGTTAAAAAACTATTCCCAAACTGAAAAGGTGGTCATGAATTCGTTAAGGACAAAAATCTTGTGCCCTATTAACTCGTCAGTTGTTAAGAAGTCATTAGAAGTCCCTTTGTCTTTTTCCCAGAGCCAAGAAGATTTTTCCAAAGAGAATCTGGTCAGTTTGTATAGACGACTCTCTCCCCAAAACCAAGCAAGATTTTCTATCAAACTGTCTCAAATCAAATATTGCAATTGACAACACTCCTTCTTCCCTAGATATCACCTTTTTCAATGAAAACTAGCAACTTGTTTTATCATTAATTTCTCAATTTTTAGGGCTTGATAATGACCTAGTGGTCACTGAAGTTTAGTTAAGTTTACTTTTTAGGTTGAGTTCAGATGTATCAGAGATAGAGTCCAGTCAAGTCTCCTGTCTTAAGTTTGATGAATTCCTAGTTGAGAATTTTCATTCTCAGTTAGTGAATTTCCACAATACCAAACATTTCAGATTTCAATCCTACTTAATGAAAATGTTCCTATTTTCAAGTGAGAGGAACTTGCATTTCCCACAGGCAGTTTTTTCAGCTACAGTAGAAAACAACATGTTCAAATTTATGAATCTCATATTTCAGAGGTGTATAGGGTAATTTTTGAGGAAAATTTACCAAGAGTGTTACCAGAAATGAAGACCCTGATGTAACTGAGTCCAGAAAATGCAGTTGGTGACTGGTTTTTGCTGAAACAACATATAGTGATCAAGCTCTATGGTTTTGTAAAAGAGCCATATAGTTTACCAACTTTCTTGACACTGAGGGTATTTTCCTTGCAGTTCATCATGCATAAGTTAATTGTTGAGAATGATCATTTTTTGGCATTCAAAAAGGCTCCATATATGAAATTCCCTTTAAAAATAGGCCCTTTCATCATTAAAAATAGAAATGATCTTTCGTTTGTAGAAAAACAATTGGAGATGATGAACTTTAAGAATACCATTTATATCAATTATGACCCATGTCATATCATTTCCCAAAGGAGGCAACATAACAAAAGTAGGGCATTTGATCATCAAGAAGTTGAAGGATTAGCTACAAAGGCTAATCTGTTCCAATATGAGTCTGATGTAGAGGTTTCAGAATGTTCACAATCCAATCCTTCTACATTACCAAAATTTTCAACTGAGCTGGTTCCTACACAAAGTAAAGTTGAAATTGCCTGCAAGAGAAGTTTTCATGAAACTGCTGACATGGAAGTGGAAGAAAAAGAAGGAATTAAAAGGTTAAAATCAGGTCAACAAGATGAACTGATTATGTTAGATAGTGGAAAAGGAAAAGGAAAAGGAAAAGGAAAATATCAAGATCCATAAATTCAAGTGTATGATTATAAGTTTGAAGAGGCTAAGGCTACAGGTGATAGTCATAAGTTTCAGTCAAGAGATGAATTGTATGTTAAGTATGGTCAAGACAAGCATGCTGCATCAAAGAAAAAAAAAAATTGTATCACAAAGTAAAAAATGTATTAGATTTAGAAATTACTTTAATAAGCACCATGGATCCCACAAAGAATACTCTAAATCTAGTTGTATTGTCGGACGAAAGAGTCACATAAATGAAACTAAATTTATAGAAGATACCAATTCCAGACACGATCCATTTGCATAGGAAAACTGGAGAAGTCATTTACACAGATTTGATGAAAGCCACTTTGAAAATTGCAAAATACAGTGAACAGGTTGGAAATCCAATTAAGACAAGAAATGACTGAAAATAAAGCTCATCAAAAACAAATTAAGAAGCTGAAAGTTGATTTGATGGAAACAAATAATGAGCCAAACAAAGGTGAAGCAAGAAAGAAACTTTTAATTGAAAAGGAGAACACTATTCAGTTGCTTAAAAAGAAACTTAAAATTCCAGCGACTCAATTGATTCAAGCATCTGAATTGACTATTTTGGAGCAATAAAGAGAATCCCTGCCACAAGAATTATATGAATATAAAGAAAAGTTGATTAAATCTGAAGAAAAAGAAGTAAGATGGGAAAAATACAGGTTGAGTCTCAAGACTCAGGTTGAGGATTTGAAGAAAAAATTAGCAAGTGTTGTGTAGGAAAGGAAAGGAACATGTCAAAATAGCGAAGAAACAAACACATAAATTCTGATTCAATCCATGTCTCAAGTGATCTTGAAATAAGTAGAAATCAAAGATTCAAAGGAAGAAAAGAAGAGGTTAGAAGAAGAAAATTGGAAGAAAGAGGGAGAAAGAAAAGAGCTGGAAAACAAGAATAAGGAGTTGGTTGATAAAAATAAAAAATTTATATCTCAGGTAACACGACAGCTTCCTTTGCAAGGTGCAAAGCATCTTATTTGGGATTCAATAATAAACGAAGCTGCAAAATTCAGGCCTTATTTAAATTTTATGAAAACAAAAGAGACAATAGCAAATGACAGCATACAGAGTTGTACAACAATGAGAGAGACTCTGGATAAAAATCCAAAGGAAAAAACCCAGAATACCATTAATTTTCTAAACACCTTGACAGGGGGTGATTTGAAGGCGTTAACCATTAAAAACCGAATATAAGTAATAACCTGGGCCAAGAGAGTCCTTGGAAAACATTCTCATGTTGACAATGTCCAAGCTAAAGCAGATTAGATGAAGAAACATGTGGAATCTTTCAAAAGATCATTGGAAAATATGATTCAGAAAGGGATTCCTTCCTTTTGGGATGAAGATAATAAGTTGATCTCCCAGAATCATTATAAGAATTTGTTATTTGAAATCAGGATGAAACATTAAAATTTTGAAGATATGACCCATGTCTTGACATGGAAAATTGTATTGGAAAAGATTGTATATGACTTTGAAATTCTAAACCAGTTGGTAATGATAGGTGCAAAGATACCTCCAATATCTATTGCAGATCATGTGGAGATGAAGATTCTAGTCACATAAATGACCAGCTATGAAATCCCTTCTACAGAGCAGTGGAAAACAATGGAGAAGTACGGCAAAATGAAGTACAATCTACACACTTGAAGATTCCTGTCCGAGCAAGATATTGTCGCCCGTAGCTGCAGCTGATAAAAAAACACCAAATGTTATATTTTGGAAAATTATAAATTATGTAAATTTTGACGGAAATAGAATGTAATAAGTGGTTCAAAGTTTACTATTTTTAGAAATAAGGCAGTTAGGTTTTTCCCCAAGAGGCCTTCAATGTATAAAATAAAATTTTGACAATGTAATCAGGGTTGGAACTCGTGAAAGGAACACTCATTTTGTATCGAGCTTCTCCAAGATTTAATAGAAATTGCCTGCAGATTTGAACACATTTTCAGAAGCAAAGATTAATGTGTTATTTATTTACAGTCTGTGATTTTCTCCTTCTCATGTGATTTGTTATTCTAGTAATCTCTATTTTTCCACAATTGATGCCTAATGTTGATGGATTGTCTCTCTTTCTTCTATTATCACCTGCAAACAAGAACTTGATTGTGAAGCTAATAGCTATCTTGCCTTTGTAAAAACCAATATTGTTTAAGCTTTGCTAACCCTTAAATTAATTTTGATTTGACTCCATGCCCAATGGTATCCATGTGTTTCAATCTTTTACAATTTTAAAGCACATTCATTTTGATATATCTCTGGCCATTGTATTTATTTTTGAGAGAGCCCTCTCTGGTAGGAAAAAAATCATTTTTCCTCCTAAATATTGGTTTGAAATGGTTACCTTGGAACTATCCTCCCACAACCAGGGGATAAATTCTGAGTGCTAACACATACCACCATTCATATCTTAACACCCAAGGGTGTCTACCTCTATGAATTTTCTAATAATATGACATGACCCATGACATAATTTTCTCATGCAAGGAAATTAATTCACCTTAGAGCACCATATCATCATCCTCTTTTAGAATTGGGATCACCTTTGAATGTCATATTTGAACTTTTTCCCCATGGTGCAGGTAGAACCAAACATGTATTTGTCAGATATTTCTTCCTCGAGCGAGGGGATTTTAGTAAGACTAGATGAAAGTGAGACATCCAGTAGGTCTACAAGAGTTATATAAACTAGATGTCAAAAAATCAGAAGAAAATTCCATAAACGCATGGAATGTTTTCTATTTGAAGGGGGGTCATGTTCCTATGATGATGAGACAATAGGTGACATCGAGGTGCCCTTGAGGTACAAACATCTAGTGAAACAATGGGTACCAAAGGATCTTCCTCAACTAAACATAGATTTTTGTGTGAATGAGAGGATATATCGAATTGCATCATCGTCATTACATGGTTTGGGGTTGTTTTGCATGGATGGCATAAAGGTCAGTTACGACAGATGTTCAACATTGATGGAGTATGTTGGACCCTATTACAACTACAAATATTGGATGAGCCTGGTCCAATATGTTGGTTGTGGAGCCTGATCTTCCAGCCTCATAGATGATGTTGTTTCAGTCGTGTTGTACTCCAGGTTTGGTTATGATCCAGGCATGCACCCCAGGGGGTCCAGGGGCCAGCGAGCCCCCAAAGGAAATTTTTGGGTTGTTTCGCCAACAGATTACGGGCCCATGGTTTTGGGTAACCCATGGTATTTTCCCATTGTATTTCCCCTTGATAAGAAATACATTGTAAAACGGCTAGGGTGGATGTATTAGGTATTATGCATTGTAAAAATATCTGAGATCGTGAAGAGAGACTATGCGACTGTGAAGAGGAAGTGCAGCGGATGTGTTGCAGGTTGTATTCCTTCATTTGCTGTATGGTATAATAATAAGGACTGGCAATTTCAGTGTGGACATAGCCCATCTTGGGTGAACCACAATATATTGGTGTATCTCTTGTAATGTGTTTGTGTATTTTATATTTGCATATTGTTTATTGTTATTGCTCTGGGATCTTGTTTTTCTAACAAAATATACATGAAGTATGCGCAGATATGTATTTTCAGCAAATTATTTACAGTTGAAAGACAAAGATCAAAATAAAGGAGCAACGTTGTACATTGACAGAAGGCCAAAATCTACATGGAATATTGTGGGGTTTATGAACAGTACAAAACCAAGGTCTACAATTAAGCAACCCAATTGCATATATGAGGGGCATGAAGGAAACCGTGTTTTTGTATGTGCCATTAAATCAATAGCTTTAGGAGAAGAGTTGCTTATTAATTACAATTTGAATCGAATAGATACAAATATGGTTACTATGGGAGTGGTACATATAAGAATTTACCCAACCTTTTATTAATGAGCTTAACATCTTAAGGATTTTTCGTTAGTCTATTGTTATAATTTCCTTTAAATTTTCTATATTTACTTCACAGGGTAGTGATCAGGGCATCTCCCCAACAACTGGTCAAAGAAGTACAACATCCTCGAGGCAAAAGGTATACATCTTTGTAATAATACAAATATAATATGAAAAGATAGTTTTTGTTAAGTGTTTTTTCATGAGTATATTCGTTTGGTTTATATAATGTTATTTGTATATTTATTCCAGAGTGTTGATCGGGGAAACCACCTAGATGTTGATCAGATGACAACAGACTTGGGGCAACAAGTATACCTGATTGTAATTGTACAATTTAAATACATCAATTTTTTTTCTTATTATGTTGTTTCCGTGAGTATTTTGGTTTCGTTTAGATAATTTTTTCTATGTTTTTGTTGCAGGGTGTTGTAAGGGGATCCTCCCTATTAGTAGATCGAGGCAGGCCCCCTACCATTGATCACATGAGTAGATGATCCTCAAGGAAACAAGTATAATTCATTGGAATTGTACAAATATAATATGGAGCATAATGTTTTTTTTGTTATGTCTTTTTCGTGTGTATATTGGTTTCATTATGATAATGTTTTCTACATTTTTTTGGCAGGGGGATGATCGAGGCAAGTCCCCAGCTGTGGATCAAATGAAACCAACATCGAGACATAAGGTAAACCTAATTGTAATTTTAGGAATCTATCATGATCAATATGTTTCGTTAATATACTTTTTTCTCAGTCTATTGCTTTCACGTCAGTAATGTTTTATATACTTTTGTTGCAGACCATTGATTCGACATATGATCCAACATCAGAGCAACTAATAGATTTTGATGTGGATGAGGTTATGTGCGATGTTGACATTGGTTCTTATATAGAACTTATTAAGATGATAGAGAAGACCTTGAAAAAAATTAATGAGGATATCCTTCGTCTTTTATTCATTCAGCTACATACATATGAGATTAGAGCAAAGGTTGATGTCTTGGTAAAGAGATCTCAGGCCTTGAAAGTAAGTTGCAAAATATTGAATTATAATATAAATTCATTTAGTATTTTATAATTTTTACTTGTATATGATGGTGAACTAAAATATGGTTTGAATTTCCAGGATTTTTTGTGCCCACACACTAGTGGTCAAGGCGGGGTTGGCACTAGTGACGCTCATGGAGAGTCGTCACATGAGAAAATGACTCCACATGCATCTCATTGCCATTGTTGTTGACTGAACAGTCAACAACACGTTCCATGACACCCCGGAGGCCAGTTGTGAGTGAATTTGCTTGTGACCGACGTACGCTAGATCGTGCAGAAGAAAGGGTGGATGCAGCGACTACTAGTATTGATATTGTTGAAGCAACATTTCCTGGATCTTCCCGTGTCACTAGCACGGGTACAATACATACCACATTTTTTGTGGACGAAGAGCTCGTTCCAATAAATATAGAGAATATCCCATGTATTTATACATTGTTCAAGTTAGTGTTTATAATTTTATTGTAATATATTGATAAAACATTGTTTTTCAACTAATGATGGCATGATTGTTTTGCAGGAAATTATGTTTTTTATAAACATATTAATGATTGTTCATTGGATATACTTGGGCCCACCATCCGCACATGGTGGAATAAAAAAGTAAAAATTTAAAAGATGAGCTCAATAATTGCTTGGTTGGCCTGTTCAGCAATGAGACCTTTAATCAAGCCGAGGTCCTAAAGAAGGCTGGAAAACATATGAAGATTTTTTGGGACCAATATAGGTTTCATCTAGAAAGGAACCCTAGATATGAGCTCCCTCTGATGATTCCAACAAGAGAGTGGAAATCCCTAGTGGAATATGGAAAGGAGAGGACTCTGAGAAAAGAAGGAAAGCTACCACCAGGCACACAGAGGTATGTAATACTTTGCGCAATGTAATTCTAAACCTTATTATTATTAATTTTTAGATCAAATTTGCAACATATAACGTATTTCAACAATTTCATAGGCTATCAGTCACATCAAAGGCCACAAAGGAAAGACAAGAAAAAATTGGTCAGCACAAGCTTGGGCCCGGTGGTTATTCGAATTTGGCGGCACAAATTGTAAGTATTGAAAAACCAATATTGCATCCAAATAATAAATTGCAAATTATTTCCATTTTATTGCACTAAAAAAGGTAAATTCGTGACGTTATGCATATATGCAGGACGACCGATTCAAGGAAGTGCCCACTGAGGAATACTTGAAGCTTGGCTTCCAACACGACTTTGGTGATGTTGTTGAAATCCGGAAAAGATTGTTTGGGAAAACACAATCTTCTGGAGATACACCTTGTGCACAAGTATATAAAATAAATATAGTTTAATGAATATTTATTACTTGTGTAATCTATTCATTATAAACATTTTCCATAAACTATTGACTCTGTTTTGAGCAGGAAAACAACAATCCACTTAATGTCGAGGATGGAGAACAACCAATCGAAGACAATGCTTCAAATCCTGGTAATTAATTTATTCATATGCTACAATTTTAAATATTGCATTGTATATGGTGAATATTAATTGTACTTTTCCATGTTTCAACTGCAGAGCATGTAGAGGGTCACAATGTACATGATGAGCCTAGACAAGAATACAAAGTACATGATGTGGCTACAACAGGTAAAAAAAGTCCTTTGTAATATTTTTTTTAAATGAAATACCTATCATTATAATATTAGAAGATATCAATGTAATATTTTCACATTATTGCAGCAAATCCGGACCTCTTTCTGCAACATCCACGTCGCGAGTACTCTACTAGGTAGACCGCATGACAAGTTGATGAAGCCCCAAGAACTAAACAACAAGTTATAAAAGATGAGTTTCTTGCTAATTTTGTCAAGAGAAAAATACCTAAAAATAAATGACTAAAGAAACACTATGTGTACTTATTGTTTATTATATAATGTCATGCATCATTTTTTGCCTACTGAATGAATGAATGGTTTAATGAATGTTACCTTTTTTCGAATGAATGGTAAATGTTTCTTTCATGATGAAATCTACATGTTTTCACATATTTTTTTCTTCGAGTACATGCATTGGGTGTGGGGAATTGAGAGTGATGTGAGGGGGGGGAGGGGCCATAAAAACTTCCACCTTTATGTGGTTGGCCCTGTTCAGTAGAGAATATTAAATTATTCTTGAAACAAAGAGGAGCTCAATGAGACCACATAAGTTCCCAACATTAGATATTTTCTACTATATTATATCATGGATTTTCCTTGGATATATTTGACTGTTTCTTTTCTAGTTACATCACCCATGGGCTGCAATACTAGTATTTTGGACCATGCATTTTTTCAAGGTTTTTCTACTGTTTATTTATTGCTAATTTTTATTATCGTTGATTCAAGTTTTTTGTTTAATATATGTCACCATCAAAATAGTTCCCTAACATCATATCAACCTAGAACTTTGTATACCTTGCATTTTTTTTTTGCATTTTACAACAAATCCAAATTTTTTGTAGTGGCATTGCCTTAAAGGCTTTAGAACTAGGATTTTCATATCTATTTTTATTTTTCAGCAGCATATTCATAATGTTTTTTTTTCTATTGGCATAGCCTTAAGGGTGACAGAACTAAGGTTCCCATATCCAATTTTTCAGTAGTTGATTTGGAGACTTTTGGTTTGTGGAATTAGAACTAGTGTTTCAACCTAGTAAACCTATCAGTTTATACTAGTGGGCCTCACCCATGGGGATTTAAACCATGCTCATGATGGCACATTACTAGCCAAATTCTCAACAACATTAGCAACAACTCGTTGAGAAAACTAGTTGGGATTGCTTATTGGTATTTTTTTATGGTTAGGTATTTTTTATTCTTTTTCTCAAGTTATGTTCTCATTAAACTATAAAAGCAAGGGCTAATAGCTAAGAAGAGGTAACGAATAGTAGTGAATGAAATTAAACATAGAAATGCATAATTGATGTAAACTATGTGATGTTGTCATTAATGCATATATATGAAGAATCATATAGACGTGGATCATAAAAATGCAATAGGTCATGCATTATATATATATATATATATATATTTATTTATTTCATTGTGATTATTTAAATATGGTATGCAGGTTCACAATGTTCTTGTACCTTGTTCACCTATACCATTACCTGCCTTGGAATTTCAACCACCAAGGTCATAATTTTAATATTATGTTTGATAGAAAGTACAATATATTCAATTAATTTAATTTATATAAAATATAGATATAGAAAAGAAAACTTGCAATTAATTGTGCTTCTGATGTAGGAAAAAGGTACTTAAGTCTATTGAAGCATCTTTAAGAGTTGATGCCATATCTAGTGCGGTTTTTCAAATGTCTTGTTCCAGGCTTGTTAACTTGATTAGGTATCTACCATTGCACACCTTCTGGGAAGCAAGGATAGTATACAAAAGGATACCATTTATGTGAGAAAGGTTAAAGAAATTCAATTAGTTGAAATCAAGAGTTTTCTTAAATTTGAATATTGTGTGCGTAGTTAAAAAACAATCTGTATCCCTAAGAAATTTGTATTCATTGACATTGATAGCTAGACAAAAAATATATCCATGATTTTGATCCATTTTTTTATGTGATGAGAATTTCCTTCAACCTGTGAAATGTTTGACTGGATTCTAGTGGATAAGGACTAACAATATTATACATCTATGATATCAAAATTCGAGGAGTGGCTTAGTTTGTAATAGTGACTTAGTTACTAGTACATGTAACGTCTTGAAACTATAGTTAGCTTTTCAATTAGATTACAACGAATCTATTGGGATTTTTTATGCTTTTGTAGCATGTTGGCAAATGCTATATGAGACATTTTATCTCTTTATTTCGAAGTTAAATTTTTGGCAGTTGATCATAAATAAATGGTTTTAAATGCACCATAAGTATTTACTGATCTATTTTCATTTGTGGATTTCAAATTCCAATAAAAACTACATAAAAGTCCATTTGGTTGTGGTCTAGATAGAATTAGGTCTATAGAACTAGTGTTTCAAGGTTATTTTTGCATACTTATTTGTGCCATCCTTTAACCGTAATTGAATTGAAGTGGTTGTTTTCCCAATTACATGACTACTTATACTATTTAGGTTGATTAAATAACTAAGAAACCTACATGTGTTTTTTTCATAAGAAGGAGCATGCATCCAAGTCTTGCTTGGCTTGCCTTTAGATTGGTAAATTTTAATTGATGGAAATTTTAGCTTTTCCAAATGCACTTTGATGATGTTTATTCAAGTGAAGGATGTAGTGTAGATATATTATTATACTCACCCTTGATGTACCTTTCATGTTAGCGGACAACATCAACCTCATACAACACCACAATGCATTAGTACAATCATAAGTGTCAAAACCCTAATCAATGAATATCTGCATTCATAATTTTATTAAGGTGATATGACAAGTCTAAAGTTAATCAAGATTGTACTAACCTTAATGAAGACAAACATACCATAAACTTAATCATGAACAAATCTCGAAACATACCTGGATAAGTCATACCTGTCGAGATTGCTTGTAATCTTCTTATGTAAGGTCTTAGCCTCATCTCCCTCTGAAACAGGAACTTCTTCACTTATGCAGGTGACCAATCCATTCTCTTCTAGGATTAACCCAATCCACTTGATTTATAGAAACTGGATCTGGACCTAGATTAGGGTTGCTAGAGAAACCCTAAAAATTCAAACTTTGAATTTCAAACTTCTGAAAGGATAGAAAGATGCGCCTTGATGAGCTGATCAAGCAGGTATACTCAGAATTTGAAAACTGCAAAGTCTCACCCCTCAAAATTGCCTTTGCAACTTCCAGATCTTCTGGACATGATCCTGAACTAGGGTTTGATAAAGCCCACCCTTTTTCCCAACCAAAAGGTTCGATCCAAAGCTCTAAACTTTGATTTTTCTGAGGAGCTTCCAGCCGTGTTCACAGACTTCAGAAATTCCAACTTTTGCAGAAGCCCTAATTTTCCACCTTTCCGATCAAAATCCCGAACTAGAGTTTGATCAAGCCCGACCTTCTGCCCAACCAAAAAATTTGATCTTGGTCTCTAAATTTCAAATTTTATGAGGATCTTTCAGCCGTGGTCTCTGATACAAAATATTCCAACATTCTCTAAAACCCTAAATCCCCGAAGCCATGAATGAAGGTGCTCAAAATCCAATTCTGTTTTGACAGAAATATGCACCTGATTGTTTCTAGTGTAACTCTGAAATTTTAGATCTAAAGGGTCTGAAAATTCTTCCTGTGGTATCCTGACCTGTTATCTTTCCAACCCCATAGGTCTGACCGCTATTGGATTATCTGAGAGAGAGTTATTCCAAGTGTCGCAACGTGACATGTTTATGGGATAAAACAAGAGAGTGAACTTGTATGGTGTGCCATGTGTCACTGGTTCCGTTTCGGCCTCTGAAAACCTTACTTGAGAAATTAAAGTATGTTCCCTACCTATCACTTTTTACTAAATTTCATTTGGAGCTTCCTAGCCCAAGTTATGACCTTTTTTCCTAGGTCACCTGTTTATGACTCAGATCTGGAAGAGGAAGAAACCCTATATTGTACAAATCATAAATAACAAAGTACAACGAATTAGAGGCTCTCCTTTGGACACAAGGTACATGGGGATCTTATATTCGACTTCTAATATTTTCAGATCCTGAAACCTCTCCGAAATGAATTTATAGCGAAATTTATACGATGACTAGTTTTTGCTATATCAAGCCCTAGCTTCGCAAGTGTAACAAGTGTCATAAATGCCATACCATGCCTTCTTTCAGGCTAGCTTTGATACCATGTTAGTTTTTCAGAAATTTCAATCTGATCTAGGATCTTAACTGAGAGAATAACATGTACAACATATCAATCATGGACACAATAATGCAAGCACACAAGAGACACAGAGTTTCACCGGGGAAAACCAAGAAGGTGAAAAACCCCGCGACTTCCTCAGAGATAGATAGAGTAATGATACAACCCAAGTACAAGAGATAGTCCTCCTAGAAGCAGCTTCTCCTACTACACAAGTGCGCCACTCTCCAATGAGAGTATGAGTGAGAAAGTGAATGATCAAATAGAGTGCCTCCCGCACTCTATTTATACATGACTTGACTTGCCTAATAACCTTTACTAGGTCGGCCTCAACTTAACCACATAGTATAATGCTGACAGGGCCGACCCCCAATAGGGTGTTCTAATAACCCTTTAACCCACATGACTTATACAGGGCTGACCCCATCAAGGTGGTCTAATAACCCATCAAGTATAAGTTACGACACTTACAATATAAATGACGACACTTCCGTATAGAGGAATAATAACATCTCTATAGGAGTACAATATACATGGGTGAAATACATTCCAAAGTTACATATACATCAACAATGCCTAGAATTCATGTTAAAAGGAAAGGCGAATAAATTAGGGACAATGAAGATGGAAACAGTGAAGACAAGGACAAAGATGTGTTGAATAAATTAAGAACACTAGATCATGCGCCTGCCCATGCATCGAAGGAAGTATATGATTCTATTTTCACATTCTCAAAGAAATCAGATTTCAAAGAGACGTATTCATGCAGAAACATGAAAATCTGAACCCAAAATACGACAGCATTTATGACAAATTTTCGACATCACGCTGTCGACAATCCAACAAACCTCTCTTTTTGTAAATGTAAGTTCAACTTCGGTGGATATCCGACAGCAAGAATTTATCATCAGATATCTGACCCTAAAATGTAGATTAACCGACACCAGAAGATGTTGGACTGTCAGTGGCATATCCGACATACCTTACATAGGGAAGGGTCGGATATCCGACCAAGCAGATGCCGGACTATCTGTCACCTATCTGACATACCTTACATAGGGAAGGGTTGGATATCTGACCAAGCATACATCATACTTTCCGTTGCATATTTGACATAACTTACATAAGGAAGGGTTGGATATCTGACTAAGTAGACTTCGTACTTTCTGTCACATATCTGACCTAACTTATTTAGGGAAGGGTAAGATATATGACCAAGTAAACATTGGACTTTCCGTTTCATATCCGACCGAACTTACGTAGGGAAGGGTCGGATATACAACTAAGTAGACGTAAGACTTTCCATCACATATCCGATCTATCTTATTTAGGAAAGGATCAGATATCTGACCAGGTAAACATCGAAATTTCCGTCGCATATCCGACCGAACTTACATAGGAAAGGATCATATATCTGGAAAAGAGGCATCTAAATTCTGACATAAGTAACCACAAACAAAAGACAAAGTCTGACGACATTTGTCGTCGGAGGTATGGTGTCGTCGTCGAATTTCCTTAGGGTTTTGTTGAATATGCGATGGATTTGGGGAATTTAAAAAAAAAAAATTAGTTCCAAACAGACTTCACCTACAATCATCAATGTTGTTTCCAAAGTTCATTCTGCTATCATTCTCACTCATTTAGATGAAGTGAATAGATTTTTGAATGAATGGTTTGACCATGGCTTTAATCAGAAAACCATGAGGCAACATCCTTAGATAAGAGCAATTAATGAATAGTTTCATACTTTTTGACATGTAAACCTATAAATGAGGAATCACAAGACATTTCATGCTTAATTAAAGACCCCAATGGATCCCTGACTTAAGTACTGGTGTGGCAGATCCATACCTGAAAAATCATCTTTTTATCTGTACTCCTGGATAATCAGATGTCTATGACAGATTGCCTCTATTTGTACTTTTCTATTATCTAATATAAAAGGTGATATTTTTTTGTTCAAGTTCTTCAATGCACCTTAGTTGTTATTTCTGAATGTTGTTCAAGTTATTCAGCCTTCATTCTTGTGGATGTTGAGTCAATTTTTCTTCACCACCTTATGCCAATTCTTTTTAAGCTTTAGCAGTGGTTCCACTAGCAAGAAATAACCATAGGAAGGAGTGGGATTAAAAACCTCTAGAGTCTGAAATAGTGATGTTGTAGGTCATGAGGCAACATTTTTATCTAGCAGAGATAGGTATTTTTTGCCCATGGTTTCTAACTTGTTGAGTATAATAATATTATACTCACCCTATTGGGGGTCGGACCTGTCAGCATTATACTATGTGGTTAAGTTGAGGCCGACCTAGTAAAGGTTATTAGGCAAGTCAAGTCATGTATAAATAGAGTGCGGGAGGCACTCTATTTGATCATTCACTTTCTCACTCATACTCTCATTGGAGAGTGGCGCACTTGTGTAGTAGGAGAAGTTGCTTCTAGGAGGACTATCTCTTGTACTTGGGTTGTATCATTACTCTATCTATCTCTGAGGAAGTCGCGGGGTTTTTCACCTTCTTGGTTTTCCCCGGTGAAACTCTGTGTCTCTTGTGTGCTTGCATTATTGTGTCCATGATTGATATGTTGTACATGTTATTCTCTCAGTTAAGATCCTAGATCAAATTGAAATTTCTGAAAAACTAACATGGTATCAAAGCTAGCCTGAAAGAAGGCATGGTATGGCATTTATGACACTTGTTACACTTGCGAAGCTAGGGCTTGATATAGCAAAAACTAGTCATCGTATAAATTTCGCTATAAATTCATTTCGGAGAGGTTTCAGGATCTGAAAATATTACAAGTCGAAGATAAGATCCCCATGTACCTTGTGTCCAAAGGAGAGCCTCTAATTCGTTGTACTTTGTTATTTATGATTTGTATAATATAGGGTTTCTTCCTCTTCCAGATCTGAGTCATAAACAGGTGACCTAGGAAAAAAGGTCATAACTTGGGCTAGGAAGCTCCAAATGAAATTTAGTAAAAAGTGATAGGTAGGGAACATACTTTAATTTCTCAGGTAAGGTTTTCAGAGGCCGAAACGGAACCAGTGACACATGGCACACCGTACAAGTTCACTCTCTTGTTTTATCCCATAAACAGGTCACGTTGCGACACTTGGAATAACTCTCTCTCAGATAATCCAATTGCGGTCAGACCTATGGGGTTGGAAAGATAACAGGTCAGGATACCACAGGAAGAAGTTTTAGACCCTTTAGATCTAAAATTTCAGAGTTACACTAGAAACAATCAGGTGCATATTTCTGTCAAAACAGAATTGGATTTTGAGCACCTTCATTCATGGCTCCGGGGATTTAGGGTTTTAGAGAATGTTGGAATATTTTGTATCAGAGACCACGGCTGAAAGCTCCTCATAAAATTTGAAATTTAGAGACCAAGATCAAATTTTTTGGTTGGGCAGAAGGTCAGGCTTGATCAAACTCTAGTTCGGGATTTTGATCGGAAAGGTGGAAAATTAGGGCTTCTGCAAAAGTTGGAATTTCTGAAGTCTGTGAACATGGCTGGAAGCTCCTCAGAAAAATCGAAGTTTAGAGCATTGGATCGAACCTTTTGGTTGGGCAGAAGGGTGGGCTTTATCAAACCCTAGTTCAGGATCATGTCCAGAAGATCTGGAAGTTGCAAAGGCAATTTTGAGGGGTGAGACTTTGCAGTTTTCAAATTTTGAGTATACCTGCTTGATCAGCTCATCAAGGCGCATCTTTCTATCCTTTCAGAAGTTTGAAATTCAAAGTTTGAATTTTTAGGGTTTCTCTAGCAACCCTAATCTAGGTCCAGATCCAGTTTCTGTAAATCAAGTGGATTGGGTTAATCCTAGAAGAGAATGGATTGGTCACCTGCATAAGTGAAGAAGTTCCTGTTTCAGAGGGAGATGAGGCTAAGACCTTACATAAGAAGATTACAAGCAATCTCGACAGGTATGACTTATCCAGGTATGTTTCGAGATTTGTTCATGATTAAGTTTATGGTATGTTTGTCTTCATTAAGGTTAGTACAATCTTGATTAACTTTAGACTTGTCATATCACCTTAATAAAATTATGAATGCAGATATTCATTGATTAGGGTTTTGACACTTATGATTGTACTAATGCATTGTGGTGTTGTATGAGGTTGATGTTGTCCGCTAACATGAAAGGTACATCAAGAAAGACAAATCATGTTCTTGTTCAAGAACATATGACCATGTTGACATGAAGACAAAGATTCATCCATTGTCATGGATCACATAGAAGATATACTTACGAGGTATGTATAACTTGGTTCTATAATGATTAACCTATGAGATATGCAGGTTACTATCACAAGTCATTTAAGAGAACAAGAAGACATCATGTGAGTATGTTAGACATAACCAGCTAACATATTAATCTAGGTATGTTTTTCCTATATCAAGTTAGAATCCTACCTTGTGATAGGATCTCTTATATAAGTATACTTGGTATGATTGATATTGATTATTTATGAAGTTAGAAATTTAAGTAATCTAGTGTTTATGCATATTATGTCTCTTATCTTGATTGATGATATGACTAACCATAAGAGTTCTGTGGTCAAATATGAATATGCATGAGTAAGAGAAGTCTTCCCTGAAACCTTGAATGCTAATTCTTATTATCTGTGTTTGAAATGATCATGACTATACATGTTTAAAATTATTGTGTTTTGATAAGTATTAAGATTATACTAATGAATGTATGTATGAGACCTCGAGGATAACACAATGATGATACTAGTAAGTATACATAGTGATCGAGGATGAATATAAGTTTAAGGACAGGTAATATAGGAAGCAAAGATCAAGAGGGAGCACACTCCAGTAGTTCCTGCAAGGAAGGAAATATTGAGAGGGAGTCCACCCTACAAACCAAACAAAGATAAGTATTTGAATTATCATTTCTTGCATATTTGTTTGTTTAAATAATATTGTTCAATGATGCATATGCTTATGTTCCTAGACTTAGGGTGTGTATTATGCATATTAGAATAATTGCATTAATGAACAGTATACTACTAATATGCATGTGATGGGTAAGTGGCCTATGGCACTGTACAACATTCCATTGTTACTTATCTAGAATGAAACCTCTTTGTTGACATGTTGGGAGTTGTGCACACTCTTAACAATGTTCTGGTAGAGATTGGAAGGCATCTAGAAAGTTACGGGATATGGATAAATGTTGTATTGAAGCATTGGCTAAGATAATTGTATGACTGAATGACATATTTATTTATGTGTAATAATTTGTTCTAAAAACTATGAGATGTTTTCTAATCATGCAATTTAAACTTGTTTTGTAGGAAAGATCGTATACCATCACCTACAAAAGAAGGACTACAACATTTGGTCAAAGTTATCTATCGAAGATATTGAAGTTCCCAAGATTTGGGAAGAATGCCATGATCCAGGAGTACCAGTTGATCATGAAGAATGATGTTTGGGATGCAGTCCCAAGACCTGAAGGGAAGTCTGTTATGACTTCCAAGTGGATCTATAAGATCAAGCATGCTACAGATGGCAGCATAGAAAATACAAAGCGAGGTTTGTAGCTTGTGGCTTCTCTCAGAAAGATGGAATAGACTATGAAGAGACTTTGCTCCTGTAGATAGATACACTTCCATTAGATTAGTACTTGCTCTGGCTGCAGTGATGAAATGGAAGATACACCAGATGGATGTCAAGACATCTTTCTTGAATGGTGTAGTCGAGGAGGAAGTGTATGTAGAGCAGCCACTTGGTTTTGAGACACATGACAGGGAGTCATATGTGTGCAGATTGAAGAAAGCCTTGTATGGCTTGAAGCAAGCTCCTAGGACTTGGTATGGTAGGATAGACAGTTTTCTATCCAGTTTGGGCTTTACTAAGAGTCAAGCGGATTCCAACCTTTACTACAATGTTGAGGAAAGCAATCTTGTGTGTGGATGACCTATTTGTAACAGGTGAGGATAGATAGATTGCCGACATGAAGAGGAAGCTTGCTGTTGAGTTCGAGATGAAGGACTTGGGGATGATGCACTATTTTCTAGGCATGAAGGTGTGGTAGAGTGTAGATGCACTGGAGGCTATTGTTATCTTTTGTGACAAACAGAGTTGTGTGAAGCTGTCTGAGAACCCGGTGTTCCACGACAGGTCGAAACACATTGAGATCAAATATCACTATATCAGGGATATGGTGCAAAGAGGAGCAGTAAATCTCCTATATGTTGCGATGGATGAGCAGGTTGCAGATGTGCCAGCAAAACCACTAGTCAGAGTGAAGTTTGAGTACTTTAGGGAGAGGCTTGGTGTTCTTCATATTGATGACACTTCGAGGAAGAAGTAATGGACACATTTGCTGGAAGCCATTCCAATAATGGTGAGAGGAGGATCCTTCCCATGACTATGGATGTAAGCGTTGGATGATGAGCATCAGGACGATGCTCCAGTTACTGCTTTGTATATGCATCATGTTGGATTCTTGTTATGATCAGTTGGATCATGTATATGTATATGCATCATGTTGGATGCTTGTTATGATCAGTTGGATCATGTATATGTATATGAATCATGTTGGATGCTTGGACCATGTATCTGTATATGTATCAGGTGGATACATTGTATGATCAGGTGGATCATGTATCTGTGTATGTATCAAGTGGATACATTGTATGATTAGGTGGATCATGTATGATGATATGTATCAGGTAGATACTTGGTATGCATCAGGTGGATGCATTGTATGATTAGGATGATCATGGATGATGAGCTTCAGGATGTTGCTCCAGATGACATGCATCATGACAATGTAGTGATGATGATCAGGATGATCATGTACACCAGGATGACGTATGGTGAGTATTAGGTTGATACTCTGTGGCCGTGGAAAAGTTGTGCAAGGGTAGAATGTAATAAGTCCTGGAGATCTGGATAGGATGAAAAAGGCCTCAGATGCTCTTTAGAGATCTTGCTTGGCAAGACACTCTTTTAAGGTTTTGCTAGACCACATGTAATAAGTCCTGGAGATCTGGACAGGATGAAAAAGGCCTCAGATGCTCTTTAGAGATATTGCTTGGCAAGACACTCTTTTAAGGTTTTGTGGGGACCACATGTAATAAGTCTTGGAGATCTGGATAGGATGAAAAAGGCCTCAGATGCTCTTTAGAGATCTTGCTTGGAAAGACACTCTTTTAAGGTTTTGTGGTAGGGGTCACATGTAATAAATCCAATAGATCTGGATAGGATGAAAAAGTCCTCATATGCTCTTTAGAGATCTTGCTTGGCAAGACACTCTTTTAAGGTTTTGTGACAGTCACATGTAAAATATCCTGGGAGATCCGATAGGTTGAGCTGTGTGCTTGTAAAATGCCTGGGATGCTCTTTTGAGGTTTTGTTGACGCACATAATCATTCCTGAGGATTCCACAGTATGGCCAATGATGATGAAGACCTACAGGTGGTGGGCCTACATCCAGTATAAAAAAGGACTGGCTTTGTAGAACTTCCTATGACGAGTAGATTGGAGATTGATTGAGATAGCAGCAGCAGTGACGATGACGATGATTTAAGGACGATGATTCGCTGATGATGATCCAGAGAAGAAGACTTGTGCTAGCAGATCTGTGTCGAGAAATACCTTCCTAGTTAAGAGGGAGTGTTGACGTATATGTAACTTCGGAATGTATTTCACCCATGTATATTGTACTCCTATAGAGATGTTATTATTCCTCTATATGGAAGTGTCGTCATTTATATTGTAAGTGTCGTAAATTATACTTAATGGGTTATTATACCACCTTGATGGGGTCGTCCCTGTATAATTCATGTGGGTTAAAGGGTTGTTAGACCACCTATTGGGGGTCGGCCTTGTTATCATTATACTATGTGGTTAAGTTGAGGCCGACCTAGTAAAGGTTATTAGGCAAGTGAAGTCATGTATAAATAGAGTGCGGGAGGCGCTCTATTTGATCATTCACTTTCTCACTCATACTCTCATTGGAGAGTGGCGCACTTGTGTAGGAGGAGAAGCTACTTCTAGGAGGACTATCTCTTGTACTTGGGTTGTATCATTGCTCTATTTATCTCTGAGGAAGTTGCGGGGTTTTTCACCTTCTTGGTTTTCCCCGGTGAAACTCTGTGTCTCTTGTGTGCTTGCATTATTGTGTCCATGATTGATATGTTGTACATGTTATTCTCTCAGTTAAGATCCTAGATCAGATTGAAATTTCTGAAAAACTAACAGGTACCTTATCCACAGACTGCCCCATTGCATCTTCCTTCTTCCCAATTTTATCAAGAGTGACCCTATCTGGAAACACGTCCCCGTTCTTGTCCTTTTTATGTTTCTTTTCCCTTATCTTAGCCCTTTCTTGCTCCATTTCAGCCTCAGGGCCGCAACTTACTCCTCATTTCCATTTATGACAATATTTTCGGACTCAGAAAAAACAGTATGGATGACAAGATGGAATGTGGATTGTAACTCCTTCAAGACCTTGGCACTGAACACATGCCCACATCGTTCAAGTGCAAAAAACTTATATTTTCCAATGAATTCGAGGCTGGTGATGGGGCACTGAAACTTGATATCAAAACCATCATGGTAAACCCTGATGCCCAGAATTGGGTCAAGTTGCATGGTAATCATGTCCTTCAGACCCTTGATATGGCTAATCTGGCTAGGTAAAGTATTGCCCAATAAATCCCTAACCAGAGACTCCTTGTTGAAAACGTTTCCCAAGTGATCAATTGCATAGGGGGTTTTTAGGGTTTCTTGGATCAAAGCACAAGTGCTCCATTTGCAAATTCTTGTTTCATTGGGATCAACTTTGTCTGGTTTTTTTGGGCATACATTTTTAAATAAAAATCCTTGGACTCGACACCAATAGCTCCACCATCCTCGTCATCCCCACAAACCCTGGGTATCAACTGTATAATAGAATTATGACCAATATTCATATCTATGAATTGACAGTTATTAACACCATATCACTGCAGGAAATATAAAACTAACCCATTTCCTTGCATTTGTTGTTGATATCGATGCTATTATTTGCAATTGCAAGTGATTGAAAGTTCGATCGAAGTTTAAACCCATGCTGTCACTAGATTAACTTAAGCACTATACCTAATTCAACAAATACTAATCATTGTGACCCTTTGTATGGGTTCGGAGAGGGTCAGTGGGTGGACATCTGTATCGATGTTTCACTGCATGAGATTAGAGAAACCTTGGCTTGGGTTGCAACAAATTTTTCCCAACCGTGCCTTACATTTGCAGCTGCACTGGGGATTGGATCATTAATCATAAGATTTCTTCTTCGATTCCGTAGTTGGTTATTCTTTTTTTATTGATAAAGAAAATGGGTGCTAATAAAAAATACTTCCAGGTTTCATCATCTAAATATATGGGGTTATCATGAGTTCCACTGAAAATATTTTACGGATACAAGTGATTTGAGTTGTTGAATACCACTAAAACAAGTAGGATCTAATATTCTTCCAGATATAAACTAGCTGAATTTTTTCAATTAAGGAAACCAAAGGGGGGAGAAAAAAAACTAACTAGAAAGTAATTCAAAGGAAGGGATCAATATGCTTCATAAGTGTAAATCAAACAACATGAATAACAATCATATTCACCATCATGAGGGTTCAAATCCTATCGATAAACACTTACAAATTTCCCCAGAGAAGAAGAAGTACCCAAAAAAGATATTAAAATTGTGTAATTTACTAACCTCACACTTCATTAAGACATTTTGTCAAACATTTGGCATCCATCCTTCAAACAATAGAACTTGGCATACATATTGAGAATATTGTTCCAGATAAATGTATTAGGCATAAATCCAATTTTTATTATGTGTGTATGTACGTGCTTAGGCTATCGGGTTCTAGTGCATACCTATAAAAAAAGGAGGCTAAGATGCCTCTCTTGTTCCCCTCCACCTCTGCAAATGAAATTTTCTGCTATGCAGCCTGCCACCACCCATAGCAACATAAATATCATCCTTGTCGCCCTCGAATTTTCTTGCTCTGGTGGGACTTGAGAATTCTGACATATTGTCTGTGTTTCGTGTGGATGTTCTCTTTATCAACGTACTGTCCTTTAATGTTTTCTTCATTTTGTGTTTAAAGAAAGAGTACATGGACCGGAATTCACCCTCTGTTTGGTGCTCCATATCCATATGATTAAGCATTTCACCATTCCTCTGAAGTTACAGTTTAGAATTCATCTCAAATTGGATGCTTTATTGTGTAATGGATTACGTTTTCTTTTCTACGGTCACTGCCAATAGCTCTTTGACATGAAAAATCACCATTTATCTTGCCTCTTCCTTCTAAATCATTGTCTCATCAGTCATTTGTGACTATAAGAAACATGAAATCTGACTCCATTTCCCTATGGACTTTCTCCTAAATTGTACCATTTGAAAAAATCCAAAAAACCCTAATCACCCTACATAATATCTATCCATCGTTGTTAATTTCATTTTGGTGCCCATGTCATTGTTTGTCCTTAAGATTGGGAGTCCTTTTTAGTTACACCATGACTTTGCGATAAAGACTCATACTCTACTTTGTCTTATGCTGTCCATCTCCCATAAGGACTCCCCCAGTTATATCAAGTTGTGATTGCATTGCATCATCCTGCTTGCCACTTGAGCCTTGTGCTGGCTCCCGCTTACTCAATTGTTAGCCTAGTGCCTAAGCACTTTTCCCTGTCGAGCCCTGCAGAGCTTCCATTTTCCCTTCGCAATTTGATGACCTTTTGACCCTGAGGGAACACCCCCCCGAGTGTCCACATCCTGCACATGCTTCCTTGCATTGATCATAGGTATGTTCCACTGCTTGGGACTAGTCTGCTTGCTATTTGACACTCGTTCCCTCCATTGTTGTACTATAAGCAATTTTATTCTTTTTCAAGATTTTCCAAATATGAAAAAGACCAAAAAATCAAATATTCCAAAAATCCGGATGGGATTGTGGTTACTACTTCTAGTTGGCAGTTGTTGTGTCGCCTTTGAACAAAGCATTCATTCCACTCCATACATTATGAGTCTGGACTATAGTTGGACCTTAGGAGCTGTACTTGTTTCTCAGTTTACTCCACCGATTGGTTAAGCTTCCAGTCACTATGGAGCCCTTTTTTGATGACTCCTACATCGCACAGTGTTATGTCAAGTCTATGCTACTTGAGTCTATCCATCTGCTCATGCTCTTGTTCAAAGGAAGTCTTGAAACCAGATTCGGCCACTCCTCAGATCTCTTGACTATTGCATGTCGGCCATCCTATTGAGTCAGTCCATTTCACCTGATTTCTTCCAAATCTTTCAGTGTAGTTGGTACCTCGTGTTGGTTGATGGGGGATTCCTTAATTCCCTCCTTCCAGCGAGTTTCGTTTTGTCGACTTCAACCCATTTATTCCGGAATTTGAGACTTAGAGTTCGGTTGAGTACCTTGAGGCTTGCAATCATTAGTGGTAGGTTCTCTCGCCATCAACAGTTTTGGGAATACATCAATGTCCCCTGATCAATGGATTCATCTTAGTGTTAGACTTCAACACATCTATTCACACTTTGATGATTGTACTATGTGCCTTGATGCCCATTTTCATTATTGGTGGGTTGTCTCGCGTCTATTAACGGTATACATCATTGACCAGTAATCAGACGATGTCACATCAGGTTCGACCTCAAATCCTTTATTCACTTGATGGGACTTGCACCGTAGATGATTTGTCTAGAAGACCCCAGGCGATAGTGGCATTCAGTATGCTACTTATGATCATGACTTTACATCTGAGATATCACCTCTCAGATATCAGCAGTTTGTACCTCCAGTTTGCACCATTTGTTTCCTTTTCAGCAGGAGACCATATCTTAATGTAGAGGGATCATTACTATGATCACTTATGACATATATTCACTATATACTGCCTATTCATGGCCATTGTATCAGATTGTTGTACTATACTGACATGTATTCAGAGATACCATTGTATTATGACGAGTGAGTTTCTCCTTCCACTTGTGTCCCCATCACTCCACTTCTGAGATTTATAATGTATTTCGGCCATCATAGCACCATTCTCTGACCTCACACATTAGGGGACATCTGTTATAACGTAATTTTCCACCTTGTGAGCATTAGCACTCTTTGGCCTTTAGGATCCATTTCACTGACTCAGAGGCACTTTATGTCCTTCAGACACACTATTTCCCTATTTTTTCTTCTTGTATGCTAGCTATTCCACTTTAGCCAACATACCCACGAGTTGCACCACTATAGCCCGCGAGTGACAAGTAAAATGGTAAAAATCACTATTAACTAACTTGTTACTCCCAAAAAGTGGTCTTAGGGTAACCTTTGGCCCTCCATTTGCCCCGAAACACCTCGATGTGTCCTTTCACTTACCTTTAGAAGGACTATTGTCACGTCCCCTCCCATCCAACAAGCTAGATGGAGAGGATCGTGACGGTTGAACCGGGCATCCAGCCCCATATATTGAAATCAAACATTCAAATTGAAGAATAAATATGCATACACATTCACATAATACATAAGAGAGATATGAAGATGCATAATTATCAGAAATCACAGCGGAGTAATAAGAATTTCACATCCATCATACATTTAAGATGTTCATCAAATGATAATTGCCAATTTACACAAGAGAATACTTATCTCAATAAGGCAGTCCCACGCAACTGGCTATGCAACTGCAACGTTCCACCCAACCGTAGGCCAGTGTGCTCCTCAATCTTTCGGCACCACTGCCACCCCCGAGCTGGGCATGATCTCTACAAGGAACCAGGGAACAACAGACTCACACATAGCCAAACATACACCAAAATGAGCCAAGCCAATCTACAATTGGGTTTATCAGGCTGCTAGGAGATGGGAAGGAAGAATTGCTAAGCTAGTGAGCTCAACCACAGAGCTATGGGTACCCCTCCCAGATCTATTCAGCTTGGCACTCACAATGCCTACACACCCAACACCAGGAAGTATTCTCTTCACTGCCACACAGTCCCTCAAGCCATACCTTCCTTTCTAGTGCTCTCAGGGTGTGCATAGAAAAGTAGCCAGCCCTCTTGATCTTCTTGAGAGGATATTCCCTACACTAGGTTTATCAAGCTAATTCTGTCCACTACCATTCCAGTTTCTTGCTTACAGGTTCAAATCAAAACCAGGATGCACACAACAGCAAACTACACTTGCTGAGCATGAGAAAACGTTTCCAACAATGGGATATATGAGATGGGGTTTCCTGGACTTTAGAAAAACGTGGGTAGACTCAAAACATGTTGGCACTTGGAAAATTCGACTGGGGAAACAGAACCCATTTCAGAAAAACGCCCCAGGGGCAAAAACGACCTCCCTACAGCCCCCAAAACGTGGCCCTTCACTCCCAGACTACTGTATATGCAAAAACGAACTCCCAGGCATGGGAAGATGCAAGATTTTGCTGAAAAACGTGAAGAGAATGACCCAGATAGCTCCCACTGCGTGAATGAATGAAGACTGCCTATTCCCCATGGCTTTGGGCACCATTTCGTGGGTGGTTTCTTGCCCCACAAGCAAAAACACGATTTTCCAAGTTGATGGCTTGCCCATGCACGAAAATGGCTTGCCCATACTCTTTCATTCCCAAGGCATTAACTGCCTTAACCAATTTCTTGGAAGAATTAAATGATTGGGTACATGAGACAAAATGGGTAGTTGGTGGTTTATGGGTTTCCCCATTGACACATGGATTAATACCATTGGCTCAAGGGTTTGAATAGTTTCCCTCCCTTTTCCTTGTAGAACCATGCCCCTTCTCTTTTGTTGCATTGCATAGCTAGTTGTGGGTATTTTGCATTAAAATTCGTATTTACATGATGTCTTATATACATTGTGCCCATCTCGCACAAGAACCATAGGCATCTATTTTAATTGCCGATACATAAACGTTAAATCAATGGTGGGGCCTTGGCCTTGAGCTCCTCACCATGATTAAGTTACAATATTTACATCATTTACAAAGGGGGTCAAAATGGGGACGTGACATACCCCTCCCCTTACATTAGCACTGTCCTCAGTGCTCATCAAAATTGAACAAAAATGGATATGCCATCCTCATGGCATCCTCCAACTCCCATGTAGCCTCATCGGGACCGTAGTGCTTCCATTGCACCTTTACCTGTCCGATGGCTCGGTTCCGGAGCAATGTTACTTTCTTGTCTAGGATGCGCAATGGATCGGTTTGGAATTCTCCCTCGGGTTCCACCTGGATCACATCCCAATTAATCACATGGTTAGGATCATGTACATATTTCTTTAGCAAAGAGACATGAAAAACATTATGAGCTTTAGTGCTAGCAGGCAATGCAAGTCTATATGCAACTGGCCCTATTCTTTCAAGCACTTCAAATGGCCCACAATATCTAGGTGATAGCTTGGCACAGCTCCCAAGCTTCAAGGAACTCTTCCTTGATCTTACTCTAAGATACACATGATCCCCAACATTGAATTCCCTATGCATTCTGTGTTTATCTGCATAGCTTTTGTGTCTATCCTGGGCTGCTTTTAAATTTTGTCGGATCTTTACAACCTCTTGCTCCATTTCCTTAAGCAATTCTGGCCCAAGTACAATTCGGTTCACTGGATTGTCCCAAGTCACTGGTGTCCTACACCTTCTGCCGTACAAAGCCTCATATGGACTCATTCCCAATGATTCTTGATGCCCATTATTATATGCAAACTCTACCAGGTGTAAATAATCCTCCCACTTGGATGGCTTGTCCATTACATACATGCGGAGCATGTCTTCAAGTACCTGATTTACTCTTTCTGTTTGCCCGTCTGTTTGAGGATGGTACGCGGTGCTAAAGTTCAACTGTGTACCCAAATCTGCAAAGAGAGCTTTCCAAAAATTGGAAGTGAACTTGGTATCCCTGTCAGAAATTATTGCCTTAGGCAACCCATGTAATCTAAAAATTTCCTTCATGAAAATATCTGCAATGGCATCGGCTTTATGTGTGGACTTAACCGGTATAAAATGTGCTGCCTTGGTTAACTTGTCCACCACAACCATGATGGAATCATGTTGTCTCTTAGTCATTGGCAATCCTGTAATAAAATCCATGGAAATTATTTCCCATTTCCATTCTGGAATTTGCACTGGGTGCAATAAACCTGCTGGGTGTTGGTGTTCAACCTTTACCTGCTGACATTCCATGCACTTAGAGATGCATTCAGCAACGTCCTTCTTCATACCTGGCCAGAAATAATATTTTCTTGCCGTAGCAATTGTTTTCTGATATCCTGGGTGACCAGAGTATGGAGCTTTATGGATCTCATCCATAACCATTCTCCTCAAACCTGCCGCATTTGGAATATAGACCCTATTCTTATAAGTAAGAAGTCCTCCTTCTTCCAAATGATAGCCCTCATACTTCCTTTCAATGTTTTGCTGCTGCAATTTGCTCTTTATCTGCTCATACACTTCATCCTCAACCATATGGTTAACAATCTGCTGCCTCAAATCTGGTTGGCAAGTGCTAAGCGCTGCCACATACATTTCATGTACCTTCCTGCTGAGTGCATCAGCCACCTTGTTTTCTTTCCCTTTTATGTGTTTGATCTCGAAATCAAATTCACACAAAAATTCCAACCATCTAGCTTGCCTAGCATTTAACATTGGCTGATCAAACAAGTACTTCAGACCACAATGGTCTGTCCTTAACTCGAATTTTCTTCCCATTAAGTAATGCCTCCACATCTTCAAGGCATGTACTATGGCTGCAAGTTCTATATCATGAGTAGCATAGTTCTTCTCATGCTCCTTCAACTTTCTTGACTCATAGCATATCACGTGGTTGTCTTGCATAAGAACTCCTCCAAGTCCTTGATTGCATGCATCGGTACACACCACAAAGTCCTTTTCCGGGTCTGCAATCTTCAGAATGGGTGCACTTGTAAGAAGATTCTTCAACCGCTGAAAACTTTCTTCACATCTTGGTGACCATTCAAACTTTATCCCCTTCTTTTGCAAAGAAGTGATCGGGTTAGCAACCTTGGAGAATCCTTCGATAAACCTCCTGTAGTAACCAGCAAGGCCCATAAAAGATCTCACATCAGTCACATTCCTTGGAGTTGGCCAATTCATAATGGCTTCAATCTTCTCAGGGTCTACAGATATTCCTTCGTCGGAGATGATGTGACCCAAATAATGAATTCTATCTTTATAGAAGTCACATTTACTCAACTTTGCATACAGCTTATGCTCCCTTAGTAATTGCATTGTCATTCTCAAATGTTCTTCATGCTCTTCTTCATTCTTAGAATAGATGAGAATGTCGTCTAGGAATACAAGAACAAACTTGTCCAAATACTTGCTAAAAACATTATTCATGAGACACATGAATGTAGCTGGTGCATTTGTGAGACCGAATGGTACCACTACAAATTCATAGTGTCCATACCTCGTTCTAAAGGCTGTCTTATGGATATCTTCTTCTTTGATTCTTACCTGATGGTAACCAGACCTCAAGTCAATCTTTGAAAATACCTTTGCTCCTCTCATTTGATCAAAAAGGTCATCAATTCGGGGCAACGGGTATTTATTCTTCACTGTGACTTTGTTCAACTGCCTGTAGTCAATACATAACCTGAGTGTTCCATCTTTCTTTTTCACAAATAGAACAGGTGCTCCCCACGGGGACACACTTGGCCTAATGTATTTCTTTTCCAGCAACTCTTGTAATTGCATTTTTAATTCTAGCAATTCCGGGGTACTCATCCTGTACGGTGTCTTGGACACTGGTGCCGCTCCTGGCACAAGCTCAATTGTAAAGTCAATGTCTCTCTTTGGAGGAAGTCCTGGAATCTCATCTGGAAAAACATCCCTGAATTCTTGCAATACATGATAGTCCTCCAGCCTAAGAGTTTCACTCTCTGCTGCCTCTAAAACGTGAGCTGCATACAGTTGACATCCCTTCCTACAGAACTTCTTCAGTTGCATGGCTGAAACCTGTCTAACAGAAGTCACCTTTGGAATGCCTTTTACAACCCTCGGGTTTCCTTCTTCGTCCATGCATTCAAATGTCTTATTGTAGCAGTCAAGTTTAACCCTGTGTGCTTCCAACCAATCCATTCCAATGAGAATATCATAGGAACCAAGTGGCAAAATATTCAGATCTGCATAAGTGAATAGCCCATCCATCTCTAATGGACATTTCTCTACTATTTCGCTAACTTTTCTCTTGGTTCCAGTGGCTAGTTGAACTAACCAAGATTTACTATGCTTTAATTTCTTGAAAGCACAAATCTCAACAATTCTAGGAGTGACATAACTGTGAGTAGATCCAGGATCAATCAAAATAGAAACAGATTGCTTAGCAACCTTACCTTCAACTTCAACCACAGTTGACTGATGATCTGCCTGGCGGTCTTCTACTGCTGCATAGATCCTAGGGATTGTCCTTGCCACCTGACCCACAGTTCCAGCTCCTTGGATGTTGTGAACTTGATTTGCATTCCCATTCCTATGTGGACAGTTCCTAAGCATGTGGTCTCCTCCACAACCCCAACATTGAAGTGGTTCTCTTGGCTCCTTTGGATCTCTTGGCTTGTCTCCCATCATCCTAGTTGGCTTAGTCACAACCTGTGATGGTTGCCTTTGCTGATTCCGGAATTGAGGAGGCTTGAACCCCTTCTTCCTTTGATCAAACTTCTCATTTTTCTTATCCTTCCATGCCTTATGGAATTCTGGTTTGCTTCTGTTTTGATCAAAGCAATACTTGGCCTTTCTTATGGTCTCCTCTAGAGTCCGAGGTTCATCAAACTCAATTCTATCTTTATACGACTGGGGCAGTCCACTTAGGAAACGCTGAATTTTCACCTTATCATCTCGAATATACTTAACATACCTCAGCAGCTCCAAGAACTTGTTTGCATATTCTTCCATGGTCGATTGTCCCAATCTCAGCTCATGGAACTCTTTGATCTTATCATCATAGTACCTATCCGAGAGGTACTTCTGCTTGAAGTATTTCGTGAACTGCTTCCACACGATCTTCCTTTCGTTGATCTTCTTCACTTGCCTGGTGTGTTCCCACCATATAGATGCTCTTCCATTCAAGTTGAAGATGGCTACCCTTGCTTTCATATTTCCTGAGTAGTCTTGGACTTGGAAATATTTTCTCATCCCAAGAAGCCAAGCTTCAGCTTCTTGACCAGATTTTACCTCTCCGTCAAATGTAGGAGGTTTTGCCTTCTTAAATTCCCCATGTGAACTGTTCTTGTAGTGCTTCTTCCTCTTACTCATGTGAGATGAAGAGCTTGAACCCTCAATGGATTCTTCAGAGTCAGATGACTCATTGGGAGATATTTCTGGACTATACGTTCTGTCTGTAGAAACTCCTCTTGGGCTACTGGCCCTCTTACGGGAATTTCTTCTAGAGCTGCTCCCACCCCTTTCTGGATTTGTTATCTGATGCCCAGAGTTTATTTGCCTTTGGATGTCTGTTAAACTCTGCAGCATGGCTGCATTCAGCTGATTTTGTTCTTCCTGAGCTTTAATCATCCTTTCATTATCTTCCCTATAGCTTTGCAATTCCACCCTTAGGCTTCTCATGGTGGCTGCAACATCTGGAGGGGTCTCTTGATTTCTTCTCCCATTAGATTCTGTTTCAGCATTCTCAACCTGTATGTTCTCCCCCATGGCATCTGTCTCAGGTTCATAGGGATCCTGTGCATCATTCATGATGTGCATTTTCTCGGCCCAACCAAGATCCAAAATTTTTTCCACTGTATTATTTAGAGTGTTATCCTGCTGTAACTGTGACTCTCTGAAATGTGTTCATCAAAACAATTGTTAGCTGCATTACATTCTCAGAATTCACAAATTACTTCATGCACGGGGAAAAATGCCATACTAACAACTTGTCAAATCACAACAATGAAATATGAGGGGAGAAGAAAAAGGGGGTCAAGGGGGCTTGCCCCCTTGTGAGGGCGGGTCGAGGGCAGCGCCCTCGTTTTTTTTTTTTTTTTTTTTTTTTTTTTTTTTTTTTTTTTTTTTTTTTTTTAAGAGTAGGAATCACGCCGCATCGGGCGGTTCGCGAATTCCTGCCGCAACGGGCAGTTCGCTGAATCCTGCCGCGATGGGCGGTTCACACACTGCTCCCGCAACTGCGGGGAGGTTCATTATATGCTCCCGTAATGGGCGGGGTGATATGCTGAAGGCTTCCGCAATGCGGGCCGGTTCACTGTGTATTCCCGCGACTGCGGAGAGGTTGGCTGAATGCTGCCGCAATTGCGGGGCGGTTCGGCGACGGCTTCCGCAATTGCGGAGCAGTTCGCCGAACGCTTCCGCAACGGCGGGGCGATCTGCCGAGCGGAGCCATTCGGCGAAGGCTTCCGCAGTTGCGGAACGATTCGCCGAAGTCTTCCGCAGTTGCGGAACGATTCGGCGAACTCTTCCGCGTTTCGGAACGATTCGCCGAAGTCTTCCGCAGTTGCGGAACGATTCGGTGAACTCTTCCGCGTTTCGGAACGATTCGCCGAAGTCTTCCGCAGTTGCGGAACGATTCGGTGAACTCTTCCGCGTTTCGGAACGATTCGCCGAAGTCTTCCGCAGTTGCGGAACGATTCGCGGAATCCTTCCGAAATTTCGGAAGAGAATTCCTTCCGCAATTTCGGAAGAGAATTCTTTCCGAAAAATTCCGACACTTAGAAAAATTTTTCATTTAAACAAAAATTTTCTCCGCTGTTTCGGAGCCATTGGCTGAATTCTTCCGCTGTTTCGGAGCGGTTCGCGGAATCCTTCCGAAATTTCGGAAGAGAATTGCTTCCGCAATTTCGGAAGAGAATTCCTTCCGCAATTTCGGAAGAGAATTCCTTCCGAAAAACTTCCCTTCGCAAATTTTCGGAAAAATTCTCGGAACGCTTCCGAAATTTCGGAACGATTCGCCGAATGCTTCCGCTGTTTCGGAAGGCATTCGGGAATTCCTTCCGAAACAGTCTTAAACCAAAAATTTCCAGAACAGACTTAAAACGGAAATTTTCAAAAACAGACTTAGGAAATTTAAAATCTTCCCTTGTAATTTCTATCAGTTTTGGCCCATAGAGGCCCAATGCTGCAACGCAGCTCTGATACCATTCTGTCACGTCCCCTCCCATCCAACAAGCTAGATGGAGAGGATCGTGACGGTTGAACCGGGCATCCAGCCCCATATATTGAAATCAAACATTCAAATTGAAGAATAAATATGCATACACATTCACATAATACATAAGAGAGATATGAAGATGCATAATTATCAGAAATCACAGCGGAGTAATAAGAATTTCACATCCATCATACATTTAAGATGTTCATCAAATGATAATTGCCAATTTACACAAGAGAATACTTATCTCAATAAGGCAGTCCCACGCAACTGGCTATGCAACTGCAACGTTCCACCCAACCGTAGGCCAGTGTGCTCCTCAATCTTTCGGCACCACTGCCACCCCCGAGCTGGGCATGATCTCTACAAGGAACTAGGGAACAACAGACTCACACATAGCCAAACATACACCAAAATGAGCCAAGCCAATCTACAATTGGGTTTATCAGGCTGCTAGGAGATGGGAAGGAAGAATTGCTAAGCTAGTGAGCTCAACCACAGAGCTATGGGTACCCCTCCCAGATCTATTCAGCTTGGCACTCACAATGCCTACACACCCAACACCAGGAAGTATTCTCTTCACTGCCACACAGTCCCTCAAGCCATACCTTCCTTTCTAGTGCTCTCAGGGTGTGCATAGAAAAGTAGCCAGCCCTCTTGATCTTCTTGAGAGGATATTCCCTACACTAGGTTTATCAAGCTAATTCTGTCCACTACCATTCCAGTTTCTTGCTTACAGGTTCAAATCAAAACCAGGATGCACACAACAGCAAACTACACTTGCTGAGCATGAGAAAACGTTTCCAACAATGGGATATATGAGATGGGGTTTCCTGGACTTTAGAAAAACGTGGGTAGACTCAAAACATGTTGGCACTTGGAAAATTCGACTGGGGAAACAGAACCCATTTCAGAAAAATGCCCCAGGGGCAAAAACGACCTCCCTACAGCCCCCAAAACGTGGCCCTTCACTCCCAGACTACTGTATATGCAAAAACGAACTCCCAGGCATGGGAAGATGCAAGATTTTGCTGAAAAACGTGAAGAGAATGACCCAGATAGCTCCCACTGCGTGAATGAATGAAGACTGCCTATTCCCCATGGCTTTGGGCACCATTTCGTGGGTGGTTTCTTGCCCCACAAGCAAAAACACGATTTTCCAAGTTGATGGCTTGCCCATGCACGAAAATGGCTTGCCCATACTCTTTCATTCCCAAGGCATTAACTGCCTTAACCAATTTCTTGGAAGAATTAAATGATTGGGTACATGAGACAAAATGGGTAGTTGGTGGTTTATGGGTTTCCCCATTGACACATGGATTAATACCATTGGCTCAAGGGTTTGAATAGTTTCCCTCCCTTTTCCTTGTAGAACCATGCCCCTTCTCTTTTGTTGCATTGCATAGCTAGTTGTGGGTATTTTGCATTAAAATTCGTATTTACATGATGTCTTATATACATTGTGCCCATCTCGCACAAGAACCATAGGCATCTATTTTAATTGCCGATACATAAACGTTAAATCAATGGTGGGGCCTTGGCCTTGAGCTCCTCACCATGATTAAGTTACAATATTTACATCATTTACAAAGGGGGTCAAAATGGGGACGTGACAACTATATATTGAGCACATATGGCATATGGAAGGGAGGAGAATGAGAGAGCAAGATAACTCTAGTGTATTTTTGCTATATCTTGAGTCTACACTCATTGATCCTTGTTGTTGTGAACCTTTTATGTTCACCTTCCAAGCTCCTATCATATTTTGAGTTTTTCGTTCCATGGAGGATTGAAGTGGTGGAGGCACAAGTGGAGAGACCCAATTCTTGGTTCAGATTGGTTTCCGACAAGAGGTCATATCACATTGTACTTCTTGTTATTTATTAATAGAAATACTCATATTCTCGTCCATTAATGTTGTGAATTTTTTTTATATTACATTGGGTTGCATTTACTTATGATATCATGGACCATTGCTATTGATGATGTTAATATCTTTCATATAGTATATGCGCTTGTTGTATATTGGCTGTCAAGACTAATTTGCAGGTTCAAGTTCACGAATTGAAAGCTCCAAAAATCTAGGCCCAACAACCGGTATCAAACGTTCATCTCTAAAGTAAATTTTCATGCCATCTCAACAACCTCCATGTTCCTTCAAGCGAGCATGGGAAGATGATCTTGGAGACACATTACAGTCGATTGGCAGGGTGCTTTGGCATAGGGAATACAATTGCAGTATTGCACAAGTACTTATATTGCTCGAAGCTCCAACAAGACGTTGGCAGGTACATCAGATCGTGTACCGCCCTTAGCATTTCCAAACATACCATCAATAAGCAAGTATTTTACACTCCATTACCTACCCCAATAGGCCCTTAGAGTCTCTCTCCATGGATTACATGTTTGGATTTCCTTCAACCAAGCATGGCAATGGCTATGTATTTGTGGTTGTTGAACGGTTCTCTAATATGGCAATTTTAAATACCTATAAGAATATAATCATGACGGATTCCATTAATAATCTCTTCTTCAAGCATGTTTCGATTCATTTTGGCCTCTCATGGACCATTATTTTAGATCGAGATGAAAGGTTCCTAAGTACCTTTTGGTCTAGCTTATCATTCATGATGGACACCAAGATGACCAAATCGACTTCCTTCCACCCACAAACTAATGGGAAGATAGAAGTGGTCAATGGGATGATTGTGCATATCCTAATAATGTACATTTCCAAACATCCACACACTTGGGATGAGAACCTTCTTGATTTTTAGCATAGCTATTGATGTAATTGTAACTTTAGAAGATATTCACTTGTATTTTATATTTTCATTATTATTGTATTTTATTTGTACCTCCAACACAGATGTTTTTCCCTATGGTCGGAGATGTCATTATTACATTTGGTCATGTAAATTCATTGAGTTAAAACCTCCATTGTAATTTGGGGCAATAGATCCCCTAGATTCAAATGTATTAGGGTTATTGAGTCTCCTAGAGAATTCGGTCCAGTCAGGTTTAGTTGGGACCGACCTAGCTAGTGAAAAGGTCAAGTGAAAGATAAATTATAAATAGAGAGTTGGGCTCTCTCATTTAGACACAAACTCACTCACTCAATTTCACATTAGTGAGAGAGAGAAGATAAGTTCACATAGGAGAAAAGAGAGAGAGCTGCAGAAGACTATCTTGTTTTGGGGTTTTCCATTTTGTGATATTGTATTGGTGACGATTCTATCTCTGAGGAAGTTGCGGGTTTTTCTCCTTTATGGTTTCCCTGAGGAAAATATTTGTGTCTCTTGTGTTATGTTGTGCACGTTATTCTTTTAGTTAAGATCCTATATAATATTGATTAAAAGTAGAAAAACTAACATGGTATTAGAGCTTTCTTGAAAAGAAGACATTGTGTAGCCGCGGGAAGCTAGGGATTATAAGTTTGAGGTCTTCAATCCACATATCATAAAGAAAAATAGGCTAGGATAACTCTCCCTAGGAGGGCGCATCTTTCTTTCGAAGCAGAACTTGATTTTGAGAATTTTCATTTTTTGGCCCGTCACTACTACCGGAGGAAAACTAGGGCATCATCTATTTGGGGATTATGTTCACAGATTTGGAGAAGTGAGCACATTGGAAAAATCACCTTGAGGAGGTGCATCTTCCTGTCCAATCAAAAGTTCCAAATTCCAAGTTTGGAAAATTACGGTTTCTCTGACAAACCCTAGGCCAACCAGCTCCAGAACCAGTTTGGGAATCTCAAAGTGGTAAGACCCAAAAGCTTTGTTATTTCCATTTGAGGTACTCATTCAATATGTCTCACCACAACAAGCTTGAGGATAATCTTGAAGGAGCTAATAAATTCCAAGCATGGAAGTATAGGATTTCTCTTTGGGCCTTGAAGAAAATGAATTGGACAAGTATGTAAATGAAGAGGTTTCAACACCAGAGGGATATGAGGATAAAGCTATCCACAATAAGAACTTGGTTAAGGCCCAGAGAATTATTGCAGACTCCATTAAGGATCATCTCATCCCATATGTGTCATCATTGAAGACACCTAAGGAGATGTTCAATGCTTTGAAAAAGTTATTTGAAGGGAAGAACATCAATCAAAAGATGACCTTGAGGAACCAGCTTAAGAATGTGAAGATTCAAAATGCAGAGACCATGCAGTCCTATTTCACAAGGGTCTTAAAGATAAAGGAGCAACTTGAAGAATTTGGAGAAAAGGTAGAAGAAGGAGAGATAGTGATGACCACATTGAATGGTCTCCCAAGATCATGGAACTCATTCATTCAAGGGATATGTTCCGGAAAGAAGTTGATCACATTCAGTAGATTATGGGAAGAATGTACACAATAAAAAGCTCGAATTGTGGCATGAGAAGAGAATATGGGAGCAAATGATGATCAAGCTCTCACAACACACACCAGAATAAATCATAACAAGAGGGAGCACCATCATCACAATAAGATGGAGAAACACCATCAAAATCAGAGGAAGAACTATAGAAGATCCGGAAGAGATATCCAACGTTCGATTATATACATGTGATGAGAAGGGACACTACTCCAGATATTGTCCTAGAAACAAAGGCTCCAACAATAAGAAGACCAACAAGAAAATGCACCATGGTCACACTGCAGAAGATGATGAACCTCCAAGGAAGAGAACTAGAGAAGAAAGTGATGAAGAATATGTCTTGATCTCAGCACTCACGGGAACTGTCACACATGGGAGTAATGATGGGCTTGTAGATAGTGGAGCTTCCAAGCATATGACGGGATATAAAGAATCCTTCACAAATCTATTTGAGCATGAGTCACCTCACAAGGTGAAACTTGGGGATGATTACCAATACCCCATAAAAGGAAGTGGGGAAGCTTCATACAAGCTAGAATCTGGAAAATATATGAAGATGAAAAATGTCCTATATGTTCCAGGACTAAAGAAGAACCTTCTATCCATATCAACACTAGATTCTAAAGGTATGAGGGTTGCATTTTTTGATTTCCAAGTCCTAATGTTGCCAAAGGGAAAAACAATAGATGATGCGACTGTGATTGGAGAGCAAGAGGGATGCTTGTACAAATTAAAGGGCCAACCTGAACAAGCCTTGGTTCATGAATCCATGGATCCAAGTGAATTATGGCATAGAAGGATTGCACATGTGCACTATAGAGCACTACCCATTGCAAGCAAAGCAGTTGCAGGACTTCCAGAAATTCAGACAAAACATGAAGTCATTTTCAAAGGATGTGCGAAGGGAAAGAATGTGAAGAATACATTTCCAAGAAGTGAAAGCAAAGCGAAAGGAATATTGAAAATCATTCACTCCGATGTATGCGGTCCCATGTCATCCAGTTCATTAAGTGGGTATGTATATTATGTTTCATTCATTGATGACTTTTCCCATAGGACTTGGATATACTTCTTGAAAAATAAATATGAAGTATTCAACAAGTTCAAGGAATTCAAAGCCTTGATCGAGAATCACACTGACAAGAAGATCAAGACCTTTCGATTAGATAATGGCAAAGAATTCACCTCGGAATATTTCAATAACCTATGCATAGAATCTGGGATTAAGAGGGAGTTGACCACTCCCTACAATCCACAACAGAATGGTGTTGCATAAAAAAAGAATAGAACGATAATGGAAGCAGCAAGAGAAATGCTTCATGACTAGGATCTTCTGATGCACTTATGGGCAGAAGCTGCAAGGACATTAGTGTATGTACAGAACCATACTCCTCATCGAGTATGAGACAACAAGACTCCAGAATAAGTGTTCTCCGATGAGAAACCAAAAGTCATCCATCTCAGGATATTTGGCTACCCAGTGTACATACACATTCTGAAGGAGAAGAGGACGAAGCTAGATCCTTCAGGAAAGAAGGGAATATTCATAAGAAATAGTGAAACTTCGAAGGCCTACCAAATATACTTCATAGGATTCAAGAAGACAGACATCAGCAAAGACGTGAAATTTGACGAAGACTCAACATACAACAAATATAGAAAATTACCTATTGGAGATATTAAAGAACTTGAAGTCACCAGGATTCGAGATTCAATGATGGAAGAAGCAGGTCCAGAATATCATGAAGATCATGAAATGGAATAACCACAAGAACCTGTAGATCCACGTCGTGAGAAGAAATCCCACAAGAGGAAACCATCATGGGTATGAGAAGAAATACAAGATGCAGAGAGGTATGGCTCTCCAGAGGGGATGCACAGAGAAAGCAAGAGACCTAGTCCATACTCCAGATATGTAGCCATGTTGTGAGACATCATTGACAAAGAACCTTCCAACTATGAGGAAGCAACAAAGAATAAAGAAAGGAAGGATTCCATGATCGAGAAGTACCAATCGATTATGAAGAATGATGTCTGGGAGGTAGTTCTGAGACCAGAAGGGAAGTCTGTTGTGACTTTGAAGTGGATATACAAGATCAAGCATGTTGCAAATGGTAGCATAGAGAAACACAAGGAAAGGTTTGTAGCACGTGGATCCTCCCAGAAGGAAGGCATAGAATATGACGATACATTTGCACCTGTATCCAGATACACTTCCATAAGATATGTACTTGCATTGGCTGCAGTGATGAAATGGAAGGTACACCAGATGGACATCAAAAGAACATTCTTGAATGGTGTAGTTGAAGAGGAAGTGTACATGGAGAAGCCACTCGGATTTGAGACACATGACAGGCATACTCATGTGTACAAATTGAAGAAGGCCTTGTATGGATTGAAGCAGGCACCCAGGACGTGGTACGATAGGATGGATAGATTCCTAATGAGCTTAGGATTTACCAAGAGTAAATTAGATTCCAACCTTTACTACAAGGTTGAGGTGGGAAATCCAGTGATACTTCTACTCTATGTGGATGACCTGTCTATAATAGGGGAGGATGAGCTCATTGCAGATACTAAGAGGAAACTTTCTGTAGAGTTCGAGATGAAGGACCTGGGGATGATGCATTATTTATTAGGCATGGAGGTGTGGAAGAGTGTGGATGGAATATTCTTTGGACAAGGGAAGTATGCAATGGATATTCTGAAGAGATTCAGAATGATGTCCTGCAAGGCTATGACCACACCCATGGCATTGAACTTGAATATACTATGTGATGCTTCATTGGATTCAGTTGATGCCATGATGTGTCGTCAAATGATTGGTTCATTGATGTACCTAACGAACAAGAGACCATACATATGATTTGTTGTGAACACATTGAGCCAGTTCCTGATGGATCCGAGACATGTTCACCTGATTGCTGCAAAGCATATATTGAGGTACCTGAAGGGTATAGTTGACTATGGGATCAAGTATGACGTGAATCAGAAGATTAAACTGCAGGGTTATGTTGATTCATATTGGGCAGGCAGTTCCACTGATAGGAAGAGACTTCAGGATTTTGCTTCAGTATAGGATCCGGTATGATCTTCTGGTTTAGCAGGAAGCAGTCATGCAAGGCACTAAGTATAGCCGAAGCAGAATATGTTGCAGCTTGTTTGGCTAGTTGTGAGGCAGTATGTCTTAGGAAGCTAATGTCTGATTTGTTTGATCTCTAGTTAGAGGCGACTTGTATATTCTATGACAACCAAAGCTGTGTGAAGTTGTCTGAGAACCCAATGTTCCATGACAAGTCGAAGCACATTGATATCAAGTACCACTATATCGGGGATATGGTGGAGAGAGGAGAAGTGAAGCTCCAGTATGTAGCGACATACGAGTAGATAGAGATGTGTTGACCAAGCCATTATACAGAGTGAAGTTCGAGTACTTCAAAGAGAAGCTTGGTGTTCTCCAGATCGAGGTTCCTTCCAGGAGGAAGTGATGAGACTGGAAGACACAGATGCACTAGAGCCATTCTCGCATGATGGTAGGTTTTTCCTCTCATGTTGGTAGATGTAAGGGCTGAGCCATTCTCACATGATGGTAGGTTTGTCCTATCATGTTGGTATATGTAAGGGATAGATCCATTCTCGCGTGGTGGTATGTTTGTACTCCCATGTTGGTAGATCTAAGGGATGGGCCATTCTTGCATGGTGGTAGGTTTTTCCTCCCATGTTGGTAGATGTAATGGGTGGGTCTCGCATGGTGGTAGGTTTATCCACCCATGTTGGTAGATGAGGGTCTCATATGGTGGTAGGTTTGTCCTCCCATATTGGAGACATTGTGAGGTCCACCTGTCATAAGACACTGTGTGTGCGCCTAGGCAGGATCTCACATGGTGGCAAGTTTGTCCTCCCATGCTGGTAGACGCGGGATGACTATTTTGGGACATGTGATGTGCATCTGGGATGTGCTCTGTGTGATTATGAGATGATTTGAAGACGATAAGGTGATAACAGGAGACGCAGGCGATTTTTGTGGCAATGTAATGAATGGTACTGGGTTGTACCTACTTGATGGCTTGCTTGCAGAGATAATGAATACCTACATGAGGGCTAGGCATACATCCAACATGAAAAATGGCTAGCTCTGTAGAACTTCCTATGACGAGTAGATTCGTGAGATGTCACCAATCGATGATCGACATGATGAGGATTGCAGCAGCAACAACGATGATGATCCAATGTTTATGATGATGTTCCAACATTGAAGATGATCCAATGATGATGATGTTATCCGGACTTGTGTCCAAAGGGGTTGATTACTGTGGAAAGAGAATACCTTCCTAGTTAAGAGGGAGTGTTGATGTAATTGTAACTTCAGAAGATATTCACTTGTATTTTATATTGTTATTATTATTGTATTTTATTTGTACCTCCGACAGAGATGTTTTTCCCTCTGCTCGGAGATGTCATTATTACATTTGGTCATGTAAATTCATTGAGGTAAAAAATCCATTGTAAGTCGGGGCAATAGATCCCCTAGAGACAAATTTATTAGGGTTATTGAGTCTCCTAGAGAATTCGGACCAGTCAGGATTAACTGGGGATGACCTAGCTAGTGAAAAGGTCAAGTGAAAGATAAAGTATAAATAGAAAGTTGGGCTCTCTCATTTAGACACACACTCACTCACTCAAGTTCACATTAGTGAGAGAGAGAGAAGACAAGTTCTCATAGGAGAAAAGAGAGAGAGCTGCAGAAGATTGTCTTGTTTTGGGGTTTTCCATTTTGTGATATTGTATTGGTGATGATTCTATCTATGAGGAAGTTGCGGGGTTTTCTCCTTTATGGTTTCCCCGAGGAAACTATTTGGTCTCTTGTGTTATGATGTGCATATTATTCTTTCATTAAGATCCTAGATAATATTGATTAAAATTAGAAAAAATAACAATAGCTACAACAAATCTCTTCACAACTCTATTAGCCATAGGCCTTTTGAGGTATGCTTAGGGTTCCAACCATTAGCCCCAATTGATGTAGCACTTCCCATTGGATATACAGAGGAATATTCCTCCCATGCTCAAACTAAATATGATCAGGCATAAAAAAATTTTGATTGGATCCAACACATCCAATAATAGGTTCATTATATCTTGCATAAATCCAATTCAAAGTATAAGCAGTGACATGACTAGCATCGAGTTCCACATACGTTTTGGGTTGGAAATAATACCTGGTTACATTTACTGAAATATTTCCTCACAATGCCCCATTAGAATCTCCGCCCACTTATATATGGTCCTTACACCATCACCAAGGCTATGGGTGAGAATTATTTTGAGTTATGTACTCCTCGTTTCCTCGGCGTGCACCCCATCTCTTAATGGATATACTTCGACCATATTTTCCACCCTTCTTGGACACCTCAGAGGTATCTGAGCACTTGGCCCCTACAAAACTCAATCCTAACTAAACTGAGAAGCCCACATTCAATTGGATCATAGACATTGAGATGAAGAGCACTAGCTAGTAGAAAATCCAACTGTATCGAGTTGTCAAAGTAGGGCAGCTTCTTCACTGGGGAAAGAGACTCACCAAGAGTCAGATTCAACAAACAATTTCTCATATGATGGAGGAAATTGATGCAATGGGGACCATTTATCCATAAATGGGGAGGAATGATCCAAGTGGATACTGGTGGCCACGCACCTGTTCCACCAAGTTACAACAATTCTCCATCTTCTTGATAGTTTTTGGGTCCTAAAATTCCAGGGTCATTTTGAGGCCCTAAACGATGTTTTTTGGCCAATCATGGAGCCAAAAGTTGCCATGTAATTCCCTAGCCCTATTTAAAAGTTGTGATTCTCATTTAGTTCTTTCCAATGATCTATCAAGTGCCCTAAACAAATATTGTATGTAAAAGTTGCACCCCCAAAAAGTTGGCGTATCAACTAGCCACCTCGGGGTCCACAAATCCTTTTGTTGCTTCATCTCCTAGGGTTAGTTTTTTGGATGTTAAGGTTTTTGCCTCTTCATGATTATGATAAAAAGTCCATTGTGGTCTATTTGTAATCAGATATTGCGAATGAGTGTAGCCGACACATGTCTCTTCATAGGTAAGCTACCACCATCTGAGCTAGTTTATATTGCTTTGCAGTTTATAATGTTTTTCCATTCCATTCATTAATATAATTTGGGTTTTACTATACTACTGTGATTTCTACAAAACATTTAAGTGCGTTTCTATTTTATATTGCTTCCTTCATTTAGTCCTGCAAATAATCCAAATCAACTGTGTAATAAAATGAAGCACCAACAATGATGCTTCTTAAATTTACAACTACACCAAAAAAGGGGTAAGAGTTTCTGCAAGTTGATGATGCATGTTAAATATAGTGAAACATCATTAACGATGCATAAATGTATTATAAACACGTCAATGTTTGAAAACCTGTAATAGTGCATCATTATATCATATACACACTGTTAATAACACATATAAATAATGATATCCCGAAGCACCAGAAAATATGCTTATGAATATTAAATCACACCATATCAATTTAGAAACCCAAAACTTGCAATTAGGTATGTGGTGCATTTAGTTTTAGTTCACTTATACAGTGATTTGTTTTAACATTGGTACATCAATATGACCATTACCCTTTAATAAAGAAGCACCAATGTTCATTGCCAACTTACAGACTGTTTTAAAAATGTGGAATACTTAGTTATATCACACCAGGGACGATGTGCATTTTGTACTTAAGCACTGTAAACAATGTGTGATGTTATTAAAGGTGCATAAGTTAATTTAGAGAATTTTTTAAAAATTATTTTCAATTATTAATGAATACAAATTCTTGTTTAATAGATTTTTTTCTCTATCTATATCTATCAATATATCTATCTATTTATATAAGTATGCATATGTACTTGCCTAATTAATTATGTATGTGAATCAAAGAAAAAAACGTTGATGTAGTGGCAATAGCCATGGGTCGTTGAATTGTACAACTTTGTATGGGAGACGTGGGAGGCCCAAGAGAGGGAGAGGGATCTGTACCTTCAAACTATTATAGCAGAGATGCATTCCCTCTTGAGAAATGTTGGTCTCCTTAACTTTTATGAGGAGACGACATCCCTTAGGGGGGACTCATAGTTGTTGGTGTAGTTGATATGTCATTGGGATCATGTGAGATATCATTTTTGGTTTTCCCCCAATTTGTGGTACCATCCCATAGAGGAGGACATATATTTTATTAATTATTTATCTAGGAAAGGAGAGGATTTTCCCCATTTCCCTAATATTCCAACTGGTGTTTCCAATGAGAGGTAGTTTCCATATGTCCATTGATACATGGGTGAGGATTTAATTTCCCCAAATGGCTTCTAGGTTTATGGTGGCTAGTTGTCTATTGTTGCATTCGTTGAAAAGGATGTTATTTTCCTCTCTCTTTGGTCATGATAGTGGCCCATTACGCTTCATATGGACAACGCATTATTTTTCCTATGTTATAATTCTATGTAGATTCATTGGTGCAGATACCCAGATTGGTTAGATGGTATACCATTTTTTTCTATAGTTTTGTTTAGCTCTAGATCGTTGGCAGTCTATGTTTGATTGGAGGATGGGATTCCCTTTTGGATCAAAGTTATGTTGTTTAGTTTTTAAGAATTTTGTGTCTATTAGAGTGTCATTCGACTGCCACCCTCTTAGACCGAGGATCGAGGCATGCATGCATATGTGGGAGTAGATGATTCCCAACAAGCCCTAAGCAAACTTCCCTACTAGAATCACTTCATAGGAACTAGAGATTATTGCGAGAGGGTGTGGTCACACCATGGATATTGTGTAGTCCCCTTATGGATGGATGGACTAACGAGTATGTCATAACATACTTTTTAACCTGGGATAAGCCACCAAATGATAGAGGTAATACTAGCATTATGTTTTGATTAATTGTCTAGTTTCATTTTTTTATCTTACTTAATGGACATGTAATTTATTGTAACATTTTCTTTAAGTTGTCTTTATTGTTGAATACTTCTTTGAATATATTGGCACGCGTGTTGAGGATCTTCCTTCCCAACATGAAGAGGATATGGTGGTTGAGATTGAGGAGTTCCTCAATTACATAGACCTGGATTATGACATAGGAAAGACCATAGATTCTATGAGTAGGTAGTTGATCAGTTATCTACATTGTTGGCTCGTCATGGAGTGTTCCCTGTATGAGTTAATAAAATATTAGAAGACCCTAATATCAAGCTATATGGGTGACCCTTCCTCATGATATGACACCACCTGTAATGTCCCTTATTAGGAATTTTATTAAAATTGCAATTTTCCACTTTTTTCCTTGGTTCGACCTTTGACTAGTTTCGATCTCTATGTCCCAAATTTGCTCCAAATGATCCCAAATATTCTGAGAAGGTATATGAATGATATTAGAACATAAATATGTGTTTCAGGGATGCCTTTGTACCTTTAAAACACTTCTGCAAATACTCTTTCAATTCTGGTCAATGTAGGTAACTTTACTAGTGATTTCCCATTGACTAGTATTGGTCTCTAGGTCTCAAATTGACTCCAAATGCCTTCAAATATTCAAGGAAGGTTTATGAATGATATTAGGAATTGAATATGATGTTCAGGGATAACATATGGCCACCAAAAGACCTCTGCAAACTCTCTTAAGATTCTGGACCAAGTATGCAATTTTACTAGTAATTTGGGGTTCAAATCCCCCTAAGGTAAGTACTGAAAATGGCTTCCCAAATGCCTCCAAACCCACTCAAATTTATGAACAGAGGTATGTAATGTGTTAAGTATGTTATTAAGGTCTCATATGCACCATTAATGGTTTATTACAACTGTTCTCACCCTCTCCCATTCAACTGCAAAAATCCCCAATTCGACCCTTGGGGAAATGGCACTATTTCTTCTCCCAATGCAATTAAACTGAGTAAAAATGCTTCAAATGCTCAAGTACAGTACATGAAACTTGCATAAGACATCCATGGCAGTATATTTATCACAAATATATCAGATAATCATCCATTCATTCGAAATCATCATCAATACATTGGCTCACAACAAGGTAGTGGGGAAATGGCATTGTTCTTCCATTAAAAATGAGATTTATACATTTCTACTTGGAATTTCGACCTGAAATTTTTTGGAGATGAAGAACAGAGTATTTAATTCATATTACAAAATAAATGGGGCATTAGAAGCTCCCCCAAAGAGTACAATAGCTCACCAAAAACACCCTCCCTCAAGGATCAAGAATATGCCATCAAAACTGGAAATGGTTGAAGGAGCGAGCTGCAATAGAAGAAACCATGAGATGCCCTGTATCTTACACCTGAAAATAAATACTCCATTAAAGCTCCAAATGAAAGGTCTGAATGGCCTTTCCAATTGCCAACTTGGATGGGAATCTTTCACCCTTGAAATTGGCTAAGGCAAGAAACTAGTCATCCACTAGCTCTCCCTCTTCACAAATGCAATTGCAAATTCTACAAAATGATCAAAAGCTGGTTTCATTCTTTTTTATTGACATTTATAAAGTTCTAATGTTCTCCATGGGTCGAATTCCTTCCAAGAGACTCATTCCAACTCAAGTTGGGAAGAGATTCCAAAGAACGCCACTTGTACAACAATTCCTAGTTTCCCACTTCCACCAAATCACATGTGGAATCATCTTAGCTGCCCTAACACCCTTGAGCGCCCTCTTGGATTCTATTTTTAGCCCTTACATGTCATATATGTCATATGTCAGCCTTCATGTCTGATTTGTGTCATAGGTGTCATAGCATCTTCATCATTGTTGTCATAGAGCTAGGGAATCTAGCCCAAGTGTCTCACTAACTCCAAATTGCCTCTTCCTCTTCCATGGGAGTTAATCTTCCTCTATATTTCGACCTTGGATGAGTCATGCCATGAATAATACCTTTTGGACTCCCCCAAGTATGTTACCATTCACCTTGAATTCGAATTGGTGAGAGAATGATGCCAAGTGTAGTGGGGAAATCTAGCCATATGTGGGTCCCACTTCCTCCATGTGTCTTCATGATCAAATGCCACTTTGATTTTCACTTGTATATATTTATTTAGATCCTTTATTAAATATTTATGCCACTCTAATGTTCAATCATCATTTATTATCCCCATTATTCCAAATCCCAAAGCTTCCACCCCAAACCTAGGAAACTAGTAATTTTCCTCCTTGGCAATTATTTGACCTTTAACATCAATTTTACAAACTCTAATGAATATGGCCAATGTGATTAGGCCATTGTGACCCAATTCCAAATTTGGGACATGAAACCACCTATGTCTCATATCATTAGTGCACCTAGGATTCTTGAGCGAAGGGATCATGCACCTCCTCCATATCCTCCTCCACCCTCTCCTTCACATGATGAGTGACCACTCTCTCCTCCACATGCAGATCCACCACACTCTCATGCTCACTGCATGACCAACTACTCTCTCATGTTCCATAGGTAGATTGACCACACTCTACTTATCATTGAGTTGATAGACCACCCTCTCCTTTTCATCATGTCAACTGGCCACCCTCTCCTACATTGGTCAACCGACCACCCTTTCCTCCACAAGTTGATTGACCATCCTCTCCTCCTCATCCAACTAATAAACCACCATTTCCTCCTAATCATCGAGCTTACCAAAAAGTAACAACACCTAGTGATCCATTCACTAGTGCTATAGATTTGGTGGTCTCATCTAGTCATATACATCCTAGTTCAAATATATATAATTTTTTTTATTCTATATTGTTATCTAGCGGAGGTACCAATGCCTTTGGGTCTGGTGGTGGAGGTATTGATTCCCATGGATCTAGTGGTGGACCATCTAGCTAATGTATATTGAACATATATTATGATTTTATTATCTTTTTTCTTTTCTTTTTCTTTTTTGTATCCAAGCGAATCGACAACTAGGGTTAGAATTGTACTCATGTGGCACAGGGTCGATTTTAGTCCACTAATACTATACCCCTATGTGTAATAGTGCTTCCCCACACATGACACATAGGGATAGTCAAGGCTTGAACCCTCGATGTCACAAGGATTTACTTAACAATGCACCCTATCGCTAACTAATCTACACCTCGGGGGCATGATTATGTTATTATCATTCATATATATATTATATGTTTTTCATATCATGTTCATGTATATAATGTTGATATCATTCATGTATATTTATGAGTCTTGTTGGAACATAATTCCCATCTAGACCTTGGTTAATAATCCTTGCATAAGGTTCCAAGTGTTTAATGTAAGTTGTTCCATGGTTTAGCTTCAATAGTGCCTAGTCTAGGGGGTTTGTCCACATATTAGACTAGTGGTTTTCCATAATGGCCATTTTTTTCCACAGGTGTTCCCATTTCCTTATTCTGGGGAGTCAAAGGAACCCTATTTAATGCATTTAATGAGTCAGGCGTACCACTTCCCTTTTTTAGGGGATAAGGTTGGACCAAGGGCGCTAATGCACTAGATTTGGTCAAATTGCTCATTAATGGCCACTACCAAAGCCCTAAACCACCTAATTCGCCCTCATAATGATTCCATACACATTTATTGACTTGCCTAATTTCGTCATGGTCCTCATAGGTTCACTGGACCTCATTATGTCCCAATACAAGAGTTACACTTGGAACAATGTCATAGAATGGGGGAATTACTCCACTAATCCTAGCATTAATATGAGCTACTCAACTGCCTCCTAAGGCTCACGAATTTCTCTCTTGAGAATATTTATATATTGTACACATATTATTGAATAATAGATAAGTGGAGTTTACATCAATTGTGTTCTATCTCATGTATTTCCGTTTCAATATTTCTTCTATTTTTTGCTAAACTATGTGTAAACTTTTTGTGAGGACTAGTTTGTTTCTAGATATTGGCTTGTAAAATTATTGCATGGAATCAATTCCATATAAATTTCACATGGTATCAAATCCTAGGTGAGGTGAGCATAGCTGCTTCTAGTAGTGCACGAGAAGCAGTGGAGGAACCATAGAAATCCTTGGGAAATTGCCTTGAAGCCATTGGAGAAATCCTTTGGAGTCTACCTAGGTGTGATGCGCTCTCGAATGTGCCTATTGTCGAAGTAAGGAGCTCATATTGATCCAAATATTATTCCAGTATAAGTTTTCATAGTTTGTTTTGCAGGTACACCAACTTCTACATGGATTCTAAAGTTCCTCTTCTTACTCCATTCAATTATGTTGAGTGGAAGCCTAAAATGTGTGCATATCTCAAGAGACAATGTCTCTATGATGTGTCCATTGATGCTGAGAGTGAAACAGAGTCCGATGAAGAGAAAAATGATTGGATAAATGACTGTGACAAAGCATTTGGAGCTAGTGTCTAGCCATGTCTCCAAGTATGCACTACTTGCTTGGTTCTGCAGACTATCTATTTGAGATATGGTCCAACTTGGACACGGCTCTTGATAAGAAGAAGATCGGTGCATGGAGTGAGCCTATGGAAACCTCAACATATTCTCTCTCTCCTAATGTCTTGGCCTCTACTCCCTTTGATGAATTTGTTCATGAATATCAACTGGAAAAATCTTCAACACAAGTTCCTATTGGTACAAATCTCTTTGATTTGAATGCTTCCTCTACATGTTATGAAGTAGAATGTCAAGAGACATCATTTATTGCACAAGATGTTGATGATAATGATGAAGATACAACAAATGGAGCTTCCATTGTTGAAGAAGAAATCTCTCTCCACTCATTGTTCTCCTATCATACCTCTTCTACTAAGGATTCTCTATCAGTTATTTCTCTAGAAGACAAGCATTCTTCCTATGAGTTTGCTGATGTGCAAGATTTGTGTTTCCTTGGATATTTTGGAGTCTATATCAGATTATGGATTTCATGCATTCGCACTCCTTGGTCCCATGCCTTCTCTCACTTCCTACATGGTCACATGCACACTTCCTCAAGGTATTGTTGAAGTTTTAGACAACATGCATTCACTTGTGTTTAAGCCTCAAGCACATAAAGCTTCATATGGTTCGAAGTTCAAGCATTTGGAGTTAATTTCCAAACCTCTTTGTTCTCTCATGAGTCTTCTCATTCGATCTTTGAGGATAATCAGTCAATTGTTGCTATTGGTCCTAGGTTGAGATAAAGTTTTGGAAGCACCTTTTTGAGACAAGCAGGGAAAGCTGAGCTGAGTGCAGTTCAGAAACACAATTTTGGATAAGTATTGAGGATGCTGCGAAGTTGCGCGCAGCATCCAACTTTTGACCAGACTGCGAAGTTGCGCGCAACATCAAAGTTTTGGCTGTGATGCGAAGACCAGTACTGCGCCGAAGCAGTGCTGTGGAGTTAGGAGGCCACGTGGAGCCAGCAAAGCGGTGTGCTGGACAAGTATCAAGTGTAGCTACTGGCTCGACCGGTAGCAGCCATTTTTGGAAAGATATTCCAGGATTGCCGAGCGACGGACATAGGCAAAACATGAAGGCGGCCATGTGTGGGTTGTTAAGGAAAGCGACGTTTGGCACGCTTAGAAGGTAAAACCGTTAGAGAGAAATGGTTCGGCAGAAGCAGCCTGTAGGCACGTGTGTGATATGAAGGCCGATAGCGATAGAATGAGGACGTGGAGATCCGCCATGATCAAGCAGAAGCTACTAGGTGTCGGAAAGTCGGTTTGGAAAATCGGCGCAATTTTGAAAACCCTTAGGGTTTTGGGTTTTAGGTCTTCGACATTGTATAGACATGACCTTCAGGCATGATCTATTTAAGAAGACACTTTTGCATGGGATGGGGTTGTTGGTTGTTGTTGTTGTTGGGGTTTCTCTATTTTTGGATACTAGATGCTAGTTATTAGAGTAATCTCGAGATAACCTTTTTGTATTGTAAAATCTCTCTGAGCTGAGAATATTGTAAAGGCTCTACAGCTGTGTGCACAGAGACCTAGCCAAGAGAAAGGAGAGTCTGCAACTGAGTGCATAGACTAAGAACAGTTACCCCATCCATTTTGAAATAAATATATTACCAACCATTCTTGTGGACATAGCTTTCCATCCGGGGAAGTGAACCACGTTAAATCTTGTGTTATGTGATGATGTTTATGAATGAATGACTATCTGTATTTTCTGTAGAATGAATGCTTGAATGTTTCCTTGCATGTTGTAATGAGAACTTTGATATGCATTTACCAATAGGAGAAGTTTGGGAATGATATGCTAGGTTCCACAAAAGCAGATGAATGGAGAAGTTTGTAATAATCCAAGTTCTTGACGAATGCTAGAAAGATAACCAGTAAGTGCTTGAATGAATGGATGAGTGATATTCATTTCAGTGACTTAACGTTTCTGAGATCTTCCAAGTAGAGGATAAGTGTGGATAATTCGTAGTTCCAGTAGAAGATTCGCAGCAATAAGAAACCCTTAGTGAGGCCCGCAATGTTTCCTCCACCGCGCAGTACTGCTTGCAGTGTAGATCCTGCTGCATACCGCATCACTTTTCCCCATAGTGCACTCCTTCTGTCCTGCGCTGCGCAGCTTGTTCATATAATCGACTCATCATTTACTGTGGAAACCTGATTCTGCAGTACCCCATAAGATACACCTCGGGTGAGACCTCAACCTGCTCGCAGGTTGTTGCCGAAAGGGCCGGTGCGAAGGGGTTTTGTTGGTCAAAGGGAGAACCACAAAGAACCTGGGTCTAATTGGAAACCTCTAAGTCAGTTTAAGCCAACAAATGGTTCCGTTGCCACGCTAGAATCCATGATGAGTTGCAATCATTATGTGTGAAGAAGAATAGCAGTTCCTCAAAGGATATGAATATTGGCATCCTGAAAAGATAGAAATCCAAGCTTGGTGGGATAAGACCATAAGCGATTTTAACAGACAAGAAAATAGACATCCGCGTCTAAGCGACACACAGTGGTCGGATAGATATCTATTGCACGACATTCACGAGATCTTTTGGGAATCGTTTCCAAATGAGCTACATGCGTGGATCTCGCGACTCGCAGAGAAGAAAAACTATTTCTAAGGAGGAGTTCCTACAGAGTGGACTCCCGAGCTCACAGCACAGCTTAAAGCGTTAGACAGCCCGTTGTCACGCACAGTTGATTATTAGGTCAATCATATGCTAGAAGGATTTGTAATAGAATTTGCTGTAGACACACTCAAATCCTACAGCCAAGTAGAAGCACATTTTTTCGGAGGATTCCAAGGTAAGTTTCTGAACAATCTCAGTCTATACATTAAGATGCTGTTAGCAGAGAAAGGTGTTCTAAGAATGCAGTAATATTCTTGAACTTTGTCATGATAAAAATTACATATATTGATTCTGACGAAGAGACACATACTCTTAGAAGTGGTAAGAGATATAAAATTAATAAGAATACGGAAGGCCCTAAACTTCATATAGATACTAAGATCCCCTGTGATCTTGATAGCGAAGTTGCACAACCATTTGCCCCTGAGAATCCGCCGGCTGCACAAACCGCACCACCCTTATCACAGAACCCACCCACTATGTATCCCACCTCGCAGAAGACTCAGCCTAGTCCATCTCTCCCGATAGTCCCATTTGTATTTACTGCACAGATCCCTTTACACCAGCCGCGCACTAATCCTGGCGCTCCACCACCTAGTAGCACAATGGCAAACACTGATATGAAACTGCCAATATTCAGAGGAATTGGCCTAGAAGACCCTGATTAGCATTGGTTCCTTTGTGAAGCTGTATGGAATGTAAGACAAATCCAGGATGATGCCATGAAGCAAGCACAGCTCATCACCACTTTCAGGGATAGAGCGCTACATTGGTTTATGAAATACTCTACCGTACAGCCGAGAACCCTCGCAGAAATCAAAGTCACGCTAGTAGCGGAGTTCAAGAAACCTAAGTTTGAGTCTCAGTGTATAACTGAGCTAAGGGAAATAAAGCAGAGACCAACTGAAATGGTCTGGGAATTTGATCAGAAATTTAAGACCTTACTAGACCAAGTAAGTTTTGTTATACCACCAGAATAGCATAAAGAATGGTTCATTGATGTGCTGTTACCTCATATCAGATTACCATTGATGTAGCAGAAGGTTCTATCCCAGGCAGAGGCCTTAGAAATTGCAATGAAGCTGGAAGCTTCGCCGATTGGTGATACTAGTTCTGGGATGTCTCAGATCCAGAACCAGCTGACCACCCTGACACTTGAACTGTAAAGTATGAAAAATGGTAAAGAACAAAGATATGAACCTAGACAGGAGGTCTGGTGTACAAGTTGTAAAGGAGAAGGTCATGACCGCGAGCATTGCCCTCTATTCCGCGACTATATTAACAGTGGTGCGCCTAACCCATTAAATCAGAATCAGGCCCCATGGTGTGAAATTTGTAGAACCATGGGACATAGACCTGAAGACTGTTACCTCATCCAGAAATATGTGAAAACTCCTAAGAATTTATACTGCAATTTCTATAAATCAGTTGGACATGATGAATCCAACTGTCGCGCATATGATTTAATGAATGAAAGAAAAAGGGATATGGACTCAATGCGAGGCGCTGGCTTGTACCGCGTACAAGAAGATACCCAGCTGAAACAAGAAAATGCACAATATGACCAAGGAGGACAAAAAGGTCGTGGTGGTGGATACTACGGCAGAGGAAGAAATGTTGGTCCGACACAGGGAAGAGGCCTTGGCCAAGTCATTTGTTATAACTGTGGCCAACCCGAGCACATGTCTAGAGATTTTGTTAACCCATGCACTATGTGCAATTATTGTAAATCATTTGAGCATGTCATTGAAGATTGCCCAGTATTAGAGGTGGAAATGCATAAGAGAAGACGAACAAAGGCTCCGAATCCAAATGTCCAGTGGATCGCGGTAGAAAATAGACCAGTGGATCCGAGCATTAATGTGGTCACACGCAGTGGTGCTGAGACAGGCCGTGACAGAGGAGCGAAAGCTTCAACATTAGGGGAGGCACATACGAAGAAGGATCCCCTTGAAATAGTATGGATAAGGAAAGCTCCAGGAAAAGCACCCCCTCTTAACCTACAGAAGAACAAGGAGATCTTCATTGACACGCGGGATGCCTTTAGAGAACCAGCAGATAAGTCATCAAGGATCCCACTCCGTAGTGAAACACCGCATGTTGAAGACATGCCGACTCCTTATGACAAAACAAGCACTGTGACAGATGTCCGTACTTCTGTTGCGCAGTTCTTGTGAAGCTGCATGAAGTTACTAAAAAGCGAAAAAGCCATAGTAGAGCTCCAAAATCTCATCAGCCAGTATGAACCTCAGATTGAAACAAAGACTCCAGATAGCGTTGTACATCATATAAGGAATCACAAAAGAACAGGCCGAGAGATGAGGCTTACTGCGCAGATAGGAGATTTTGAAATGGATGAAGTCATCCTTGATCTCGGATCAGAAGTGAATGTCTTGACTAAGCAGACATGGCAACGGATGGGTTAACCAAAGTTGCTCTGGTCACCTATCCAGTTACGAATGGCTAATCAGGAGAAGGTCATACCTTTTTCTCCGCTTAGATAATGTAGTAGTTGACATTGACGGAGTACAGAGTCATGCAGACTTTGAGGTTATTGAAATTGTGGATGATAGTCAACCTTTTCCAGCAATATTGGGAATTGATTGGGCTATAGATAACTTGGCTATCATAAACTTGAAGACAAAGAAGATGATCTTTGAAAGGAAGCATCTTAGGGTCATCGCACCATTGGATCCTAAAGATGGTGATAGATACAGTGAGCCGATTCAGGAGGAATCCCAAGCTCAAGATTTAGACCGACTATACCAGCTGACTGCGAACAAGGAAGACTACATTAATCCTACTGCGGACGGTACGCTCAGCTGGCGATGTGACACTTCTTGTATCTCTGACTCGGATACAGGACTAGAGAATTGGCAAAGCTTCATGCATGAAGTATCAGCAAGAAGATGTGCGCAAGTTACGAAATCACTGCTCTGGATCGGAAAAGAGGTGAGTCCTATTCCCACATATGATGGTTCTGCTAATGTTTATAATTTCATAAGGGAATATACTGCAACTATACTAGATGAGCATAGACTTCCTGCTTTATATATAGCATTGTTCAATACACCTACCAGATGGTGGAATGCACATAAGAAAACATTGACCACTTGGGATCAATGCAGAACTAAGATGTAGATCCGGTTCGCCGAAAAGGTTTCTTTACCCTTCAAAAAGTATAATGGACAGACAGACCCTAGTCAACACATTGAAATTTGTTCAAAGGCATGGGTGGAAAGACCAATTACAGAATGGGTACATTTATTTGTACATACATTGGATGCGGGTATCCCAGAGAAATGGTACCTAGACCTGGAGTTACGCAGTGAACTCACTGATTGGGAGCTGCTTGCTGCAAACTTCCGAAAGGACTTCAGTTTTGAAGACGAGAATCCATTAATCCATGAAGCATTACAGCTAATCAAGAAGCACATATTCCAGGATGACTGTCCTCATCCAAACATAACATTGCAGTATTTTTTTAGGACAGAGTGCGTTCCTGTGCACCTACAGTCAGAATGGAAGGAACATGAAGAGCACTTTATCGAGTGTTACAACTTAGCTGAAGATACCAACGATACAAATGAAGACAATGAGGAGGACCCACGCAACATAGATATACTAGAGTCAGAAGGTGAGCGTGAGGTAGAAGGACCTCCATTGGAAATCCCAGATATGACTGGACTAGTAAAAACACAAAAAGTGAACATTGGCACAGACAAAGAGCCGAAGTTCGCATCAATAGGAGATTATTGGGACGATCAGACTATTGCAGAGATCACAGATACCTTACATGAGTATCAGGAACTGTTTCCAACCAAATTTACAAAGATGAAAGGAATTTTGGGAGACCTAGGGGTCATGAAAATACCTTTAAAGCTAGGTGCTAAGCCTGTCAAGCAGAGGCCATACAGATTGAATCCGCGCTACAAGGAAAAAGTCCACGCAGAACTCGATAAGATGCTAGAAGCAGGAATCATTGAACCAGTTGAGGAATCCGAATGGATTAGCCCCATGGTTGTTCAGAAAAAGAAAGCAAAAGGCGAGATCAGGATTTGTGTGGATCTCAGAAAGCTAAATGATGCTTCCATGCACGACCCATTTCCTACTCCATTCACAAATGAAGTGCTTGATAACGTTGGAGGAAATGAGGCATATTCTTTCACTGATGGTTTCTCTGGTTACCATCATATCAGGATTGATCCTGCGGATAGGCATAAGATGACATTTGCTACAGAATGGGGGTCATTCCAGTACACCATCATGCCTTTTTGGTTGAAGAACGCACCTTCCATATTCTCTAGAGTCGTCATCGCAGCATTTAAATATTTTATGCACAAGTTTTTAGAAGCGTATTTTGATGATTGGACTGTATTTGGTCTATTGAAAAATCATTGCGCGAATCTCTGCATGATGCTCGAGAAGTGTCGACAGCATCAAATATCCTTGAATTTTAAAAAGTGTATTTTTTGAGTGCCCTATGGAATTTTACTTAGCCACATTGTCTGTAAGCAAGGATTGATGGTTGACCCTGCGAAGATTGCAGTTATTGCAAACTTACCAACACCAAATTCAGTCAATATGTTGCGATCTACATTAGGCCATACTAGATACTATAGGAAATTTATAAAGGGTTATGCACAGATAACCACAGCAATGGAAAAGCTGCTAAAGAAAGATGCACTGTTCATTTGGAACACAGAATGCGAACAGGGTTTTGACACATTAAAAGAAAAGATGGCCACTGCGCCTATTCTAGTCTTTCTAGACTGGACAAAGCCATTCCATGTCCATGTTGACGCATCATGTATTTCCCTGGGGATCATGTTAGCTCAGCCAGGAGAGGGAGGTATTGACCACCCTATTTCATTTTCTAGCAGGAAGCTTTCAACAGCAGAGAAGAACTATACTACTACTGAGAGGGAAGGCCTTGCGATGGTATATGCCCTACATAAATTTAGACACTACTTGCTGGGATCGCACTTCCTTATGTTTACTGACCATTCTGTGTTGAAATATTTGGTCAAAAAGTCAGTGTTAGGGGGATGCATATGCCGATGGCTACTGCTGTTCCAAGAATATGACTTTGAAATTATTGTCAAGCTAGGTAGACTGAACTTGGGACCTGATCATCTGTCAAGGATCGAGTCAGGAGAGGAGCTGACGAATATTGAAGACAGTCTGCCTGATGCGTAGTTATTTAGTATACAGGTTGCCCATGATTATTACAAGGATAGCATTGACTTCCTAACCACAGGGCTGGCACCCCAGGAATTCTTGGTCCAGTGGAAAAAATAGTTAGTGGTGCACGTCTGGACTTCACTATAATTGCAGGACAATTATACAAACTTGGGCCGGATGAAGTCCTGCGCAGGTGCGTACTCGATCATGAGAAGCCATTTATTCTAGCCAACGCACACTCAAGAATCGCGGGAGGTCACTATGCATGAAGGGCTACTGCGCAAAAGATATTGCGCGTAGGGCTATGGTGGCCTACGCTCCATAAAGATGCCAAAGAACATTGCAGGAACTGTGATGTCTGTCAGAGGACAGGAAAACCATCACGTCGAGATGAGATGCCATTGAATCCACAATTGACACTGCAGCCATTTGAAAAATGGGCAATAGACTTTGTGGGTCCTATAAACCCACTAGGAAAAAGAACGGGTGCAAGGTATATTATTATTGCTACGGATTACCTCACCAGATGGGAGAAAGAAAAACCAGTTAAGGACTGCAGCGTAGTTTATTTTTGAAGAAATACTCACTAGATTTGGTTGTTCGAAGATTTTGATGAGTGACCAAGGTACTCACTTTTTGAACAAGACGATTGAGGCACTCACAGAGGAATTCCACATTCGTCATCAACGCAGTACTCCATATCATCCACAGGCGAATGGTACTGTAGAGGATTTCAATAAAATATTGGAGAACGCACTCACTAAGGTGTGCAATGTAATAGAGACGATTGGGACCTGCGCGTCTCATCTGTGTTATGGGCATACAGGACCACATGCAAGAAATTGACAGGACAGACACCCTTTCGGTTGGTTTATGGGCAGGAGGCTATAATGCCTATGGAATATATTGTCCCTAGTTTGAGAATCGATGCATTCATAGGGATGGCAGATTTCGAAGCTCTAGAAGAAAGATTACTACACTTACTGGGCTTGGAGGAAGATCGCTTCATCGCAGGCTTCCACCAGCAAGCTCAGAAGGACCGCGAGAAAGCATGGCATGATTGCCATATAAAGAAAAAGTGTTTTTAGGTAGGTGATCTATTCCTCCTGTATGATAGAAAATTCATGAAATTCCCTGGAAAATTTAAGATGCATTGGCTTGGCCCATATACTATGATACATGTTACTAACACTAGTGCAGTCCAGTTAGCCAATTTAGCTAGTGATACCTTGCCAACTTTGATAAATGGAAGCAGGCTAAAGCTATACCATGATAGCACTGCTTCGCAGAACCCTGAATAATGAGCCAAGGAAGGAAGTTTTAAGTGTCAAGTACAGTTGAAAGTGGACACTAGAAATGTAAAGGAGTCTGTACATGTATGATAAAAGGAAGAAGGTATGATAAGAAGAATGATCTATGCACCGCGCAGCACTGTTGAAGCTGCGCGGAAGGAAAAAAAAAAAAAAAAAATATATATATATATATATATATATATATATATATATATATAGAGAGAGAGAGAGAGAGAGAGAGAGAGAGAGAGAAGAAGAAAAATATATATGTATAGTGGAATCCACGCAGTTCAAAATTTTTGGCACTGCGAAGTAGCCATGCAGGGTTGCAGATGGCTTGCCGCGCAGTTCGGTGCAACACTCAAACAAAAATACCGTTGCATGGATTTTTAGAAAAATAGTTGTTAGATGACCGTTGCAGCAACCGCTTCAGCATTTAAAGAGAAGATAGCCGTTCTGAGCACACTGACGATAGAAAACACCGAAGGATCCGCTCAAATTTGCCAACAGACACCACATTAAATGCTTATCTAGCCGTTGAAGGGCGCGGGAGAGGGTCTGCTGCGCCTATAAATAACACTGTTGGGAGACTCGCGGGTGTTACCAAGCACTTAGAATTTTCTTGTGATTAACCTCTCTGAGCTAGTAGCCATCTGTATTCTGTCTGCCTTAGTCGCTACCTCATTAGTGAATGTCTAAACCTGCCTATAGAGACGAAGAAATGACCATTGAAGAAGCACTAAGGGTCTTTCAGCACGGAGGGATTTAGCAGTTAATGAAAAATCCAGTTAAGAAGGTCGCTGTAGAACAAGGTGAAGGATCTCGCAGATCACTAAGAATTAATCCGATGATGCAGGAAAAATCAAAAGATAAAGGAAAAGTCGTAACTGCACCTCGATCCAACATCATAAAGATGGGCTCCTCGGCACAGAAATCACCAGTCTTTCAGACAGAACCCTTGAATATGACATCTGAATATATCTCCCCACGGGCACTGAATGCCCCTGTGTTCAAATTGTCCAAGAATGTGAGATACGACATCCCGCTGTCACCTATCTCAAAGCATGTAAACATTGCTAAGAATCTGCTGGGGAAAATAGCAGATTGTAAATGGGAGGATTATGACCTCTTGGGAATGAAGAAAGACGAGGTAGATGTTCCCAAATACCCAGATTTTCAACCAGACCAGTATATGTGCTGGAAAAAGGACGCCAAGGGAACTCTGAACTTGGTAGCTGACAATTGGCTAGAACCTGTCGTTCAGTCGGGGCTGCTGAACTTGCTGAGATTGCCACATTTTGACCGTTCCCCATAACTTAATATCGTGGTTCGCACACTCATGGTGCGAATCCACCAAGGTTATCTGTGGCTGGACAGGAACATTGATATTAACATTGATTTGATCCACCGCATCACCAGGCTAAGCAAGTGCGGTAAGGATCCTAAGCAATTCTTCCAGGGGAAGAGCAAAGAAAAAGAGGATGTTGAGAAGATGAAGAAAATCCATCCGGTGGTGAAGGAAAAAAGAGGTTTCCTGACAAAAGATATAGAGGACAGAGCAACAAGATTTGTAATGTAGTTGCTCACAGGAAAGATACTCAAAACAGCTAGGCCTCCGGAGGTGCCTGCGGGCGCAATACTCCTTGGTGTCGCAGCGGCCGAAGGCAACAACTTTAATTGGTGTCAGTTTTTGTTGAACGAGTTCCTTGAAGAACTCAACGACACACAGGTGAATGGCAGCCAGTTCCATTTCACCTGGCTCATCCTCCTGATTGCTTTGTGTGGATGGAAGGAGCCGCGAGATTATGCGAGCATCATTATGGACACCAAGGATCCTAGAGGATTTAAGTTCGTCAACCTCTGGGCAAGCACAAATGCAGAGCGCCAGCATTCGACAGCAGAAGTCTTTTACCAGTACTATATTCAGCTGTGCGACACAATCACAAAGACACCCCGCATTATAAAGCAGGTCAAAGCGAAGTATATCCGCATCATCGACTTTGAGGTGGATATGAAATGTATCTTCATATCGTCGAAAGCAAAAACGAAGAAACTAGAGTGGTTCCTAGGGAAGTACATCATGTATGAGCAGGATATTGAGGACCTCATGAAAGATTGGCCACCAGAGTTCTGCATAGAGGTTATGGATGTAGAGACGGACTTAGCAGAAGATGAGCCGATCCCGCTATCATGCCCAATCATTCAAGAAACATGGAAGAGAAAAGAAGTCGAGACTTCGGAGAAGCCAAAGTCGAGGAAGAAGGTGAAGGCCACAAAGATTCAATTGGAGGCAGTCCTCAATGATGATGACTACGAGATGATAGCTGAAATAGTCTCAGAGCATATGAAGGAGCTTATGGCGGCTAAAGAAAAGAAGGACATGGTCATCCAGGATGACCTGCACAAGACGCACCTCGCAATGCAAGGCCTAATGAAGAAAATGGACGATGTCCCGAAAAGCCTTATTTTTCTGCGGCAAGCAGGGGCTGAAAGGGAGGTCGGTAGGAACCTCGCAGCAAGGAAGCCAACAACTAGCAATAACGCTGCCATCAAAGACTAGAATTGTCCATCTGGACCCATTGGCTGTTTTGTTGTCGATGGTAGAACAAGTTGTCTTGGACACAAAGGGAGTCGAGAGGGTAGAGCTCGACTTAGCCAAAATCCCATTACCAGGATTGCACTTCATCCACACACAGATCGTTAAGGAGATGCATGAACGGATGGTTGAATCAATGAAGTCACAAGCAGAGCTCACCGCAGCAAACAGGCAAATTTAGCTGCAGGCAGAAATACAGCTACGGAACGAACTGGACCGCTGACAGAATTTGGAGACTACCATATCCAATGTGGCAAAGGATATTAAAGACATAGAAATCCAGGATGATCCTGCAGACACAGTTCTGAGGATCGGAGATAAGGTGAGATCCTTGCAGTCAGAGATGCAGGATAAAGAGATTTATTATGAGGTCGATATTGCCACATTGAAGGATAAGCTGAATAAGCAGGCGCCATTAACTGAATAACAAGTCAGAGAGCAAGCAGTGAGCGCCGCGTCAAAAAGCATTACAAGTGAGATGGATAAGTGCCAATCGCTCCTGGATAAGGTTTCATAGGAAATCATGACCCTTGAAGAGGATCAAGGGTTGCTACAAGTCAAAACCGTTGTACAAGAAAAACAGACTGCACTAGACAAGTTGAACGCAGAGGTTAAAGCTTTACCACCCAGAGAAAGGCTGCCGAGATACAAGGAGATATCCGGCTTAAAGAAAGAAGTATAGGAATTATGACAAAAAGATATTGAGATGGATAATCAGTCGCAGCAGCTCCTGGAGAATGCCATGGCAGTATCGCAGCAGATTGAAGATAAGTTAGTAGAACTGCGCGATAACCAGGAGCAGGTACAAGACCAAATTGGATAAGAAATAACTCCAACACTGCTTGAGATAATTAAACAGGTTGAGCATGATACAAGAGAAGAAATGGTGCAGTTGTGCGGTACATATGACGAGTTCGTGGCCAAGTTCATTCCACCGGTCGCGGCGCAGAGTGATACAGCTGAAACAATCAGTGGCTCGGGGACGAGCCACATGTAAGTGTTAGGAGCATGTTGGGCCCAGGTTGAGATAAAGTTTTGGAAGCACCTTTTTGAGACAAACAGGGAAAGTTGAGCCGAGAGTAGTTCAGAAACACAATTTTGGCTAAGTATTGAGGATGTTGCGAAGTTGCACGCAACATCCAACTTTTGACCAGGCTACGGAGTTGCGCGCAGCATCAAAGTTTTGGCCGTGATGCGAAGACCAGTACTGCGCCGAAGCAGTGTTGCGGAGTTAGGAGGCCACGTGGAGCCAACAAAGCGGTGTGTTGGACAAGTATCAAGTGTAGCTACCGGCTCGACCGGTAGCATCCATTTTTGGAAATATATTCCAGGATTGCCGACTGGCGGACATAGGCAAAACAGGAAGGAAGCCATGCGCGGGTTGTTAAGGAAAGCGACGTTTGGCACGCTTAGAAGGTAAAACCATTAGAGAGAAACAGTTCGGCAGAAGCAGCCTGTAGGCACGCGTGCGACAGGAAGTTCGAAAGTGACAGAATGAGGACGTGGAGATCCGCCATGATCAAGCAGACGCTACCAGGAGCCGGCAAGCTGGTTTGGAAAATAGGTGCAATTTTGGAAACCCTTAGGGTTTTGGGTTTTAGGTCTTCAACATTGTACAGACATGACCTTCGGGCATGATCTATTTAAGAAGACACTTTTGTATGAGATAGGGTGGTTGGTTGTTGTTGTTGTTAGGGTTGCTCTATTTTTGGATACTAGATGCTAGTTATTAGAGTAATCTCGAGATAACCTTTTTGTATTGTAAAATCTCTCTGAGCTGAGAATATTGTAAAGGCTCTATAGCTGTGTGTGGAGAGACCTAGCCGAGAGAAAGGAGAGTTTGCAGTTGAGTGCGCAGACTAAGAACGGTTGCCCCATCCCTTTTGAAAGAAATATATTACCAACCATTCTTGTGGATGTAGCTTTCCATCCGGGGAAGTGAACCACGTTAAATCCTGTGTTATGTGATGATGTTTATGAATGAATGACTGTCTGTATTTTCTGTAGAATGAATGCTTGAATGTTTCCTTGCATGTTGTAATATGAGAACTTTGATATGCATTTACCAATAGGAGAAGTTTGGGAATGATATGCTAAGTTCCATGGAAGCAGATGAATGGAAAACATTTCAATTCTATGTTAAGATCGTGAATCAGTCATTTAAGCTTAATACTTTCTTAAACACAGTGAAGGAACGCAGCACAGTTAGTCATGTCTATCGTTTCAGTTCTCGTTGTAATAATCCAAGTTCTTGACGAATGCTAGAAAGATAACCAGTAAGTGCCTAAATGAATGGATGAGTGATATTCATTTCAGTGCCTTAACGTTTCTGAGATCTTCCAAGTAGAGGATAAGTGTGGATAATTCATAGTTCCAGTAGAAGATTCATAGCAGTAAGAAACCCTTAGTGAGGCCCGCAGTGTTTCCTCCACCGCGCAGTACTACTTGCAGCGTAGATCCTACTGCGTACTGCATCACTTTTCCCCGCAGTGCACTCCTTCTGTCCTACGCTGCGCAGCTTGTTCATATAACCAACTCATCATTTACTGTGGAAACCTGATTCCGCAGTACCCCATAAGATACACCTCGAGTGAGACCTCATCCTGTTCGCAGGTTGTTGCCGAAAGGGCCCGTGCGAAAGGGGTTTTGTTGGTCAAAGGGAGAACCGCAAAGAACCTAGGTCTAATTGGAAACCTCTGGGTCAGTTTAAGCCAACAGTTGTAGCTCATTCACACTCAAATCCTCTCATTGGTTCACAATATGGTGTGACATTAGATGCTATGGATGATGAATTTCAGTATGGATTTTTTGCATTTGCTCTCACTGTCATACTTCCTATCCACTTCATTATTATGCTTGGCACTTATTCTCGGAGTTGCAAAAAATATGGAGGACATTATCATTCGCTTTGGATTGATTCTCAAGCTCATCAAGTCTCATTTGGATTTGTTCTGGCCACATTTGGTATGATGATCAAGTCTGAATAGAACTGCTTGCGCTTTCTTCCATAGTTGCAGAGATCAAGGATCTGATCCAAGCATGGGAGCACCATCCACTTCTTCCCAAGAAGAAAGTTCCTCCAGACATATGATCAAGTTCACACCTACTTGAGTTTTGGAGTAATTTAGTTTATTCTGGTGTATTTCATGTCCATTTTAGAGGGAGGATTTTCCCCATGTGGTTTTGCCTCTTTCCTCAGTTTATATGGATGAATAATGTAAATGGTGACCATAAGCCTTTATTGCTTGGCCCTCATAATAATTTTCATTGATCACAACCATTTTGGATTAAGGGGGGGGGTTGGAGCATAATTCCAATCTAAACCTTGGTTAATAATCCTTGCATAAGGTTCCAAGTGTTTAATGTAAGTTGTTCCATGGTTTGGATTCAATAGTTCCTAGTCTATGGGGTTTGTCCACATATTATACTAGTGGTTTTCCATAATAGCCAAGTTTGTCCACAAGGGTGTCCATTTCCTTATTCTGTGGAGTCAAAGGAACCCTATTTAATGCATTTAATGAGGCATGCACACCACTTCCATGTTTTATGGGATAAGGTTGGACCAGGGGCGCTAATGCACTAGATTGTCAAATTGCTCATTAACGGCCACTACCAAATCCCTAAACCACCTAATTCACCCTCATAATGATTCCATACACATTTATTGACTTGCCTAACTTCCTCATGGTCCTCATAGGTTCATTGGACCTCATTATGGCCCAATACGAGAGTTACACTTGGCACAATGTCATAGATTGGGGGAATTACTCCACTAAGCCTAGCATTAATGTGAGCTACTCAACTGCCTCCTAAGGCTCGCAAATTTCTCTCTTGAGAAGCTTTATATATTGAATAATAGAGAAGTGGATTTTACATCAATTGTGTTCTATCTCATGTATTTTTGTTTCAATATTTCTTCTGTTTTCTGCTAAACTCTATGTAAACTCTTTGTGAGGACTAGTTTGTTTCTAGATCTTGGCTTGTAAAATTATTGCATGGCATCGAGGCCATAGAAATTTCACAAGTCTTTTCTTGTCATGTTAGTGTTGTTTGATTTATAAAATGTATTGTGCATGTGTCAGTTATCTAAATTAGAGATGCAATATAATGTTTAATTCTAGTTAAAAATATTTAATGTCATTTTTTCTACTATATAATCATTTAATATTTTATATAATGTTTAACCAATTTAACTATTTAACAATCTATTAATTAAAATTATGGTAACTCTTAAGTGGAATTTATTAAAGTATGTATTTGAGATCGATAATGAACTGGATTTTCATTTATGTTTATAAAAGATAAATTTACCTAGCTTTGAACTTAACTTTATATGTGTGTGACTCCAATAAAATGATAATTCTCTTAATATTTATACACTTAAATTTATGTAACTTTAAACTTGGTATTGATGTTGATGCATATCATATTAATATCATTCATGTATATTTATATGTATTTTCATATCACATTGATGTTGTTTGATTTATAAAATGTATTGTGTGCCAATGTATTAAATTATAAATGCAATATAATGTTTAACTCTAATCAAAATCATTGAATATAATTTTTATGGTAATCATTTAATGTCATTATATAATGTTTAAGCAATTTAAAAGTTTAACAATATATTAATTAAAATTATGGCCATAAAATTATGTATTTAAGATAACTAAAAACTAGGAATGTTTTATTTCACATTAACATATTTGTGACCTTAAACATAATGAGTGTATCATTTTCACATAGCTCATTCATACCTAAAAGTATAGTAATATCCTAAAGGTTCCTGCCATTCTAAAGGACATTGAGTAGATACCAAACTCTTACATTCGAACATCAAATTATTATAGCCATATTAATTGGTAACAAAAATGAATTTAAAAATGGTAAACAAAAACAACACATAAAAGAAAATGTTGGAAACCAAAACAAATTGTCCTGCATAACAAAGTGGTGGCATCAAATAATTGAACGTCCAAGTTCAGTAGCCAAATTTGGCTAGTATATACATGTGAAGGAATATGTCCCAACTAATTTTAAATAAATAGGAAAAGTGACAAAATCCCATAAATTATACAAGAAATTTTGTGTAATATTCAAAACAAACTTAAGTTTAGGATTTTTCAAGCACATAATAGTGATTATGATCACCATATAATTCAGGCTAATAACTTTCATGTAAAAATTATATTTTAAAGTATTTTATGTCAATAAACATCATTCACAATCTCCCATAAGAAAACATGATTTAAGAATGCAAATAGACCTTCTATTTTACAATATTCTTGATAACTAGTTAGGATTTCACATTATATCATTACTTTTAGACATCAAGTGTTGCATGACTCAAATGCTATGCAATTTGCTTTAAATATAACTATTTCAAATGTTGTACATACCATACTAATTTAACAATCTTTTAGATTCAAACATATGTGTGTGTGTGTGAGAATTGGGTCTAGTCTGAGTGGTAGTGGGATGAAGTGTTATCATCCCCACCCAAGTGCTATTTCCTTACATGATATGTTGAGCTCATAATGAGAATATTTTTGTAACTCCTTTGAGCACGGTTGTTGACCTAACCTTGTGCCCTAAATAATCTAGGGTTTACCCTGGATACAATATTTGAAATGAGGGGAAGTGCCTAGGATTTTTCCTCAAGATAATCACTTAGAAAACAATATATATATATATATATATATATAATTTTAGATAAAATACATGTTAATACCTATCAGAAAATTAAAAAATAAAAAACTCATTTCCCATAAGTCAAACTAATATCATCTTTAGAGTAAATAATATATATATATATATATATATATATATATATATATATATATATATAACTCATTTTCCATAAGTAAAAAATAGTCATTATACTCCACATAAACTAATATCATCTTTGGAGTAAAAGAATAAATATGAATCACCTAAAATTATTCTACTCGTAAAAACACAATATGTATATGTTCATATACCACAAAACATCTTTAATACAAAGTATGCAAGCGATAAACTAAATAGGGATTTGATTTTATCTATTAAATATTAGAACTTAATTATGATAATGGTTTGAATTTACAAACATATATTTACAAGTTCTCATATGAAAACATGATATATTATATAAGAGATTTTGTATATTATTCAAAACAAACTTAAGTTCAAAAATTTTCAAGCACATAATGATGATTACAATCACCATACAATTTAAGCTAATAAATTTTATGTCAAATTTATATTAGAAATTTTTTGTCAATAAAAATTATACACAAACTTCAATATGAAAACATAATATATGAATGCAACTGCAACTTCTATTTTACAAGACTCCTCATAACTAATTAGGATTTCATATGATATAATTACTTTTAGAAGTCAATTGTTGCACATCTCAAATGATATGCAATTTGTTTTAAAAATAACTATTAAAAATATTCTACATACTTATTATTTTAACAAACTTTTAGATCCAAACATATATTTGATCTTTTCTTTATATAGAATACTTGCTATTACCTACCATTTTTTTTAAACCCATAAGTCAAAATAGCCATAATAATTTACAAAAACTAATATCATTTTTAAAATAAAGAATAAATATGAATCTATAGTACATGTGCAATCAACCACTTTATCAAAGAAAATGCCAAATTAAGCAATATGTTTACATTAATTCCATTGAAAATAAAAAATAAGTTAATCAATGATATTTTTCTTATGTCCCAAGGGGGCATCTAAAGTTAATCCCAATGCAAGGTGTATTTCATGAGCAGTTGGTGGTCTACAAAAGTTATAGTTTATCAACAACTCGTCACCGGGAGACAAACTACTTATTGCAAGCACGGCAACAAATTTGGAAGCTTTCCTTTTCATAAAGAGCTCTTTCTCATTGGAGTGCTCCTCAAATGAACAATTTGCACTAAATAATGAGTACCTAGAGCTATTTATGAACCTTGCAATGTTCCCATGAGTGCATAGACAACCATCAATATACAACAGGTTCTTCCCGTTAACGTTTTCGTAAACATAACCATTCATGCACATAGTATACATGGAAAAGTTATGTTTATATTTAACAATATTCAAGTAATCATACTAATGATAAATAAGACCAGAGATGGTATTAGTGTTATTGAGGAACAAATACATGTGAAAGGATAAACAACCCAAAATTTGAGCATCTATTTTGGACTTGGAAATCATATAATTATTAGCACAAAGGAGAATTTGTTCCCAATATCAAGCATAGGCAAAGAAGATGGCCATGCACCATAGAAAGCATAGTTGTAACAATTTTTGTATTTACTTTGAATATGGACAAGAAGAGAGAAGTCATTTCTACCCTCCAACAATTGAACCGACTTTGGTGTGTACTTAGACTTTTTTTCTCTTAGCTCGTACAAATTTTTGGATCTCCTAATGGAGATTTTTTTGGTGGTATTGTTATCATACCTTGACCCACTAGAATTCTCAGTTAACTCAAGAGAAGGATATGGGTAGCTCAATTTGGGATGAAACATAGATATTTTGGCTTCCAACTTTTCACAAAAGGACCATATGGAGGTTTTTCTATGTGTCTTTTCTATATCACCTATTCGATTTTTTACTGAAGTGGGAGGTATTAGACCATCGACATTAGGTTGCATATCATTAATATAATGGGACAATGTGACAAACTGAGGTTTTTCTTTCAACCCTTGAAATTCTAAACAACCATATACTATTTTCTTTTACTTTTGTCTTTTTTTTTCTTTCTCTTTTTTCTTTACTTCTTTGGGCCAAGGGCTTGGTTTTTGGACAAGGTCCTAGATTGGTGGCTACAAGCCTGGCTCTGATATCAATATAATATCCATAGTTGGATATTCTCAATAAACTCGAAATGAATCCATAATTTCTGAAATAACCCACATATCCGTAGATATAAAAATGATATATAAATTGATAAGATAAGATGATTTTACAATGAGGATGTAGCCGCATATATAGGGCTTATATGGTGATTACTCACTGAGGGTTATGTCTCTTAGTTAATATACTTAACATTATGTTTTATTTTATTATTTAAATTATTATATATATTATTCATATTATTATATATATTGTTCATATTATTTTAATATTTTTATTTGTTACATTGCCTCTCTCTTAGAAAGGCTTTGTCCTCAAAGACTTATAATGTTGTTGCATTGTTCCTTGTGACATCGTAGCTGACGAAACATGTCGATATGAACTTCTAAGTGTAAAGCATAACTTTCGATATGTTGACGGATCAATCCAACCAAAATTGATTTGTTGTTGACTATTGGGATTCTCTATTGATCTGTCGCAAGGAGCTTTGAGCACATTAGTACCATTATCTTTCGACAATTCCCACTTTTTAGGATACTGGTTTATATGGTTTGTGTGTCGATAGGGAGTTATTGTTGTTTGGTTTTTTACCAGATTGTCTTCTTTCTTAACTATGACGAGGACTGAATTTGTATTTGCTTCTTTTTTCTCAACCTAGATTTTTGAGTCCAAGGGCTTTGATGTCCTCTTTTGAATTTGATCCAACTTATTGTCTAACGAGTCTTTTTCGTTTTTAATATTTTGGGCCATTTCTTCTTGCGCTTTCTTATCATCTTTAAGCTTGTGAATTTGATCCATTAGATCTTGTTTGTGCTTCTTGAGGTGACTATTTTCGTCAATGTTTTCTAATAGTTTCTTCTGAAGATCTCGATTCTCCTCTTCTAGCTTTTGATTATGTTGTGCTTTATCCTTCATTTTTTTATTTGAAGAAGCAATTTCTGATTATGATCTCTTAAATAGGAGATCTCTTATTCTTTGTCCATGACAATCTTTTCAATTTCTTTCTGCTTCTTTTGTTCTGACTTTTGATTACCCTGTGAAATCATCTTTGATATATCCTTGAATTCTTCAGATGTTGGAGCTTTTACATCTGACTTCATTGTAATATCTTGAAATGTGATTCTCTTCTGCTTATAGGAATATGTAAGAAACTTCCTTTTAGCATTTAAGATGAAGGTCCCCAATGTTTTAATCCAAGGTAACCCTAAAACTATGTCACCATCAAATCTCCATAAGGAACTAACCATGAATTGAGATATGACCATATAATCTCCAACATTCAATTCTAATCCACTTATTTGAAATTGCTTCATGTTCCAAAGGTCTAGCCTTTCACCTATATTTGATTCGGGAATCACTAAATGGTTAGCAATTTCATCACTATTATAATTATTTCTTTCACTAGGGGCAATAGAAATGGTGACATCCTTCCCTGCAAGTGTCCCTTTAACTCTAAATAGTATTGAGACATTCATCAGTGAGGTGCTAGGAAACCTTCCCTTCTTTTCAACATTAAAACCCATCTTCTTGAGTTTTCTTTGAAATTTATTCAATATCTCCTTCTTTTTTATAATAAACAATATTCAATATGATTCTTCTTCTAATATTATTTTCCCCTTAATATATGTAAAATGGTGTAGATTGGGTGGTTGGGAGGAATGATTGTTACTTTTCCCACCTAGGTTCAAATCTCACTTTTTGTTGTTGTTGGAGAATAAAACCAAAACCACTTATTAAGAAACCACGTGCAGTTTCACTTCTTTTTATTACTTTTCTTTTTCTTAGGACAAGGTCCTATTTTTTAGCAAAACTTTACTTTTACTTTCTTTCTTTTTTTTCCTTTTTACTTCTTCTCACTTTTTTTTTTCTACATTCTCTTTTGTTTTTACTTATTTTACTTCTTTTTTACTTGTCTTTCTTTTCTTCTATTTTTTTTTCTTTTACTTTTGTATTTTTCTTTCTTTCTCTCTTTTCTTTACTTCTTTGGGCCAAGGGCCTGGTTTTTGGACAAAGTCCTAGATTGGTGGCTATAGGCCTGGCTATGATACCAATGTAATATCCATAGTTGGATATTCTCAATAACTCGAAATGAATCCATAATTTCTGAAATAACCCACATATCCGTAGATATAAAAATGATATATAAATTGATAAGATAAGATGATTTTACAATGAGGATGTAGCCGCATATATAGGGCTTATATGGTGACTACTCACCATGGGTTATGTCTCTTAATTAAAATACTTAACATTATGTTTTATTTTATTATTTAAATTATTATATATATTATTCATATTATTATATATATTGTTCATATTATTTTAATATTTTTATTTGTTACATATTATACCATCAACATTAGGTTGCATATCATTAATATAATGGGACAATGTGACAAACTGAGGGTTTTCTTTCAACCCTTGAAATTCTGAACAACCATATACTATTAGGGTTTCATAAAAGAGATGTAGTCCATGTAAAGTACCATCGATGCAAGATGGTGACTGGAAGATGGTATGTTACAATTGGTGAGATAAATTGGCTCTCCATTTTTGTCTAGCAGCTACTTATGGTATCTTGCTCCTAATAAGAACTTGCAACATTTTTGTATTGATGGAATAGCTTGTGCATCTTAACTCGATCCTGAATCAAGATCCTGCAAAATTCAACACATAATTATTTACATACACATGTTTAAATAACATAAGTTTGACTAGATAATCAAAATATAAATAAATATAAACTTATTGCAAATGGCAAGGGAAAACTTGATGAACTTTTAGAAACATGGAATAAGTTGGACTATGAAAAATTGGCCATTTGATATTATCATTTTTTCTCCTTCCATTTCAATCAAACTAACAATTAATACGTGTCTACATATTTGTTTTTTGTTGGCAAAGTGGTGGAACCTCCTTGACTAGCAAGTTTTCCTTTGGCTAAGTTACCACGAACCAGGGGCATCTAAGCCATCAAAATCACTCGGGGATCGCACCCGGCCTGGACTGCACCAACCCTTAACATGGTTGGATTTTTTGGTATCCACGAAATTAGAACCAGCGACCTTTCCACTTAGGGGGTGTCTTAACCATACCATGCCACCAACTGTTCTACATCTCACAGATTAATACGTATCTACATTAAAATCAATAAATTTTAGGAAACATTTAATGTAACTTCAAATAGACTTTTGAAATCATTTTAAGTATATAATGTGAATTTAAGTAGTATATGTAACTTATTGAATATTGTAAATTATGTACTTTCAAATATCAAAAAAAATTGTGGAAATGAATGTAACATTTTATTTGAAAAACTACAACCAGAGTATTTTAAATGTAGCCATTGCATTTTTAAATTTAAAACACACATGTACATTTATATAATATAAGTGCACGAGTGCATACATATATGATGTGCACTGAAAGAAAACCTCAACAAAAACATCCGCACACAAGAAAATCTGCAAAAGTTTTAATAGTAGATGTTTTTATTTGTATTTCACTATTTTTTATTCAATAGCGCTTTTGTATTGGGAGTGCACTGGTACATTCTTATATTGGAAATGGAACGATGTACTTTGTATTTTTTATGCACACCAATATATGACATATTAAATAAAAGCTCAGCATACACATTTCTTATCAATTCACTAAATTATCAAGGAAAAAATTGAGTAGAAATTTCATTTTTTAAAAGTGAGTTTATAAAAGAAAACTTAATCACCTTTTTATTATCTTATCAAAAAATAGATGAGAGATTCATGCAAGAGAATTTTTTCAAGGAAGACGTAGGAGTGTCTCGTTTTTTCTAAAGAACGAAATTTGTAAGGGATTGTGGATCACATACAACTCTATAGAAAATAAACTCAAGGTATGTAAGTTCTTAATATTCATCTTAAAATCCCCCCTAATTGTTTAAAAATAATTCGTTATTTCTTTACTCTCCTATTCATATTTACAACTCATTATGAAGAAAAAAGGTTTTCTTAGTTACCATCAATGTTTGAAACCATAGCTTTATTGTTGCTTCTCTTCTTCTTTATGTGGTAGCAAATTTTAGTATTATATTTTTACCCTCTAAACTGTTTCACAATGAGAATTTTTTCTAGGCATTAGAAATTGAATGGCTTTAGGCATGTATATATGAGGAGTTATAATTTTATTGCAATGGGACCACTTAATGCATTGTATCCCAAAACACAACATTGTCAGTTAAAAAATATGCTTGTGTGGTTTCCAATGCCCACTTTAAAGTATAACACACCGGTGCACTTTTTGTACTAGGGGAATCGACAACTGGGATGGGTTTGGTACTCATGTGACACGTGGTCCAGGGATCCAATCCCATCCGCAACCACTATACCCCTAGGTGCAACCACCGATCTTGCCACATTGGAGTACAGGTTATCCAAGGTTTGAACCAACGACCTATTACAAGGCTTACAAGGGCTTTATCGATTGGTTTACACCTTGGAAGGAACACCGGTGCACTTTTAATAAAGGCATCATTTTATGTTTACAATAAAAAATTATGGTTGTCTAGTGGGAAATATACACAGAGTAAGCATCGATGTTCTTATTAATGCATAACGCACCAGTTAAATTTAATTTGCATTTTCAAAATATCACAACATTGTTACCGGTGTGTATTATTGTATGTGGTGCACCGATGTGTATTCTTGAATAATGTGCGGCACTTAACCAAAATACATTTTTAGATTAAATTATTTACTTTAATTGTAAAACATATTCAATAGTTTCTATATTTCTAATGCAGGGAATTTATTGATAAAAGATGTCTGATAAAATGTTAAGGAAATATACTTGTTGCAATGAGCACGATGGGAACACATCCCAAAAAAATACCAAGGCAAGTTTTTAAAATTTTTAATATAAAAATAATATGTTTTAATTATTTGTATGTTTCAATGATGTGTATTGGTAAATGGTGTCATGTAGAGTAAAACTTTGAAAAAACTAGATAAAATTGTTTGCAAACTAAGTTCAAAAGAGTGTAAAACTTTGATCAAAATTTTGCAAAGAGATTAATCAAAAGGTAATCAACATGAAAATTTTCTTTGATTTTTTTTCAATGTACTTCTTACGATTAGTTGCTAACATGTTTCAAACAATATATTTTTCATTTGTTGAATGTTGTGTAGGGACCGATAGTGAGGGAAAGGAATGTCCTCCAAACATGACAAAAATTATGAATCATTGAATGGTTTAAATGATGATGAATTAGTCCTGAATTTATCTGGATTGGTGTTGGAAGTTAATCAAAAGGGGAAAATCTTTTTAAAATTATAAGGAATATAGTGAAAAGAGTGTATAGATGTACTTTCCACTTGTAGTACAAAAATCAATATAATGAGTCCAAGAATCATGTTATATATAAACTACAAAAAGTGTTTCCAAATAAATGGTCAATGAGACCTATTAGACTCACAATAAAAAAAACATACAATAATAAGAAAGAATCATTTAAAAAGTATTGGTCATAAACAAATTTTCTTAAAATATGTATATACTACTACAAAAAATTACAAAATTAATATTTTGCTACTTTCATATCAATATAAAAGTTGTTTTCTTTGCTTTTCATTTTTTAGGAAGATTATGAAAATTCTAAATGACGAATCACAATGATATCTGAAATATGTCAGTGGGGATGTCTAAAAAAATATACAAGGAGGTAGTAAAAAAAATGAACATAACTACTTCGCAAGAGAAGCCATCTCAACAACAACATGCATCAAACATGTGTAAAAATTGATTTTTTATTTTATGCACATTGAATTTAATTGTTGCATGAAATATTGATATTCAATTGTTTAGTTGTAGAAAATAAAAGAAAATGGAACTCATTCAACACATAAGACATGACAACAAGGAAGAAAGGGTCCAATCGCAAAGTTTGTGAGTACTTGTGTTTTCCTTACATAAGATTTCATATTTGTTGTAATCTTCATATTTTAATTAATCCGCACTCATCCTTGGATGTCTTATAACATGTTCTAACATACAAAGAAAAACCATTGAAAAAATTCATTAACAATTGGTTAAGTATGTGTTGTGAGTATATGTTGGAGTATCAAAAGTTAATTGTGCAATTTGTATTTAGCTATGATGTTTTACTTCCCTCATTTTATAATTAACAGAACAACAAGAAACATTTATATTAAATCTATGATTTGTCATGGCGTATAACACTTGCAGGAAATAAAGTATGCAGAGGAACCAAAAAAAGAGTTGTTGATAGATGGAATGAGATTTGGATTTGAAAGAATCTGTATTATTTATGAATCACTTCTTGCTATGCTACGCTTTTCTATTTACATAGTCATTTATATTATATTATGAATTTAGATAGAATAATTACACTTTATTTCTAAGTTTTTAGATGGAACATGAAGAGAATGAACAGAATCAAGACAATCTACTTAACATCCGGGAATATAACCTAAGTAGAGTATCGCCTACAAATGATGAAGAAATGAAGCATGCAAGCAACTCGAGCATCGACAACAATTTGAGTGAATAATGATGACCAATATAATTCAATGTTAACGCAAGTTGTATGTTTTGAAATGAATGTTTGAAAAATAGACATTTTGTTTAATGTATTGGTCATATTATTGTAATTGGATGGCCACAAGTTATCAATAAGTATAACAATTACAGATCGATATTTTGATTATGTAGACACTTATGTTACCCCATTTTGTATGATGAGGGCTCTCTTATTCATATATAATAAAATGAGTTTATTATTATCTTGCATTGTCAAATGTTGTAAAGTATTACATTGTAAATATATGGATGTGTTACAGCGTTACATGATTAGAACGAATAAATTTGTAATCCAATGGTATAAAACATTAATATGATTATTATATCGAAACACAATAATTAAAATTGAAAAATTAGTATTACTAAAAAATTGTTTATCTCTGATTATTTTTCCTTAACGATGTTTTGCATAGTCTATTAAGTGCACTAGTGCTTGTATTTATAATATACAAAACATAATAAGCACTAGTGCTATTTATAATATACAAAACATAATAAGCACTAGTGCTATATATATATAATCGCAATGGTTTTGTTATATATTACAAAGTCCAAAAATAACATTTAATTCACATCATAGTACGATGCACATAATAGCATAGTCATCGGTGCATATTTGTGCATTATCATTAGCAATGCACATTTATTCACCATCAGCACCGATGTGTTACCTATAATAATAAACTCGATGTTATTAATCATATTTAAATTGCATGCACAGGTGCTATGATACATAAATAGCACACCGATGCTATTTTACTTACAAAACAGACCGGTGCTATGACATGTATGTAGCGCACTAGTACTATTTTACATTCAAAATGCATTGGGATATTATATAAATGGAAAGAAATTGTGCATAACATTTAAATTGTAGAGAGTGGTGCTATAATACAATTAAATGCATAGGTGTGTTATATGGAAGGAAAATCATTGGTGTCATGAATTATAATCATGCACCAGATGTCATATAAATGAAATGCACTAGTGTGTCAAATTTAAATGGTATGCATTGATGCTTGTATTATGGAAATGCACTAGTGCTCTTATGTGGGAAACACATAGATGCATCTTTTATAAAAATATTGCACTATATCCCCAAATGGGGTGATAGGGGAAAAGAGGTATTATCTCAAGCTCACAACACATACATAATGTCGAACAACCACGTCTAAACAAGAGTCACGGAAGTACAAGTGGTGGTTGTAGAAGATTGGAAAAATGCATACTGTACAGGATGGGTAATATGCAACCTATCCTTGGTGCAAGGTATTATGATGAGACAAAGAGGTGTCTATAAATTTTGGATAGTAGGAATCAATCCAAAATTCCTCAATGGTATTCCATTGATGATAGTAAGTACTACATTGTGGTGGCTTGTGGTTGTTTATAGAATGTGGATTTGTAGGATGTGATAGGAGTAAGTTGATAGCCTTGGTATTATGGGAGTAGGAGATATCATACGAATTCCATATCCATATCCTTGTTGGGCTTATCTCTTCATGCAGGATCCAAGTCTTATAGCATGTGCCCTGAATTCTCTAATAGACCTCTCCCTCTTCATTATGACCCCCATCTCCGAGAAGGAATTTCATCTTGTGCTCTTCAAATTATGGAAATCATGGCTCATGGGAATCACAAACGTAGAGGAAAAGGAATAATTTTTCTTCTCAAAATAATGCAGGAAGAAACAGAGGTAGAAGCAATTTACTAGCAGCAAACCCCAGCTAATATTAATCAGGAAATATCTCAAGCCGAATATTGGGAAAAATCTTAGCAGAGTTTCATTCACAATGAGGTGGTTAGCAGAGTTTCATTGATCAAGTGTTTATGATGCCATGAAGTTATGAAACAATGATTAAATGAATACAAATATGTTTATGTATAGCATGTACTTTTGATGGGTTATTGAGTGTGACAGGAAATACAGGTACATGTGATGCAAGGCGGCATCGATACTGCATAGGCTCTGCATTGATTCAAGGTATCCATACATGTGATGTTGACCTAATATAATTCATATATTATGTTTTATTTAGAAGGATTTGATGCACATAGTGTTTCACGTGTATGTATTGGATTGTGATTGCCAGTTGGTCCACATCAAGTAATAGCGTTGAATGGGAAGAAGATGTAAGACTAGTGATTATTCCATGCGGCAAGTTGAAAATCAAGAGAGGATTTTGATCGTCATATGCATGTTGCTATGAGTGTAGGATGTGGATTCGGTCACTCATGAGGCTTAGATTGGGGCGTGCGCAATAAGAACACGGTATTATTCCCCGAGAACCATTATTTCCTCAATAGGGTCGGCCAAACTGAGTTAATGAGGTCTCAATCATCGTACCATTCCCCACCACAAAAGGGATATTTGAAGGGCATGTGTGGAGTATGGCACCTTTAATATGCCCATCGCAACGAGAATGAAACAGTAAAAATAAAATACTAAAGGGAGGTAAGAATGTGTGTTTTAAAATAAATAGAAAAATATTTTAATTAAATTATGAGCAAATAAAAATATCATAAATTATTATTTGCAAATAGATATGAAATTGTGAATAAAGAAAAGAGAGAAAAATAAATTAACTCACGTATTAAGTAAACACATGCACACAGACAGAATTAGGAGAAATTGAAGGAATAAACCGAGAGAAAATATAGGAGATTAGGTGAGAGTAAATCTCAACTTAAAAATTAGAAAAATATGAATGAGGAGAAAAGTGACACTTGGTAGGAGAATAATAAAAGAAAAAGTAATTAAAATAATTCAAAATTATGCATGGATGAGATGCATGACAAGCATGGGAAACTATAAAAAGAAGGTGAGAGCATGAGGCCCTCATCTCTTTTATCCTATTGTTGGACGGCATATATTATGCTAGGTTTACACAGTGACAGTTGAGGGTTAGTTTCGTCATTGTATGAACGAGGTTGGGAGCCTCTTAGTATCAACCTGCATACCTTGACTATGCTAGTGATTTCTTAAATCTATCCCCGTTGCAGCTCAAGGGTCCCAAGTGAATAAGAATACCTTTTGCACTATAACAAATTACCCTTTTGGGGGCAGTTTTAGCTTGCGGCGGTTTTGCTAAAACCCCCCCAAAAAGTATTTTTAGTTCTTTGGGGGTGGTCCTAACAAATCCCCCCCCCAAAAAAAAAGGGTGTTTTTGAAGGCGGTTGTTTAAAAGCTCCCCCCAAAAGTCCAATTCTCAAGAATTTTGGGGGAGGTTCTAAAAAGACCCCCCTAAAGGTTTTTTTGAAGGTGGTTATTTAACCCCCCCCCCAAGTCATGAGAATCTTTGCGGGGGGGGTTTAAATAACTGCCTTAAAAAACACCTTTAGGGGGGGTTGTTTTAGAACCTCCCCCAAAAGTCATGATAATTTTCATGACTTTTAGGGGGTTTTTAAATAACCACCTTCAAAAACACCTTTAGGGGGGGGGTTTAAATAACTGCCTTCAAAAACACCTTTAGGGGGGGTCCTTTTAGAACCTCTATTAAAATTCCTCATTGTTAACTTCTTGGTTGATATTTCATGTAGTGAACAAATTACTTGGTAATTACTAACACATATTAATGTTTTTTGCATTGTATACAAAGAATGCATTGAGTACTTTGAAATTGATGGATAAATAGCTCAAGTGGTTGAGTGCTTTGAGATTCATTCATGAGGGATTGTTGAGAACTTCCATGGGGGGTTAAGAAGCCCCATGGTTGGTGGGAAAAATCATGGGGAATCATGCCCTATTCTACAATAGTTATCCATGAGGATCCTCTCTCAAGTTAATTCATCCTCTTGTTGTGAGAAGAACTGGAGATGATATGGGAATTTGTACAGTTAGAAAAAGAGCAGGCTTCAACAATCTAGGGTTGAGGCAAAGGTTAGATGTTAAGGTTAGGTATAACAAGGTGATAGGGTTATAGGTTTACGCTTCCAAGATGCATGAATTCGTTGCATTGATCAAGTGTGAAAAGTGCATGAGTCATTCACATGCATTGGTTGTGTTAGGTCAGTGTCTTAGTGGCATTATTTATGGTGGCCATTTCAATATTTGTAACATTGAGGATGGTTCTCGTGGCCTATACCATGTCCTAGGAACTAAACTTAGGGTCTAATGCCATGTTAATTTTCCATGGGGTTGATGGTCCATGCATGTTAACCTAGATTACCACATAAGAATCTCTAGCCTACATGTGATATCATCATGATCATCATTGTCATCATTGTTGATGTCATTGTTGTTGTTGGTTTGTCCATGGTTCTGTAAACCAATAAACCAACCATGGTTTAATATTTATAGGTTATGTAAACCAATAATGGTTCTCATAACCTAAATAATGGTCCATGGTTAATAAATTTACTATATGACTCATGGTCCATGTGTAGGGCCCTAGACATAATTACTTTACCTTACAAGTGAGATATGGTGGCCATTTCAATATTCGTAACATTGACGATGGTTCTCGTGGCCTAGACCATGGCCTATGAACTAATTTTAGGTCCTAATACCATATTAATTTTCTATGGAGTTTATGTTCCATGCATGTTAACCTAGAATGCCACATATGACCTACATATGGAATATCTAGCCTATATGTAATTACAATTCCCTTTGTTGCTCACGAGTGATGTTTAAGGCCTTGAAACATCACATAATCTCTATAGACATAATATTTCAACTACAAGTGGGATATGTTGGTAATTTTGAGATCTGTAACAACAAAAATTAAAAATTTCCTTCCAATTTCAACATGCTAGTTATTTTCATTCCATCACCCTTTATTCTCATTGTTTCCCCTTTATGTGAAGGGTGACTCAAGTGGCTTCCAATGGACAACAATGGAAACAATAAATCATAACATAACACAATGCCAATATCTAAGGCCTAGAATATAATGCAAACTAATGAGTTGGGTGAATTCAAGATGCAATTACAAGAATTATTAGATAGAGGGTTCATATGACCAAGTGCATCACCTTGGGTAGCACACATATTGCTAGTCAATAAGAAGGATGGAACCTTTTGGATGTGCATTGGTTATAGAATGTTGAATAAAGTGACAATTAAGAACAAGTACCTCCTACCCAAATTGATGATCCTCTTTATTAAATCAAATCGGAAAAAGGTTTTTCAAAGTTCGAATCAAGTTTTGGGTATCATCATATGAGAGTGGAATAAATTAGCGTACCAAAGACTTATTTTAGAACTATATATGGGCATTATGAGTTCCTAGTTTTCCCCTTTGCATTGAAAAATGCTCCATACTTTTCATTTAATTAACAAATGATGTGTTCCAAAAGTATTTAGACAAGTGTGTTTTGGTATTCATTGATGATATCCTAATATATTCTCAAAATGAGGAGGAACTTAACACTTATCACATTTCTTCCTATTGTTGTAGAAGCTATGCGAATACCATCTATATGCTAAGTAAAGAAAATGAAAATTATTTAAGAAGGAGATTAAATATATCAGGCGTGTCATATCTAAAGAAGGATTAAAGATACACCCTAATAACATCGAAGCTATGTCTAGTTGTCCAACCCCAAAGAATGAGACCAAAGTAAGAAGCTTCTTGGAATTAGTTGGATATTATCAGAGAGTTGTCAAAGGATTCTAAAAATTATAAGACCCTTGCCGAAGTTACAAGATAAAGGTGTCAAATTTATGTGGAAAACCATACATGAAGAAAGATACCAAGAACTTAAAGAGAATTCTCATGACAACACCTATAATGATACTTCCTTGCTTTGATAAGGATTTCCTGGTATGGATAAATGGGAGTGGTGATATCATTTAGGGAGTGCTCATGAAGGAAGGAAAAGTGGTGGAATATGAGTCTAGGTAGTTAAACATTCACAAGCAAAAGTAAGCAGATCATGACAACTTGGATCTCTTAGTAACAATAGATGCCCATGTCCTAAATGCATGGAAATATTATTTGATTGATAGAAAGTTTGAATTATGAATAGAACGTTAGGTCTTGAGATACTTGTAGACTCACCCACCATTGACTGCTAGGTAGTGGCGATGAGTGAATTTTTTTTCCAACTATGATTACAAGTTATTTCACATAAAAGGGGAAGAGAATCAAGTGGCATATGCCTTGAATTGAAGATGCCATATGTATGCAATCTCCCAAGCTTAGTCAAATTTAAGGAGAATGATAGGAGGTGATCCAATGATGAAAAATATTACCAAGAGGTGTGTGAAGCTCTATTACGAAATGAGAGTTGGATGGAGAAGGAAGTAAAAAATATGAACATTAGTATTTAGTTGAAGTGAAGTACTACTGTGAAGAAATCAAATGTATGTGACAAAGTTAAGAGGGTTAGTGTTCCATGAGGCCCATGATGCTTGTATTCACTAGGGTACTCAGGATATCAAAAGACCTACCTAACTCTAAAGATAATCAAGATTAAAGGCATACACCATAGATTTTTCTATGGAGAAATTAGATTTATTTTCCAAATTAGACAAAGTTAAGAATGTTAGTGTTCCATGAGTCCCATGGTGCCCCTTATTCATTGGAACACTTGGGATATCAAAACACCTACCTAACTATGAACCAAATGTAATATTAGCTAGGATTAAAATCATATACCAAAGCTCATGTGGCCATGTACCTTGAATTCTATTAGATAAAAATAGACCATCAACACCCAACTACAAAATTGAATTCTCTAAGCATACATAACATTCCTTAAGAAATAAAATTATCCTTTGAGGTTCATGGTCCACACTTGAATCCCTAGGACATCACACATGCCCTGTATGATACAGTGGCCATTTTAATAATAACTATGCCAATGAATGTTCTCATGGTCTAAGGTCAAACATCATAGTGTAAGGCCATACAAATTTCCTTAGGGACTCATGGGCCATGTGTCGTGTGTTAAACCACCACACATGCCCAAAATAAAGAACCTTAATCCTAGGAGTGATATATGGTCACCATTTCAATATTCATTGGTGCATGAAAATATGGTTCTCTAGGTCCATTTCATGTTTTATGTATGAAATATGGGATATTATGCAATAACACATTTTCTTTTATAACTCATGGAAGTAGAGCCCATGTCGTCACTTAAACCCTCCATAGGTAATATTTGGATAGCTATGAGTGGGATATGGTTGTACTTTTAACGCTTACCCTATAATATTTAGCAAGTCCAAAGACATACTATTAGGCCATAACATTTTCCTTTATGTAGATTCACCTAGGTCCTCATGCCATCACATGGATCTGATTATGTTCCTCTCTCACCATTCCCATGACCTATATAACCTTTTAAAATTTTAAACTTTCAGAGCTCACTTTTAGCATTAGCCAGTGTGCATATCATCGCCTCATGTTCTAAGGCTATGTGTGCACATTCTAATTACTTTCACATTGAATCTTTTGTTACACAAGTATTTGAGATTGATTTGTGTTTCCTTTGATTGCTCAAATGACCAATTTTTGCCTTGTATCTGTGCCTAATTTGGCCTTTAAGACAAGAGGGAAATATTGAAGTGGCCTTTGAATTATGTGATGAGATGTTGCAGAAAGGTCTCCAGTATAATTTTGTTACATATAACTCATTCATCAATGGACTCTACAAAAAAGGTAGATTGCAGGAAGTAAAGCAGCTAATGGATGACATTACACAAACATACTGGAACTGAATGAAACAACATACTAAATGATCTTGGTGCTCATTTCAACAAGGGTACTAATCTACATGATGCTATTACATAGTTGAAAAAAATGCAGTAATTTATGCCATTTTGTTACTAATTTATGGCACCTACAAGAGGGGGTAGGTAGAGGAAGCAAAATACCTCTTGAATGAGTTGTTGGAAATTGTGATGACATGATTGAACATATTAGGAGACACTAATGAGAGGTTCCTGCCAAGAATGCATTGTAATTCTATGCGCTAAAACAATTCAAGATGGTTTTTGTCTTGATGTTGTTATTTACGATAAAGATGGAAACATGGACCAGTCACAAGGAGTAAAGAAGGATACTGAATAACCTATTCAAGATTTGGAATTACAGTGAATTAAGCAACCCAAAGGAGGTCGATGCTTGTTGTTAAACATGTAGATGAGATCGGCTCTTATATGTAAGTACAACTTAAATTAGAGGTATTCAGTTGCATTACGTCCTTTTCTTTGTTCTTGCTTTATGATATCTATGTTTATAAGTACCAATATTGTACAAGCATGTAAAATATTAACACTACTAAATCTTTTCTAACAAACGTAATAAATAATTGATAACTCTTTTGATTCAAAAGAGGGCCAATTCAAGTAATTACAACCATGTTGAGAAAGATTTTGATTCAAATCATACAAACATTGTAAACATGCCAATTGCGGCAGTTTAACACCTCACACATTTTCTAGCTTGGGAAACTCCAAAGACACCATGGAAAGGGAACACCAAGAAGATCTGTCAAAAGATTCAAGTATGAAATGGAACAATAGCATCACTGGATTTCTTAAGAAGAGCGTCAGTGATTTGAAAATAAGTAATCAAGGGTTAGAGGCTGTCAGGCCAAAATTCTTTGTCAATTGTAGGCCCATACCTAACCATTTGGTTAAGAAGGCCGAGGAATATGTTGGACCAATTCATCCTGGAGATTACTAGTAAAATAGCAATAATAGTATCCTACTTGGGAAATGGATAATTTTCATGTACTTGCAATAATATTACCTCAAGGATGGTTTCAGTTGATACTCTACATTTAAATGGTCTTAACATGGTCATCTTTTCTAGATTTCTATCTCTGAAATTTATACTTTGATTCCTTTGGAGAAGTCGCTCAGGTATGACTGCCAAGTTGGTTTTTGGGGTGTCATGGGTGGACCATGTCATTGAAAAAAAATTTGGTGACAAACTAAAAATAGCTATCAACAAGGATGAAATGGTTAATATTAATTTAGACTAGAGGGAGTTTGTTCCTCACCATTGATGTAGTCATCGTTATCATCATTTCCATTGTCATTATCATCATCTTCATCATCATTCTACTTGAATATATGATTTCTCATTATGAATTTTAATGAACAAAGCATCTAGTGAAAATAAACAATTCTATTCTATGTCTTCCCAAACTAGTATCACACTATCCAAGAAGATGGTTTGACTCTACCAAACCTAATCTCGTGATTATTATCATCATTGTATTTATATTCATAATCATCACCATTGATATCATAATGATCGCCATTGTCATCATCCTTGTCCTTGTGATCATCATCGTCCTCGTAATATGTCATCAACTTTGAACTTAAATATGGACACACATCAATCCACTTTACTTCCATGAAATATTTGACCTCTTAAATATCAAACTTTAGGATCTCATATATATCAAGAGTAGTGATAGAAGTTAATTTTTTTCAAAATTTCCCCTTCATCTTTTTGAAAGAAGAGGGCGCCAAATTTTGTCAAAATTTCCTCCCAACGGCACACCGGCTTCAGTCACTCAATCGGGATCTTGACTAAGCATTTTCATGCAATGATTCATTGAGTGATCCAATAATATTTGAAGGATCCTTGTTAATTGAAGTGATCCAAGATTTTCTTCAAGGGATTAGGTACGAATGAATTTTTAATAGTTGATCATGGGAAAGGCGAAAAAAATAGCCGGCCTCGGGACTGCACCGATATCGACCTTCAATCTACATTGCAAGTTTATGGAAACCAGTATATGCCTTTGAATTCATCTATAGGATCTCTAGATCGATTCCCATACTTCGAATTGATTGAAATCTGGCATATTTGTTGTATATTTGGTCCATTTCACATGAAATGTTGCAGTGATTCTCCATTGAAATAGGGTTTCGGGTTGAATTTGGATGCGTTGAGGGATCAACAGATCGAGGAGGATAACGTGGATATTTTGGAGTGAGTTTGGGATTGCGTTGGGATTGAGGGAAGTTGTTGGCATTGATGGGCATTGAATCTAACATTTGGAGCCATGAATACACATGAGGGAAGGCCATAAAGCCCAAAGATGCAATATAGACCATTGTTGGAAGTTTGGTCTGCATTTTTTACAGTGAAAGGTCATTAGGAGATTTGAAGAGGATGTATGCTATCAATGAATATTTTCAAGAGGAAAGAGGACAGAGGGTTTCTATTTGGAGGGAGAGCTGCTATGAGGAGAAATATGCACTCATAAAGGGGGTTAAAATCACATTCTTCTTGTTGTTGGGTTCACGTTTTCTCAAGAGGGGACGAGTATTTCATTCTTGGGCAGAGATCACAACTTTAAAACTTTGATCGAATAGCAACATCAATGGTTAAGCAGGCCGGGGGATTCTTCATTGATTGGAAGAGAGTGTTACTTCCACAAAGGGAGACCGAGCACTTATAAGGAGAGTCGATCCATTTGGGAAATCAAGTTGACTGGTATGGGGGTCGATGATGACATAGAGGGAAGCCAAACTCAGAATTGCACCTAGATACTAAGTATCCTACCATCTCCCCTTCTAAGAAGATATTGTGGGGGGTCAAATCATGCATATGCACTATCGCTGGACGTTTTTGGTAGTTTTGGGAAGAGTAATGATCTAAATATCAGCACATATATGTCTGGTGGGGAAGCAAAGAGGGTTTTGGGTTTGTGTACTAGGTTGGGAGGTGTAAACTACACCTACAGGAAGCAAATATACTAGCAAGGTGTCAAATGGAGAATCTAAGACTGAATCTATAACCCAAAATTGTTGTAGCAGTCATCCCAAATAGAACTAGGTGTTGTTGCAAGTTACTTCATCCTCATATTTCAACTGGGAATCTCAGGGTAACTAAAGGAAGGCCTACTAATCAACATTGGAATTGTATTGTCATCACCAACCAACAAACAAAGGTACTTTCCTTGGGTTGAATACCAAATTCTTTGAACTGTCTATGCTATGAATGTTTATTTTCCTCAATAATGCATTTTCAGTATTAGCTTAATTTTGTGGATCATGTGATAAATTGGCACTATATATATATGAAGTCACATTGGGAGGTATAAGGATATTAGAAAAAACTAAACACGTCAAATAACCAGCAGTAATAAGGGTTGTCCATAAAACCTGTTCCCAGCAGTAGACACAATTGGTATGCCAAGTAGTTGTCAAAGTACCAACACCAACACATAGAAAAATTTCCAAAATTTTTGAAACAAAATTTTATAGAGAGAGAGGAAATCTCCATTTTAATTTTATGTAGATATATTTTCCTGTATTACTTGAAGTGGGTTTGCTATCGGGAAACGGAGTCATTGCATACATGATACAATAATACATATAAAACAATAATATAACAAATATTTATTAATCTCGTGGCTTGTAGAATCCTGGATAATTGTCATCCATTTTAGAAGCTTCAGTCTTTAGATTGTCATGTTGTTGGAATGCGTATGATTTAATATTCTCTGGCACTAGTGTCACACAACTCATAGCAGCGCATAAAAAACATAAATATAATCTTATAAATAAACTGTAGTGAGCTCAAAACAAATGAAAAAATACCAAGAATAAATGCAATATAAGCTACACAATAAGGTTTTGTTAGTCCTTGAGACTCTAGAATAACGTTCTTGCCAGGCCATTGCTCGAAACGACTGGCATTCCCTTACAGACAATGCTGGGGAAGTACCAGATATAGAATTAAGACAACATAGATTCTGTGATTTTTATAAAATGCATGAACTACGGTATAATTTTGCTTCATGGGTCCCAGAGCATTTCTGTCAGAATTGTTTCCTTGTTATGGTAACTATTGTGGGACGAATTGGTCAAGTGGAAAGGACCAAGGTGCTCTTCTTTGGGACAAGAAACAATTGATTGGTTGGACTATTTCTGTTATTGCCATGGTATTGGTTACGAATCTATGATACACATGATCAAGCTAAGATGTTTAAATAAGACATTGCTTTTCTTGAATGCTTGGAGAAAACGCGGATGAATACATACAGAAATCCTCTCATTGTCGAATCTTACATATAAATGTGTATAACAAGTTGTTTTTTCTCTTGTCTTTTCAGTAAGTTATGTTATGTAATCTGAATGTATTACGTAGTCTAGAAAAAACCTTCAATAATATTTGCAAGAAATGTCAACTGCAATGTAATCATAATGGGTTCATAATACATATCACCTAGATTAGGTAGGTATGGTTATTTTCATTTGAAGTGCATTCTCCAACTTTTTCAAACCATGACTTGGTAGAGATGTTGTTTGAATCTTGTTTGAATCTTTCCTATCACTAGGATGGGATGCTTATTGGCTTCCCAACCTAGTGATTTACTTGATGATGGAAAAATCATTGAGGTGAGATGCCAAGTAGCCTTCCAGCCCAATGATTTACCTCCTTGTCCCTCCAACTCATTCATTTTCCCTTCTTGAGGGAAATCATTGAGTTCAGCATGGACACTACTTCTCCAACCTAGTTATTTTCCTCTCTTGGTCCCCAACTCAATGGCTAGAAACTTATAATCTTGGTAGCTATTATTTCCCTTTATAGATCTCAGTTACTACCTTAGCAGTCTAAGTTATATACTCATAAAGCCAGTGGGATGCATTCTCCTTCATTATTTTCTCCCAATCTCTCCAATTGATCTCTCCTTTGAAATCTTGGTTGTAGCTGAACATTTCTTCATTGTTTTAAATTGTTTCTTGCATATCCATGACTATTGGAATCCATTTCAATTAGAGATCTCCACCAATGATTCCAACGAACCCAGTGTGCAATGGGTCTACCCTATAGAGAGTGTGTTTTCTGTCATAAATGCATCCTCTATCTATATTTAATGTGGTGGTCATTTTAGAGAAGCCATACTTTTGTTTTGTTGGCTCTATGACAAACCTAGGTTCCATAGAAGGTGTCCAACATAGGCCCATTTTGAGGGCACTATCTTGTAGGTGGATGACTATTGCACCTGAATACAGTCTTAGTCTTGGAAAAATGTCTCTGGTCAAGAATATATTGGCCTGCCAAAACAACCACTCAACCTTTTTTACACTTAAAACTGGCCTAAATGGCCTCAAGAAAATTCCCACTAGTTCTCACCAGTGAGGGATTAAATTATTCTTAGGGCACCATCTTGTAGGTGGATGAGTATTGCACCTGAATATAGTCTTAGTCTTCAAACAAAGTCTTTGGTCAAGAATATATTAGTCTGCCAAAATAGCCACTCGGCCTTTTTTTCACTTAAAACTGGCCTAAATGGCCTCAAGAAAATTCCCACCAATTCTCACCACTGAGGGATTAAATTATTCTGAGGGCACCATCCTATAGGTGGATGACTCTTGCACCTGAATATAGTCTTATTCTTCGAAAAAATTCTTTGTTCAATAATATATTGTCCTGCCAAAACAACCACTCAGCATTTTTTGCACTTAAAAGTGACCTAAATGGCCTCAAGAAAATGCCCACCAGTTCTCACCACTGAGGGATTAAATTATTATGAGGGCACCATCCTATAGGTGGATGAATATTACACCTGAATATAGTCTTAGGCTTGGAAAAAAATCTTTGTTCAAGAATATATTGGCCTACCAAAACAACCACTTAGCTTTTTTTGCACTTAAAACTAGCCTAAATGGCCTCAAGAAAATGCCCACCAGTTCTCACCAGTGAGGGATTAAATTATTTTGAGGGAACCATCCTGTAGGTGGATGAATATTGCACCTGAATATAGTCTTAGTATTGGAAAAACGTCTCTGGTCAAGAATATATTGGCCTACCAAAACAGCCACTCGACCTTTCTTGCACTTAAAACTAGCCTAAATGGCCTCAAGAAAATGCCCACTAGTTCTCACTAGTGAGGGAATAAATTATTCTGAGGGAACCATCCTATAGGTGGATGACTATTGCACCTGAATATAGTATCATTCTTCTAAAAAATTCTTTGGTCAAGAATATATTGGCATGCCAAAACAACCACTCATCCTTTTTTGCACTTAAAACTAGCCTAAATGGCCTCAAGAAAATGCCCACCAGTTCTCACCAATGAGGGATTAAATTATTCTAATGGAACCATCATATAAGTGGATGACTATTGCACCTGAATATAGTCTTAGTCTTGGAAAAACGTCTCTGGTCAAGAATATATTGGCCTGCCAAAACAACCACTCAACCTTTTTTGCACCTAAAACTGGCCTAAATGGCCTCAAGAAAATGCCCACCAATTCTCACCAGTGAGGGATTAAATTATTCCGAGGGCACCATCATGTAGGTAGATGACTATTGCACCTGAATATAGTCTTATTATTTGAAAAAAGTCTTTGGTCAAAAATATATTGGCCTTCCAAAACAACCACTCATCCTTTTCTACACTTAAAACTAGCCTAAATGGCCTCAAGAAAATGCCCACCAATTCTCACTAGTGAGGGATTAAATTATTATGAGGGCACCATCATGTATGTGGATGAATATTGCACCTGAATATAGTCTTAGTCTTGGAGAAAAGTATTTGGTCAAGAATATATTGGCCTGCCAAAACAACCACTCGGCCTTTTTTGCACTTAAAACTGGCCTAAATGGCCTCAAGAAAATTCCCACCAGTGAGGGATTAAATTATTCTGAGGGCGCCATCTTGTAGGTGGATGACTATTGCACCTGAATATAGTCTTAGTCTTGGAAAAAATTCTTTGGTCAAGAATATATTGGCCTTCCAAAACAACCACTCGGCCTTTTTTGCACTTAAAACTGGCCTAAGTGGCCTCAAGAAAATGTCCACACGTTCTTACCACTGAAAGATTAAATTATTCTTAGGGAACCATCCTGTAGGTGGATGACTATTGCACTGAATATAGTCTTAGTCTTGGAAAAAATTCCTTGGTCAAGAATATATTGGCCTGCCAAAACAACCACTCGGCCTTTTTGCAGTTAAAACTAGCCTAAATGGCCTCAAGAAAATGCCCACCTGTTCTCACCAGTGAGGGATTAAATTATTCTGACAACATAAGCTTTCAGGTGGAGGATTTACACACGTGATAATTAAAGCCTGGTAGGCTTGCTCGAGTGGTTGAGTTCTTTGAGCTTCATGCAGGAGGTCTCAGGGTCAATTCCTCAAGCTGACTGACTGCCTCTGGGTCAATTCCATCTGTTCCCAACAGCTTAATCTGTTTTGATATGGGAGATTTTGTATTGGTATTTTATTCTTGTAGAAATTCCTTACATTGATTATTTGATCTACTATATGCAATCCAATGAAAAGCATAAGAGCAAGTTTTTCAACACAATATTGTCTTATGTGTTTAAGGTTTAATTAGAATGCACAAAATTTGAATTTTTGAGTTTGTTTTTCTTCTCGAAGGAAGTAGCATACATTTCCAAATGAATTAGTTTTATAGATATATGAGAAGGAAAAAGACCATGAAACCAACTTGTGATGTGAAGCTAGGAACTATCATTCTTCATTCCTATATGTGAATTGAATGGATGCTTTGTTGTATTGGTAGAAGTGAGATGAGGTTGAACATAGCCTCAAGTCAAAGAGGCCAGGCATCGTACTCTGCAAGAATGATTGGTTCATGTACTATAGTTTTGCATCTGATAATGCATTGGAGGAGAAATGTTTGCATTTTCTCAACTGAGCCCCAATCAAACTTTGGGAAACAAGGCCCCTAAACCTATAAACCATAAAGTATTATGGGATGGATTAGGGTGTCCATGAGAGACATATTGGATGGTATGTCTTGGAAATGATGTCAAAAGCACTATCTCTCAAGAAGGGCTAGAGATCCATAACCTTTGTTGACCCACCAGTGAAAGACATGTCTCATACTTAAGCGAGGCCTTGAGACCCCTAGGTAAGTATATGTGTTGGTGATCTAAATATCCTCCCCTCTAAATAGAAAATGGTGATATGAAAATACCTTCTTTGATTAATTGAAGATCATCACCTTGGTTTTATCAAGGTTCATTGTCTAATATTATCAACTATTTAGTACAAAGATAACACCAATAAACCATCTAATAGTTGTAAGTTATAACACCAACCATACCATCAAGTTTCAATAGGTAATTGTTATCATCTGTCATCAATGGATAACATCAACCATGAAATGAAATAGGCCATTTGATTCATGACCAAGAGTTGTAATATGCAGTCAACTTGCATGCAATGTTTACAAAATAGGTTATGTGCCCAATTTATAAAATAGATATTATATACTGAAAAATTAAAAGTGAACAATGATGATCTTAGAAACACTATTTTAACCTAGATTTGCCATATAAGGGCTAACATAAACTCTAGCTTGGATGGAAATGAGGAGCGAAAGACTAATGTTTGCTTGATGGATTTTATTTCTAGAATGAAGGGTGATGGGATTCAAGGAACCAAATATTAGAATCAGGTGCTTATGGTCATATGGTGGGATGTGGATCCTTGAGCTACCTCAATGGGATTGGTCCTTGAGCTACCTCAATGGGATTGGTGTATTGAAGAAGACATGATGTTGGTCCAAGTAGTTAGGGTAGGAGGTTAGGGAGCTATCTACATGACTCTCTCTATTGGCACATGTATATCTTTGGCATTGACAATGCATTGACCTGATAGTCATAATCCCCTTGATAGATTGTAATTATATTGCACACTAACATAATTTTATTGTTGTATTATCCATGCTATAAAGGTAAAACAAAAGCTAGTTTCAAAGTTTAATTTATGATTTTCTCCCTTTGAGTGGAATTCAAGGAAAAATAGAGAAAATAAAGGAATTATTGGTAAAACTTGGGCAATGTCACGTCCCCTCCCATTCCATTAGCTATATGGAGAGGATCGTGAGGTTAAACCGGGCATCTAGCCCTATGAAACATTTAATCATAAGCATGAACATAATATAACAGAGATAGATGGAACTGTATGGTTTTAAGAAAATCACAGCGGAATATTAAGAATTTCACATCCATCATACATTTAAGATGTTCATCAAATAAGTAATTGCAATTTTAACACAAGAGAATACTTATCTTATACAAAAGTAGTCCCACGCAACTGGCTATGCAACTGCAACGTTCCACCCAACCGTAGGCTAGTGTACTCCCCAATATCTCAGCACCACTGCCACCCCCCAGCTGGGCATGATCTCTACAAGGAACTAGGGAACAGCAGACTCACACATAGCCAAGCATACACCCAGATGAGCCAAGCCAATCTGTAATTGGGTTTATCAGGCTGCTAGGAGATGGAAAGGAAGAGTTGCTAAGCTAGTGAGCTCCAGCACCGAGCCAGGGATAACCTTTCAAGATCTATCTAGCTTGGCACCCACAATACCTACACACCCAGCACAAGAAAGTATTCTTTTCTCTGCTATACAGTCCCTCAAGCCATACCTTCCCTATCTAGTGCTCTCAGGGTATGCATAGAAGAGTAACCAAAGCCCTCTTGATCTTCTTGAGAGGTTGTCTCCCCCACTAGGTTTATCAAGCTACTTATGTCCACTACCACTCCAAAAAAAAATCAATTCACAGGTTCAAACCAAAAATGAGGATGCACATAACAGCAGAACCCCACTTGTTGGGCATGAGAAAAACGTTTTTTCCACAGTGGGATGCATGAGATGGGGTTTCAACTAACCCAGAAAAACGTGGGAACCCACAAAAACGAAATGGGAAGTCGGTGAACAACCCAGGAAGCCAAATCCGTTTTTAGTGAAACGTCCAGGGTCAATTCGGGGCAAAAACGACCTCCCTCCTAGTCCCCAATTCGTGGCCTTCCTCTCCCAACTGTTATACCAGGCAAAAACGACTCCCAGGCATGGAAAAATGCAGTATTTTGATGAATAACGTATGTGGAAAAGACCCAGCTAACTCCAACTGCGTGAATGAATGAAGACTGCCCATTCCCCATGGCTTTGGGCACCATTTCGTGGGTGGTTTCTTGCCCCACAAGCAAAAAAACACGATTTTCCAAGTTGATGGCTTGCCCATGCACGAAAATGGCTTGCCCATACTCTTTCATTCCCAAGGCATTAACTGCCTTAACCAATTTCTTGGAAAAAAAAATTAAATGATTGGGTGAATGAGACAAAATGGGTAGTTGGTGGTTTTATGGGTTTCCCCATTGACACATGGATTAATACCATTGGCTCAAGGGTTTAAATAATTTCCCTCCCTTTCCCTTGTAGAGTCATGCCCCATCTCTTTTGTTGCATTGCATAGCCGGTTGTGGGTTTTTCATTACAAATTCGTAATTACATGATGTCTTATATACATTGTGCCCATCTCGCACAAGAACCATAGGCATCTATTTTAATTGCCGATATATAAATGCTAAATCAATGGTGGGGCCTTGGCCTTGAGCTCCTCACCATGATTAAATATCAGTATTTACATCATTTACAAATTGATACAAAGGGGGTCAAAATGGGGACGTGACATACCCCTCCCCTTACATTAGCACTGTCCTCAGTGCTCATCAAAATTGAACAAAAATGGATATGCCACCCTCATGGCATCCTCCAGCTCCCATGTAGCCTCATCGGGACCGTAGTGCTTCCATTGCACCTTTACCTGTCCGATGGCTCGGTTCCGGAGCAATGTTACTTTCTTGTCTAGGATGCGCAATGGATCGGTTTGGAATTCTCCCTCGGGTTCCACCTGGATCACATCCCAATTAATCACATGGTTAGGATCATGTACATATTTCTTAAGCAAGGAGACATGAAAAAAATTATGAGCTTTAGTGCTAGCAGGCAATGCAAGTCTATATGCAACTGGCCCTATTCTTTCAAGCACTTCAAATGGCCCACAATATCTAGGTGATAGCTTGGCACAACTCCCAAGCTTCAAGGAACTCTTCCTTGATCTTACTCTAAGATACACATGATCCCCAACATTGAATTCCCTATGCATTATATGTTTATCTGCATAGCTTTTGTGTCTATCCTGGGCTGCTTTCAAATTTTGCCGGATCTTTGCAACCTCTTGTTCCATTTCCTTAAGCAATTCTGGCCCAAGTACAATTCGGTTCACTGGATTGTCCCAAGTCACTGGTGTCCTACACCTTCTGCCGTACAAAGCCTCATACGGACTCATTCCCAATGATTCTTGGTGCCCATTATTATATGCAAACTCTACTAGGTGTAGATAATCCTCCCACTTGGATGGCTTGTCCATTACGTACATGCGGAGCATGTCTTCAAGTACCTGATTTACTCTTTCTATTTGCCCGTCTGTTTGAGGATGGTACGCGGTGCTAAAGTTCAACTGTGTACCCAAATCTGCAAAGAGACCTTTCCAAAAATTGGAAGTGAACTTGGTATCCCTGTCCGAAATTATTGCCTTAGGCAACCCATGTAATCTGAAAATTTCCTTCATGAAAATATCTGCTATGGCATCGGCTTTATGTGTGGACTTAACCGGTATAAAATGTGTTGCCTTTGTTAACTTGTCCACCACAACCATGATGGAATCATGTTGTCTCTTAGTCATTGGCAATCCTGTAATAAAATCCATGGAAATTATTTCCCATTTCCATTCTGGGATCGGCACTGGGTGCAATAAACCTACTGGGTGTTGGTGTTCAACCTTCACCTGCTGACATTCCATGCACTTAGAAATGTATTCAGCAACATCCTTCTTCATGCCTGGCCAGAAATAATATTTTCTTGCTGTAGCAATTGTTTTCTGGTATCCTGGGTGACCAGAGTATGGAGCTTTATGGATCTCATCCATAACCATTTTCCTTAAATCTGCCGCATTTGGAACATAGACTCTATCCTTATAAGTAAGAAGTCCGCCTTCTTCCAAGTGATAGCCTTCATTCTTCTTGCCAAGGTCTTGCTGCTGCAATTTGTCCTTTATCTGCTCATACACTTTATCCTCAACCATATGTTTAACAATCTGCTGCTTCAAATCTGGTTGGCAAGTACTAAGCGCTGCCACATACATTTCATGTACCTTCTTGCTGAGTGCATCAGCCACCTTGTTTTCTTTCCCTTTTATGTGTTTGATCTCAAAATCAAATTCACACAAAAATTCCAACCATCTAGCTTGCCTAGCATTTAACATTGGTTGATCAAATAAGTACTTCAGACCACAATGGTCTGTCCTTAACTCGAATTTTCTTCCCATTAAGTAATGCCTCCACATCTTCAAGGCATGTACTATGGCTGCAAGTTCTATATCATGAGTAGCATAGTTCTTCTCATGCTCCTTCAACTTTCTTGACTCATAGCATATCACGTGGTTATCTTGCATAAGAACTCCTCCAAGTCCTTGATTGCATGCATCGGTACACACCACAAAGTCCTTTTCCGGGTCTGCAATCTTCAGAATAGGTGCACTTGTAAGAAGATTCTTCAACCGTTGAAAACTTTCCTCACATCTTGGTGACCATTCAAACTTTATCCCCTTCTTTTGCAAAGAAGTGATCGGGTTAGCAACCTTGGAGAATCCTTCGATAAACCTCCTGTAGTAACCAGCAAGGCCCATAAAAGATCTCACATCAGTCACATTCCTTGGAGTTGGCCAATTCATAATGGCTTCAATCTTCTCAGGGTCTACAGATATACCTTCGTCGGAGATGATGTGACCCAAATAATGAATTCTATCTTTATAGAAGTCACATTTACTCAACTTTGCATACAACTTATGCTCCCTTAGTAATTGCATTGTCATTCTCAAATGTTCTTCATGCTCTTCTTCATTCTTGGAATAGATGAGAATATCATCTAGGAATACAAGAACAAACTTGTCCAAATACTTGCTAAAAACATTATTCATGAGACACATGAATGTAGCTGGTGCATTTGTGAGACCGAATGGTACCACTACAAATTCATAGTGTCCATACCTCGTTCTAAAGGCTGTCTTACGAATATCCTCTTCTTTGATTCTTACCTGATGGTATCCAAACCTCAAGTCAATCTTTGAAAATACCTTTGCTCCTCTCATTTGATCAAAAAGGTCATCAATTCGGGGCAATGGGTATTTGTTCTTCACAGTGACTTTGTTCAATTGCTTGTAGTCAATACATAACCTGAGTGTTCCATCTTTCTTTTTCACAAATAGAACAGGTGCTCCCCACGGGGACACACTTGGCCTAATATATTTCTTCTCTAGTAACTCTTGTAATTGCATTTTCAATTCTAGCAATTCCGGTGTACTCATCCTGTAGGGTGTCTTGGACACTGGTGCCGCTCCTGGCACAAGTTCAATTGTAAAGTCAATGTCTCTCTTTGGAGGGAGTCCTGGAATCTCATCGGGAAAAACATCCCTGAATTCTTGCAATACACGATAGTCCTCCAATCTAGGAGTTTCACTCTCTGCTGCCTCCAAAATGTGGGCTGCATACAGTTGACATCCCTTTCTATAGAACTTCTTCAGCTGCATGGCTGAAACCTGTCTAACAGAAGTCATCTTTGGAATTCCTTTTACAAACCTCGGGTTTCCTTCTTCGTCCATGCATTCAAACGTCTTGTTGTAGCAGTCAAGTTTAACCCTGTGTGCTTCTAACCAATCCATTCCAATGAGAATATCATAGGAACCCAGTGGAAAAATATTCAGATCTGCATAAGTGAATAGCCCATCCATCTCTAATGGACATTTCTCTACTATTTCACTAACTTTTCTCTTGGTTCCAGTGGCTAGTTGAACTAACCAGGATTTACTATGCTTTAATTTCTTGAAGGCACAATTCTCAACAATCCTAGGAGTGACATAACTGTGAGTAGATCCAGGATCAATCAAAATAGAAACAGATTGCTTAGCAATCTTACCTTCAACTTCAACCACGGTGGATTGATGATCTGCCTGGCGGTCTTCTACTGCTGCATAGATTCTAGGGATTTCTCTCGCCACTTGACCCACAGTTCCAGCTCCTTGGATGTTGTGAACTTGATTTGCATTCCCATTCCGATGTGGACAGTTCCTAAGCATGTGGTCTCCTCCACAACCCCAACATTGAAGTGGTTCCCTTGGTTCCTTTAGATCTCTTGGCTTGTCTCCCATCATCCGAGTTGGCTTAGTCACAACCTGTGATGGCTGCCTTTGCTGGTTCCGGAATTGAGGAGGCTTGAACCCCTTCTTCCTTTGATCAAACTTTTCATTTTTCCTATCCTTCCATGCCTTATGGAATTCTGGTTTGCTTCGATTTTGATCAAAGCAATACTTGGCCTTTCTTATGGCCTCCTCCAGAGTTCGAGGTTCATCAAACTCAATTCTATCTTTATACAACTGGGGTAGTCCACTTAGGAAACGCTGAATTTTTACCTTATCATCTCGAATGTACTTGACATACCTTAGCAGCTCCAAGAACTTGTTTGCATATTCTTCCATGGTCGATTGTCCCAATCTCAGCTCATGGAACTCTTTGATCTTATCATCATAGTACCTGTCAGAGAGGTACTTCTGCTTGAAGTATTTCTTGAACTGCTTCCACACGGTCTTTCTTTCGTTGATCTTTTTCACTTGCCTGGTGTGTTCCCACCATATAGATGCTCTTCCATTCAAGTTGAAGATGGCTACCCTTGCCTTCATATTTCCCGAGTAGTCTTGAACTTGGAAATATTTTCTCATCCCAAGAAGCCAAGCTTCAGCTTCTTGACCAGATTTTACCTCTCCGTCAAAGGTAGGAGGTTTTGCCTTCTTAAATTCCCCATGTGAACTGTTCTTGTAGTGTTTCTTCCTCTTGCTCCTGTGGGATGAAGAACTTGAACCCTCAATGGATTCTTCCGAGCCAGATGATTCATTAGAAGACATTTCTGGAGTATATGTTTTATCTGTGGAGACTCTTCTTGGGCTACTGGCCCTCTTACGGGAATTCCTTCTAGAGCTACTCCCACCCCTTTCTGGATTTGATATCTGATGCCCAGAGTTTATTTGCCTTTGGATGTCTGTCAAACTCTGTAGCATGGCTGCATTCAGCTGATTTTGTTCTTCCTGAGCTTTAATCATCCTTTCATTATCTTCCCTACAGCTTTGCAATTCCACCCTTAGGCTTCTCATGGTGGCTGCAACATCTGGAGGGGTCTCTTGATTTCTTCTCCCATTAGATTCTGTCTCAGCATTCTCAACCTGTATGTTTTATCCCATGGCATCTGTCTCAGGTTCATAGGGATCCTGTGCATCATTCATGATGTTCATTTTATTGGCCCAACCAAGATCCAAAATTTTTCCACTATATTAACTAGAGTGTTACCCTGCTGTAACTGTGACTCTCTGAAATGTGTTCATCAACACAATTGTTAGCTGCATTACATTCCCAGAATTCACAAATTAATTCATGCACATGGAAAAACATTACGTTGACAACTGTGAAATCACAAACAATGACATATGAGGGGGAAAAAGAAAAGGGGGTCAAGGGGGCTTGCCCCCTTGTGGCTTCCCTGCGCCACAGCAGGGCGGGTCGAGGGCAGCGCCCTAGTTTTTTTTTTTTTTTTTTTTTTTTTTTTTATTACACGAATCACGCCTCAATGGGCGGTTCGTTGAATCTTGCCGCAATGGGAGATTCACGGAATGTTGTCGCAATGGCGATTCACAGGATGCTGCCGCAACCGCGGGGAGGTTGGCCTTCCGCAAAGGGCGGGGCGATTGGCCGAAGGTTGCCGCAACTGCGGGGCGGTTCGGCGACGGCTTCCGCAATTGCGGAGCAGTTCGCCGAACGCTTCCGCAATTGCGGAGCAGTTCGCCGAACACTTCCGCAATTGCGGAGCAGTTCGCCGAACGCTTCCGCAATTGCGGGGCGATTTGCCGAGCGGAGCCATTCGGCGAAGGCTTCCGCAGTTGCGGAGCCATTCGGCGAATGCTCCCGCAATTGCGGAGCCATTCGGCGAAGGCTTCCGCAGTACCGGAGCCGTTCGTGGAATGCTTCCGCTGGAATGCTTCCCCGATTTCGGGTGATTTTTCGGAATGATTCGGCGAAGTCTTCCGCAGTTGCGGAACGATTCGCCGAAGTCTTCCGCAGTTGCGGAACGATTCGGCGAAGTCTTCCGCAGTTGCGGAACGATTCGCCGAAGTCTTCCGCAACTTCGGAACGACTCGCCGAACTCTTCCGCGTTTCGGAACGATTCGCGGAATCCTTCCGAAATTTCGGAAGAGAATTCCTTCCGCAATTTCGGAAGAGAATTCTTTCCGAAAATTTCCGATACTTAGAAAAAATTTTCACTTAAAAACATTTTTCTCCGCTGTTTCGGAGCCATTGGCTGAATTCTTCCGCAATTTCGGGAAGGTTCGCGGAATCCTTCCGCAATTTCGGGAAGGTTCGCCGAACTCTTCCGCAATTGCGGGAAGGTTCGCGAAACCTTTCCGAAATTTCGGAACGACTTCCCGAAACGGCTTAAAACACAATTTTTTTCAAAACAGACTTAAACCAAATTTTTTTTTCAAAACTCATAAGACAACAATTTTATTGTAATTGCTTATCAGATTTGGCCCATAAAGGCCCAATGCTGCAACGCAGCTCTGATACCATTCTGTCACGTCCCCTCTCATTCCATTAGCTAGATGGAGAGGATCGTGAGGTTAAACCGGGCATCTAGCCCTATGAAACATTTAATCATAAGCATGAACATAATATAACAGAGATAGATGGAACTGTATGGTTTTAAGAAAATCACAGCGGAATATTAAGAATTTCACATCCATCATACATTTAAGATGTTCATCAAATAAGTAATTGCAATTTTAACACAAGAGAATACTTATCTTATACAAAAGTAGTCCCACGCAACTGGCTATGCAACTGCAACGTTCCACCCAACCGTAGGCCAGTGTGCTCCCCAATCTCTCAGCACCACTGCCACCCCCGAGCTGGGCATGATCTCTACAAGGAACCAGGGAACAGCAGACTCACACATAGCCAAGCATACACCCAGATGAGCCAAGCCAATCTGTAATTGGGTTTATCAGGCTGCTAGGAGATGGAAAGGAAGAGTTGCTAAGCTAGTGAGCTCCAGCACCGAGCCAGGGATAACCTTGCAAGATCTATCTAGCTTGGCACCCATAATACCTACACACCCAGCACAAGGAAGTATTCTTTTCTCTGCTATATAGTCCCTCAAGCCATACCTTCCCTATCTAGTGCTCTCAGGGTATGCATAGAAGAGTAACCAAAGCCCTCTTGATCTTCTTGAGAGGTTGTCTCCCCCACTAGGTTTATCAAGCTACTTCTGTCCACTACCACTCCAAAAAAAAATCAATTCACAGGTTCAAACCAAAAATGAGGATGCACATAACAGCAGAACCCCACTTGTTGGGCATGAGAAAAACGTTTTTTCCACAGTGGGATGCATGAGATGGGGTTTCAACTAACCCAGAAAAACGTGGGAACCCACAAAAACGAAATGGGAAGTCGGTGAACAACCCAGGAAGCCAAATCCGTTTTTAGTGAAACGTCCAGGGTCAATTCGAGGCAAAAACGACCTCCCTCCTAGTCCCCAATTCGTGGCCTTCCTCTCCCAACTGTTATACCAGGCAAAAACGACTCCCAGGCATGGAAAAATGCAGTATTTTGATGAATAACGTATGTGGAAAAGACCCAGCTAACTCCAATTGCGTGAATGAATGAAGACTTCCCATTCCCCATGGCTTTGGGCACCATTTCGTGGGTGGTTTCTTGCCCCACAAGCAAAAAAACACGATTTTCCAAGTTGATGGCTTGCCCATGCACGAAAATGGCTTGCCCATACTCTTTCATTCCCAAGGCATTAACTGCCTTAACCAATTTCTTGGAAAAAAAAATTAAATGATTGGGTGAATGAGACAAAATGGGTAGTTGGTGGTTTTATGGGTTTCCCCATTGACACATGGATTAATACCATTGGCTCAAGGGTTTAAATAATTTCCCTCCCTTTCCCTTGTAGAGTCATGCCCCATCTCTTTTGTTGCATTGCATAGCCGGTTGTGGGTTTTTCATTACAAATTCGTAATTACATGATGTCTTATATACATTGTGCCCATCTCGCACAAGAACCATAGGCATCTATTTTAATTGCCGATATATAAACGCTAAATCAATGGTGGGGCCTCGGCCTTGAGCTCCTCACCATGATTAAATATCAGTATTTACATCATTTACAAATTGATACAAAGGGGGTCAAAATGGGGACGTGACAGGCAATATTTGGAGGTGCTTAAACAACAATGAAGGGAGCTAACTCCTCCACTTCATTTCCACCAAGGGAGGAAGCTCCACATAAGAAAGGGAGATATCTCAAGAAAATAAATCTTATGGAATTTGATGACAAATTTATAGATGCTAACATTATGGGTTGGCAGGGAGCCATTTATAATTATTGTCTACTATGTAAATGGATGGTAAAAAAGTTGAAATGCTATTGTTGGCTAGGGAATGGTGGAATAGGATCAAATCTCATGATATAGAACCAATTATTACATGGGACATGATGAGACAACTGGTATGGCCCCGAGAATGATGCATATAGACTCAACCTTGAGGGAGCCTACCTTTTTTCATGAGAAGCATGATAAATGATGTTGAGGCTCATATATTGGTAGATCCAGGATTCTCAAAATTTCATAGAAAATTTTGGGAAAAAATCACAAAGGCACATATACAAATGGAGGTCCCATATGATCTATAATGTGCAGTCAGTAAATTGTTGCAAGAGACAGTATTGCTGCACAATTTTTCTTAATCATAGCATAATGACAAATGGTAAAAAAATCAATTTGTAAATGTTTTTGATGTGAGATCGTCGTTCTAAATTTTAGTGAGGATGTCAGCTGGAAGAGAGGATTCCATTCTCCGGTCAGAGCATTCAGACGCTTGCTCATAAATCTACTCAAAACTGATTTTTAGGTCTGAAAAATGACCCACTGCCAAAACACAAAATGCAAGGGCTGTTACTTGCCCAGATTCAATGAGTAGGGTCATTTGCTCATGTTCATTCTCTTCTTAGGACTACAATATGCCCAGATTTGTTGATGGGAGATGACACGTTACTTTCATGGGCCTGATCATGCCTTGAAATCCCTAGAATTTCCCCACCAATAGAAAATAAAGCACACCCACACAAATATGGGGGTAACACAAGGTTCTATAGTGATGGATGGTAGGATAGATGCTTGAAATGTGTCCACTTTTGAACATTATGTGTTTTCTTGCTCCAATCCCTATTTTTAATGGAAATTGATTGCTTAGATCATTAGAAGTGCACAATAATCTTGAAGGACCATTTATATGAGGTCATTGAGGAGGTGGGTGGGAAATCCAATGTGCAAATCATCACATATGCAACACTTGTTTGCAAATATGCATGGTTGATGGTTCGAAATTAGTTTATCCATATTGATTAGATGCCATGTAACTCCAAGCTAATCAATAAGACCATTTGGTTCCATCTCCTCATCATCACATATAGTATCATTTCTATCTTGGTTCCATCTTTTGGAAGGAATCCTCCTTCTACTCTTAGTTTTTTTGAGCAATATCATTTGTGTATTGGTTCCATCTCTTTGCAGGATCCCTCCTTGTACCTTACTATTTTTTAGCAAGGATGTATACTATGAATGTAGGTCAAGTTCTCTACACTCTTATATTTTGATTAGTTTCTCTTCATTGCATGAATAAAAGACTATGTGCTCCAATTCCTCTCATAGGACAGGGTACTAGCTACTTTTGAAAGAAAACATATATAAAATCTTAAGTAGCCCTATTTTGACCTCAAGGAAGCAGTCAGCAGTAGTCATTGTGAATTCTGGGAAAGTTCTGGGCAAGTGTTAGCCATCAAACAATAGTAAAACCTTATCACTTTAAATATGGGCACTATCAAGGCAATCTGTGGATAGGAGAAGCAATAAAAGGGCATCTATGAGTAACCTATGCACTATTCTTGATACTAAACAATAGTAAAAGGCAGTTCTAGGCGGATTCATGAGCAGCATGGGAAGTTTTGGGGTCATAGCAGCGGTAAATATCAGGTCTGGGATGATCCTAAGCCAATTCTGGACAATTATGTGCATTTTTCAGACCTGTAGCAGCAATTCTGGGCACATCTTAGGGTTGTGTTTCAATTCTGGGCATACCTAGGCATGATTCAGCCCTATTTTTAGCCTTAAACAACAGTAAAGAGGCCTCAAATCTAAATTTGTGCATGTTTTGAGCAAGTTTTAGGATGTTTCTTGCAATGGCAGTCACAAGTGGCCTTAAAACTTCATCATTTCCAATCTTGGGCAAAACGATATCTGCACTTGAAGACAGTGTTCCACATTTTGGAAGGCTTCAGGTCTATTTGAGAGGAGTCGTCCCATAATATGAGCCTTTGGAGGCTGGTTCTTCTTCCTATTGGAGGATTCTTGCTTTCTACAGTTTAGAAATATCCCTTAATAATAATAATAATAAAACATCCCTTGTTTCTTCTACATTAGGACATATTCGTGAGTTGTGAATAAAATAGGCTTGTTTGTTATTTTGTATATATCTCCTTATTCTCTCCGTGTTGAGAGATCCCTTCATGGTATGCATGGATCATATTTTATTGTTTTCTCAAATCTACATGCCATTCTTTTGTCTACCATGAAATATATGTTATTCGTGCAACAACTATCGGTTAATCCATGCATTAGCTAGCAGTTATTTTTTATAATTGTTTCTAAGTTATGTATGCTTCAGCTACTTGTTATCCCCTTAATTCTTCTATTTAAACACATTGTCTGCCACAAATTGTTTGTTATCCATGTAGCAGCTGCCAGTTAATCCATGCATTACCTACCGGTTATTTTTTTGTATTTTTTTTATAACTGTTTATTTGGAATTTTGAATGACTGCCATAAAATGAATCTGGACAGTACACTTGTTCCATGCTCCTTCAATCTAGGAAAAGCATAGATGGTAGTCCACCCAAAAATTCTAAGATATAAATGCCTATTGGCATAATTATATAGTTAATACATCAGTATACTCTATAATATGTAAAATATTTTTATTTTATATTAATATTAACATTTATAAAAAACAAAAATAAGATTTTTTTCAAAGGATTGAATTTTTTTGGATAGGCAGTATAGTGATCATTTTGTTAGGTAAGATTTGAACAACCTTGAAGTCTCTAGGCAAGCGTTGATAGTATGATTTGGGATCGATTCATAGGAATGTGTTGGTTCCATAGAAGAGAGTGATGGTGAGGTCATATCTCTGCACCCACCCATCATATCTCTACTCATGAGGGAATTATACAAATCCCTAATAATTACCATGGAGGAGGCTCTGCTCACAAATTCAAGGACCCCTTCCCCCTATTTAATGTCACAGGTATGTATAGATATGAGCAGACCTGTGGTTTTTAGGAGGAAACTAGAACAAATATGAGATTTAATGGGTATTTGGGGGCTAGTTTCACTAGATCAGAGTAGAACTGATCGGTTTGAGAGTGATCAAAAGGGGAAAACAAAACCAAATCTCCCTTTGGGGCGGACTCATTGTATGATTTCTCTCGATTTCAAACTGTTATTTGATGAAAGTAAAATTGATTTTCTTCTTACACATCTCCAATTACATTACACTAATCATGCTTAACCTAGAATATCTAATGTTTTGGACCTACCCTAATTATTGTGCTCTACATAGATTACTGCCTCAATGTTACATGAACACATAGCTCGAACAATACTTTCAATGGAAAAAATTTAAACTTTACCTCCTAACTCTTTACTATGTCACACTCACGACTTTTCTCATGGAAGTGGGGCATAAATTTATGAGTTACAATTGTACAAAACACAGATTTCTTCATAGCATGATCTTATTTTTCTCCTTGCTTACGAATGAATCCAAAAATCATTGATGAGATAGCATGCATTGCTACAATATTTCAAACCAACTGTATTCATCTACCATGATTTGCTTCTAGCACCTTCACCATGAAATTCATCGTAGGATGACCTCCCCCTCTCCATGGGTTGCACACATCAGTAACTTAGCTTACTTCTAGAACCAACCATGTATTTCATAAGTAACTATGTTATGGTTGTCTTAAGATATCAAGCTCAAATGTATGCACAATTTGAGTATCAATCCAGTGTCAATTTTAAAGGCATTCACCACAATATGCAACCAATTTTTGAATCAATTGCCCCAAACATAATCAAACTAACCTATGATGCATTATGGTTGAACTTACGCGCATTCTTTCAAACCAACTGGAAATTTATTCATAATTTTTAAAATAATTATAAGTAATATAGTGAGCAATAATCACATCCAGGAGGTGATCACAATGTGAAGTTAAGTGCAAGAATTCCCTTTTTTTAATCAAAATTATTTCGAAATTGATTAAAAAACAAGAAAAAGAGCCACAATAACTCGTTAGTTAACATCGTTCTGAAACTCTCTTATGCATTCTTCACAAGCAAAACCATAGTGAATATTTTCTTGGGACCTTTGAAATTGTTGTTCATGTAATAACATTAGTTATTTCTACCCATAACATATATCTTTGAGTTGTTAACACATATATAACCATGTGGATATGGTAATTGGATTGAATGTTAATGCCACTAAGCATGATACTACATAATTCAGTAAGGTCAACACTTAATTATCATGTGGGCATGCCTAGGCTGGAAAATTAAGCTTACCATGGTTACACTACCACTAGGGTTAGATTATAGTATTCAGGTGGAGAATTTCAATCGGTAACAACAGTTATACTCGCTCTTTATAAATGAGTACGCTCTGTCGTAAGCCAGTTACATGGTTTTTAAGTGAGCCCGACATCCATTTCTTGTGCTTCTACCCAATTTCTTTTTCAATTCAATCCCTCATGCAATCCATGGAAATGATCACTCTCCAACATTTGATTTAAAGTGGAATCAACTAATGAACATCCATATATTTCATTTGATCATATCTTGTTCTAGGAGAAGTGGAGTGTAGTGGCAAATCAAGTTATTTTTGGGTTGGGTAGTACGAATTCTTTCTTTTCCTTACCATAGAATAACATTATTGTAACAATTTCAAATGCCAAAATATAGTGATGAATATCCCACCTCCCAACCACGATCTCATCAAGGTTGTAAACAAACTATATGAAAACTACAAGAATGTATAAAGTGTGAAGGACGACTCTTCTTTAATTTTGTATGTTGCCATTGGCTTTGGCATGGTATCTGTTAGACTGTGAATACGCCAATTCTAATCCTTTTCATGGAACTCTCTTTGTACTTAACAATAATGGAGTATAATAGAGAATAAGCCTGCAAAGCAAAGGAAATTGCAGAGGAAAAGTTCAGATCCCATGACCTCAAAAGAAGTTACTAGTATGCCCAAAAGGCCCACAATCTTTACCCTGAGATGGAAGGAATATCACAATTGATAATAGTTATGAATGTTCATCTAGCATCTTAGGGAATACTCGATTCAGGACTTATATATTAGTATGCCATTTTACAGCTAAATGCATTCTTTGATCCTGCATTAATAAATAAACACTATAGGAAGTTAGTTTTAGCATTGCATCCTAATAAAAACAAGTTTGTAGAAGCATAGGGATCATTTAAAATTATAAGGGAAGCATGGGATATTTTGTTTGATAAATTTAGAAGAAAAAAAGAAAATATGATTTTATGAGAAGATGCCTGCTCCAAGAAGAAGAAGAAGACTCCAAGCCTGGGAGTTTTGACCCAATTGCAAATTCTTGCAAGGTACATAAGAGGACCATAGATATCCATATGGATTCTTTAAAACCTCAAAATGTGGATTCCTGCATTAAGTAGGAAACGAAACCCCCATGGATTTTGTAAGGGATTCTACCAAAGATCAGAGTTTCATGCACACCCACATCACTTTTCGAAGGACCCCAAATGTTGATTCCTTCAATGGAGATGATAATGGCACACCATCAAACATGGATTCTGTGAAGTCTGAATAATTGAATTCCACCTTTTGGGTTGCATGTTCATCTTGCAAAGTTGTGCAAGAGTGTTAGTGGTCCTAGGAGAGTCATCAAATCTGGTGCCAAGTTTGTAAGAGTCTCTTCTAGGCTCTTGAGGTTCTTACAATGTATGTCAATTAATTCAATGACTGAACCAGAAAGGAGAGAAGACAAAATGATAGTGTTATGATAAAGAATGAGATGAATCTACATGAGGATAATAGTCCACATAAGATTAAACTAAACAAGCAATAAATAATCCTAAGAAATCTAAGAGGGGCCCAAAAAAGCTTAAAAATGATCCCACAAAAAAAGAACTCTATCTAAGGCCTTGTTATTGCGGATTCTTCTGTTGAAATTGTTGATACTGGTTCGATCATTATGCAAGATTCCAACTTTTATGATTTTGACCAGGAGAATAGAGGATTGCTTTGAGGAATACCAAATTTGGGCCACATATCATGATGGTGATGGAATGCCACATTGTTATGCTCCTATTAATAAGATAATCGCCTTGCATCCCTTCAAGGTGCAGATGAGATGGTTAGAGGGAAAAGACAATGGCGATGACAATTTAACCAAGTGGGAAAATACTGGACTTTGGAGGTCTTGTGGGCGTTTAAGGTGGGAAGAAAGACCACCTCTGATTTTCTCAATGTATTTTATCACTTGAAGAAAGGTGAAAAATTTGTGGCCCAACATCTTAAAATATTTCTTCGAAAAGCATTGGTCTGGGATCTTTATAAAAATTGGCGGTCTAATTGGGATGAGTCTACTCCCAAGGAAGTTATACACTAGTATGAGAATGTAGAGTTTATTAGAGATTTTACTTAAATGATGGGAGGGAGTGGAATACCTCTTGGTAAGCTTGATGGTTTCAAGACTGTCTATCACAAAATACAAATGGGATCTTAGGTTTTTTTATGGGTGTTAAGGACATAGTTTCTTAGATTCTCACATTAGATTCCTATTAGAATACTTTTGGTTAACGAGGGAAAAATTTTCCCAAAGTTTGTTGGGAGCTAGACCTTGCAGCCAGTCCAATGGGTTAATATACAGAAATCCTAGTATGCATAAATCCTGGACAATAAAACAAAAACATGAGACTAAGTTATCACTTATAATCATCTTACTGTAAAATATGTTGATGTTGGAATTAAATAGAAATTCTATGCACTTTAGTTGCTTTTCTTGTGGTAGGGTAAAGTTAGTCTCAAAGACATTTAGTTTTCATAAGAGGGTCTGATGATAAATATGGCTCTAAAGAATGGGGAAACTTCTGACGAACCAGTATGTTGCGAACTGCAGATACTTGGATGTTATCGTCTACATCTTAATTTTGGCTGCTCTTGCGATGAAGAGAGGAAACTTGAACTTGTTCAAGTGGGATAGTATAGTGATTGTGATCTTAAAATACCAAGTAATTTTTTACTCTCTCTCTCTCTGAATACATCTTTACTATAATGACAACTGGTTAGTAGGTTGAATGTGAACACTCTAGATTCAAAGACTTTGCTAGACAAATGAGGAAATTATAGCAACTTTTTTGCAATATTGATATCAATATATTTACCAATTTTGGGTGATTCATAGATTTGGATATATTGCAATTCCTGATAATACCTCAAATTCAACCTCGTTTACTTCTAGAAGCTTTAAATTTATGTTTATGTTCTCTTGTTTATTGATGCTTCATATAGGTTATACTTTTGGATCACTTAATTGGATGGCTCAATGCTTAGTTATGTTCCCAAAGAATTTGCCACCATTTGTTTTAGGTATGATGTAAATCATTTGATCTCTATTAAAATCCCATCCTAATGAAACAGTAAGAGGCACCATAAAATTATTACTTAATAAAGGAGATTTTGTTTCATTAGTTCTACGTTTCCTTTAACTTTAAACTTAGTCAAGTTGTTTTCTGCTCAAAGATAGCATCAAATACAGTATTGAATATGGTTAACCAGAATTATAATCTCAATTCTAATAGGTACGATAAAAGAGACCTACATAATGGATTAGCTCAGAGAGGAGAAAAAGAAATTTAAAACCAAATGTGAAATGCAAAAATACCATTGAACAAATTATTTAGTAATTCACAAGTATAGTGTGTTTTTTATCTCCATATAATTGGTTGATTAGAATTTTATCCTCAATTCTACTACTGTGAAAGAGACCTACTGAATCCATTAACTCGGAGAGGAGACAAAAAAATGTAGAACCAAACATGAAATGAACACAAAAGCTTCCTCACATTTGTGTATAAAGTATTAATGCTATGTAAATGCATCCTTCTATCCCCAGTACCTTGGACAAGGTTAGGTGTCTTACAATATCTCTAGAAATACTGCTCAACTAGTTATTAAAAAGATTTTCCAAGATTTTAAAATAGCACTCATTGTTATCATAGGCATATGCTTGACTAAATTCCCTGGTATGTTGATATTTTATTCCTTTGAAACCCATCTCGTTCACATACATTACCCTCTTGTTTGCATTGGAAGCAGATCTCTATATTAAGATTTGAGATGGATGACCTAAAGAAACATGTGATTACTGGCAATTAGGATCTGAAGTTGGGTATACAAAATATGGGTACATATTCTTTATGCTTATGTAATATAATGATGATCATGTCATTGGAAATGAGACGATACTTTCCTAACCATCCTATCATTGGAATTGGAGACGATATTGTCCTCTCGGGTCACAAGAAAAAGTTATCAATGACAGTACCTGTCTAATACAACCTTAAAACAATATTTGAGCATTTTCAAGTTTGATTTTTTATTATTCGATATCCATGGTAAGTAGAATTGTGACCTTAGATCACCTCTTAGTGAATTTTGGCTTAATATACAACAAATTGTTGCCTATAATTATACAAGTGACCCAATCAAAGAAGGAAGTAGTCCTAAAGTAAAGGACAATATAACTATAGCCTACAATCAATAGAATTTCACCCAACACACCGTCCATGTGCATGAGGTTCAAAATTAATTTTTTTTAAGATATAAAAGCTACCAACATAGTTATATAAGCCACTATTCGTCTCTACACATATTTATAAATTATGATACTATTGAATGTGCTTGTCATTGATGTCAAAGGAGTTCAGTAATGACAAAGGAATAACCAAGGACATGATGGCAGGGAAAACTCAGTGGAACACAAAGGAATGAAAAAAGATATGATGAAATGACATGTGTGATGAAGTGGTATGGTTGATCAAAGGAATAACCAAGGACATGTTGGCAAGGAAAACTTAGTGGAAGACAAAGGAATGACAAAGGAAGTGATGACATGACAAGTATGATGATGTGGCATGTGTGATGAGGCTGGAAAGACACATGATGATGTTCTGGTGCTATCATGGAGTCAATGTTGCAATTTGACATCATTCTGGAAAAGTATCGCAAGTTTGTGAAACTTTGGAAATTGACTATGGAAAAATTAGTCAAAACTGCTCTAAGAGAATGCCTGCCATAATACATGGTTTGAAGAAAATGTATGCACCATCATATCAGGATATACCTTGTTGAATAGGCTATCTAACCATGGTCTCATTTCTTCAAAAGAGTGCTTTATGACAAAGTTATATATCTACCAAAACAAGGGTTCAAGCAGTTTTAGACATTCTGAAAAATGGTTGTGTTGGAAAATTGGTCCAAGTAGCCTTGGGGAAATGCATGTCGTACCTCATAGGTGAATGGTAAAAATTATCTAAAACTATCATGTTGTATCTTGTTTAAGAGGCTATATTACCATGTTCTAAACTCTCAAAGAGGGTGTTTGATGACAAATTTAAAGGCCTACCAAAACAGGGTTTCAGGATGTTTTGCACCAGAGGTAGTAAAACTGCCTAAGTGGCCTCAATAAAATGCACACCATAATTCATAGGTTAAAGTAAATGCACGCACCATATGTTCAGGTTGTATCTTGTTGATTTTTATACCTAACCATGGTCTCATCTTGTCTTCAAAGTGTCTAAGGAAAAAGTTATAGGTTTTCCAAAGAAGGGTTTTAGGCAGTTTTGCACCAAGTTCAGTAAAATGCCCACCTAGGGAAAATGAAGATGAGTCTGAGAGTGAAATCAGATTGTGTGTGATCAGTGAGGTATACCACATCATCTAGTGGCATTGGTTCGGGATTTTTATGAAATAAAAAATCCACCTTAGAAATTGCACAAATTCTCTTATAAAAATACTGGTAAAAATGCCCAAGTGACCTCAGTAAAATGCCCGCCATTTCCAGTAGTTGATGGAATAAATTATTCTGAGGGTATGGGTCTCTAGAGTGTATATTGGTGCATCCAACCATATCATTGGTTTGTCCAAAAATTCTATGTAGGAGAAGATATTGATTTTCCAAAGATGCCTCCCAACTTGATTTGCACTGCTCCAGAAAAATGCCCGCCGAGGAGAGAGAAAAAAGCTTCAGAGGATGAAAGTGGTCCTGATGGAATCACCTTGTTGGCCTCTACCCATTGGGTGTCTCACACTTCAAATTGGATGAAAATACAAATATCATCATGTTGACCTAGGGTTTGACAATTTGTCTAAGTGTCAAATCAACAGTTAAAAAGGTCAATTGGAAATGCCCACAAGAAGGTGTCCTTGTGCTAATAAAATTCATAGGGTGAAATAAATATGTTCCTTGTTGAAGTGGTTATCCACCCATGATTTAATTTTTCATTATGATGGTCACATGTGCAAGAAATCAATCTGCCAAAGTAGGAAAAATATTGTTTTGCATATTCAGAAATTTGGTTGTGTTGAATTCACAAGGCTAAGGGTCCATTTGGAAATGGCCGCAAGGAACTGTCCTTGTGCTGATAAAATTCAGCAGTTTGCATGGTATTATTCTTTGATGAAATGGTCATCTATTCATGGGTTCATATTTTCCTCTGGAGTTCACACATGTGAAATATAAACCTGCCAAAGAGAAAAATTATGTTTTCCTGTTAAAATAAATAAAATCTATTTGTGTTAAACACAGGAAATCTGAAAGGCCATTTGGAAATCACGCCAGAGGCTGTCCTTGCTCCAGTAAAATCATCCAATGGCATGAATATGTTCTCTGGTGATTTTTCCATCCATCCTTGGTCTTAGTCCTCCATTTGGTGATCACGTGTGTGAAATATAAACCGGGCAAATTGAGAAAAAATATGGAAGGCAAGATAATTCAAGCATTTCCAGAAACCTCCTTCATGCATAATAAAAGGGAGAAAACTGCAACTGAAATAAAAATATGAAGATGGAGGAGGTTGAATTTTTTCTCTATGTTGACGGGAGTATTTTAGTAACAAATCTAAAGAATGCAAATATTAATATTTGAAGAGTTACGATTATTAAGAAAAGGCATGATTTCATAAATTATAAACAAGAGATCTAATTGAACAAATTTGAAGAATACAAATATTAATATTTGAAGAGTTATGATTATTAAGAAAAGGCATGATTGTATAAATTATAAACAATAGATTTAATTAGAGATTTCCCAGCCAGTCAATGAAACAAGAATTAAATAAATAGAGGCAAAAAATACACAGAATTTATTATTTAATTACTAAACAGAAAATTAAATCTTTTTGAAAAGGCACGAGTGGGAAAAGACACAAGTCCAGATTGAAGAGATGCAATGGTTAAAGGATGAGGAAGATAATATATAAACAAGCATGTGAGATGGAAGAAACATGTCTTCACATCCCAAATAAAAGAAGAAGGAAGATCAGTTAGAGATCAATGAATTGAAGAAACAAAATTAAAGAAAATAAGTTCTGGAAAACTGAAGAAGACAGAAAAAGAATGGTTGGGTGGTGCTAAGGGAAGATTGAAGAAAATGTGAGTGTTTGATAGGTGTTGAAAGCATTACAGATATCAGAGAAAGAATAAAAGGAACAAGGGAAGTCTCTTGAGCTTGGATTGAAGATCGGAAATAGAGGACAAAGAAAGTATAAACTGATGTATATCCCATTGAAGTTATAAAATCAAATCAGGGAGGTAGGGTGGTGCTAGGGAAGGATACAGGCCTGCAAAGGGGTAGTAGCCTCCTTCTAGTAGTGGCTGGTAAATAGGGTGTCGAAGCATCCTTTCAGTTGTAGATGATAAACTAGGGGGTTGTAGCCTCCTTCCAGTAGTGGATGGTAAATAGGGTGCAGTAGCATCCTTGTCTATTGTAGCAGGCAGAAACCAAGGTATTGTAGCATCCTTCAGTTGTAGCTCAGAAACTTGTGGATTGTAGTCTCCAGCAAGTTGTAGCTTGCAAAAACTATTGTAAACATAATTTTACAGTATAGAAAGAGTTTGTGGTTTTCCCAATTGGGTTTCCACGATAAAATTTGTGTCATGTGTATCGTGTTGGTTCCATGTTTTAATTAAGTTTAATAAATGGTTTAAAATGGTAAAAAGTTAACAATACTGATTCACCCCCCCCCTCTCAGTATTGACCAATATTCCAACAGATACATGTCCATGGAATACCCATTGTATTATATTGTCATAGAACACAATTATTCCTACTAAGTACTATTATTGCGCATATTTTATGGCATTCACTTCTAGTTGAAGTTTATATTTATAGGTCATAACCTAGATCACTACCTTTTTGTATGATGTTCAAAATATGAGCATGAATTGAGATTCCCAAGGTGCCTTGAAATTTGTCATAACAAATGCGAATATATTCCAATGAAAATAATTTTCTCAATCTGGTTTTGGTGACAACCATTTGATATAACCCCTCGGGATTAAAATATGTCCTTGATTGTGAATAGTATAATTTGTTTGGTATTAAGTAGTGAAAATGTTGCTCTTGTAATGTTCAAGCAACTAATAAAGGCAAGAGAGCCTATGAGGAAAAACTTAGCAAGCAGAATTTTGAGGTGTTTGCTAATATCAAAACATCAAGTAATCTCTCAGCTGCAAAGATGCATCATTTTGTGAATTCAGGTGATTGTTTAGATTTAATACAATAGCTAAGACTTTTTGTATGTTCCAAAATTTCTCAGTTCCAATAATTATATTAATGCACTTGTGTCTGGGCGTTTTTATCATCATTGGGAGAATTTTGAAGTGGTTGAGGCAAGTATTGAAGTGCATGGGGCATTTATATCATCATTGGGTCAACTTAGAAGTGCATGTGGCAAGTATTGAAGTAACTCGGGGGGATTTTGAAGTGCTTTAGGAAAATATTGAAGTGCATGGGGATTTTTTATCATCCTTGGGAGAATTTAGAAGTGCCTAGGAAAATATTGAAGTTCTTAGGGAAATTTTATCATCTTTCGGAAAATTTTGACGTGCCTAGGGAAAGTATTGAAGTGGCTGGGGTGTTTTTCTCGTCATTGGGTGAATTTAAAAGTGCATGGGTCATTTTTCTCCTCACTGCGTGAATTTAGAAGTGCTTGGGGTTGTTATTGATCAATGTATGAATGCTTTTATGGTGTTGGGATGTTTGAAAAGAATGATGGACAAATTTATCACTTGCCGGGGCAAATTTGTGTGGATTGAGGCATTTTTGTGATTTCTTGGGTGATTATATCATTGTCGAGTGTTTTTATCCCTTGCCTAGGGAAACCATTGAAGTGCATCGGGCATCTTTATCATCATTGGACAAATATTGAAGTGACTGGGGCAAGTAACGAAGTGCCTGGGAAATCATGGAAGTAGATGGGGGCGTTTTTATCTTTGTTGGGCTAATTTTGAAGTGCCTGGGGAAAATATTGAAGTGTCTAGGTGTTTTTATCATTGTTGGGAGAATTTTGAAGTGGTTGAGGCAAGTATTGAAGTGCATGGTGCGTTTCTATCATCGTTGGGTCAATTTAGAAGTGCATGGGGTAAGTATTGAAATACCTCGAGGGGATTTTGAAGTGCATGGGGATTTTTTATCATCCTTGAGAGAATTTTGAAGTGCCTCGGAAAATATTAAAGTGCTTAGGGAATTTGTATCATCTTTGGGAGAATTTTGAATTGCCCGGGGCAAGTATTTAAGTGTCTGGGGCGTTTTTCTCATCATTGGGTGAATTTAGAAGTGCATGGGGCGTTATTCTCATCACTGGGTAAATTTAGAAGTGCATGGGGTTGTTATTTATCAATTTATGGATGCCTTTATGGTGTTGGGACATTTTAAACAATGATGGGCGAAGTTATCACTTTTCGAGGAAAATTTGTTTGGATTGAGCCATTTTAAGTATTCACTGACAAATATGCAACTCTTCTACCATTCGACACCAAAGAGAAGAAAGTTTGGTGAGAAGATTGGTTAAAGCTTGGAATTGGTCCAAGAACTATCTCTCTATATAAAGGAAGTGGCCCGCTACTAGGATATTCACTTAATTCTATTAGTTTGTTGGCCTATCAAGATTCATGACCCCACATGTCCATTGGACCATTAAGGGATGAAATAAGAAGTAGATTCCCTACTTTCCCTGAATCTAGTTAGTGCAGTCGTGTTTCGGTTGGCACCTTCTAGTTGTGAGTGATCAAATACTGCTTGTGAAATGTATAAATAAATACATCCTCTCCTCATTCATACACTCTTTCATTCGAGAGTCTAGGAGTCGAGAGAGTCAAGAGTTGAGCTCCGGTGTATGTTCTTCTGTTGCACTACCTTAGTAATCTACAAAATCAAAAGCTTGAGTCTTGTTGGAAAAAGATTCGCCAATTTTTTACTATATTTTATAAATCAGTGAAAGATTCGCCAAGTTTTTACAATTTTTTATAATTAAGTGAAATATTCGCCAATATTTTACAATATCTTATAATTTAGTGAAAGATTCGCCAAGATTTTACAGTATTATATAATTAAATGAAAGATTCGCCAAAAAAATTATATATACATATTATATTATTGATAAAATCGCCTTCAAGTTTTCCTATATATCGGGGAGATTCGCCCATTTTTTATACATATAAATTTTTGGGGGGTTCTTAAAATCATCCCTGATCCTTCTTCTATACCTTTTCCAGAGGCCACCTTTACCATCTTGTGGAATTGTGTTGCTGTGAGAGATATGTATATACGGTAAAGTGAAAGTATATAATGTATGATATATGTGACATTACAAGTTTGTAAAAATAAAACTGGGTGGATAACTTCCTTCCATGTGTTGTGTTACCAAGTTTTGAGTATACGTACTAAGTTTTGAGTATAAGTATTGAATGAAGGTGAGTTCATTAACAATTTTATTATTTCTTGCATTTCCTTTCATTTTCATTGGATTAATATAATATTGTGATGTTTTTAAAGGTTATGGTGTTTAACAATTTTGAATTATACCCTGTGGACCTAGTATATGATCAATGTTAATTATCTGTAAACAAGGGACTTAAATCCCAGTTTCTTTACCAGCATAGATCCTATATGAGATTACTTATGTAGATTTTTGTGGTTAGAAATCTTTGGGGTCTCTTCAAATAGTTCCAAAAGTTAGAAGGAGCTCTAGGATTATTATGGTAGATTTTTGTGCTTATCAATGTGTTTTGAAAAATAAATTGGATTTTAAGCATGGTTGTCTTTGGATATTATTGTATTTTCTTAGAATTATAAATGATGCAATCTGGGTGTTCATATGCTCCTCTCCCCAATTCTGAAAGGGTTCTAGCTGAATGGAAGAGTGCCTGCCTTACAAGCAGGAGGTTGGTGGTTCGATTCCTCTATGCCCTATTGATATTGCAATATTGGTATTTTTAATAAAAATATATTTTATTATGATTTATCATGGCTATAGAGGGGGTTTCAAACCATCTTTGTATGTTGCTACGAGGGGGGTTCTAAACCGCCTTCATATGTCACTACGAGGGGGGTTTGAAATTGCCCTTGTATGTTACAATGAGGGAGGGTTTAGAATCGCCCTTGTAGGTACCTACGAGGGGGGTTTAGAACTGCCCTCATAGGTACCTACGAGGGGTGTTTGTAACCACCCCCAAAGGTTTGTAATAAGGAATTTTAGGGGGGGTTCTGAACCGCCCCCATGAGTGTGTACGACTGGGGTTTAAAACCACCCCTAAAAGACACTTTTTTGGGGGGGGGAGAACCGCCCCCAAAATTTACCTTCAGCGTCGGTTTTTATCTCTTCCAAACCTCCCTTAAAAGTCCAAACTTTTAGCGTCGGTGCTATTGGGGGCGGTTTTGTTAAGACCGCCCCCAAAGGTTTGTAAGATGAAGTTTTAGTCGGGGTTAGAACGGCCCCCATAGGAACCTACGAGGGGATTTTGTAACCACCCCCAAAGGTTTGTAATAAGGAATTTTAGGGGGGGGGTCGGAAACGCCCCCATAGGTGTCTACGAGGGGGGATTAGAACCGCCCCCATAGGTGTCTACGAGGGGGGTTTAGAACCACCCTCAAAAGTCACTTTTAGGGGGGGTTTAGAACCGCCCCCAAAAGTAATTTTTAGGGGTGGTTTTTGATCTCTTCCAAAACCGCCTCTAAAATTCAAAACTTTTAGCGTCGGTGCTATTGGGGGGGGTTGTACAGATCGTCTCCAAAGCCAAAATCACCCCCAAAAGTGACTTTTGGGGGCAGAAGACAACCCCCCCTAAAATCCAAATTTGTTGTAGTGTTAGGAGCGGTAGGGTGTGTTTTTGGTGGACATTCAACGATTGAAATTCGAGGAGTAGAATTATGGTGGATCTTCGACATCCTTCCTCAATGTTCGACACTTCATGGAAAAGGTTACAGGTCAGCACAATGTTCTTTATTGTTGCTTTCATTTCAGTTGGTTAATAGTTATTATTAAATTTTTAAATGTTATATATGTTGATAGATTTAAAATGCTAGTGTTTAGATCATATATTTGTGGTTGATTAAAAAGAAGAAAAAATTTTGATGGTTAAATTCCAGATCTACTATTGTGAATATGTGCATGTTATTTAGCAAGTTTAACAGGTTCCTTGGGGGTCCCCTACATTTGGTATCAGAGCTATGTTCAAACACTATGACCTAGGGCTCGTCATTTTCTCTACATTGACACCAATTGCCCTTAATTTTGTGCAAGAAGAAAATAGGTCAAATTGTAGTTGTATTTAGTTTCAGGTCCATAATATAGGTTGTTGTTTAATTTTTTTTTTTTTTTGTAACTAGGGGAATCGGAAACTAGGAAGAGGTTGGTACTCGCGTGGCATGGGGTCCAGGGATCCAATCCCTTCCACTACCACTATACCCCTAGGTGCACCCACACAGCCCGCAAGCATGGGGCACGGGTAAGCCAGGGTGATTTGAACTCGTGACCTCCATTTACAACACTTCCTTCATATCAAGCGAATCGTCAATTGAGCTACAGCCCTACGGGCAGGTTGTTGTTTAATTGTTTAATGAGAATATGGATGGTCATTTCTTTCACTGAACCTATTCATCTTTGAGAACTTCAATTTTTAATTTGAGATCGGTCAATTAAGCATTTAGGGTCTCTGAACATCATGAAATTTCTAATGAATTTATGTTCGACATGAAGATTTGAATGAATGATGTTTTACTTCAACACAGAGACAATTGCAGGTGTGTTCATCGGTTTTTCTAATTTGTTTCAAAGATCAAGAATTTTCTTCGGTTTTTCTTACTGCTAGAAAAAAAGGGCCATAGGGACTGTAACATTGCCTCAGTATAGACCTAGAAACACACCCCCACCTTTTGTTAGTTGTTATTTAAATATGACAAATGAGTTTTCAATGATACAACAATGCCCTCTTGATTGTATGGTCTTTCAATTGGTTTGTTTACTTTGAATAATCCTATCACAAAGTCTTTGAAAGGAAATCTATGATGTATATATGTTAATTGATTTTTTTTTACCATGCATCTTTGTCATGATCTATTGCTTATGTTCATATCATAATGCATTGATTCCATGGATGCATCTTGTCATTGTCACAATGAAGACAAGGCTTAGACCTGCTCTTTGACCAATGTGGTTACACCTTGTTCATAAGGTGGTTTGACCTTCCACAATGATCATTCTGAGCAACCTTTGTTGTAAATATCCTATACATAAAGAAAGTTGGGCAATTTGTAATTAACTAGGAGTAGATCGAGTGAGTGCGACGGTTAAACAAATTATTGTGCATAGGTTATGTTCTATTTACCTCTAGTAGAGATAGGATACCTAGTTTTCTTTCACTTGACCCAAGATCAAATATTTCTAAAATGACGAAAACTTCATTTTCCAAAACTCTATTTTTGTGTGTGGAATTCACTACAGCGAATGGGATTGCATAAACCACACGCATCATTGCAAGGGGCACTTTCTCCTCACTCAAAATAAAAGTGTGGAGTTTCTCATGACTGGACGTGTTATTTTGCATTTATGTGTTTTCTCCCAACTGGTAGGAGATGGAAGTAATTAAAGGATGCCATAACAAAAATACAACCTGTCATTTGCAACATCAACCTACATTCTATCATACGCATCAAACATGTATGTTAAAGGAAAATGTATGGGAGAGGAATTCCATGGCCTCTATGAGTTGGAGCACGTGGTGGCCTCCCTTCTCTAATGTGGATCTCGGAGCTCTTGATTGAAGAAACCATGCATTCATGGATCATTGATTCCCATTGGATGTGTAGAATCCCTAGTCGAGATATGCATGTTGCAACGAGCTAAGGTGGATTCCATACAATTTTAACATCGAGACTCAGGGCTCTGTGATTCCATGAATGTAAAGTGAGTGCAAGGGCCAATCTCGGTGATCGGTTCCATTAAATTTCGATATATATGTATATATAGAACAGGATGAAAGGCATCGTTTGTTTGTATTTGGGTTAAGTGATAATGTGAGTCAACAGTCTAGTGTGTAATATAAATCATAGCTTCACTTTAGTTAAACTATCACAACCACTTAATTTGTGGCTGGTGAACACCGATAGAACACAAGTTAAGTACCACGAATAAGTTATTTTTTACTTGTTTTTGCAGTTAAACAGATTGTCTACCACGAACTGCACGTTATCCATGTATCATCTAAGAAACATCAACTACCAATTATCCATGGATTAGCTACTAGTTAGTTTATATATATTTTATAATTTTTTATTTCAAATTCGGAACAACTACCATCAAATCAATATGGACAGCACACTTGTCTCATCCTTGTGCAATCTAGGAAAAGCATAGGTTCTATTCCACCCCAAATTCTAAAATATAAGCACCTATAGGTGTAATGATAGACCACCTTTGATCGAGGTCTCTTCAATCCCTCGATCGAGGTAATTTCCTCGATCGATGGTTTTTCCATGTAAACAAAAATATTGAAAAGAGCCCGAGAAACAGGTTTGACCATTAATGTTTTCCAACCACAATTCCCACACAAAAAAAGCAACCAACCTCTATATAACCACTAAACAATTGTCCAACAACACTTGTTTAAATCATTGTTAGTTTGGTTTCAATTAAATCTATGTGAATTTCATGTTGTTCAATTAGATTTAATTATATATGTATGAACTTCTTTGTTGATTTACTTCAAATTCCATATTAACATATTGTTGTTTGTTATAACAATTGGAAGAAATATTTGTTTGTTGTCATTCAAGCTTGATGGGGAATAAAATAAAACAACAAAGGAAGCATGCTTGTGAACAAAACGACAATGGAGAGCGTGAAAAGAATAAAGAAAGGATGAGGCAACAAAGAGCAAGGTTGAGAGAAGAAGAAGATGCATTTTTGGTGCAACAAACTCCAATGGAGGACAACTATGGTCATTTTTGAATTACATACTACCTAATTTAAATTTCATATTTTATTTATCTATTACTAACTATTTTTTTTCATCTTAGCCTTACTATATTTTTTTTGTAATAAGATTCTTAACAATTTGTTATTTATATTTCAAAAAAAAATTAACAATTTTAAAAAAACTTTAACTATTTCCTAAGAATTTCTTAACTATTTCCTAAGAATTTCTTAACTATTTTGTTTGTAATGAGATTCTTATTTATTTCTTAACTTTGTTATTTATATTTCAAAATTTGTAACAATTTTCAAGTTAAATGGATAATTTTCAAGTGACTAACAATTTTCAATGTTAATGGAACAATTTTCAAATTAAATGTACACTTTCCAATTTTCAAGTTATTAAAAATTTTCAAGTAAAATGTGCAATTTTCAAACTTTAATATAACAATTTTCGAAGTAAATGCACACTTTCCATGTTACTAACCATTTTCAAGTTAAAATGTACATATTTAGCTATTTTCAATTTTCTAAGTTACTAACAATTCCAAGTTAAATGTAATTTCAATTATTGTTAAATGTTATTTGTTAAAAAATTATTTGTATAGCCTCATGTGAGCTCCAAGTATCAACATTTGTTGATTGAAATAACTATTAATGTCTCATTTTAGAACCCTCATTTTATTTGAAATGAACATTGTGATAGTTATGTATTAGTTGGAAAAATCAATTTGAAAACAAATGAAATGAACATTTTGATAGTTATGTAGTAGTAGTAAAATTCAATGACAACAAATAAAATGAACATTGTGATAATTATGTAGTAGTTGAAAAATTCAATGACGTGATCAAATAAAATGAACATTGTGATAGTTGTGTAGTAGTTGGAAAATACAATGACAACAATAAAAATAAAAATGAACATTGTGATAGTTATGTAATAGTTTGAAAATTCAATGACAATAAAAGGGTTGTAGATTTTGTCAAAACTCAAATTCTGCCTACCATTGATTTAATTAGATTTGGTATGTGCTATGCGGTGTATATCATAATATCTTAAACATTCACTAAAAAAATCAAATCTTGTTCTTATAAATATACATAACAATGTGTAATAATTTGTAACAATTTTCAAGTTAAATGGATAATTTTCAAGTCACTAGCAATTTTCAATTTGTTAATTTTCACAACAAATTTCAAGTTACTAGCAATTTTAAAGTTAAATGTACAACTATCAAGTTATTAACAATTATCAAGTTAAATACATACTTTATTTCAAACTTTACTAACAATTCTCAAGTTAAATGTACAATTTCAAGTTAAATACATATTTAGTTATTTTCAATTCAAGTTACAAACAATTTTCTTGTTTTTAATGTATTTTCAATTCTTGTACCAACTTTTTCTATGCATGAATGTAGGGATAAGTTATATTTTTTTCCTTATAGTACCATAATAATGAATTTTAATCTATTCAATAATCAAATCCAGGAGCTTACAAATCAAATAATAATGAGTGTGTGTATGTTATGCATATGAGTTAGTGCAACAATAATATAATAATGCTAATGTTATCACATTAATGCCATGCAATTATACAATGACAATCAAATTTAAATATTATGATGATGGACAAATTAAATTCTTCAGTTGCATTTGTGTTTTTTGCATTTCAAAACACTTCAATTTGGTGCTTTAAAATTAACCTCCTTGCATAGTGCATTTTTTATTGAAATTCCCTTCACATGAATTTTGATTATGCAGGGATAGATTATGGTCAGCCATCACATCATTATGATCAAGAATCACATGACCCTGTTCCCCCTCACGATCTTGATCATCCATCACAAGAAAGTTTCCCTCTCACATGTCAAGTATAATTGGGAGCTGCAGTGGGGTTGGAAGGGGTGGAAATTGTCTAGAGGATTTTGAAGTTGTTGTTATTCGAGAAGAGCTCGAGAACCCGATCCCTATTCGGATAGTCAAAGAGAATGTCAGTAACATAATCAAGTCGTATTTTGAACAACATTCAGTGATGGCACAAGCTCAAAGGGCCTACATGGTTTTATAAAACAAAAAAAATGAAATGTGCCACAAAGTTGTTGGGTTTTCAAGATGCTTAAACAAAAAATACATGCGAGAATGCAATATAAAATGTAATAAATGCATTATCTTCGTTTGGAAAATCAAGAAATGATGATATTCGAGTTGATCGTAGGGCAATTACAACGGTTGTTGTGGAACCAAGAACCTCAAGAAATCGAATGGTAGCAACAATGGCATCATTGCTCAATGTTTCAAAAGAACATTGTTCAAACATACTAAATTCATAGTCCGGATAGAGGAAAATGATGAAGTTGCTTATTGGGATCTTATTTGTATGGAACCCTATCATAGAGGGCATTAGAGAGAAGGTGATAGAGTTTTGGGACAGTCATTCTCATGCTATTCCAGATCGAAAGCATGTCTTGCGACAATGTTTATCCAAAGGAATTTATCAGGAGTATTGTAAGCATGTGATGGAGATGACGGGAGTTGCACTTTACAAGAAATTCCATGTTCAATAAATTTAAACCATGGTATATTAGGCCGAATACAATTCATGACACTTGTTGTCAATACCATGTTGAATTCCAACTATACTATGACACATTTTTGGATTTTTTCAAAAGGAAATGGAACAGTGAACCAGCTCCTCACACAATGTGATATTTTATTTGTATGATACTATGCAACAGGAATCATGAACAAATATTTTTCAATAACAGGTGTGTAGGTGGGATAAGATGCCCTGAATGTGGTGATTTGACATTGTTCCATAGGAAATTTCCTATTGATCCAAAACACCCTGGATTGTCAGATATCACAGGTATGTGGAAGAGGTACCAGTATGTCTCCATGAATCCATACTCTTCTTCATATGTTCCATCTAAGAGGATCGACTTGCTCAGGGATGAGATTCTTGTTTCATATTTCATGGAGAAGTTTCAAAGTCAGATTTATAAATGCATAAAGCACTCCCATAGGTCCAGGTGGAAATATTGAGAATAAAAACATTCTCATGAGGTATTTGAGCCGAGCACAATCTTATCAGTGGTAGAGTTTGTTGATAACTACGCATTTTCTCCTTAGAGAGAGACACAGAGTGAGTACTATCACTCCGACCAGGTGTCTATCTTTGTACATGTATTGTACAGACATGCTCAAGCAAGCATTGATGGTAGGGATAACACTCCTCAGTCACGGGAAGTGATCAAGGAGTACCATTTTTATGTCATTGATGATCGTGATCATGACATGTTGTTCATTCAACACTGATTTGGGTTTATTTATGATTCATTCAGACAGAGAGGTGTATCATTTACTGAACACTGGATTTGGTTAGATGGGTGTGCAGGGCAGTTCAAATCGGCACGCTTTTTTTACTAGTTGAGACGCCTTCACAAAGAAACAGGAGTCTGACACAACTGGAGATTTTTTGAAACAAGGCATGGAAAGGGTGAACATGATGGTGCAGGTGCATGTGTGAAATGAGCACTTCGAAGGTAACAGATGAGTCACGGTGTAACCCGACTCAAATGCTCTATAGAAGTAGTTGATTGGTGCACATGACATTTGGGACATCAAGGTCGCGAACAAGCAAGGCCGGTGTGCAGTTAATAAACTCCAAACTCAATTAATAGGATAAAAACATTATATCATCATTTCCAAAAAAACACCTGCTCAATAGGAATTTATATGACAAATTGAATTCCATGCAGGTTCTTTTGGTATGTTTCCCTTGGTGATGTGAATAGATCCATGGCGTGGTATTGTGAGACCATCCCTTGTACGAGGGAATTAAATTATGTTCAAGGTAAAGACATGGGGTACATATTTGCCATTGAAACGAGGAAGTATGCTTGTTTTTGTGATTTCTTCATTGATGCAAATGGATGCGGGCTTCATCACTGTGAAAATGATATATATGTGAAACAATGGAAATATGTCCCTCTTAATCCAAGGGGCCCACATCCAATTCTAACATGGAAATATATGCACACTAACGAGGAAGTGGTCTCACTATATCATGATCTAGTTTTTGATGTGGTTAGGGAAGGTACAAGACTTCATTATTAATTAGTTCATTAGATATTACACATATACAAATACTGTATAAATGCACGTAGGACATTTGAATAATATTTGTATTTCTCTTGCAGGTGATGTATTCATTGGCATTTCACACCCCCCCCCCCCCCCGCAATCAAGAAAATGTGGCCTATTATTTGATGTGGTGCACACAAATTAAAAGCAGGTTGGTCCTACCCTATCAAGATGGAGAGTTCACGTACCAAATTGGAGACCTGGTTCTGATGAGCCACTTTTTTGAAAGAGTGAAAAAGCAGGGTGCTTATATTATTTACAGATATTTTATGCTTGAATATATATATCATGCCAATACAGTTATTTTGTGGTAGTAGCTAAGATATATCTAACATAAATCACGGTGAAGAGAGGTGACCCAAAGAGATGGAAGATAGCAGAAGCTAACCATGATCGTATTATGGAGACTTGCATTCCTATAACCCATTGGCCAAATGAATGAATTACACATGCCACTTGCAACATTGACCTAGCTGTCACATTGACTTGTTGAATGCAATGTTGTAATAACAAGTTTCTAAAATTAACATGTACATGGATTTGATTTTGTATCGAAATAACATGAATGCATATGAGTATTATTTTTTAATTTGTCTTCATTTATCTATGTGCTTTTGCAATAACAAATTTTCATGTATACAATGATCCTTTATTCCTTGTGAATGTAAGTGCCCCATCAACTATGACAAATTACCATTTCTAATATAATATGGGTTTCTCTTATCCAATGGTTATCCTCAAATTGTAATTTGTAATTGATTTTTAAATTGTAATGTAATTGAAATTGAATTTTTAATTGTAAGTACACATTGAATTTTCAATTGGAATTACACATTAAATTGGAGCAATAATATTGATGCCCAATGCCATGCTCACACCACCTTCATTTCCCTCCATAAATTGCACCATGATTTAAATATCAATCACACTTGGCTCGATCACACTTGCATGCCCCACTAGTTTCAATTAACTTACCCTTCTCACACAATATTTCATTTCCTTTTGTTGTCATTAATTGTACTCAATTCATCGACACTTCTCCATAAATATAGGTAGATGCAATATCGATCTTCTCTATGAACAAAAATCCAGTCATGAGACTTCATTGATAAGACAATTCAAAAATGCATGCACTTACATACAAGTACTAGCCACGAAGTGGCTTATCTTCCTTGTTTCTAATATGACATTGAATTTAGATTTTTATTTTTCAACATTTTTTGTTATTAAGATAAAAGTGACTTTATGGAGAAGAAAAAGTTATGAGAAAGTTAAACTTTAAAATAGTTTGTATGAATAATATGATAATTCTAAATTTAAAAGTAAATATAATAGCAATGATGAATTTTATGAAAATAAACATTTATATTAAATCAAAGTATTATTTGTGAACTTTTTATATTAATACTTTACTTTGTGAAATCATTTTTAATAATTTTATAAGTAATTCTTTTAGATACTTTAAGATCAAGAATAAATATACTAGATGTTGGATTATTATCAATCTATAGGATAAACAATTACAAAATCATTGTAACATTTGAATATCAAGAATGTTAAAATACAAAACCATCTTACCTTATTAAATGGATAAACTTAGGAAATAAGTGTTTATTGGAGTTTTTTGTGGAAGTTATTTTTTCCTAGTTTATATAGGTTTCTTTTGCAAGGTGACCAATAGTTTTATAAATATATATTTTTTAGATGCTTTAAAATCAAGATTAAAGATACTAGATGGGATTTTTTTGTGAAAATTTGGTCATGGTGCTCCAATGTGACAAGCACATTGATACTTTGAATACATTTGAATGTACTAGTGCTCCATGAACTTCCTCCATAATAGTTTTATAAATATTTTTTAGATACTTTAAAATTAAGATTAAAGATACTAGATGGTTGAAGATTATCAATATCGAGGATAAACATGTGTTAAAGAGTCATAATCTCTAAAAAACAAGAATTATTAAAATACAACCACCTAACCCTATAAAATGGGTCAATTTTATTTGATAGCAGTTCTGGGAAACAAATTTTTATTGAAAGTTTATGTGGATGGATAGAAACTAAATCCTCCAAGAAAGATCCCTAAGTTGAATGTGTCCATTCATGGAGTCACTTAAGGGAGGGTCATACGTCCTTAACTCTTCAAATAAAGTTTTTAGAGTTGTAATGGAGGAGGTTGTTTCAATCTTGAGAGATCCACCATGAAGATGAAGCAACAATGAAATGGTTGAGTCCTTCAGTATGTTATACACAACCAAAGTAGCCATATTTCATATGCTTACCAATGAATATAAATCCTCACTAATGCCTAGTTATTCCACCTTAAATTGAATTGAAATATTTATAGTAACAAAACCATAATAATGTCAAAAAAATTGCATGTATGTATCACTTCAATGCCTTGTCTACACTCCTAACCATTAAAGAATGCTTTGTAGCCATCTTGACTTTATGAAAAGATGTTGAACGGTAGATGTTCCCACCTCTATAGAATGTTCCATACAGTACACCACAAACTCCTATTTGATAGAAATAAGGAGATTCAACACCTATACAACCTTAATATAATTGTAATTTAAAATACACCTATACAATGTAAAATTGTAATTTAAATTTTAAATTGTAACATAATTGAATTTTAAATTTTGATTTTGCAATTGTGATGTAATTGAAATTGAACTTTTAAATTGTAACTACACATTGAATTTTCAATTGAAATTTCACATTAAATTTGAAATTTTAAATTGTAACTGAATTGCAATGTGTAAATTGTAATTGAATTGTAATGTGTAGACTGTAATGTAATTGTAATTTAAATTTTAAATTGTAACGTAATTGAATTTTAAATTTTGAATTTGCAGTTGTAATGTAATTAAGATTGAACTTTTAAATTGTAACTACATATTGAATTTTCAATTGAAATTACACATTAAATTTGAAATTTTAATTTTAAATTGTAATTGAATTGCAATGTGTAAAATGTAATTGAATTGTAATGTGTAGAGTGTAATGTAATTGTAATTTAAATTTTAAATTGTGATGTAATTGAATTTTAAATTTGGAATTTGCAACTGTAATGTAATTGAAATTGAACTTTTAAATTGTAACTACACATTGAATTTTCAATTGAAATTACACAATAAATTTTAAATTTTAAATTTTAAATTGTAACTGAATTGCAATGTGTAAATTGTAATTGAATTGTAATGTAATTGCAATTTAAATTTAAAATTGTAATGTAATTGAATTTTGAATTTTGAATTTGCAATTGTAATGTAATTGAGATTGAAATTTTATATTGTAATCATTGTACATTAAATTTGCAGTTGAATCGACAAAAAATTTATAACTGTAATAACGACAAAAAATTTATAATTGTAATAACTATATCTAGATGTAATAAAAAAGACGATCGATTTCAAATTGACACAAAATACACATGAAGGTCAATATGATAAAATATACTTTAAAATAGTCCATATATGTACATATATTTCAAATAATAAAAGTCCATATATGTACATATATAACAAAATTTCCAAAACATGAAAATGTATACATCATCAAGTCAATGGACGCTACCACTACCAGGCCCTTGATCGACCCTGTGACCGCCATCACTTGCAGTAGACCCCTGGCCTTGAGGTGGTAAACTATGAAAGAAGGCCTCGATTTCAACATAATGTAAAAGTTAAAATTGTGAACTTTGTAAGTTAGTTAGATTTTGACCAATGTATAATATTCAACAAGAAGTGAAAAATTTTAATGTATGGATGTGAAACTCACTTGACTCGAGTCAATGGTGATACCTAGCTTGTGGTTCGGAACCTAGATCGTTGGGCCCTCATCAAGACCACATGGACGAGCTGCATCCCAATCATTTGATAAAGTGATGGCATAATTGGTGCCCACCTGTAGCGATGCCTTTGTAAGATGCCATTACATGTAATAAGTTAGAAATTAATAATTAAAACTAAAACATAAACTATAATTCAAGAAGTAAAACATAAAGTATAAATTGAAATTACTAAATGTGAATTGAATTGGACACTAAATTAAAACTTACCTATGTTTCTGGGTATGGCTGGTCATGACCTTGGAGGCCCTCATGTGTATCATCCTGAGCAACATCCTTGCCTCTACCCTATACAATTTGAACTTGAAAGTTAGGATCTAAAACATAAAATATTGAGTCAAGAATTTTAAAAAAAAGTTATAAATTGAGATTAATAAACGCAAATTGAATTCGAACATAAAGTATAACTTACCTTGACGACTAAGTCCAGTGGGTCAGGAAGAGAGGATGACCAACAATTGATGGCTCACTACGAAAGATCTCATCCAGGAATGTGGTCCCCTGCATGGAGAAATAAAAAACACCCCTTAATTATTATTGAGCATTCAATTTACAACGTATAATATGATGTAACGTGAAAGCATACATAATTATACAAAAATATACATGTCATGTAGCGTTGCATCTACGATACAGCCGAAAGTATGGATTTCGAGCTAATCGAATATACCCCCGTAAGGCCTCCTCATCAAGAAAATTGAGTAGATAATCGTCCACCCACTTTATCTCTGGCTGTGGAGGTGCAAGGGGTGGTCTAGATGTCTCTCCCTGCACAGCAACAATAGGACTACCCATGGTAGTGATCAGTGAGTCTGCAATCCCCTACCTGGCCTCTGTAGAAAGCTGTGATGTAAAAAACTCAAGGGTAAAATGATAGATTTCACTAAGTTCCCTTGACGTAACAGCCTCTTATGGCGGATTTCACATCGTCCTATTTATCGGGACCCATAACATCATGTATTCTCCTCTGGCATGTAAAATGATAGATTTCACTAAGAGGTCCCACTCTCCTATAGAGGGACAGCATATCATCAACTCTTGATAACATCATGAACAATGAGCGTCTAGTAGGAGAATCCTCCGAGAGTGTACAAATGCATGAGTGCACCCGGTCTCGATGGGTGGTAATATCAACAAGGGTAATACGAGCAACCTTATCATCATAAGATCCTCTCGGGGTGCCTACGATCCAAACATAAACACAAATGTCAATCAAAATATACATTATAAATTGCAAGTGAAATTGAACGCATTCTATATTAAAAAATTATTGAAAACGTATCTAAAAAAATAAGTATGCACTTAATGTACCTGTGTTCTGGCGCACCTCCTCCTCGAGATATGGACGTATATCGTCGGGATGAACCGACGCACTACCTCTCTTGTTGTTGTCGCTAGTGGCAGCTTACCCTCGTGTGGCTGCATGCCTCGGTGAATGAGAACGTTGATGATCCACGCCCCGTGGGGCCACCTCGGATCCTCTCGTACTCCATCGATCACAAATTAATGAACTCCACTCTAGAGAAGTCTCTGCATCATATTCCATTGTGACACACTTAATCACTTTTATATTCATTAAAATTAGGAGCATGTGCTAAGTATAATCAATTACATCAAATCATTAACACAGGAAAATAACTACTTTAAATGAACTTTATGCTAAGTTATTTTAATATAGGAGAATATTTGCAATTGAAATTGCAAATTCCAATTGATTTGCAAATTGCAATTGAAATTTGTAATTTCAATTTTAATTTGAAATTTCAATTTTAATTTGAAATTTCAATTTTAATTTGAAATTTCAATTTTAATTTGAAATTTCAATTTTAATTTGAAATTTCAATTTTAATTTGAAATTTCAATTTCAAAGGTTTTCAAATGTTTTTTTTGGGAAATTTATCGGTTCTTGTTACATGGTTATATGACCTTATTGAAATTTATTGGAAAAAAACCGGCAACGTTTATGTTGCCATTTTTTTTATCAAATGTGTATTTTTTTTATTTTTTCAATCCCTCTGGCATTCTCAGAGGATTGAAAAAAATCCGACAGCATTTATGCTTGCCAATACAAATTTTAAAATAAAATCGGCATCATAAACATTGTTGGTTGATATAAACATAGATATTTAAAACTTGAATAAATAAATAAAACTTAAATTTAAAATTTAAAACATATTTAACCTAATGTAATTGGTTTTGTTACACATGTTTTCACTCAGTGTTTTCAATCAGTTTTCACATGGTTCTTGGTCATTAATAATTCATGGTTCTTGATAATTCAATCAGTTTTCACATGGTTCTTGGTTTTTTTCACATGGTTCTTTGTTTTATTTTCAAATGTGTATTTTTTTTATCTTTTTCAATCCTCCTGGCATTCTCAGAGGATTGAAAAAAATAGGGCAGCATTTTTGCTTTCCAATACACATTTTAAAATAAAACCTGCAACATAAACATTGTCGATTGATATAAACATAAATATTTAAAACTTGAATAAATAAATAAAACTTAAATTTAAAATTTAAAACATATTTAACCTAATATAATTGGTTTTGTTACACATGTTTTCACTCAGTATTTTCAATCAGTTTTCACATGGTTCTTGGTAATTGATAGGTTCATAGGTATAAAAATTTAGGTTTCAATGATTTTTTGTTTACACAATTTGGTTAAATTTATTGGAAAAAAATGGCAACATAAATGTTGTTGGTTTTATTTCCAAATGTGTAATACGCAACATTTATGCTTTCCAATACACATTTAGAAATAAAACCGCAACATAAACGTTGTTGGTTGATATAAACTTGGAAAAAAAAAACAATAAATAAAATTGATTTAAAAAACAAAAAATCGAGGTTTTTGATCCACATACCCAGTGGACTTGATGACATGGTTTGTTGCGGTGGTTTGGTGAGGTAGTGAGTGTGTGGGGTCCTCGGTTGAGCTCCTCATTCTCAGTCAATTTCCTTGCTCAATCTCTTTCAGCGTCGCAAATGAGTCTGGGTCGACCCCCGCTTTATTTTTTTTAATTTTGTTTCAACAGGTCGATCGAGGGTTTAACCCATCCCTCAATCGAGGTTTCAATAGCTCAATCAAGGTCTAGGTTAAACCCTCGATCGAGGTATTTTTAATCCCTCAATCGAGGGATTTTTAATCCCTCGATCGAGGTATTAAAAACTCGATCAAGGGTTTTAAAATACTCAATCGAGGGTCTGCTGCACATATTTTTGGTGCCCCATTTGCCAAAAACCGTGAAGAACATTCATGGAATCACCCCTAAGTGTTTTCTCTTTTGTGAATAAGCCAACCTTATGCAGTACTTGACTTAGTTTAAGGTGGTCAATGATGCTTCAAAAAAGTATAGTCCAAAATCAAGGAGGGGCTCCAATCTTTTCAAAGAAAATAATGGGGAAGGTGTTGCAGCTGCAACAATTGGCGACGGACTGGGAGAAATTAGATCTCTTAATAAAATAAAGATCCTCTATAGTTGATGACCATGATAGTTACGAGAGGGACCCACTTTCTCTTCAAGTAACTTCTTATTGACAGAGTCGCAATATCACTTATATATCTTATGTTAAGCACAATTTCAATTTTGCATCAAGAAAAATATCACAGTGATCAAGTATTATTTAGCATATGTTTTCAAGGGAGGGGAATGCTTAGTTGGGATTTCATAGCCACTCTCTTAGGGCCAATTTGTGAGTTTCATATACCAACTAGTCCTTCCACTGTAGACTAGGTAAGACACCACAGAGTAGGTGACAAAACTAGACATATGTAAATGTGTGTTCCTCATTCCTATACCATATGCATTTCTTTGATGCATGAGAATTTTTCTGATGCTTACCAGTGTTATTAATAAAAGGTTCCCCTATTTCATAACAGAAAGAAAGGTTCCATCCATAGTGTCCTTTTGTGTGGGTGATGAATAATATTTTATTGTATATAATGTGCCCACTAATGGAGAAGAGCCTTTTGAATGCTATTTGGAGTATCCTCATTATATTCTTTGAAACATTTCATTTCATAGTCTCGTGTCTTCATTTGATTCTCCAGATATTCATCTTCATTTGATGTGGATATCTTAAAATGGGAAGAGTTTTTTTTATTGGGCCTTTAGGGCATTATATCATGTAAAGGATCAATTTGATTTGCTATACGCCTGCAATATCTTTCTTCTTTCCAATGGTTCAACCATTGGTAAACAATTTTAAGACATGGCCTATTATGTGTTTTAGTGGATGGAGCCTCAAGATAGTAATCTAAAAAAATTTATCCCAACATAATGTACAGGACTTAATACATTTTCATTATAACACGGTCATGTGATCATTTTCTAAGTGACTGAATAAATAGGATACAAGACAAACGGGTTGAAAACCTTTCAAATGATAGTGCTTAAAAATGCACCACCGACTCCTATAAGCAACAAGAAGAAACTTAAACTTCGAAATGTTTCTCCCACCCCAGAGATTATAAAGAATTCAATCATCTTAAAGAGATATTACATAATTAATGAGGTAGTACTCTAATTTTTTAACTCGGTTTATTAAAATATCAAAATAGGGAATCAAAAAACCAGGTTTGTTGCAATAACGACTAGGCTAAAACAAAATAATCAAAAGATAAAAAGAAAAACAACAAAGGAAAAGTTTTATTTATGTACAAAACCAATCTTTCTAAACTAGGTGAAGTACTACTTTAAATCTTGGCTATTCACGGGGAGAGTTTCCACTTCCCCCTACAAATTTTGTATTTTTTAAGTTCCAAAGCCAAGTTTCTCAGCAATAGTGTAGAGAGCAAGCCATAAATGTTGAAATTTTGTATGCTTTCCTTTTTCTTCATGAGGTTGATCCCACTTCAAGACTAAGTCACCAATTTTAAACTCTTTCTTACATGCATGATTGTTATAAAACCATCTTTTAACAATTAATTTATGGGAAGTAAATTTACTTGTGTCCTTTTCTCTTTCCTCTTTGAGTTTGAGCAGGGTTTTAATTCTTTCTTGTATAGCACACTTGTTGGATCCTCTAGAGGCTTGGAAAAATTGAAGTGAAGTAAATAGAAGGTTAGGGGGGAGAATAGCTTATTTTCCATAAACTAAGGTGTAAGGTGAAACCCACAAAGCATTTTTGGTGTTACCCAATCATCCCACAAAGCGTTTGGGAGAGCTGCATGCCAATTTCTTTGATTTTCAATAACAATTTTCTTAAGTATTCAGATGAGGTTTCTGTTCATGGATTTCGTTAGCCTATTTCCTTGGGGATAATTATTTGAATAATAATGCAACTTAATTCCCTTTTTCTATAGCAAATTCACTTAATTTCAAAGAAGAGAAGTAGGGAGCATTATCAAACACTAGGGAAATTGGAACCCCAAACCTAGTTATGGTGTTTTCTTGAAGAAATTTGATAACAGTATCTTCATTAAATTTGCAAAGAGGGATAGCCTCAGTCCAACGTGTGAATTAATCCATAGCTGTAAGAATATAATGATGTTGTAATGAAGAATTCATATTGATTTCTCCAAGAACATCCAAGCTCCATTGCTCAAATGGTTCTGAAATTATTATTGGTTGCAATGGAATTGCTAGTTTTTCTTTCCTACCGATGATTTTTTGGCATACAATGCACCTTCGTACATAAGCATGAGCGCCTTTAAAAATAGTGGGCCAATAATAACATGCTTTAAATATCTTATGAGCAGTGGTATCTCCAGAATAATTTCCTCCAGTAAGCCCATCATGCAAATCTTTTAATACCTTTTCTGCATCTTATTTTTCTAAGCACCTGAGAAAAACTCCATCATAATTTCTTCGGAATAACACTCCACCAATTATCTGGTATGATGCCATTTTCAATCGGAGAACTCTCATTTGCTTTGAAATCCAATTTTCAGGGCATATCCATGTTGTATATATTGTAACAAATCTTGGTACCAAGAATTAGTGGTCGTATTAATGCAATGAATTTCTAGTGAGTTCATTTCTGCTTCATTATCCCATCTATTAGCTTCTTCAACTAAACTTTCAGTAAGCAGTTTTCACAACCCCTGGACCTTAAAAATGGTAGTGGGATTGAACTCTAAATAATATTATTGTAGCATAGTAACCCAGTTTCCATGCCTTTCTCCCAACTCCTTCTATACAAACAGTGATCTAACTATTGGGTGAGGTACTATGACTTTCTCCCTATTTTTCAAAATGTAGGGTCTAAACTATTTCACAGCTTTAAATAATACATACAATTGTTTTTCAACATATAGGTAGTTCAGTTCAGCCCCTTGTAACCCAGTTCTCATAAATGATATTGGATACTCATCCCATTGCTCTCCTTTCTGAGTGAGCAATGTTGCAAGGGAATTATAGGACACAAATGTATAAATGATAAAGTCCTTTTTGAAATCAAGACTACTCAGAGATGGTGCATGAGAAATCATAGTCTTGATGTTGTGAAAAGCATTCTTCTCTAATTCAATCCATTTGAATTGTACGTCCTGATTAATCTTTTGTTGCAGGGGTTTTACGATTTGAGCGAAATCAGACATGAACCTGTGAACAAAATTGATCTTGCCCATAAATGATTGCATAACTCTTTTGTTATGGGGTAGAGGAATCTGCAAAATATCTTGTATTCTCTCAGGATCAACTGAGACTCCCTTTTTTGAAATGATATGTCCTACTAATCTCCTTTCTAAAACAACAAATACGCTTTTCTTGGGGTTAAGAGAAATAACATATTTTCTACACCAATCAAATATCTATTTCAAATGATAGACATTATCTTCCCTTTTCTTAGAGAACATTGTGACATCATCCAAGTACACAACCACATGGTGAATAATCATACCACAAAATTCCATGTCCATGTCCCTTTGAAATGTGGCTCCAGCATTCATTAGACCAAAGGGAATTCTATAAAAAGAAAAAGTCCCCCATTTGGTGTGAAAATTAGTTTTGAGGAAATATTCTTCGGCCACAAGTACGTGGTTGTATCTTGAAAACCCTTCCAATAGAGAAAACATTTCCGAACTAAAGACGAGCTGTAATATATGCTCCATGGGAGGAACATGATAATTATCTTTATCGGATGCTCTATTCAAGTTCTGGAAATCTACACATAGTATTATGTCTCCAGTCTTCTTTCTTATTGGTACTAAATTATCCACCCACTCGGAATGTCTGACCTTAAAAATGATCGTAGCATCAAGCAGCTTCTTCAATTCCTTTTGGATTATCAATTCCAACATAAGATGTATTTTCTGAAGTTTCTACTAAAACGGTTTAACCCCTTGCTTGATAGGGATGACATGTTGTATAATGATTTTATTATATGTTTTCAAATCATCATAAGTCTAGGAAAATATATCTTTATATTGTTGAAAATGTTGAATAAAATTGCATCTTTCACTTGGTGAACAATAGGTTCTAAGATTGACATGTTTTGACTCTTTCTCTGTGCACATATTTACCAACTCATATTGAATAGAGGAGCTATTTGTTTTAACATTGAATGTATTTCTAAACTTATGTTGCAAATCAAATGAATTCGCAAGCATGCATACTCCTTTAGGCATGAAATTTCCTCCAAACTTATTTTCATCCGTATTTTGCAAATTGGATTGGTGTTCTACATCATCGATGATTGAATCTTTGAATGTATATTCATCCATTAAAAAGTTTATAATATGTTGATCCTCATAAAACACTCTCCAATTTGTTATGTTATCTGGGATAGAGGGCCTAAAAAGCAATTCAATGGAAAATTTATCACTAAGTGGAATTAAACGAGAAGCAATATTAGCTAATAAATCAGTTGTTTCATTCTTTGATCTAGGAATGGAATTAATATTAAAAGCATCAAAATTTGAAATCAGATTCCATACCTCTAGCTGGTACCCTTTTAAGTGTGGAGACAAACAATGAATAGTATTTCTAATTTTTCTAACAATTATCTATGAATCACCAAAAACCTTTAAATTCTTAACATTTCAGTCAATAGATTTCTTGAGCCCTTGAATCAGCGCTTCATACTCGGTTGTGTTATTGGTGCATTCAAATTCGAATCTACATGAGAGAAAAACTCTATTATTATGAGGATCCATAAGGATGCAAACTACCCCTGTTCCCTCTTGTGTTTTAGAGCTAACAAAATATAAAATCCAAAAATTAGATCCTACACTACTCCTAGAATCAAAGTTAGCATCTAAATCTACATCGGCAACTAGCTCTACCATATTGCATTCATTATCACCATCCCGTGAAAATTGAAGGAGATCGGGTTGTGTGTCTAATTCATCACTAACAGTTTTCGTTTGATAACAACCTGGTTTAGTTTCCAAAAAGTAATTACCCAATACTGAGTGTGCAAAGTTGACAAGCTCATTTCTACCTTCCAACTTAGTAACATTGAATTTCATGTGTGGTTCTTTGTTTACCCTTATTTGATTTTGCTCATTTTGATATGGAAGCCACAAGTGAGACCAATCTATAGAAAAATACCCATTTATCTTGCTTGACCAATATATACTCAGTAATAATCCATAGGCTTCTAGTATATCTACTACAAAATATCAATAAACTGACAAACTCTTTCATCTGAAGCCAGCCAGATCAAGACATCTTTCATTTCTCCAACCACTTTAACACCCGATCTATCAAGTTGAATAATCATAGAAGGAGAAGGGATAGGTTTCCCCTTAATATTCTTGCAAATAGAAAGTGGCATAATGTTAGAAGATGCTCCAGAATCCACCAAACAATTATGTACGTTATAATTGAAAATTTCAAAAGTGAGAACAAAAGGCGGAGTCTGAGATTTAGATTTACCATCGATACTGGCTTCATTGGTTTATGTGTCTTGTTCCACACTAACTTGTTGTTTCTCCTTTTCCTTAATATCAAAGTCATTTTCTTGTGAGTTGAGGTCCAAATCTTCTATTAATATTTTTTTTCTGCTGAGGAAGATTGCAAATTTTAAACAGAGATGTGTTGGATTTGGTATTTTGTATGTATTCTACCACATCATACCCCATGTTATGGTTTCCTCCAATATTTCTGACTATGACGGAGTTGTTTGACGAAGGGGTTGCTCCTTTAAAGTTAACAAGGGGTAAAAATTTTAAAGTCTTTGTAGGGTTGAGAGGTCCCTTATCTGCTATCCTTTAGAGTTGTGTTACAGCAGTCACCTTACTTTGGGTTTTATTCATAGTATTATCTTTCTTACTGCTTGGAAATTACTTATTTTGAGTATCCATGGGGCCTTTACTTCTTAATGCATAAGTGACAAGAGAAATATGTACGTTGTGTATATCTACCACCTCTTCGTCATCCTCCAAATCTAAATTCGGTGCCCAATCCCATAATACCATCATGATTTCTTCTGTCCTTTCTTCTATCTCATTTAATTGAACTTTTTCATCTTCTTCCTCTTCATCCAAAACTTGTTTACCTAATAGTTGATTCGTCACCAAATTCATGGAGTTAATCCATTGAGGACAGGTTTTCTCTAAGTGATGTTCTTTGTGAAATGTGCAAAAATGATCCACGCCCACCTCATTTAGGATCAGTACAGAGGCTTCTTTTTTTGGAGGTTTTGGAGTTTCTTCTTTTCTTACATATAATGGTTTAAATAGTTTCTTCTTATAAGAGCTTGCTCCTTTCTCCTTTTCCAGATCTGCAATCTTGTTAGATAGTTTCTTAACCATCTTAACAATGCCTTCCAAATCGGTGGATTTTTCTTCAGTGGGCCTTGAAAGCAATAGCGGTTTCTCATATGAGATAGGTTTAGGTTATATTTCAAAGAAGTGCTTGACTATGCTATTCATTTATGTTTCAATCTTCTTTTCCTCTTCGAAAATTTCTACTCAAGTATTCTTACAAGAACGTTTAACAAACATGGTCAAGGATGGATGAAGGGTTGTGGCATAATATTCCACTAATGATTCCTCAATAGGTTTAGAGGTGGCAATGAACTTATTCAAAACAATTGTAAATCTCTAATTAAAATCCTGCACTTTTTCTCTCTTATCCATCTTTAGAGGCAACAATTATTTCATTAGGGAGGCTAATGTTCTTTGTTCACCAAATTTACTAAGAAAAGCTTTTTCAAAATTGTTTCAATCGGCAATAGATCCAACCTGCAAGCTGAAACACCATGATAAGGAATTGGGCTCAAAAGTATAAGGAAACAAACGGCATACCACATCCTCATGATCTACATTTATAAGATTTAAATCCAAGTAAAAAAATTTCAAATGATCATCTTCAGTTATGCCCTTTCCTGGATCAAATTTGAGCAAAATACGCTCAAGGTGTTTGGGAAGATCATGAAGAGAAGTAGGTAAGTTTAAAGGACCTCAATCCCTTCAAGATAGTGGTTGATTTACATTGTGAGCCATATTGCAAATATGTGGAGGTGTATTTGGAGGGGACTGGTTTTGATGTGAAGAGGCAGAATTAGGTGCATATGGTCGTATATGATCGATAGGTTATGGTATTTCTTGTAAAGATAAATCCACCAACTCTTCCAAGGATTCAACCAAAATAAGCTCATTTTTCTCTTTAGCTTTTCTACAAGGAGCGCATCTCTTGGGTAATAATGGAATTATAGGAAATCCTCCAAGTTTCCTGATGTAAGATCTAGTATATCTTCGGAAATTATCAACTTATTGATGCAGTATTACATAAAGAGTCTCAAGTTGTTCCAATTCAGGGTTACTGTATTTGTAGTAATTGGTTTCATCTCCAGTTTTAGGTGTTGCTTGAACTGAACCTTCAGGTTGTGATGTATTAGGTGGGGATTCATAGAGAATTTCTTGATGGAAAGTACTTACTCTACCAACCATAGACTAGAGGCCCTCCTTCTAGCACCAAATATGTTAACACATGGAAAAATACTTGCGTCGATAGTAGGGGTTCTCCCCAATGGAAGGTCCCAATTAAACCCTTCACTGTTTGGAATAGAGAACCCGTCTAGTTTACGTTCTGGCTACCATTCAAGATAGTCTTTTAATGAGTTTTCCAGTTGAGTCCCAAACCACCATTTATTATTTTAATTGATTTTAAATGAGATGCAATGTACTAGACCTAAATGCACATGTTTATGCTAACAAGAGGCAGTAGTTTAACGATAGAGAGAAGTCTCACACAGTGATGCACAGGTTCTTACCTCTCAACTTACCACTTCTCTTACTCTAGGTCAAACAAGTGGATTCCTTAATTAAATGCATCCTATATTAAGCTAAACTATCCTTGCAAGGAGTGAGATTGAAAGGGAGCAACGTAAGGAAACCATATAATGCACTTCTACAGGAGATAACCAGTGAATATGAAACGCATTTAACAACTACAAGATAGAATTAACACATTAGACAGCTTGAGTATTAGTATCCATCACATCCATTGCTCGTAGAAAGCAAAGAAAACTATGTTTTTTGTATATACAACAAATAGCTCAAAAACCATTATAGTAATCCAATATAAATAAGAACGATCTTACTACACTTTATAGACAAAAAGAGGAAATAAATTTCACGCATTCATCCGCATGTTTTGGCACAGTCTCCACTGCAATCTTCCACCCATAAAATTGCCTTGTTCATTCTTAGAAATAGTTCTTACACATGAGTTCAACAAAATTCTCCCCAAAAAACCAAAATCGCCCATTATTTCCGTCATTCTTCCCTTTTATCCTTTCTACCCAGTGCCCCTAGGTTACTTTTCAGTTTACCTCCACTTAGTTACAACTTTTCATTTTCTAGTATCCTTGTCATATTTTCAGTTACAATGCAAATGAGGGGACAAAATACAAAAATAAAATAAAATTATTAAATTATGAGGGTGGAGCGCCTTCTTGAGTTTGTATGTATTCATTCCAAAGGTCACTTTAATAATATATAACACTTAATTGTTGTGGCTCTAACAAAAGTAAATCCACTTCATGAAAAGATAAGTCTTTGACTAGTGCATTAACGCATTTGGTTGTTGTACTATGCTCGGTAGCCAAGTGCTGAGTTTTCAATGTTGCTTCTCCAATACATTCATGCAAGTCTTGTGGGATGACATTCTCCATACTATGAATGGGAGTTATATATTCATCCTTGATAGTTCTTAATTCAATCAATCTTTATTCCTTTGGCACTGGGTTCTCAAACAGGTCGAGAGAAGGAAAATGGAACTTTTTGAAAGCTTTAACTATATTTTGATGTACCCCTTCACACTTTAAAATGGAGGTTGATACATGACTTTGTAATTTTTGTTAATCCTTTTGGAAACTATCCATAATTATGAAATCGAGCCTTAATTAATCAATAGACCTCTTAGGCAGGTGAGGGGGGATTTCCTTCACTTTCTTCCTCCAGGAAGTCATCTTCTTCATTTGATCATGAACATATCCTAATTTCTCACAAGTGGTAGTGGCTATTTCAATTTTTTGTCGAACCTTGGACACTATTCCCTGCACTTCAAATGTTTGCTCTATGAGAAATTCCTGTGAATGAAACAATTTTTCCTGAAGCGTAGATGCATAATCATAAAATGGTGTCAAATATTGCTTTTTTTCTTGGGAAATGTTTAATGCAACTGTTAGTGAATCCTTCTCTCGTTGAATCTCTGTTGCTTGAGCCTGTAAGGATCCCTTTTGAATAGTAAGAGCTTATATCTATTGATCCCATTGGCGTTCTTTTGATTGCGTTTTTCCCAATTGGGACTTAAAGTATGCCTTTTCTCCTTCCAAAATCACTACATGAACATTGAGTGAGTCTCTCTATGATTCCATACTTTGTATGATGCTTTTGGATTCCCTCTTTTGAATTTCAAGGGTGTCCCACTGGCACCTTAGTTCAATCCCTTCACTTCTCTCCTACACCAGACTGTCTTTAAGCTTGATCACTTTAGCTTTGTTGCTTTCCACATTTTCTATCAATTTGTGGATGTTATCTTCACTTGCTAGAGCCGCAGCCATGCTAACATATTTTTTGAACCTTGGGTCTTTATTGGTACCTTCGACCACCGTGACTTATTGTATTGTAACCACATCAGGTTGCGAGGCAATTTTAAGCCTCTTCTCCATTTATTTTATAATGTTTTTTTTTTTTTTTTTGGGTAATAAACAATGGTCTCCAACTTAGCCACGACATGTTGTTTGGAGGGGGTGAATGGGAAGAGTCCTAATTCGGCGAAAGGGATATGCCCTCTGGTGAGTGGGACTTCTTTGTTGGTGTTTGTTGTAATATCAATGTCCATGTCCTGACATTCATTTCCCATTTCTTCATCTTCTTGTTGACTCTTATCTTCCATGGCTTTCTTGAGATCTTCTTATTCGTCTTTCTTCTTTTGAATTTCTTCTTGTTTGGATGATTCCTATCCATCTTGTTATTCTCTTTTGCGGGTCTCTTCTTGTTGTTGTATTAACTAAGCCTTTATTATTTATTGATCCATAGCGAGCTTACCTTGTTTTTCTTTCTCCGTCCTCTTCTGCAGTTCTTCTGATTCCTCCTTTCCTTTTCTTTCCTCTTCACCCTTCCTAGCTTGCTCTTATTCTTGCCATCTTTTATTTGTTTCATCCAGGACGTCCTCTGCTACAACTTTCCTTTTAGAATCTTCTTCCAAAGTTTCCTATATTGAGGTGTTTGCTAGTTTTCTTGAGCTTGCCTCCTTAGCACCTTTTCTTTTGTTAAACCTTTTTTCTAATTCTGTGAAGTTTGGAACTTGTCTATACACTTCTTCCTCATTCAAGAATTTGTTTGCATATTCATAAGGATTTTTACAGATGCAGACTGTAGATCCACCTTTGATGACCATCATTCCTTATGAAAGTCTTCTCACCGAAGTGAAAGGTGTCCAAATCCTTTATCCAATACATGGCATCATTGAACTTGTTCATTATGTATAATTCGGCTATCAAAGGAAGTGGGGGCCATGAATATTTCTTGTTAGTACATAGGAAATGGCCAATGCCATTTATGAAGTTTTTCCTCACAATTTCCTTCAGAATCATACAATCCATGACATACTTGGGAAACAAATATGGACCCTTTGATCCCCCATAAATACGCAAATATGTGCCTTCAGGGGTTAGATAGAAATCCCCTAACTCGGTGACTATTGTAAGAGCATATTCAGACATGCAATCCAACTCCTTTTCATATATCAATCGATATAAGGGAACTACGAATTCTTCGCAGATTTGCTTGTAATAGCTTGCATACTTCTATGCCCACAAAATTTGATAAATACATAAATGGGAGATTCATTGGAATTCTATTTTCATCCTAGGCTAGGAAAAAGATGTAAATTCATGATGCAATCCACTAAATATGAAGACATATGAATTTGGATTTCTTCGGTTTAAGGCCTTGTTGAGCATTATTGATCACTTGTACCATATTTTCGGAGATAATGTTTGCCCAATTGAATCTAGTGTCATGCATGGTAATGTGATAGAGGAAGGGAACCCAAATGAGCTTATAATGGATTGAGTTTGGCATCCTATATATTCTGCATATAAGAGTAGCAACAATCCTAAAAGGGGTCTTTAAATTTTCATTTTGTACTCCCTGTTATCCCTTTGGCACAATTTCTTCCTTGGTAGCAACATCTTCTTATCACATATAACATAATCGAGCTTTAGGATTATGAGTCATTCTTCTGTCAGAAATACCCCCGGAGCTGAAAGTCTATATGCCTTTGCAATGTGGGAAAGATGGAATGAAGCAAAACATTTTCCTATAGCGCTCATAATGATATGATATTGAGTATCAATATAGGGGAGGATCCACCCTATTAATTTGACTCAAGGAAATAGTTGATTCCTTGTTGCAACCTTATGAATGTTCGACTCTCTAATATTTCAATAGATCAGGTCTTCTTCAATGGTGGCTCCTGGAACATTATGGTCTCTGATTAAATGATATATCTCGCCCCATTTGAATTCAGGAGCAATAATCATGATGTGTTGTGTATCATCAAATTGAGCTTCCAAGAATACTCCCTAAACTGGTTCATCGTCTGATGCTACCTCAAGTACAGTCTTAGATGAGGATTTAGAGCCCCTATTCAACATTTCAGACTCCTGCATGTCAGTGGAAACATGATTATCTTGGGAAGAATCCATTGAATACCATGAAATTGTGAAATTGCCCACATAAGATCCAAAGAGATGATGTAAACCTCACAATGAAAGAATTTAGGAATAATAAAAGAAGAGACAACCAATAGAACTTAGATCCAAAGAAACTCTGATTGAGGCAGAATAATTATACATGTTACATTAAACAGAATAATAAACTGGTAAATATACAATGCTGAGTATGAGGATTCGAATTCACTAGGTGGAATTCGAATTGGCCTTCATGTACAGATCCATAATCAGTGGAGAGTCATCAATGCATAACTAGGAGTCCACCTTCTCATCAGTGAAGTCATCAATGCACAAGTAATGGTCAACTGGGAGTCAAACTAAGTCTAACTGAGTGTGGTTGGTGTAACTGGCACATGGAAGCACTAATGTAGTGAAGGAGGCTCAATGGAGGGCGCAGATAGAGCTAACTGGAGTCAGAACAAGCTGTCTAGTCACACTGGAGGTCCATCAGAGTGGTAAGGTCAGTTAGGAGTCAGTTAATCCTTAAATCAAGGAAGGAACTGAAGATAATTGAACTAAACTGGACTGTTAGGTGAAAAAAGGTGCCCTTCTCATGCAGTAGGTGAAAGGAGGGCACACTAAGCTCTAGGAGAGCTGAAACTAATCTGAAAGAAGCTTCGGGGGCTAGTTTGCTGAAGTCTGGGTGCTGGAACTGATGACTAGGATGCATGCAAACCCTAATTTTGCATGCATGACTGAAAATGAAAATGACAGAAATGCTAGGAGGACTAGGATGGAGTATAGGAATATCCTAACACCTCCCATTAATCCATCCTGGGCCCTGGTAACTAGGACCAAAGGTCACCCATACAATCAAATGAAATGATAGAAAAATAAAGAACTGTCCATAAACTGAGGAAATGGGGGAAAACCTCATGGGAAAAATAACCCCCCTCAAAAGAACAATAAATAACTCAAAGAACCATCATACTATACAGAAAAGAAAGAAGCTTTCATCAGTGAAAACTTTTGCAAAAGACTTGGCAAGTTTATCCCCTGTAGGAAGGCCTCCCACTATGTGGAGAATGTGTTGGAGGAAGCAAGTCTTTCAGGAACTCTTTATGTATCTGGAGTGAATGGAACATGAGGAGTCTTCCCAAAAGATGGAAGAGAGAACCCCATCATCATGCTGCATCTCTCATGGAGAGGTGGATGGCATAATGAAAGGTTGGCATGATGCTGAAGTCTAGTAGTTCTGTGAATAGATAAATCATCAACTGTGTTCTCAGTAGTAGCAAGGACTGTGTGAGCCCATATTGACCTTGAATCTGGACTGAGAATAGGTGTTGGTTCTGGATCTGAATCTTCTTGAACCATGATCTCAACATCAAAATCTTGATCTTCTTCTTCATTAGAAGAGGAGTCACTGTGTTCTTCATCAGAATCTGAAGGAATAGTTGGAGAGAAAGGCATGAAGTGTGAGAACTCATATGCCTTTGAGGCATGATTAGCAATCCCATTCTCTATAACCTTTCCAGTGGAGATTTCTATAATCTCTATTGTGTTTGGACCAAAAATTACTTGTTTTGGTGATCCTGTATGAGTCATTTGATAAACTGACAACAAATTAACTGTAAGAGAGGGAACAAATAAGACATTTTTGAACTTACCATGCTCCATATGAACTGTTCCCAATCCTTTGGCAGAAATATGAGAGTTGTCTCCCATGTGAATGGTAGGCCCATCTTGGAGATCCAAAGAGGAGAAGGATTCTTCTTATGCAATCATGTGGTTGGAGGCTCCAGAATCTATGAGGAGGGATTTTGTCTTTGAAAAACCAGCCATCAATGCATGACAATCATTAGATCCACTTCCAGAATCAGACATCTTTGCTTCTTTTGGAACAACAATTTGGTTTTGTTCAAGAATCTTGGTTAGAAGATCAATCTTCTTGTGCATGCAAGCATTCTCAGGACGGTTTCCTCTCTTGCAGTAGGTACAATTTGGTCTCTTTTGTTTGTCATTCTTGGATCTTGAAGGTTTCTTGCCTTTGTCTTTTTGCCTCCCTTTTGCATTCGCTCCACTTGCTTCACCAGCTAAAAGAGCTAGATATTTGGAGGTTTTGATGGCCCCCATTTGAATTAATTTTCCCTCTTCTTGAGTGAGTGTTGCAGCAAAGTCTTGTAAAGTGGGAAACTTCCATCCAGGGATTGACATTCGAACAGAATGGAAAGTAGATACAAAGACAGAAAATTGAGATCCAAGTTTTCTCAATACGGAGAGTACCAACTGCTCATCACTTTTAGTGATGCCACCGTGCTTGCATTGTAAATTCAAATTGTGAAATTTTGAGAAGAATTCTTGGATGCTCTCAAAATTGCTAGGTTGAAGGGAAACCAATTCATTTTCGAGAATGTTGCCTCTTAGCCCATCTTGTTTACCAAAGAGACTCTCCAATTTTGTCCATAACGCATTAGGAGATTTCATTCCTTCAACATGAAACAATAGATCTTCAGACATATGAAGGAAAATACATCCAAAGGCTTCATCCATTTTGTTTAGATGCTTGATTCTCTCTACAATTTGATGTGGTATGGCATCTCTTTCCTCAACAATTCTAGAGAACCCTTTCGACTTCAAGTGGATTTTCATCTTACTCTTCCATTCGAAATAATTGAAAGGAGTTAGGATTATAGGAGAAGGAGAAGGAGGAGAAGCATTCGAATTGCTCATCTTGACTGCTTGAACAAGTGCAAATAGAAACTACTGAATCTACTGCTGCAACTGTTGGAACTTCGAAATACCTGCAAAAAAAGTCTCAAGAATGGAGGTAGAATATACTCTCAAATGGCTCTAATACCATGTGAAATTTCCCACATAAGATCCAAAGAGATGATGTAAACCTCACAATGAAAGAATTTAGGAATAATAGAAGAAGAGACAAGCAATAGAACTTAGATCCAAAGAAACTCTGATTGAGGCAGAATAATTACACATGTTACATTAAACAGAATAATAAACTGGTAAATATTGTTAAAATTCAATATGCTAAGACAGAAAATAGCAGCATTACATTCCATTTTCACAATAATAGCATATACAGGATCACTGAAGAAACAACAAGCACAGCATAAACACAAGAGACAGAGATTTATCCTGGGAAACCCTCATGGGGTAGAAAACCCAGCAAAGCTTCCTCAATATAGATGACCAGCAATATACAAAGATGAAACCCTGAGACATGATCTCCTCCTCCACAATAGCAGACCTCTCCTCCAAAAGTGCGCTATCCTCAAGTGTGTGAGTGTATCAAATGAGGAACACACCTCCTCTATTTATACACTACTCTGATATGTATTTTACACAAGTACATGTAGGCTCGTATTTAACCATTAGGTTAAATACCCCATTATAACTGACTGGGCCGACCCCCACATGGTGGGTCTAATAACCCTAGTTACCACACCAAACTCGGAGGAATAACCATCTCCGGATTTATAGTATAATCACATCGGAGGTATGGAACATCTCCGGAATAAATAATATACAAATATAATATTCTTTGAAGTTACAATATTTCAACAAATATACAATGCTGAGTATGAGGATTCGAATTCACTAGGTGGAATTTGAATTGGCATTCATGCACAAATCCATAATCAGTGGAGAGTCATCAATGCATAACTAGGAGTCCACCTTCTCATCAGTGAAGTCATCAATGCACAAGTAATGGTCAACCGGGAGTCAAACTGACTCTAACTGAGTGTGGTTGGTGTAACTGGCACATGGAAGCACTAATGTAGTGAAGGAGGCTCAATGGAGGGCACAAATAGAGCTAACTAGAGTCAGAATAGGCTGTCTAGTCACACTGGAGGTCCATTGGAGTGGTAAGGTCAGTTAGGATTCAGTTAATCCTTAAATCAAGGAAGGAACTGAAGATAACTGAACTAAACTGAACTGGTAGGTGAAGAAAGGCACCCTTCTCATGCAGTAGGTGAAAGGAGGGCGCACTAAGCTCTAGGAGAGCTGAAAATGATCTGAAAGAAGGTCCGGGGGCTAGTTTGCTGAGGGCTAGGTGCTGGAACTGATGACTAGGATGCATGCAAACCCTAATTTTGCATGCATGACTGAAAATGAAAATGACAAAAATTTTAGGAGGACTAGGATGGAGTATAGGAATATCCTAACAGAAATGATATACAATTTTAGTAGAAGCAAGCAAACAACTAGAATTATTTGTAAGAAATAAATAAATTATTTTAATGCAATAAATGAGAATTTTCATCAAGCTAAATCTAGAATCCCCCCATCCATTCGTTAGGGTTCGAATTGGCATGTATGCTAGCATGCAAGGGAAAAACGTGTCAACATATGTACAGTCGGAGTGAGCTTGGATAGGGCCGATAAATTTCTAGAACTAGGGTTTGAAACTGGGCTCCAACGATAGTGAGAAGAAAAACCATGAGAACACTCATTTAGGAAAAATAGGCACGGTAAAAAGAAAGGTTTTAGCGTACAGGATATTCAGTACCAATCTGGTGGTCCAATCCCTAGGGATCAAGAAGAGACAAAATTCAACTAATAAAACCAATGAGAGGGATTGAAACAACCAAGGAATGAGACCATAAGGCTAATAAACCAAATCATAGGTCATTTCCCCAACCATAAAATTCCAAGTGGATCCCAACAGTTTTGAAACCACCAAACCAAGATGAGAGGTACTTACCTAGTGAACAAGAGATAAGTGTACAAGGATAACTAGCAGTTGCTGAAGAGCATACCTGGGTAGAGAATCTTTGCCGAAGAAGCACGAGGTGAAAATGATGGGCCAAAATGACGTTCTTTCTCAATTTAAAAATGGGGCCCCTAAAATCCCAAGTCTACAAAACGGAGCCAAAACAGTGAAAACAACACCTTTTATAAAACTATATCGACACATTTTGGTGGAGAAAGATGAGTTTCCTTGATGGTTTTGGAAAAAAGGCTCGAGTTTCGGTGATTTTCTATTTCGGCATGAAAAGACAAGGTAATGCGAACCGTGTCAGTGAAAAATGAAAATTATATCGACGCGTTTCGCCGAAGAATTTCAAAAAAATCATCGAAATTGCATTTTGGCATAAAAAGAATAAGTTGAATCAGTAACAAATCGGAAAAGATGTAGACCGTTTCGGTAGTCATTGTAAAACTGCAATGACCCATCGGCGAGAGATCGGAGAAATGCACCAACATTTCGACGAAGTCAAAAAAAGTTGTGGAAACGTTAAAACTCAAAGGATAAGGTTGATTCAGGAAAACCAAAAAATGGCTAAGTGTTTTCTCTTTTGTGATTAAGCCAACCTTATGCAGTACTTGACTTAGTTTAAGTGGATCAATGATACTTCAAACAAGTATAGGCCAAAATCAAGGAGGGTCCCCAATCTTTTCAAAGAAAATAATGGAGAGGGTGTTGTAGCTGCAACGCAATGATCGATAGATGAGGTGTCATGTTCAAGTTACTCGAGTAGAAATTTTGATGTGTGAGTTGAGGTAGATGTCATTGTGCATAAGGAAGACAAGGATACAAAAGATGAGATGAAATCGATCTACAATTTTTGCAGAGAGATTGCAAAGGATTAAATAGATCCAATACATTTTTTATGATCCATGGAATGGAAATTTATGTGATTGTGTAGATAGAACATAATGAGGAACAACAACCTATCCAAAAGTAAAATTTTATTGCATTTACACCTCTTTTAATATTACAATATCACGTGAATAATGACATTTATGACTACTACGATGGGAGTGATGAGTTCAATGACAAAGTGAAATGTTCAAGCCCATGTGTTGGAATTCCCATGGCTAAGACAAAAATTAGAGAGTAGATAAAAGTCACTTCAGAGATTTGTAGTTCAATCTTAGCAAGTTCTCTGGTTGAGGATTCATGGGCTTTGAATCTTGCAACATGGGCAAGAGGAATTTTTTCACATGCCTAATTCTTAGAGGTCGATCAAAGGAAGGATGCTAATTTGATATTGTTATGGTCAATGATACTAATTTGATATTGTTATGGTCAAACCACAACTTTAAATATTATTTTGATCATCACAAATTCGAGCATCACTAATTTCATGACAGAGAGCATCTAGCAAGCTTCTCACAAACTGAAAGACATGTTTGATTAATTCAACTTGATTGATGTTTTTTTTAGTATCTTGAGATCATAAAGGTTATGAAGATTCACAATTATGTTGTAATGGTCACAAAGGGTCATAGTAACATCAATGAACGCAAAATGTGTTTGTCTAAATTGGTTCCATCTTCTCAATGATGAAAAAGAGGTGAAGAGGGGTGCAAGATCAATGTTACCCAATATCCCAAGTTTTTAAACTCATGGTCAAGATTGTATGTTGTTTTTCGAAAATAGATGATAGTATATTATGGCATGGAAATACGTTGAATTCATGAGTTTTGTTGGAAGAATCAACTCATATTGACATTTAGTTTAGTCAATTGATTCCATAAGCCGAATCTTTGTTGGAACTAGTCATTCCAGCATTACACAAATATTTTTGAAATTGTTTGCATGAACCAAAAATGCCAAGAAGGCTTGATGATTGTCATGATGAAGATCTAAAATAGGTAGAAGACAAACACTTTATCAAGTGCAACTAGAGGAAGAATTTGACGAAGATGATGCCACAAAAGAATATGAAAGAAGAAGACAACTAGAAGAATAAAGAAGACATGCACTTGGGCATGAACACGAGACATAACAATGTATGATAAAATATGAGGTTGATAGTATTGCATATCAAAGTATGATAAATGATTAATGCCTTACATGATCAACGATTAATGCCTTACATGATCAACTCCGAGACGGAGTTTCATGAAGTGGGGGAGTATGTAATGCCCCATTTAGAGCTATCCAAAGTAATTGAATGAAATCATTCTATATAGATAGATGAGATGATTCTATACTAAGGTATAATGGTTAATGTATTTGTGTGATTTATAAACTAGCATTGTGTGATTCATGTATGAGAATATGATATGAACTTCGGGATGAAGTTTCTTGAATGAGGGGTGTATGTAGTGCCCCAATTTTACTTAGACTTGAACTATTATGCTATGTTATTTTTTAGGGCATCCGATGGCAAATGACCTGGCCATGTGTGGAAACTAATACTTTGATTAATAAGTGGGATGTTTTAAATTTTTCTGTTTGAAATTATGAAATGATTATTTGATGATGATGATGATATGTTTATATTGCCATAAAGTTATGAAATGACGGTTTGATGATGATCAAGTGTTTATGATGCCACGAAGTTATGAAACAATGATTAAATGAATACATATATGTTTATGTATAGCATGTATTTTTGATGGGTTATCGAGTATGATAGGAAAAGATAGGTACATGTGATGCAAGGTGGCGTCGATACACGTAGACTCTGGATTGAGTGAAGGTATTTATGACAGGTGATGTTGACCTCATATAAATTGATATATTATGTTTTATTTAGAAGTATTTGATGCATGTAGTGTTTGACGTGCATGTACTAGATTGCAATTATTAATCGGTACACATCAGGTAATGGGGTTGAATGGGAAGAAGATGTAAGATTAGTGATTACTCCACGCAACGAGATGAAAAGTAAGAGAGGATTTTGCTCGTCATGTGCATGTTTTTGTGAGGGTAGGTCACGGATTCGATCACTTACAAGGCTTAGACTATGGGGCGTGCAATAAGGACTCATCCTTATTCCACAGGAACCATTGGTCCCTCAATAGGGTTGGTCGTATTGAGTTAACAATGTCTTAGTTGTACAAGTCCCCACCAATGGAGGGATATTTGAAGGGCAGGTGCGGGGCATGGAACCCTTAATATGCATGTCATAATGAGAATGCAACAATAAAAATAAAATACTAAAGGGCGGTAAGAATGTGTGTTTTAAAATAAATAGAAAAAATATTTTAATTAAATTAGGAGCAAATAAAAATATCATAAATTATTACTTGCAAATGATATGAAATTGTGAATGAAGAAAAGAGAGAAAATAAATTAACTCAAGTATTAAGTAATACACACACAATTAGGAGAAATTGAAGGGATCATCCGAGAGGAAATATAGGAGATTAGGTGAGAGTAAATATCAAGTTAAAAATTAGAAAAATATGAATGAGGATAAAAGTGACACTTGGTTGGTGAATAATAAAAGAAAAAGTAATTAAAATGATTCAGAATTATGCATGGATGAGATGCATGGCAATCTCGGAAATCTATAAAGAGGAGATATCATGAGGCTCTCATCTCTTTTACCCTTTTGTTGGGAGGCATAGATTATGTTGAGTTTACATGGTGACTATTGAGGGTTTGTTTTGTCACTATATGAAGGATGTTGGGATCCTCTTAGTAGCAACCTACATACCTTGACTATGCTAGCGATTTCTTACATTCAGCCCCGTTGCGGCTCGAGGGTCCCAGGGGAAGAAGAGTACCTTTTGGGAGCGGTAGGATGGTTTCTGGTGGACATTCGAAGAGTGGACTTGTGGTGGATCTTTGGAAGTCTTCATCAGCCTTTGGCACTTCGCAGCAAAGGTTACAGGTCAGCATAATGTTATTTATGGTTTCTTTCATTTCGGTTGGTTAATAGTTATTATTTAGTTGTTAAATGTTATATCTATTGATAGATTTAAGATGTTAGTGTTTAGATCATAGAACTGTGGTTGATTTAAAATAAGAAAAAAAATGTTGGTTAAATTTTAGATCTACTATTATGAATATGTGCATGTTATTTGGAGGGTTTAGCGGGGGTCCCTACAAACAGACAATAAGACGATGTTGTTTACCATGACAATCTATTATTTTGATGATGGTCTGGTTTCCCTTGTGACATACCAGAGAACCTATTATGTATACATTTTATTTAAATCAATATAATATTATCTATCTTATAAAAAAAATAGCACGCCATAAAAAAAAACATCCACTATAATATTCGGTCACCCAGTTTTTTAAGTTATTATTGACTTCTATTAAAAATTTCACCAAAACATCTGTTACCAATAACAAGGTTTTAGCAAAGGTTTATTTGATGAGTTTGCCCTGTCTTGTAACACTAAAAACATTTGCTATAAAGTGTTTTCCTTGTAGTGATGTTTTTGCTTTACATAGTATATAATCATTTTTACATACTGGAAAATTTGTAATGCTAAGTAACTAATATATGCATATTTTACTGAGTCGGTGATTTACTATTGGTGTCCTCTTTAAATATGGATTCTTTCTTATTGTTTAAGACATAAACCTTTATATGTGGATTCCAATCTACCATTGTATGGTTTCATAGACATTGTGTTAGATTTGAATGGAACCGATCTCCTAAAATTGTCCATCAAATTTTGTAAATCTCTTCTTCTTTTTTACCTGCAAATAGATTTTTATGTATGTTTAAGTATTGAAATCAAAATTAAAAGGTTTTTTTTATGTAGCATTACTTTGTTCTCTCATGCATTTTATTATTCTCCTTTTTTAAAAGAAATAAAAAATTTATATATATTTTTATTTTTCAATTTCAATATTAAAAAGTTTAGCATACACTATTTTTAGTCCCTATCGTAGGGAGAGACTATATGTTCCACGTTTGTGTATTAGTTGATATAGATATTTCACTTTTTATAAAGACATATCAAAGTTAAGTTAAAATACATATTTATAAATTATTTTTTGAAAAATGATTCTTAGTTTTTATTGGATGAGAGAGTTTGAATTGACAATTTTTATCATTGTCAGGTATTAAAAAAATTAAGATAAAAACAAAAAATACTTACCTTTATCTTAAGCTTACATTTACCTTAACCTCCTACAAACTTGTCAGATGAACATTATCAATCGTGGGTTGGCATATTGCCATGAAGAGATAGGCATTAATACCATGCAACACTTGTGTATCCTCTAAGTTTCCAGGTGTATTGAACGAGAAGGTACCGCCAGACTTTTGCAAGCTGTGGTTTTGGTTTGAAAGGTAAATCTATGTGATCATTCTTTGCTCTGCACATTGTTTACGGATCTCTACATTGTGGTCTTACTGGTATCTACTAGGCTTGGCTCTATGAATAATTGTTCAGCTTTAAGGTTGGCCTTAAACTAGGTTAGTAATTAAATTCTTATGCTAATTTTCATTTGTTGTGCAGAGGGGTTGGTGGAAGATAATGTCATTCTCCTTCTCTATCTCTATTTGACTGCTATGCAAATGCGTTCCCTGCTCTGCCACTTAGGAAAGAATATTTGTACAACTACGAATTTCACCAAGTCATGATGTTTGTGAGCAAGTTAGAAAATTGTTTTGTAATGTTTTGCAATCATGGAACCATTATGATGAATCCTCATGTGACTGGACCAGTCGTTCACTGAATTCCTCTGCCATAACCAAGCTGAAGTATCTGCACACATTGTTTTCATCTGGAAACGATTTTAGCAGGAAAATTTTGCTGGAGTTGGTGGATATCGGCTCTCTATGAAAGTTGAATCTAAGCCACAATGGGCTCTCTAGGCCTGTTCCACCATATTTAAGGAATTTGTACAACTTGTGCTTGCTAGCGGATAATTCCTTACTTGGGAATACACCCAGTTCCCTCTTCAAGAACTGTGAGAGATTAAAGTACTTTGCATTGGCTAATAACAATCTGTCTGGTCAAAGAACCCAGTGCTAAAAGTAGCGGTGGAAATCTGTCGATTTTTAAATAGATCAGCAATCTCTTGGCGGACGAGGAGCGCTTTGATAGCTGCGTTCTAGGGTTTTCGCTTGCAGCCGCCATGGCTGTTCCTGGGGGAGGGACCCCCCCTCCCTCCTCGCCCATCTCTGCGGAAGAGGCCTTTAGAAGGCTCATCAACCCGAGTGTTAAGAAATCTGCGGCCCCTGTGATTCTGAAATTCATTAAAAAATTGGATGAAATTCCTGAAGTCGAGCTACCAGCTGAGAACGCCATGAAAACTGCTCTAGCCCTCTCCACTCGAGGACTGGTAGGCCAGTTTATGGGCTTGTGTCCAACAACGAGAACTACCGATGACTGGATACAACGAAACTGGAGGCCCCATCTGAAACACAGTGTGACGTGCTATCCAGTGGGAAGAGGCTTTTACATCTTTGAATTCATTACAAAAGAAGATAGAGATCTAATCTTCAGAAACGGACCCTACTTCATGGGATCTCAAGGACTCTACCTCAACAGATGGACCCCGGATTTTGATCCAAGCATTGACGTTCCAAAGGAGGTGTCGGTCTGGGTACGGCTTCCAAATCTGCCTGCTCATTGCTGGAACCCTGATGCGCTGGAAAAAATTGGGAACTGCCTTGGCAGGTACATAGATAAAACAGACCCAAAGGGGCAATACTCGTGCGCCCAGATCTGTGTGGAGGTTCATCTAGAAGCAGGTCTACCATAAGCACTCAAAATTTCCATCGGTTCCTGGCGTCATTTTCAAAAATTGGACTATGAGCAGCTGCCTTTCAAATGCAGGCTCTGCCATGAGCATGGACACTTTCAAATATCTTGCCCAAAAGCCCAACCCCAGGAGGAGACTGAGGGTTGGCAAAAAGTCAAGAAAAGCAAATCAGCAGCCAAGCCCCAAGAAAAAAGAACCTCGAACTCAGGGCAAATCCCAGTGTCAAAAGAACCCACCAAAGCCAAAGAACCTGAATCGGGGAAAAAAGCAGCAGATCAGAACAACGCGCCCACATCGAACAAGGTAAACCCTTCTCAGGACTCAGTTACAGAAATAATTGTTTTGGATGATAATACAAAGAATAACCATGAAGAAAATCTAGAAGCTGGAGAAATCCCCCAGGAAGAAAACGAGGGAAAGTCAACCCAAGAACAAATAGGTAATCAACCTCCAGACTCCCCGAGAATCTCCTCTGACCCTGAGATTCCAAAAGATCTGGATCACGAGCCCACCAATCTGGATTCTGAATCAGGGGGATGCACAGATGAAGCAGCCTCAGATACTAGCAGTTCACATGCTACTCCTAATCAGCCTGCCAAAGTTCTAGGCCGCAAATCAAAGAAAAAGCACAGGGAAGAGAAAGCCCTCCAAGACATAAACAAAGGCGCTTAGCAAACCCTTGACTCAATGATCACCAGATCAAAGCAAGGCCAGGGCTCCAAAGGGGCCCCCACCCCTAAGAAAGTTTAAATGCGATACGTCTCCTGGAACTGCAGAGGCCTAGGCTCCAAACCCAAACAAGAAGCTCTGAAGGACATCATAAAAATCAATAAGCCTGACATCCTCTTAGTTCAGGAGACGAAATTGGAGGATTCTAGCCTCCACCAAGCGGCATTCAACTTCTGGAAAAAAGGACCGGGGAAAGCCATCAGTTCTAGAGGAGCCTCGGGAGGAATAGCCACTTTCTGGGACGAGACCAAATTCAACCTTATTGAATACCACTGCAGCATGCATTGGATCTACACCAATCTTCAGCATATAGACTCTGGAATACAAGTAAGTCTCTTCAATCTCTATGTTCCAAACCTGGCCTCAGACAAAGCTCAATGCTGGGATTCTTTGGAATCCTTTCTTTCTTTGCACTCTCCAAATAACATCATTCTAGCAGGAGATCTCAATGTAACTCTTTCAGCTGATGAAAAGAAAGGAGGCTCCCCAATAAGAGACCAATCCAGAGAATGGGTGGAGGATCTTATCTTGGGATGGGACCTCATTGATATCAAACCATCGGTGGGAAAATTCACCTGGAATAACAAAAGGTTGGGCCCGGGTCACATAGCGGCTAGGCTTGACAGATTTCTGATCCATTCCGACTTCCTCCTGCTCGGTCTGTTAGCTTCCTCCAAGACCCTCCCAAACTGTATCTCGGATCACAAACCCATCCTCCTGGAGCTCTCCTTGGAAACTAATCTGGGCCCTATCCCTTTCCGTTTCATCCCTCTCTGGATACTTCAAGAAGACTTTCATCAAGTCGTCTCTGACTCCTGGTCAGTTCCTTTCCCAGGGTCCCCTTCCTTTTCTTGGGAACAGAAACTTAAAAGGCTGAAAACAGACCTTAAATCCTGGGCTAAGCGTATCACCTCCCCTACTTCTGGCAGAATTGAATCCCAAAAAGCCCTGGAAGCCCATCAAATCTCCTCGGAATCTACCACTTTCACTCCTCAGATTCAAGCTACTGAAACAAAACTCCAAAAGCATTTCTACCAAGCCTGTAGGGTAGAAGAAGAATATTAGAGACAAAAATCAAGGAGCTTGTGGCTAGATAGTGGAGACAAAAACACCTCCTACTTCCACAAACAAGCGGAGGCCAGAAAGAACTTCAAGGCTGTCACCAAGATCAACTATCAAGGCTCCCTGCTCCAAAATTTTAATGACATCAAAAAAGCCGCTTTCAAGACTTACAAAGACCTTTTTTCAGCTCCAATTGAAGACCCTCTAAATCCCTTTGATCATCCTTTTGATACCATCCCCACCCTGGTCCAAGAGTCTGATACCAACCTTCTCACTGCTCCCATATCTATGAAGGAACTCAAACTAGCCCTTCTTCGAATGAAACCTGATAGTGTCCCGGGCCCGGATGGTTTCACCGCAAGATTCTATACCAACTGCTGGGACTTGATAAAGCTGGACCTGCTCAGAATGGTGAGTCATACGCAAAAGACAAATAAATTGGGGGGAAGCACGAATTCAACCTTTCTTACTCTGATCCCAAAAGAAAAAGGGGCTAATCATTTCTCCAGATTCAGACCCATCTCTCTCTGCAATCTGAGCTACAAAATAGTAACCAAAATCATTGCAAATAGACTCAAAAAAGTGTTGCCTCGAATAATTCTGAAAAACCAAGGAGGGTTCATAAAAGGCCGACATATTCAGGACAATATTTTGTTGGTCCAAGAGGCCATCCACTCCAGCCACCAGTCCAAAGAAGGAGGCATGGTGATTAAACTTGATCTAGCCAATGCCTTTGACAGAGTAAATCATGAGTTCCTGTACCTGGTTATGAAGAAACTCGGTTTCTCAGACCCTTTTGTTAAGTGGATCCAAGGATGCATAAGTTCACCCTGGATAGCCCCCCTGGTCAATGGACGACCCACGGATTTCTTCCAAGCCTCACGGGGCCTTAGACAAGGCTGCCCTCTATCTCCTCTGCTCTATGCAATCCAAGCCTCGGTCCTAAGCTTCCAACTGATCGAAGCCCAGCAAAGGAACGTCCTCCCAGGTCTCCATATGGCAGCTAACGTGAAAAGGATCAATCATGCACAGTTTGCAGATGATACACTTCTTCTGGGAGCAGCAAGTATCCAAGTAGCCAGAAGATTCAAACACGAGCTGGATATCTACAGACAAGTCTCTGGCAACAAGATCAACTTCCAAAAAAGCAAGATTTTTGGCTGGAATTGCACGACCAGAGAGCTGGGCGAGATAGCTAGAATCTTAGGAATGGAAGCAGTCCATGAATGGGATTCCATCACCTACTTGGGTGTTCCAATTGCTAAAGGAACTCCAAAAGCAAGTCAATGGAATCCAATCCTAGACAAATTTAAAAACCGAATTCAAAACTGGGGCTCAAACTGGCTAAACCAGGCTGGAAAGACAGTTCTCATAAAATCAGTCTTGATGAGCATCCCAATCTACCAAAATTCCATCCTCCTCGCCCCTTCTTTGATTATCGGAAAAATGGAAAGATTAATCAGGAAATTCCTTTGGGAAGGAGGTAAAGGAAACAATCACAGACTTCATCTGGTAGGATGGGATAAAATTCAAAAGCAATACAAGGAAGGAGATCTGCAATTCAGAAGTCTGGCAAGACAAAATCTGGCCATGGGGGCAAAAATTCTCTGGAACCTAGTCTCAGGCCGAGAAACTTGGAGCAAAAAAGTCATAAGGAAAAAATACTTCCCAGGTTCAAGATTAAAATGTCTAGATAAGCCACCTCAAAGAAAGAAAGGATCTCCAATCTTTACTCTCTGCAACAAGGTCCTAGAGCACTTCACTAGCCTCCTTTACTGGATCCCTGGCAACGGGAAAAAAATAAACCTCTAGGAGGACTCTATTGTGGGAGACCAGCCCCTAGGAAAGGTTAATGAGATTGGAAATCTGAAAGCCTGGCTGCAGCACAGAAACAAAGATTCACTTTGGGACATCTCCAGCTGGGAGGAAGAAGGAAACAAAAGCTGGAAAGATTGGAATCTTGGCAAGGTCCCTGCGGATCTAAAAGGTGAAGCTGAGCTCCTATTACAACTCCTTCAAGGTAAAGCCCCTCAATCAGAGACTGCCAAAGACAAAAGAGGATGGGGTCACGGATCTGGCTGCTATACAGCGGCTGAGGGGTATAAATCTCTTCAAAATGTGCACCATGCCCCCCCGAATCCAGCTAAGTGGAATTTCATCTGGACCTTCCCCATCATTCCAAAAATAGACTTTTTCTACTGGACGGTAGCACACAACAGCATCTTAACAGGAGACACGCTAAAAAGACGTGGAATGGAAGGGCCTACAAGATGTCCCCTGTGTCTCATAGAAGAAGAATCATTGACTCATCTGTTGCTATCGTGCTCCTTCTCAAAGGAGGTCTGGGCGCAGGTTCTCCTTCCTAGCCAAGGCAATTTTGACACCTATGAAAGCTTATCTGATCTCTTCTCCAATTGGATTAAAAACTCCCCATTTGAGCTTCAAAAGAAAAACCTCCTCAAGACAATCTGGATGTGGATTCCCAAAGTAGTTTGCTGGAAGATCTGGCTGGAGCGCAACAGACGTATCTTTAGAGATGAGGCAAGTTCCAGCTCCAAGGTAGCAGCCAAATGCGTGGCCTTTCTGGGGGAAGCAACGGAATCCAGAGTAAATCTCTCCAACACAATAAGCCTAAGTCCTTTTGAGGCAAGTTGGCTGGATAAATTCACTCTAAAAGATGCCCCGGAAGCTATCTCTCTCTCAACTCACGAGAAATGGGAAATACGGATGGGCGATCCTGAGTTCCAAAAATGGAGAATGTCGCTAAGGGAGTACTGCCTCTTCTTTGATGGGGCCTCCAAGGGAAACCCGAGACAGGCGGGAGCGGGGGGAGTCCTCCTCAACAAAGAAAACGAAATCCTTATCTCCTTTGCCTGGGGCTTAGGGACAGACACAAATAACAAGGCTGGAGCGCTGGCCCTCTGGCAAGGGCTAAAGCAAGCCCTTGACAATAACATCTCTGAGATCACAGTGTTCGAAGACTGTCGGATCATAATCCAAGCCATGACTTTGAAGAAGTTACCTCCCAAGATTAGTCTCTCTAGGATCCTGCGCAGAATCTTCATGATTGCTTCCAAATTCAGTAAAATCAAATATTACCATGTCCTTCGTGATCAAAATGGACAAGCTGACGCTGAGGAAAACAGGGCCGTGCTCCTGGGCAGGAGTATCCTATCTATAAATGACAAAGAATCAGTATGCAATCTCCCTTAAGTCAAATAAGTTCTTGAGAAGGAATATTTTCTGGACTGCCGTGTTATTCGCTTGTCATTTAAGCTCTATGGTCAAGATTGCAATCGAGCTGGATATCCACTATAGCCTGATCTCTCCGGACGATGTCACATGGTCTCGTGACTCATCAGGTCGCCCCGCCTCCCTATTAATCATCCCAAATGGGAAGTCCCTCTCATCCCTGTGCTCTATCGCTAGCATATGCAGTAAGAAGACCAGAAAGGAAAGCTCGAGCATCTCAACATGGCTTCGATGGGATCTACATCTGGAGGCAAGTCTGTGGAGGATCGGCTGGACAAGTTACAACAATCCATTGATCTCCTCAAAGCCAAGTCAGAGGAACAGGGAGGGCACCTGCGATCCAACAGCGCAGAAGATCTCCAAAAATGGAGGAAGTTCAGTAAAGATCTTCAGAATATCAAAGAGGAAATCAAAGACTCCAAGGGAGAACTCGCTTACTTCGAAGAAGTGGTCTATACCCATTTCAAGGATACGGAAAATACCTCAGGGAACTATGGGAACAGAATTGCTACCTTGGAAGTCGCCGTCCAGAAGATTTTGGAGAAGCTCAATCTCTCTTAAGCTCTGTTTAGATCTCTTTTTCGTCCTCTCTGTGAATTTCAGAACTACAGTTTACCCTGGAACTACCTATGCAAGCTTGTCTTTTGTTATTTTGCTCTACAACTCTGGAATCTCTGGGCATCTCAATTCCAAGAATTTTGTTAATCCAGACCGTGATATCTATGTAACCAAGCACCCGGTGGCTGTTTCACCGGTTATCAATTAAATCTACCCTATGTTTCAGTCTAAAAAAAAAACAATCTGTCTGGTCCGATTCCAGGTGAAATGTCACAATGTGGGAGGGTTGTGGGGTTCGATATCTTGTTCGATAGTCTTGACGAAAACTTGCCTAGCTACCCAATCAAATCTGCATTCCAAGTTTTATGTCTCATGTAAACATTCAAAGAAATTTTCGTATGGGATTTTTTCCTAATCAACTGGGAGACTATGAAAACTTGCAGTTCTTGGAATATCTGGGTAGTAATTTATTCTCTAAGTCTCTTCCTGGAAGGCTTATTAGTTTGAGAAATCTTGATCACTTGGCTGTAGATGAGAATTCTTTTATTGCGGGCCTTCTTCCTGATATTTTAGCTCTGCCCAGCTTGAAATACTTGGATAATTCTCAGGACAAGCTTCTGGGAAATCCCTGTGATTACAAGTTGTGATGGGGTTCAGGAAATATCTGTCTCTGCAAATAAAGCATTAAGATTTTAACTACACCAAAGGCATTCTTTCTTCGAGGGCTGGTTTGTAGGAGCAGTTCCCAATTTCATCGTCCCTATATTTAACCATTGTCTGCCACGTGTTCGATTCATTGTTAGTCTTTTCTGTTGTTCCACCATTTGTCTTTATCTTGTCTATTAGAACTTGGGGGTTGGTACCGGTACAAAGTCACCTTGTCGTCAATAGCATGCATGTACATGAAGCTAAAGTTTTCTCTGAGTTCATTTGTGTGCGCTAGAATTTGCGTCCTGAGTCCAAAATTGTGGAGAATATGAGAGGAAGCGCTCCGGATGAACAATGTTCATGTGAAGCCCGTAGTTAGGAAGAAGTCCCAACAGATTCATGTGTAGACTTTCACTTAATAGAATACAAAGGAAATGGCACTAATTTATGTATATCCACTTGATCGAACAGGCTCATATAGAAATTCCATTGAGATCTACTAATCATTCAGCACAGCATGTTTCAACAACTTTGGGTTTCTTATTGTCGGGTTATTTTGATATCTGTGTAGCTTGTCCCCGTCAAACTTTTGAATTGAAATACTTCCTGTAAAACTTATAAGTGGATGAGGTCAGGTGCAAATCCTAATCCTAGGTGATTTTGTCTTGAAGCAACTTAGTGTTCCCTTTATTTATGCTGTCTGGGATAAAAAAATTCACAGGGAAAAAATGGTTATTCTATTCATTAAGAAAAGAAGTACATTTTGTAAATGTTGATTAGCATTGTAAAATATCCAAAATATATTGTAAAAGTCTCTTCGATCACATACTATACCTATGTATTCTACTACAAAAAGTAGTATTACTTTTAATAGCCAGACCTCAACCATATTTTTATCCATTATGAGCGAAAAAGAAGAATAGAAGCCAGTTGTATGCAGAACAAAAATAATTGCTTCTTATTCAAAGACAGTAGTGGAGACCTCTTGTAAAATAATTCCATCTTTTGACTCCTTCCAGGAACAAGAACCAGCATCCAGTAGGATTCCTTCCTTAGATAGCTTGCTTGCTTTCATATTGAGTTCTCTTAACATGGGATGAAGGAAATATGGTTTAAAAACGAAAAAGGAATTAATTCTTCACTTCTTCAAAGATAATGTTGTTTGTGTTGTGGGATTTATGTTGTTATATTGCTAAGGTCTATGTAATTATCTGTTGTGAGCACTTATGTATTGTATGGTTGCTTTTAGCCCTCTTATGCTTGCTTTGAATATTGTTTTTGGTTGGAAAATGTAGGATTGTGTGTTCTACATCATGAATTTTCTTATTTTTACACAACCTATATCTACTTCCTTCCAATCATCACCTTATTGGTTTATTGATGAATAACAATGACTACATTAGCTCAAAAATTATTTTGTATATGTTTGTTTTGGTGATACTGCATATGTGATTGTGATTTTATTGCCAGATGTTTTGCATGAACACATCACCCATATTCAGGGGTGAAAGAACAACATTAAGAAATAGATCACAGTTCTTATTGTGCTTAAACCCATCTTATTTTTGTTCAATTTAGAGGCCTTTATTAAGGTGCAAAAGCAACATAAAGCTTGAGTTGATTTGAGCATATTTGAGTTCCATTTTCCCAAGTAAAATTAACTTGTAATCTTTTCAAAGGTATACCTTGGTCTCAATGTGTCACATAAAAAGTTTGCAACTTTGCCATCTTACTGAAAATGGTTGCTTGTTAGCATTTGGACTGAAATTTAGTAAGGTACCCTCTTGTCACCTTGGAGAGGTCAAGTTTACTGTGGTACAGTGGCCTTCTGTTTGGTACCAATGTAGTTGTCACTTGTGGACTTATAACAAACATGAAATGAACTAAAACCTGTTACTTATGGACATAAACAAGGATTTTAGCTTGAAGGATGAGATTAGTAAATTGGATGTAAATTTAAAATTTTGAATCGGAAAAGCTTAGGACTTGATAACTCCATGCTTATTAGACACCTTTGTTCTCACAGTGGCTTGGGAACTTCACACCATTTGGTTAAATCTATGATCAACGTGGTTTATCTATTTATGATATCACTCATAGCTGGTCAGAGATCCCAGTGACACGAGGCACTCTCCAAATCAACCTTTCCATAAGCAACCAACAAAGCAGTCTAAGAAGGGGTATGTATGATAAAAGGGCAGACATCTGCTGCTGGTGCCCTAGAGAAATTTAAAAAAATTGTTATCCTTAAATGGCCAAAATAGGTCAATGAGACTTGAGAATACAACATGTACTAAGTTATTAACACTATAAATGGAGTGCATAATGCATCTTTCAACAAAGACAAAGGAAAGGATAGTGGATCACTCTCATAATATATACTTGTAGTATAGATGTCAACATTCAGAGCCTGTCGCACAATGTAGGTAAGTGACCCGGCTAATGGGGAACCTAGATAGTAATATTTGGTGGCCTCAAAATCCTCAAGGCTCCTAGTGGATGACAAATATATTGAAGAAAAATAAAATTATATGGCTATTATTATCTAGGTAATCAGTCCCTATTTTATTATGATGATTATATGGTTATTACATATTTGATTAAGGTATTTACTGGGAATTGCTTTTTTCTTTGCTTTTGTAGCAAGTTTTATCCAAAATTTCCATGGAGTATACATAGTGTTCAGGATCAAATTCAACAAGACAACCTTCTTGTTAGGTCCACCCACATGCTCCTCTTGATGTAATTGTAACTTCGGAATTTATTTCACATATGTATATTGTATTCCTATAGAGATGTTATTATTCCTCTATACAGAAGTGTCGCCATTTATATTGTAAGTGTCGTAACTTATACTTGATGGGTTATTAGACCACCTTGATGGGGTCGGCCCTGTATAAGTCATGTGGGTTAAAGGGTTATTAGACCACCCTATTGGGGGTCGTCCCTGTCAGTATTATGCTATGTGGTTAAGTTAAGGAAGACCTAGTAAAGGTTATTAAGCAGGTCAAGTCATGTATAAATAGAGTGCGGGAGGCACTCTATTTGATCATTCTATTCTTCACTCACACACTCATTGGAGAGTGGCACACTAGTGGAGGAGGATAAGATGCTGCTAGGAGGACTATCTCTTGTACTTGGGTTGTATCATTGCTCTATCTATCTCTGAGGAAGTTGCAGGGTTTTTCACCTTCTTGGTTTTCCCCGGTGAAGCTCTATGTCTCTTGTGTGCTTGCATTATTGTGTCCATGATTGATATGTTGTAGATATACTGTACATATTATTCTCTCAGTTAAGATCCTAGATCAGATTGAAATTTATGAAAAACTAACATGGTATCAGATCTAGCCTGAAAGAAGGCATGGTGTGGCATTTATGACACTTACTGCACTTACGAAGCTAGGGATTGATATAGTAAAAACCAGTCATCATAGCACTTTCGCCATAAATCCATTTTGGTGAAGTTTTTGTATCTGAAAGTTTTACAGGTCGAAGATAAGATACCAATGTACCTTGTTTCCTAAGCACAGCATCTAATTCGCTGTACTTTTTTTATGGTCCGTACAATCTAGGGTTTTTGCCTCTTCCAAATCTCAGTCATAAATAGGTGACCTAGGAAAAAAGGTCACAACTTGGGCTAGGAAGCTCCAAATGAAATTTTGTAAAACGTGGTAGGTAGGGAACAGACTGTACTTTCATAGGTACGATTTTCAGAGGCCGAAATTGAACCAGTGACACGTGGCACTCCGTACAAGTTAGCTCTCATGTTTTATCCCATAAACAGGTCATGTTGCGACACTTGGCATAACTCTCTCTCAGAATATCCATTTGAGGTCAGACTTATGGGGTTGGAAAGATAAAAAGTCAGGCTACCACAAGCTGAATTTTCAGACCCTGTAGATCCAAAATTTCGGAGTTATACCAAAAACAATCAGGTGCATTTTTCTGTCAAAACAGAATTGGATTTTGAGCACCTTCATTCATGGCTCCGGGAATTTAGGGTTTTGGAGAATGTTTGAATTTTTTGTATCGGATACCACGGCTGGATGCTCCTCATCAAAATCGAAATTTAGAGACCAAGATTGAATTTTTTGGTTGGGCAGAAGGCTGGGCTTGATCAAACCCTAGTTCGGGACTTTGATCAGAAAGGTGGAAAATTAGGGCTTCTACAAAAGTTGGAATTTTTTAATTATGTGACCACGAATGGAAGCTCCTCAAGAAAATCGAAGTTTAGAGCTTTGGATCAAACCTTTTGGTTGGGTGAAGCTCCAAGAAAATCAAACCCTAATTTAGGGTCCTCCCTAGTGAATCCGGAAATCTAAAAGGCAATTTTGAGGGGTGAAACTTTGCAGTTTTCAAATTCTAAGTATACCAACTTGACCAGCTCAAAAAGGTGCATCTTCCTATCCTTTCAGAAGTTTGAATTTTTAGGGTTTCTCTTACAAACCCTAATCCTACTCCAGATCCAATTTCAGCAAATCAAAGTGGATTGGGTTAATCCTAGAAGAGAATGGATTGGTCACCTGCATAAGTGAAGAAGTTCCTGTTTCAGAGGGAGATGAGGCTAAGACCTTACATAAGAAGATTACAAGCAATCTCGACAGGTATGACTTATCCAAGTATGTTTCGAGATTTGTTCATGATTAAGTTTATGGTATGTTTTTCTTCATTCAAGTTAGTACAATCTTGATTAACTTTAGACTTGTCGTATCACCTTAATAAAATTATGAATGCAGATATTCATTGATTAGGGTTTTGACACTTATGATTGGACTAATGCATTGTGGTTTTGTATGAGGATGATGTTGTCCGCTAATATGAAAGGTACATCTAGAAAGACAAATCAATAGATCAAGAACATATGACCATGGTGACATGAAGACAAGACTCATCCATAGTCAAGATCACATAGAAGCTCTACTTACAAGGTATGTATAATTTGGTTCCACAATGGTTAACTTATGAGATATGCAGGTCACTAGCACAAGTCATTTAAGAGAACAAGAAGACATCATGTGGGTATGTTAGACATAACCAGCTAACATATTAATCCAGGTATGTTTTTCCTATATCAAGTTAGAATCCTACCTTTTGATAGGATCTCTTATATAAGTATACTTGGTATGATTGATAATGATTAATCATGAAGTTATAGGTTTGAGTAATCATGGGTTTAGGCATATTATGCTTCTTACTTTGATTGATGATATGACTAAACAGAAAAGTGCTATGGTCAAATAGGAATATGCATGAGTAAAAGAATTGTGATAAATTATCTGTGTATGAAATGATCTTGACCATACATGTTTAAGATTACTTAGAATCATAATGTTTTTTATAGTATTAAGATTATACTAATGAATGTATGTATGAGACCTCGAGGATAACACAATGATGATACTAGTAAGTATGCATAGTGATCGAGGATGGATATAAGTTCAAAGACAGGTAATCCGGGAAGCAAAGATCAAGAGGGAGCACACTCCAGTAGTTCCTGCAAGGAAGCAAATATTGAGAGGGAGTCCACCCTACAACCAAACAAAGATAAGTATTTGAATTGTCATTTCTTGCATACTTGTTTGTTTAAATAATATTGATGTATATGCTTATGTTCCTAGACTTAGGGTGTGTATTATGCATATTAGAATAATTGCATTAATGAACAGTATACTACTAATATGCATGTGATGGGTAAGTGGCCTATGGCACTGTACAACATTCCATTGCTACTTATCTAGAATGAAACCTCTTTACTAACATGATGGGAGTTGTGCACACTCTTAACAATGTTCTGGTAGATATTGGAAGGCATCTAGAAAGTTACGGGATATGGATAAATGTTGTATTGAAGCATTGGCTAAAATAATTGCATGACTGTATGACATATTTCTTTACGTATAAGAATTTGTTCTGAAAACTATGAGATGTTTCTAATCATGCAATTTAACTTGTTTTGTAGGAAAGATCGTATACTATCACCTACAAAAGAAGGACTACAACATTTGTTCAGCAATAAAGCTATCTATTGAAGAATCTGAAGTTCCCAGGATCTGGGATGAAGTAATGGAAGAATGCCATGATCCGTCGATCATGAAGAATGATGTTTGGAATGTAGTCCCAAGACCAGATGGGAAGTCTGTTGTGAATTCCAAGTGGATCTATAAGATCAAGCATGTTGCAGATGGTAGCATAGAAAAATACAAAGCGGGGTTTGTAGCTTGTGGCTGATTATGAAGAGACTTTTGCATCTGTAGCCAGATACACTTCCATCAGATCAACACTTGCTCTGGCTGCAGTGATGAAGTAGAAGATACACCAGATGGATTTCAAGATAGCCTTCTTGAATGGTGTTGTTGAAGAGGAAGTGTATGTGGAGAAGCCACTTGGTTTTGAGACACATGACAGGGGGTCATATGTGTGCAGGTTGAAGAAATCCTTATATGCCTTGAAGCAAGCTCCTAGGACTTGGTATGGTGTAGGATAGACAACTTTCTATCTAGTTTGGGATTTACCAAGAGTAAAGCAGATTCCAACCTTTACTACAAGGTTGAGGAAGGAAATCCAGTGATACTACTCTTGTATGTGGATGACATGTTTGTTATAGGTGATGATAGATTGATTGCTGACACAAAGAGGAATCTTGCTACCGAGTTCGAGATGAAGGACTTGGGGATGATGCACTATTTCCTAAGCAGGGAGGTGTGGCAGAGTGCAGATGGAATCTTCCTTGGACAAGGGAAGTATGCAGTAGAGATCCTAAAGAGATTCAGGTTGATGGACTGTAAGGCCATGGCCACACCTATGGCATCGAACCTGAAGCTTCTGTGTGATGCTTCATCTGATCCGGTTGATGTCACGGTGTATCGTCAGATGATTGTGTCCTTGATGTACCTGACGAACACAAGACCATATATCTGCTTTGCGGTGAACACATTGATCCAGTTCCTGACGGATCCGAGAGGTGTTCACCTGGTTGTTGTAAAGCATATTCTGAGGTACGTGAAGGGTATAATTGATTATGGGCTCAAGTATGATGCGAATCAAAATTTTAACCTACAGGGTTATGTTGATTCGGACTGGGCAGGAAGTGCTGCAGATAGGAAGATCACTTCTAGGTGCTGCTTCAGTATGGGATCAGGTGTGATCTCTTGGTTTAGTAGGAAGTAGTCCTGTGTAGCATTGAGTACAACCGAGGCAGAGTATGTTGCAGGTTGTTCGGCTAGTTGTGAAGTAGTATGGCTTAGGAAGCTACTGTCTGAGTTATTTGATCTCTCGTTGGAGGCTATTGGTATCTTTTGTGACAACCAGAGTTGTGTGAAGCTGTCTAAGAACCCGGTGTTCCACGACAGGTCGAAGCACATTGAGATCAAATATCACTATATCAGGGATATGGTACAGAGAGGAGCAGTGAAGCTCTTGTATGTTGCGATGGATGAGTAGGTTGTAGATGTATTGACGAAACCACTAGCTAGAGTGAAGTTCGAGTACTTCAGAGAGAGGCTTGGTGTTCTTCAGATTGACAACACTTCGAGGAAGAAGTGATGGACACATTTGCTGAAGCCATTCCAAGCATGGTGAGAGGAGGATCCTTCCCATGGCTGTGGATGTAAGCACCGGATGATGAGCATCAGGATGATGCTCCAGTTACTACTCTGTATATGCATCATGTTGGATGTTGGATATGCTCAGTTGGATCATGTATATGTATATGCATCATGTTGGATGTTGGATATGATCAGTTGGATCATCTATATGTATATGCATCACGTTGGATGCTGGATATGATCAGTTGGATCATGTATATGTATATGCATCATGTTGGATGATGGATATGATCAGTTGGATCATGTATATGTATATGCATCATGTTGGATGTTGGATATGATCAGTTGGATCATGTATATGTATATGCATCATGTTGGATGCTTGATATGATCAGTTGGATCATGTATTTGCATATGTATTAGGTGGATACATTATATGATCAGGTGGATCATGTATTTGTGTATGTATCAGGTGGATACATTGTATGATCAGGTAGATCATGTATGATGATATGTATCGGGTAGATATTATGTATGCATTAGGTGGATGCATTGTATGATCAAGATGATCGTGGATGATGAGCTTCAGGATGTTGCTCCAAATGATATGCATCAGGATGATGCTATGATGATGATCAGGATGATCATGTGATGATGTACATCAGGATGATGTATGGTGAGTATCAGGTTGATACTCTGTGGCCGTGGACAGGTTGTGCAAATCAGCATATAATAGCGCCCTGGGAGATTTGCAGATACTCTTTCGAGGTTTTTCCTATGGCATATAATAGCGCCCTGGGATATCTGGAAAATGCTCTTTCAAGGTTTTGCTTGGGAGGACATATAATAGCGCCCTGGGAGGTTTGCAGATACTCTTTCGAGCCTTTTCCTATGGCATATAATAGCACCCTGGGATATCTGACAAACGCTCTTTCGAGGTTTTGTCCTATGGCATATAATAGCTCCCTGGGAGATCCGATAGGTTGAGCTGTGTGCTCGTAATCAGTCCTGGGATGCTCTTGCGAGGTTTTGCCATGACCACATGTAATATCGCTCTGGGAGATTTGATAGGTTAAGTTGTGTGCTTGTAATCAGTCCTGGGATGCTCTTGCGAGGTTTTGTGGTGACCACATATAACAGCACCTTGGGAGATCCGATAGGTTGGGCTGTGTCCCCATAATCAGTCCTGGGATTCTCTTTCGAGGTTTTGTGGTGGGGTCACATGTAATAGCGCCTTGGGAGATATTGTTGGTCGTGCTTAGGCACATAAAGGATCCTGGGATACTCTTTCGAGGTTTTGTGACACACGTAATAAGTCCTGAGGATTCCATAGTATGGCCAGTGATGATGAAGACCTGCAGGTGGTGGGCCTACATCCAGCATGAAAAAGGGTTGGCTCTGTAGAACTTCCTATGATGAGTAGTTCAGAGATTGATTAAGATAGGATCAGCAGTGACGATGACGATGATTCAATGTCGATGATCCAGTGATGATGATCCAGAGAAAAAGACTTGTGCTAGCAGATCTGTGTCGAGAAATACCTTCCTAGTTAACAGGGAGTGTTGATGTAATTGTAACTTCAGAATGTATTTCACATATGTATATTGTATTCCTATAGAGATGTTATTATTCCTCTATACGGAAGTGTCGTCATTTATATTGTAAGTGTTGTAACTTATACTTGATGGATTATTAGACCACCTTAATGGGGTCGGCCCTGTATAAGTCATGTGGGTTAAAGGGTTATTAGACCACCCTATTGGGGGTCGGCCCTATCAGCATTATGCTATGTGGTTAAGTTGAGGCCGACCTAGTAAAGGTTATTAAGCAAGTCAAGTCATGTATAAATAGAGTGCGGGAGGCACACTATTTGATCATTCTATTCTTCACTCACACACTCATTGGAGAGTGGTGCACTAGTGGAGAAGGAGAAGTTGTTTCTAGGAGGACTATCTCTTGTACTTGGGTTGTATCATTGCTCTATCTATCTCTGAGGAAGTTGCGGCGTTTTTCACCTTCTTGGTTTTCCTAGGTGAAACTTGGTGTCTCTTGTGTGCTTGCATTATTGTGTTCATGATTGATATGCTGTAGATATGTTGTACATGTTATTCTCTCAGTTAAGATCCTAGATCAGATTGAAATTTTTGAAAAACTAACAACTCCAAGTTCCCGGATCCAACTGTAATCCATATTTGGATGGAGAGTTTTCCTGTATTGTTTTTCTTTCTAAAAACATGATAGAAAGTAACATGTACCATCATTAACCTATTTATCTTTAGATGAAGAGTTTTCTCGTATTGTTTTGATCTCTGAAAACATAATAGAAAGTAACATGTACCATCATTAACCCTAAACAGGTGCAAGAAATATTGATTGGCAAGGGTCAATGTGCCATAGTGACCATGTTTCTTTTCATCATCAAAAGTCCTCAATTTCGTTGTTGAGATGGTGTTAAATATCAAGAAGATAATCCATTTGTAGGTTGTTGCATTGAAGCTTTTACCTTGGCAGTGTTCTCTCCTCAATTCATTGAATGTTATTTTGGCTTTTTGAATCTTATAGGATGGATGTAGACATGAATATCAAGAAGGCATCTTGCACAAGCTCCTCACTCTACCAATATTGAAATCACCATATGCTCAAAGAGTGGCTATAAATAATGCTAAAATAGAAGAATATCAAGAATGCATCTTGCACAAGCTCCAAGATGGAGAGGGGGCTACAGGGTGATAATGGTGATGCTTTTATTATTAATCTTGAGCAAATCACTCGCCTTGATCATGAGTAAGTTGATACTATACAAAATCCTTTATAAAAAATATTACAATTCTTTTTAATACAAAAGTTTTTTTAAAAATACTTTAAGAAAATGAGATATATGGATCTAACTTTTTGAAAAAAAGATGAGATATATGAATGTAACTTTTTGAAGAAATATTTAACTTGAAATGCAATGAAGACCGTTTTATTGAAATCAAGCTTTCCATGTCTTTATGGAAAACAAGTTTACAAGCTTCCCATCCTAATTTTTCGTGATGCTTTTGAAATTTTATTTTGATAATATCTTTATATCTAACACATAAACATATTATAGCCTGCACGGGTGTGGCTCATTGGCGGTTCAATTGTTATGAAGTCACAGTTGTAAATGGAGGTCACGAGTTCAAATCACACTCGGCTTTACCCGTGTCCCATGCTTGCGGGGTGTGTGGGGCACCTGGGGGTATAGTGGTAGCGGGATTGGATCCCTGGACCCCGTGTCACGCGAGTATCAGCCCAGTCTCCAGTTGTTGATTCCCCTAGTTACAAAACACACACACACACACATAAACATATTATTAATATTATAATACATGAAATGAAATTACAATTTGAATTATTATAAAATAAATTAACCATAAAAAATATAAAAATATTTAAATATTAAATAAATTTATAAATAAAAATAAAGCACAAACATATTATATTCTTAAAATTACAACACATTAAAGGAAATGGAATTAATATTACAATTTACAATTTGAATTATTATAGAATAAATCAACCATAAAAATATAAAGATATTTAAATATTAAATTTATTTATAAATTTATAAATAAAAAGAAAGTATACAAATAAATATATATTTTAAAATGGTGAAATTTATTTATAAATTTAAATATATATTTTAAAATCGTGAAATTTATTTATAAATTTAAATAATAGATAAAAATATTTTCAATAAAACATAATAAATAAAATGATAAAAATATTTACAATATAACTTAAATAATTAATGATTTAATAATTATTCTACTAAGAGATACCATTTCCTTAATAATACTAAAAATTATTGATAATTTTTTTATCAACAACATAACTTAAACAATTAATAACTATTATATTATATTAAGAGACATTATAAGAAGTGATAAAAACATCTTCAATAAAACACAAAGAAGGATTCCTAATTTGATTTATGATATAAATTAAATAATCAAATATTATTCTACTAAGAATAATGTTTTTTTAGTAATATCAAAATTAACATAAAGAAAAATTAATTTAAATTTTTTTTTTTAATTTAATTTATTATTAAAAACATTTATATTAATTAATTATTAAAAAAATAAATATTAATGAAAAAGTTTATTTACAACCTAATTTAAATAATCAATAACTATTCTACTTATATATAATATAAAGCTAAACTTTTTATTTAATGAAAAAAAATATTTGTTTATAATTATTTTATTTAAATTTATAAATATATTTTTTTATTAAGTAAAAAATACATATTTTTATAATTTTTATAATTAAATTTATAAATACATTTTAGAGTATTTGTAGCCAAATATATTAAAAATAAATACAATATTTATTTATTTATTTTATAAGTTTTGAATAATATTTTTAATTTAAAATATATTTATGAAATTTAATTTATTTTTTATATTAGTTTTGAATAATATTTTTAATTTAAAATATATTTATAAAATTTAATTTGTTTTTTATATTTATATGGTTTTTAATGAAAAGTAATCATCAATATCATTTAGCTTAAATGTATGAAATAATTAAACTCAATTACTATTATTTGATTTAAAAAATTGAATATTTAATTCAATTTAATAAAAAAAAATACAATATTTTAGAATTATATATCCAATTAAATTTAACATAATTTAAATAAAATTATATATAAAAATAAATATACGTCTTATTATTATTAAATTTAATGCATATTTAAGTTTAAAATATCGTTCAGAGTTCTACAATGCATGTTTTTTTAACAAAAGTCAAAGTATCTCTACATTAACATTAAGATCCGGAAACAAAAATTAAATATTTGTTTTGGAAAGGAGTAGCTCTCCGGTGTAGGGTTGCGAGCTGCGATCCAGCTAGGGTTCTGCCGCTCTTGTTCCTGCGACTGCAGCCGCCATGGCTGTGCCTGGGGGAGGGTCCCCCCCTCCCTCCCCTTCTGCGGAAGAGGCCTTCAGATATCTTACTAACCCGTGTGGTAAGAAACCGGTTGCCAATGCGATTCCCAAATTCATCAAAAAATTAGACGAGATACCTGAAGTTGAACTCCCATCGGAAAACGCCATTAAAACTGCTCTCGCCCTCTCATCTCGTGGACTGGTAGGCCAGTTCATGGGTCTGTGGCCAACGGCGAGAACTACAGATGATTGGATACAACGGAATTGGAGGCCTCATCTGAAACACAGTGTAACGTGCTACCCAGTAGGAAGAGGATTTTACATTTTTGAATTCATCTCAAAAGATGACAGAGACCTAATCTTCAGAAATGGCCCCTATTTCATGGGGGCTCAAGGACTCTACCTCAACAGATGGACCCCGGATTTTGATCCAAGCATTGACGTTCCAAAGGAGGTACCGGTCTGGGTAAGGCTTCCAAACCTGCCTGCACACTGTTGGAACCCTGATGCGCTGGAAAAGATTGGAAACCGCCTGGGAAGGTACATAGATAAAGCTGACCCAAAGGGGCAATATTCGTGTGCCCGAATCTGTGTGGAGGTTGATCTAGAAGCAGGTCTACCAGAAGCAATCAAAATATCGATCGGTCCCTGGAGTCATTATCAAAAACTGGATTATGAGCAACTGCCATTTAAGTGCAGGCTCTGCCATGAGCATGGACACTTTCAAAGATCTTGCCCAAAAGCCCATTCCCAGGAGGAGAATGAGGGTTGGCAGTAGGTCAAGAAATCAAAAACATCAGCCAAGATCCCTGAAAAAAGATCCATGAATACAGGACAAAATCCATCGACAAAAGAACCCCTCAAACTCAAAGAGACAGTAACGGGGAAAAAAGCAGCTGATCAGACCAATGTCCCCACATCGAGCAAGGTAAATCACTCTCAGGACTCAGATATAGAAATAATCGGCCTGGTCAATACAAATACTAACAATGAAGATAGCCTTGAAGCTGGAGAAATCCCCCAAGGGTATAACGTGGGAAAGCCATCCCAAGATCAAACAGACAACCAATCTCCGGACTCCCCGAAACTCCTATCTGATCCAAAGACCCCAAAAGATCTGGATCACGAACCCACCATTCTGGATTCTGAAACAGGGGGGTGCACAGATGAAGAGGCCTCAGATTCTAGCATCTCTCATGCTACCCCCAATCAGCCTGCCAAAGCTCTAGGCCGAAAATCCAAAAAAAAACACAGGGAAGAGAAAGCCATTCAAGATATAAACAAAGGAGCACAGCAAACCATTGATTCAATGATTACCAGATCAAAGCAAGGCAAGGGCCGCAAAAGGGCCCCCACTCCTAAGAAAGTTTAAATGCGACTCACCTCCTGGAATTGCAGAGGTCTAGGCACCAAAGCTAAGCAAGAAGCTATGAAGGACATCATCAAAATCAACAAGCCTGACATCCTCTTAATCCAAGAGACGAAATTGGAGGACTTAAGCCTCCATCAAGCTGCCCTCAAATTCTGGAAGAAAGGTCCGGGGAAAGCTATCAGCTCAAGAGGAGCATCGGGAGGAATTGCCACACTATGGGACGAGTCCAAATTCATCCTCATCACTGATCACTGCAGCATGCATTGGATCTACACCAAACTTCAGCATATTGACTCTGGAATACAAGTAAGTCTTTTCAATCTCTATGTTCCCAATCTGGCCCCTGACAAAGCTCAATGCTGGGAGTCACTGGAAACCTTCCTATCCATGCACGAACCAAACAATATTATCCTAGCAGGAGATCTCAATGTAACCCTGTCCGCAGACGAAAAGAAAGGAGGATCCCCAATAAGAGACCAATCCAGAGAATGGGTTGAGGATCTTATAATGGGATGGGACCTCTTAGATATCAAACCATTGGTAGGAAATTTCACCTGGACCAACAAAAGGATCGGCCCGGGCCACATAGCGGCTAGGCTTGACAGATTCCTTATCCACTCCGACTTCCTAATGCTAGGACTGTTAGCAACATCCAAAATCCTCCCTAACTGCATCTCGGATCACAAACCCATCCTGCTGGATTTATCTTCTGAAACTAATCTGGGCCCTATCCCTTTCCGTTTTAGCCCTCTTTGGCTTCTCCATGATAACTTTCACCAAGTCGTCCACAACTCATGGTCAGTCCCTATCCCTGGTTCTCCTTCTTTCTCATGGGAACAGAAAATTAAAAGACTGAAATCGGACCTTAAAGCCTGGGCAAAGAGTATCACCTCTCCTACCACTGGCAGAATTGAGTCCCAAAGAGTTCTGGAAGACCTTCAACTCTCCCTGGAATCTATCACCCCCACCCCTCAGACCCAAGTCGCTGAAACTGAACTTCAAAAGCAATTCTACCAAGCTTGCAGGGTAGAAGAAGAATATTGGCGTCAAAAATCTAGGAGCCTGTGGCTGGAATGTGGAGACAAAAACACCTCATTCTTCCACAAACAAGCGGAGGCCAAAAAGAACTATAAAGCAGTCAAAGAGATCAACTACCAAGGAACCATCTACAATAATTTCAAGGATATCAAAAAAGCCGCATACAACACCTTCAAAGACCTTTTCTCGGCTCCTATTGAACAACCCCCGAATCCCCATGATTACCCCTTTGATACCATCCCAACCCTGGTCCAAAATTCTGACAACATCTTTCTCACTGCTCCCATATCCATGAAAGAACTAAAATTAGCCCTCTTCAGAATGAAACCTGACAGTGCACCAGGCCCGGATGGCTTCACTGCAAGATTCTACACCAACTGCTGGGACCTGATTAAATTGGATCTTCTGAGAATGGTGAGACACTCGCAAAAAACCAACAAATTAGGGGGAAGCACGAACTCTGCCTTCCTAACGCTGATTCCAAAAGATAAAGGGGCCATTCATTTTTCCAGATTCAGACCTATCTCCCTCTGCAATATGAGCTACAAAATTGTAACCAAAATCATAGCTAACAGGCTCAAAAAAGTGTTGCCTCGTATAATCCCTGAAAAACAAGGAGGCTTCATAAAAGGTCGACAGATTCAAGACAATATTCTGCTGGTCCAAGAGGCCATTCATTCCAGCCATCAATCAAAAGAAGGAGGCATGGTGATCAAGCTTGATTTAGCAAACGCCTTCGACAGAGTCAGCCATAATTTCCTGCTTCTGGTCATGAAGAAACTTGGGTTCTCAGAATCCTTTGCAAATTGGATCCAAGGCTGTATAAGCTCCCCATGGATAGCTCCTCTGGTCAATGGACGCCCCACTGATTTCTTTCAAGCCACCCGGGGCCTTAGACAAGGCTGCCCTCTCTCCCCTTTGCTCTATGCAATCCAAGCCTCGGTCTTAAGCTTCCAACTGATAAAAGTCCAGCAACTGAATGTTCTCCCAGGTCTTCATTTGGCAACCAATGTGAACAAAATCAACCATGCTCAATTTGCAGATGACACACTACTGTTGGGCGTAGCTAGTACCCATGTTGCAAGGAGGTTCAAACATGAGCTGGATATCTACAGACAGGTCTCCGGCAGTAAGATCAACTTCCAAAAAAGCAAGACTTATGGCTGGAATTGCACCGCAAGAGAACTGGGGGATATTGCTCGAATCTTAGAAATGGAAGCAGTCCATGAATGGGAATCCATCACCTATCTGGGGGTTCCAATTGCTAAAGGCATTCCCAAAACAAACCAATGGAATCCTATTCTGGACAAAATTAAAAATCGAATTCAAAACTGGGGCTCTAATTGGCTAAATCAGGCAGGAAAGACAGTCCTAATAAAATCGGTCCTAATGAGCATTCTGATTTATCAAACCTCCATCCTCCTCACCCCTTCTCTGATCATTGGGAAAATGGAGAAACTAATCAGGAAATTCCTTTGGGAAGGAGGAAAAGGAAACAATCACAGACTCCATCTGGTAGGATGGGACAAAATTCAAAAGCCTTACAAGGAAGGAGGACTTCAATTCAGAAGTATGGCTAGACAGAATATGGCCATGGGAGCAAAAATTCTCTGGAAGCTAGTGACAGGCCGAGAGACTTGGAGCAAAAAAGTCATCAGGAAAAAATACTTCCCAGGCTCTAGACTAAATTGCCTTGATAAGCCACCTCAAAGAAAGAAAGGATCCCCAATTTTCACACTCTGCAACAAGGTTCGTGATCATTTTACTAGAATCCTTTACTGGATCCCTGGTAATGGGAAAAAGATAAACATCTGGAAGGACTCTATTATGGGAGACCAGCGTGAAGCAAATGAGATTGGAAACCTGAAAGTATGGATGCAGCACAGAAACATAGCTACACTTTGGGACATATCCAGTTGGGAGGAAGAAGGAAAAAAAAGTTGGACTGACTGGAATCTAGGCGAGGTCCCTGATAACCTTCTAGGGGAAGCCGAGATATTGTTACAACTGCTTCATGGAAAATCCCCCATATCTAAGTCCGCCAAAGACAAAAGAGGTTGGGGCCACGAATCTGGCAGCTATACAGCTGCTGAAGGGTATAGATCTCTCCAAACGATGCATCAAGCACCCAATAATCCTGCCAAGTGGAATTTCATCTGGAATTCACCATTCATTCCAAAAATAGACCTTTTCTGCTGGACGGTTGCACATAAAAGCATCTTAACGGGAGACACGCTAAAGAGACGAGGTCTGGAAGGGCCTTCAAGATGCCCCCTGTGCCTTTCTGATGAAGAAACTATATCTCATCTGCTGCTAATGTGCCCTTTCTCAAAAGAGGTCTGGCATCAGGTTCTCCTTAGCCATGGGAACCTTGACAGATTTGAGAACCTTCCTGATCTCTTCGGCAACTGGAGTAAAAACTCCCCTTTTGATCTTCTTAAGAAAAACCGCCTCAAATCCATCTGGATGTGGATCCCAAAAGTTATATGCTGGAAGCTCTGGCTGGAACGCAATAACCGAATATTTAGAGATAAAGCAACCTCCAGTTCCAGGGTAGCTACCACTTGCGTGGCCTTGTTGGGGGAAGCAGTGGAATCCAGAACTATCTCCAACACTAGAAGTCTCAGTCCTCTAGAGGCAAACTAGATAGCTAAATTTAATCTTAAAGATGCCTCTGAAGCAATCTCTACCATCTCTCACGAAAACTGGGAAATTAGGATGAGTGCTACCGAGTTCAACAATTGGAGATCGACAATAAAGGAGCACTGCCTGTTCTTTGATGGGGCCTCTAAGGGCAACCCTGGGAAAGCTAGAGCGGGGGGACTCCTCTTCAACACTCATAATGAAATCCTTTCTTCTTTTGCCTGGGGCATAGGGACGGACACCAATAACAATGCGGAAGCTCTGGCCCTCTGGCAAGGGCTAAATCAAGCCATTGATAATGATATACCCGAGCTCACCGTATTCGGAGACTCAAGGATTATTATTCAAGCCATGAACTTGAACAAGCCACCTCCTCAACTTAATCTTTCTCGGGTCCTGCGTAGAATCTTCTTGATGATGTCCAAATTTATCAAAATTAACTTTTATCATGTTCCTCGTGATCTTAACGGATTGGCTAACTCAGAGGCCAACAGAGCCGTGCTCCTGGGCAGGAGTATTTTGTCGACTAATGACAGAGAATCTTTTTGCTCTATCCCTTAAGACAAACAAGATCCTGACAACGAATATCTGTTGGATTGCTAAGAAATTCGCGGATCCGACTTGCGAGATGGTCAAGATTGCCATCGAGGAAAATCCCCACTTCAGTCTGCTACTCCCGGACGGTAGCTCTGCGACCCGTGACCATTCAGAGCGCCTTTCCTCCTACATAATCAGACCGACTGGGAACAGATCTCTCCATTGCGCCAGCGCTAGAAACAGAAGCAAGAACTCTAGAAGAAGAAGCAAGAAGATCAGGAATCGACTGCGAAGCACAACATGGCGTCGGTGGGCTCAACATCAGGAGGCAAATCGCTAGAGGACAGACTGGACGATCTGCAAAATTCAATCGACATACTTAAATCAAAATCAGAGGAGAATGAAGGCCTACAGAAAGCCCACATTGCAGAAGATCTCCAGAAATGGCGAAAGTTCAACAAGGATCTACAGGGCATTAAGGAGGAAATCAAAGATTCCAAAGGAGAAGTCTCCTATTTTGAAGAGGTGGTGTACACCCATTTCAAAGACCAGGCCAACACTGAAGGGAACTTCGGGAACAGAATTATTGCACTGGAAGTTGCAGTCCAGAAGATCCTGGAGAAGCTTAATGGCGCTTAGACCCTGCTCAGATCTCTACTATGTTCTCTTTGCTATTCTCAATCCTATTTATTGTACCACAATTCAGTCCACTGTAATTTTGCTTCTTAAATCTGAAACCTCTGGGCAGCTTAAGCCTAAGAATTTTGTTATTTCAGATAGTGATAATTATGTACCCAAGCACACGGTGGCTGATTCACCGGCTTTTAATTAAATCTTCCCAATGTTTTTGTCTAAAAAAACATTAAGATCCGGAATAAGATAATATTTTCTATATATTTCAGAAGAGAGACATATATACACAGATATCACAATTACACACTTACCAATTACCAAGGAATCCTTGAATCTCTAAGTCAAAATGACAAATAACTTATTTTTTAGGTGGAGGGTTTGGAGGAGAAAGAGAACATTCAGTCAATATTTCTACATATGGTAGCTAAGGGAAGGTAGTTTAAATACAAAAAACTTCTTCCAAACAACCATGAAAATTTAGACTTGTAATGCAACTCCCTTCCTTTGAAATGAAAATTTTAAAATAAAACCAAGAGATCGCAGATGAACTGTTAACATAATAATTTAGAGAAACTTTAAATGAACCACCCTTACACCAATCAGAGGAAACCACAACAATATGCTCTCTCATATTCCCTCTTTGATCATTGCAAAACATAACAACCCAATTATCAAGGAGGTATGCCATGCAATGATGGATTTTCCTTGGGTTTGGATGGTTTACATGCAAATTTGATCTCCATTGGCACATTTTAGACCATGACTTGTCATCCGTAGATTAATTGTGATTGGGTAGAAATTACCTCAAAGGGTTTTAATGCTATATTAATCACTCATGCCCTATTGCTTTATGCAACAACATTTATAAAATTATATTCAAAGTTATGGCAAATTGCCTTTGGCCCCTCATAGTTTCCCTATAACAAATAGGATTTGCCTTTGGTAAGAAACTATTGGAAGACATGATTATAACCAATATGCTATTAATTATTTCAATCAATAAAAGATATAGGGCATTCCCATTAAAATTCATGTCTAAATTGATTCATTGTTTGAATTGGAACTTTATGTCACGATATTCTTATGGACTTATGGTTCATGGTTCCTAGATTTAGTTGGTTATAATTGAATGTGTTTCGACTCCTTTCTATTTAGTCTTATTTAAATGCACTCCCATGAAATTTTCCATTCTACCTTAGTAATATAACAAAGAGACATGCCATCTTCTTAAACTAATTTATCATTTTGGAACATGTTATCTCCTTAAACTAGTTTGTCGTTTTGGAACAAATTCAATGCCACCTTATTGTTTCATAAATATAAATATTGTATAAATTGCTTCTTTATGTAGTTCTCCCCGTATATATCCCATTTCTCATCTCGATTTTTTCACCATGACATGTTTATATGAGTTTCCACAACCCTCAAAGACAATTCTTTCCATTGTGTTCACAACTATTTTTTAAAGTTTTTGTGGGTGAGATCAAGAAGGATAGGACGTAATTTCTACTTTAATTCTCTCATTGTTGCAAAGTTTCTAGTTACACTTCACTAGAACATCCCTTCAATCAATTATTTGGGTGTCCCATCCGTTCACTTAACTTGATTGTGCATTTGGGTGATCCAACAAGCACATAACAAAATCAAGTTGTCTTTTCTACATGCCCATTAGCTTACTTGAATGCACATTTGAATTATAATCATCATATTGGTTTTTTATAACAACAATCATTGCAAGCCAGTTATACACTTCCATAAATTATTTATATATATGATTCACATATAATTGCGTGACATATATATTTTAATCCAAACATATGAGGCACATAACGACACTATGCTATGTTTCTTATCAATTTTCATTATTTTTTTAAGTCATCAAACCACGTCAAAACCTAATAGCTACCAACTAGAACTCTAAATTAGCATGGGAAAGTGTGGTTTGAGGTAGTTGTTACCAAATATGGAATCAGAGACACATGTCTTATGCAATCCTTCCCTTATTACGAGTGTTTGGTTCTTCATGGTCACAATTGATTGCGCATGCAAGAGGTATTCATTCTAGGGAAAATCATGTTATATCTTGTTTCATTCATTGACTGCTCATTGGAAAATGATGTGTTGCGTTGTGGATTGTTTTTGTCACTTTAATATTATGGTTTACTTTCTATATATATGAAATTCTATTGTGAAGAGCGTAAATGTATGGCTTTGACTTAAAAAAGGTCCAACCTTGCATTATCTATATTTTGTTGTTAAGAAGGTTTTTAGTCCATTTAGAAATATGCTTGTACATATAAGATGCAATTACAACTTGATGTTCATCATTATAGATTAATAAATCGTGCATGGAGTTTATAGTCTTCTACAAGGTAAGATGGATATACACATAAGCTATATTTTGTATTTTAATATTTGAAGTTTTGTACATAAAATTTATAGTAAATAATGTTTTCATTCTCCACTTGTCCTACAAATTTGCGTCAAGCTTCAATGTTGTATTATTTTATTACACCAATGCATATTGATAGTCTCCTCCATTTGTGCCTCTATGCTCCTAACACAGCTTGTACCCTAATCAAGTCATTAGTATTAAGGATCTTATATGTATATATATTTAAACAAAAAACAAATACAATTTTTTCGGGGTTCAAATTTAATTCCTCGATATGTCAATTTAAATGTCAACATTTAATACATACACACACACACACACACACACACACACATATATATATATATATCAAACATTCTAATGAAATATTACTAATGAAATACACATATTTGATGTATATTTGTGATTATGAAATACCAAACATTCTAATGAAATATTACTAATATGAATTTTGATTTTTAGACGATGTTTTGGATTTTTATTTTTTATTGAATAAACTATTAATGTTTATTTGAATTTGTGTTTCATTTTTTTTGTTTAAATAAAATATTTGGTCAAATTGTAAAAAGGCAGGGACTAAGTTGCTCGCAGCTCTTGTTATTTATAAATTTGGGCCATCTCTTTTCTAAATTATTTTTTTATTAATTATTATTTCATTTTCAAACTTAAAATATTTTATACATCTTGCTTACTTGAAAAGACACATATCTTTTTAAGTTCTTTGAAAATAACCAAAAAATAATAATAAAATCTTGTAAAAATTTTGACATTATTGTATTTTTTCAAATTATTCTAATATTTTATGTATATATTACAAATTATTCTGTGTAAGTGACATGTTGAGTTCATAATGAATATATTATTATATGGCTTTGTTAAAAAAAAATTATGAGTTTAATTTATGTAAAAAAACACAAAAACCACACACACACACATATATCCAATAGACAAAAACTAAAACCATAATATTAATTTGTTTTACATTATTATCATATACATAACAATATCATTGAATAAGAATTTTATGGAAATTTAACAATTTTGGTATGTTGAATTCATGTGACAAACAAAATAATCCAAAATTACAAAATAGAAAAGGATAAAAATTAAGTGGTTTATGTTATTATTATATAATTATAATCCCGTGAGTTGGGTGTCCTTTAGGAGAAAGGATGACTGCCATGAACCAAGGCAAGTGGTTGAGACTCAGGTAGACACATGTCCCATTCGTGCGATGTAAGGGAAGACATCACTGCAGGCAGAGGACGTGTGTACCCACTCCACCCTTGCACTCAAGCAATGTGATGGTTGCAAAGATGGAGGTGCTCATGAAAGAAAGTCTGCTTGGACCCTAGGGTCTAATAGTTTCATCAGTCTTGGAAATCATGCAAAGGAAAGGAATTGGTTCGTCATCATGGTGAAGGATGGTTTCATTCTGGCCTTGGGAAAGAAGGCGGGATCTCCTTATCCTATTGTGTTTATCTCGGAGGTGTTCTACAAAATTCAACCACTAGGCTTGGAAATTCCCCTACATGTGCGCTCAAAGAACAGTCCTGATGGTAGGGAAGACAGAAACTGTGTTGGCATTGCTTTGTTGTCCTCGAGTATTTGTGGGAAGACACAGGAAAGAAAATTGGGGGTACCAAAGTCTCGACCTCCCTACAATTCAAAGACAGTAGCTCGACAATCAACTAGAATATGAAATCCCTATGGAAATTGGGTCCAGAGGAAAAGAAACGGGCAAGTGTGGTAGTCAAGATTATTGGTACTCCCTCCCTTACTCCTCTTAGTTGTAACATTGTTCTCCTGTCAATAATCATGGTCTGCAATAGAAGGGTGTAGGGGGCTCGAACTAGACAAAATTGTAGTTATGACCACATGCCTAGGGTAAAGCAGGAAATTGAGGAGGTGGAAGCATCCTTCCACCTTTGAATTCCCGAAAAAATCCAAGGAAAACTTCAGTAGTTTAAAGCTTGGGTTAGCAAGGAGAAGGATTCTATCTCTGTCGAGGAAGATAAACACCAGATGCAAATTTGGTTCTAAGATGCCAACACCTCCCACATAAGGGATACTAAGCATGCCAAAACAATGCTTTTGTACTAGAAAATTAAAACTCTGTAAGGAAATGTATTTATGGATAATTAAGCATAGCGAGATGGAATTATCTTGCATGTGGAGGAAGTCCAAAATCAGATTCAGACCCTCAATGACAGGTTCAATTCCCTTAACATTAGGTTCAATGTCATGATAAATGCTCTTTCAAGCTTGGATACCAAGCTAAACATCATGGCTAAAAACACTACAGGAATGGTCTTCAAGATGTCGTATGTTACCTAGTAGAAGGAGGCCCCTACTCATAACTTTGAAGTGCCAGTTATTCCAATCATAGATGATGATTAGGATAGATAGTTTCTATAATACCCCCATTTTGACCCTTAGGACATATTTGGCTTTCAATGTAAATATTGTATACATGCAATGTATGTTTTCCTAGCGTGGAGCTCAATCGCAAGGCCCCACTAGTGGATACTCGGTTTTTATGTAAAAGGAAAGTATTAGGCATTGTGTTATCCATGTGTTGTTAAGCCATGGGACATTGTAAATGATGTAAATATTAATATTGCAATAAAAATACCAAGAAAACTAGATATGGGGGAAACTAATAAGAGGGGGTCATGTGTATCCACTAGGGATAGGTGAGGGGGTTGTGGGATTGAACCATAGACTACCAAATGTCATATTTAGAACCCCTTTGACATTCCTTGTTGGCATTTAATTATGTTGCAGAAGGTGGTAGAATAAATTGTTTATGAGGTCGATGGAGTGTGGGAAAACCCCGAAAATCCAAATAGCAAGGTATGAGGCTCTGTTTCCCCTGATCCACAAGTCACTCTACCCATGGGAATTTGTATTCCCTTATCCCCATTCCATGAAGGACTAGAAACCAGAGTTTTGAGATCAGAACAGAGAGCCGAGCACGAAAGAGAAGAAGGAAATCGTGATTCTGAGAAAACCCCGATTTGGAGTGTCGAATATGCCCAGAAATTTGTGTGGGAAGCTCAATCCAACAGGGGATCCATTCGTGTAACATACCCCTTTTTTCTGAAAAACACTTTATGTTGGAAACATTATGTTAACTTTTATTGTAAATTTTTATATTGGACAAGTGTCCAAGGATGACTGTAATTTACACAATATTTTAGTATTAAATAAAGTAAATAGGAGACAAACACCTAAGGAGACTATTGAAAGAGTGTTTACTGACCCACTAGGTGGAATGGAATCTGGGGTAAAAGGAAATGGACAAGTGGTAGCATCATGATGCAACTAACTAGCTGTTGGTATGGGACAACTCCCTTGAAATGTGGTCATAGTGCCCTGGAAGGTGGGACTGGAGCTTGAGGCTCATTTATTGAAAACTGACCACTAAAGACCTAGGCAATCTTTAAAAGAGCCATTGAATTGTGGACTGAGGTTCATCACTTTTCCTGACGAGGAAATTTACCTTGGTGTTTTGCTATGCTTACACCCAAGAGATTCAATGAGGGGATATGCTGAGTTTTTTATCATGGTGTAAGTCTGCCTGTTATACTGCTGAGTGTAGAAGTTACATTACTGAGTACCTTGCTTCTACACGAAATCTTCTACCTAGTGGTTCAATGAACAGGCTCGGGGGTTTAAAGGAAGCAAGTAGTTTGGCTGCTTCTTCTGGAGAAGGTTGGGAGGAACAGGCCTCATTGGGTGTTTGTCGGTCCTATCTACAGTTACAGGTTCTAATTGTCTTTCATGTTCCTAAGTAGTTAAATTATTTATGTAAATTGTTGTTTAGTATTCCTAAGTTATTATCATACAGAAGTATTGTTTGAATCCTAATCTAGTCATGATTTGTGTAATGATGATTAAATAAATGAAATGATTGAACAAATAGCTTCTCTGTATTTTTCCCCATACTGTTTTTTGTACAGTACTCTAGTGCATAGAAGGAGATTTAAGATAGATGAATGATAGGCAGATTGCCAAATGATTGGATAGATTAACACTGTTGTATTTCATTAATAATTTCTTATCAGTTTCATTCTATAACACAAACATATGTTTAAACTCAGGAAATTATAAATAGCATTTCATAATACAAGCATTATAATACTTTATGTTATATAGTGTGTAGGAAATTATTTCATCTCTGTACAAACCTAGGGTTTACACTTTAGGTCATGTAGTTCTTCTCAAGAGGTATAATGTTATAGATCGATTGTATTTCTTTAAGTCTTTATTCAGAAAATTATAACAGCTGCAAATTAAACTTAATAGCAGTCACAGCATTCTATTTTTATTTCTATTTCTGACGAAATTAAAATAATCTAGGGTTTATGTTTTCTCATGTTTCTCCAAATATAGCAAAGGCTTCTATTTTATCCCTGTACGATACTTTATTTTCATTACCAAAACTTCTTAAAACACAGAATGAGTGTAACATAAAATAATTCTCAGCTGGACGAATATTCTTTTTGTATCATAATCCTTAAACCCCTATATTTAGACATTTTTATAATTCATTTCAACATCGTAAGGTACAGTCACAAAAACCTCATTCACATACATTGTTCAAAACTAAAACGATGGAATATCTCAACGATAACATTTGACAGAGGTATCAATTTCATATCATAAACAAGGTTTGCAAACACCTTCAGGTTTCGAAATTAAAAACCCTACGTCTATCTTTAGCCAGCTTACGACCAAACATTCAATTCGTAAAACCTCATCTCTATGGCCGAACCCTGACATTTAAAATATTAACTCATCCATTGCCAGGATTCTCATAGGTTAAGTACACACGTTCAACATTATAGAATACATTAATAATTTATCATCTATAATCAACTATATGAGTACACGAAACCAAATTTCTATTTCCAAAACCAACTCCTGAACTGAATAGGTTAAGTTTTTAACAAAATACAATTTAAACATTGAGTTTTTGGCTCTCGGCCAACACCAAAACAACGAGCAAGGACAACCCTTACACATAACATAGTCTCCAGATGATGTAAAACTAAGGTCTGAACCCTTCATCAATATCCAAGAGTTGAGGGTTATAAACCCTAATAACAAGTGTTACAGTTCAACATACAAGTTAACCGAAGAATACATTATAACAGTATTTTGAGGATCCCATCACGCTCACGACATCTTGACAGAAGGGAAACTTTGTAACAGCAACCACATCTCCAATTTAAACTGAAGGCTTCAATATTTTTAACACAATAACAGTTGCCAGGAGAACCCATAAGGGAACCACTGAGACTTACCATTTTTACACAGTAGATCCCAATCAACTAGAGTTCGGAACCTTGAAGATGTTAGAACCTGCCACATTATCGAAGAGGGTCAAACCTTATTTTTCAAAGCTAAAACAAAGTACTGACGAATACAACCTTACAAATCACACACGAGAAACATTACCTTGAAGTCTTGAAAACCGGAGGATAAAAAGATAACTTCTGCAACGAATGGAATTCCTGAGCCATTCGCACTTCATGAATGCAAGTAATCCTGTACAGGAATGACTCGGCCTCTTAACCTAAAATACTACTCCCCTCCTCTGCAAAGCTTGAAAGCAAACCGGAGGGAAGGATTCTTCATGAATCAGCTTCAATGAAGAATATCACCACAACCGGCAGAAGTTTCAACTAAACATCCAGTTACCAAATAGTACAGTAGACACCCATACACAACTCGACTCTTAAGCTACTAAATGGTAACAGTATCCACCCACAGGTCACGAGTTCGAAACATGAGAAGATCCCTCAGAAAACCTGTTACAAAACCCTACTCCTTAGCAGGTCGGTCGGCCTCTCCCCAGAACCACACCTAAACACAATGAATGCCAAAGGAAAGAGCCACGACGTAACTTAGTGGGGGTTAGGGTTACTTCACCATTGTCGAGAACATCTCCAGATCAACGGTGCAGATCCCTTTTCACAAACCCAAGAAACTACTGCATTGAAGGCACTTTATTACACTTTCCATCATTCATTCCAGCTCAGGAAGACACTAGGGCAAGGGTCGATACAGCTCCACATATTCAGCTTTGACCTCACCACCTTTCACATGATACTAGACATGTAGTTGCGAACAGGATCTCCCACGAAGGTGGTAGATGGATGTGTTTAATGTTAATGTTGGGTTACGAATTCCTGCTAACTCACAACCACTACAACTTAATTACCCTGTCTTTTCATTCGGTGGTACGATGACCCTGTTTACAACCCTGTCATTTATGCATATCAATATAAATCACATATTACTTTAGGACCATGATGTAGCTAGGCATCGTTAGAATGATTTAAAAAGATTCACGTGAATGCACTTTTCAACTATGTTTAGTTCATAGTCGAGCCAAGACTTAAACTCATACAATTGGGATATGCATATAGTTCTTAATTCGTAGGTTATATAAATTATATATGCATTACACACAATCTATACATTAGGAGATGCATAGTTTTATTACGTATGGATTTCACAACTATTTAATAGCTTGATAATTGCAAGTTCTACTTTTCTACAAAACATGTTGATAACATCACCTAAGTACATGATTTGGATATAAACCATTACCTTAGCCATAGACAAATCAATATATTATGATATGCATGCATGGTACATAAGTATAAAGTTATGCAATGAATTACAATAATAGTTTTAGAGTTAGATTAGGATTTATTCCTATATCATCTATTGCGTAAGAATATCGCTAAAGTGGTAATGTAAACTTCCTAATGATAGAATAATATTTCAATATTTCAAATATTATATTTCAGTCCAATAGCATAATGAAAATCATGATAGAAATGTTATTGCGCATTTGGTATAGAACAAATTACACATTTTGTATAAAAAAAACATATAGTTGATGTTATGTCTCAAGCATATCTCACCCAAAAAAGCTCTGTAAGGTACTCTTTTATCTCTTTAAAAAAAAACTGGAAAGCTATTTGATAAAATGGCAGATCTTCATAATTTCACTTCGTAAACATTAACGCTCTTACCTGTAAGTTGTGAAAGGAACGATTCAAATGCTTTAGCATGAATGCTAAGTAAGCCTCGGGGTACCCTTAGGACCCCTTTCATCATCAAAAGAAGAATAACAGTTAGTGCTTATAAACATACATATTTGATAGAGCATCAACATAGAAAATGTAAAACTATAGTTGAAACAACCATTGGCACCTTACTTTAGACCTTAAGTTTCATTTTATTTCTATACACAACATTACATTATACGACTGTCTTAAACATTCATTTTAGCACGACAGAATAGAAACATTAAATATAATTCCGCACAGTCTGTTTTGGCATTAATTTCTACGTTAAAAAAAAAATTAATTTTTTGGTAAATTTTGGGATGTTACAGTTGGCCTGAACCCTAGGGAAAGTTTACATAGTGTGATATGCTCAGAAACCCATGAGAAGACCCTATGTTGAAAGATGAGAACCCAGTTGCGGGATAGAGTCGCTTTGGCCATATAAATTGAGAAAATCCAAGTGGAAATGACAGAGAAGAATAGGATAGAAGGTAGGGTTGCTTGATAAACCCAGTGAAGGCTAGAGTCTCAAGGAACTAGTAGCTTGGACCTTTATATGCCCACCCTGAAGAGAACTGGAGGAAGGTATGGCCTGAGGGACTGTGTAGCAGTGAAGGGAATACTTCCTTGTGTTGGGTGTGGTAGGTATTGTGGGTGCCAAGACTATCTGAGTGTGAATTGGGAGGCCTGTAGCTCTGAGGTTGCGATCACTAGATTAGCATCCTCCTCCCTTGTTCCTTAAATGCTTGATAAACCCAACTGTGTGTTAGCTTAGCATGTTTTTTGTGTGGAGTCGTGGCTGTGAGTGAGCCTATTTAGTTACTCCTTAGTGGATACACAACCCAGCTCAGGGGTGGTCTCTCATCTGAAAGAATATAGGTTGGACAGAGACCTATGGTTGGGTGGAACGTTGCTCTCACATAGCCAGTTGCTTGGACAATTCATCTTATAAGATAAGTGCTCTCCGTGGTTCTAAATGATACTAATTCCTATGTTATGATTATCTATTATTGCAAGTCAGGTTGAATGAAATGATTAGAGGGAATTAAACAGTAGGAAGTCTGTGCATGATCCTAACCATGAGGATGGTTCATTTGTTGTTGTTTCATTATTTTACTCGTGTTGATATGTTGTTAGTATTGCATGTTGTAGATGCATTAACTAGATTAATTCCATTATGTATGTTTACTATGCATTTCACCCTTCATTAGAATATTTGAACTTCATCATATGAGCTTGGGGGATGAATTAGACACCCCATGATGTGTCCACGCCCACTCTGTATTCAGATGAAGGGAGGGGCTTTGATAGGGTGTTCCCAAGACTCTTGACAATGGGGCAAAGAGTCTTTGATGGAGTTGGAGGCCACCTTTTGGGTTGGAAGAAGGACAGATCAAGGATGTCAAGTGTGGCAAGGGATCATACCATTGCATAGAGCTCGCTGAGAGCTTTCCAATGGTACTGAGTTTTCCAAAATTGGACCCGAGATGAAGAAGTTATAAGCTTGGGAAGTTGGCAGTAGTAGGGGTATGTGATCCCGACTTTCCGAACCCGCAATATGGATTGTGGATTGGGGAGGTCGGAGGATCAAACATTCAAAATTATACGTTGTGGACCTGACTTTCCGAATCCGCAAGGCAGATTGCGGATTGCAGAAGTTAGAAGGTGATTTTTCCCCGGAGTTGTGAACCAAGTTTCCGACTTCTGACTTCCGCAACGCGTATTGCGGATTACGAAAGTCGGACGAGTGATTTTCCCGGACTCATGAATTTGAGGTCCCGACTTCCGAGTTCCGCAACGCAGATTACGGATTGTGGAAGTCAAATAAGTAAATTTACCAGATTGGTGAATTTTGGTGTTCCGACTTCCGACTTCCACATCGCGAATTGCGGATTGCGAAAGTCGAGGGCGTGATTCGACGAGGTGGAGTTTTTGGGTTATGACTTCCGATTTCCACACTGTGGATTGTGGATTGCGAAAGTCAGAGGTGCGATTTCGTCAAAGTTGAAATTCGCGGTTCCGACTTCCGACTTCTGACTGCGGATTACGGATTGCGGACCAAAGATCGTTGCAGTTGTGTGTAGGAGTAGAGAGATTTAAAAAAAAAAATAGCGGGTGATTGTAGGGTTGTCTCCCATTTCCTCTAAAGGGTAGCGAGGTGACCAGGGACATGACAGAATGGTATCAGATCCCATGGTTGCAGCATTGGGGCTGCTTGGGCCAAAGTAGAAGGCATAATAAGCTCTATGAATTATTCCATGAGTTATTTCTGTTAAATACAGATGTTTTATGTTTTATATGTGTTCTTAAGATGTCTGATAAACGTCTCTATAATGCACAGTGCTTGCAGCTGATAGCATTTGAATAGTGTATTAGAGAGAATCAGGAAAGGGGAAAGAAATCTCCAAAGGAAAATGGTGACCATGAATGACACCGAGGATCCTTACGTGTACGATGAAGATGTGCTAGGAGAAAATGTGCAAGAAGATCATGTCGAGACTGAATCCAATGGGAGAAGGGAGAAAATAACTCCTCAGAATTTGGTTGAAACCATGATAAGATTTAATGAAAGGTTGATGAAGGCTCGGGAAGAACAGAATCAGCTCAGTGCTGCTATTTTGCAGAGCCTCACTGTTATGCAGAAGAGGGTAAACCTTGGGTCCAATCCAAGCATTGTAGGTAAAGAAGGAAGGGGTGCAGAGAGTCGCTCTAGAGTTCGTTCTAGGAAGATGAATACAAGCCCAAGGAAGAGTTCTGTGAGCAAAAATCGCAACACTCCCTCCTCAAAATCTTCTTCCAGCAGATCATGTGACTCAAGAAGCCCTCGAAGAAGTCCAAGGCATACTTCTAGTAGATTTGAAGGAAGAAAGCAATCCAAAGGAATGCCACAGGGAGAATTTAGGAAGGCAAGGCCTCCCACATTTGATGGATAAGGTAAGACTGGCCAAGAGGCAGAGGCATGGCTTCTTGGGATAAAGAACTATTTTAGGATTCATGACTACTCAAGAAATGAAAAGGCCAGAATTTCCATTTACAATCTAAATGGAAGATCTTCAATTTGGTGGAAGCACCTCATGCAAGTGAAAGGAATCAGTGAAAGGAGGATCAATTGGGATAGATTTAACAAGTATTTCAAGGAAAAATACCTATCAGCTAGGTATTATGACAACGAGAGAAAAGAATTCAATGAAATCAGGTTGGGACAGAAATCTATGGATGAGCATGTCCATAAATTTTTGGAATTATTGAGGTATGTGTACTATATCAAGGATGAGAGGGTCAAGATCCAATGCTTCCTTGGAATTTTACCTCAAAATTTCAGATATAGGATTGAGTTTGTTAATCCACCAATCCTTGATGAAGCCATTAGGATGGCGTTGCATTGCTACGAGCAGAGAAAAGGAAATCATAGGTTCACCCAGCATGGAAGGGAAAGCCAAATGGGAGGTTTGATCAAAGGAAAAGTGGATTCAAGCCACCATTCAAAGGTCAGCCAAGAAATTTTCCATAGGGCCAACAAGAAAGAAGTGGAAACAAACCAGCAGTGGCAGCAGAAAGAGCACCAAGAGGACCACTTCAGTGTTGGGGATGTGGAGGAAACCACATGCTTAAATAATTTCCACATAGGAGGGAGAATCCACGAAGTTTGCACCACTTAGAAGGAGAAACTACAGTAGAGGATATGGAAAGGGCAGCGCCTCGAATATATGCAGCATTGGGTAATCATCAAGCAAACCATCAATCAGCAATGGTGGAAGTCGAAGGTAAGATTGTTAAGCAATCCATTTCTGTTTTGATTGACCCAGGATCTACTCATAGTTATGTTTCTCCAAAATTGGTTGAAGGTTGTTCTCTTAGAAAAATGAAGCACAATGAGTCTTGGCTAGTTCAGTTGGCCACAAGGACCAAGAGAAGAGTGAGTGAAGTAGTGATGGAGTGCCCCATGGAGTTGAATGGATTCCTTACAAAAGTAAATTTGAATGTCCTATCATTAGGATCTTATGATGCTCTAATTGGTATGGATTGGTTGGAAAGGCATAGAGCCAAGATAGATTTCTATGAAAAGGTACTTGAATGCATTGATGAAGAGGGTAGACCTAGATTGGTAAAGGGAATTCCCAAACAAGTCTCAGTAAGGCAGATCTCAGCCCTACAGTTGAAATTTTTTTATAAGAAGGGTTTCCAATTATATGCGGTTCACATATCAGATTCATCAGAGGACAAAGGACCAAGGATGGAAGACTTCCAGTTGTTGCAAGAGTTCAAATATGTGTTTCTGGATGAAGTGCCCAAGCTGCCACCAAAGAGAGATATTGATTTTACCATTGACCTTATTCCGAGGGCAGCACCAATTTCCAAAGCTCCTTATAGAATGAGCACCCCATAATTGATAGAGTTAAAGATGCAACTACAGTATTAATGGACAAGAAGTATATCAGGCATAGTGTATCTCCTTGGGGGGCATCGGTGTTATTTGTCAAGAAAAAGGATGGGACTTTAAGGCTATGTATTGATTACAAGAAGCTAAATAAAGTGACAGTCAAGAATAAGTATCCATTGCCAAGGATTGATGATTTGTTTGATCAAATGAAGGAAGCTAGGGTGTTTTCAAAGATTGACTTAAGGTCTGGCTATCATCAAGTGAGGATAAAAGAAGAATACATACACAAGACAGCTTTCCAGACAAGATATGGTCATTATGAGTTCACAGTGGTGCCACTTGGTCTTACCAATGCACCTACTACATTCATGTGTCTCATGAATAGTGTCTTCAACAAGTATTTGGATAAGTTTTTGATAGTGTTCTTGGATGACATTCTTGTTTATTCAAGGAATGAAGAAGAGTATGATGAACATCTAAGATTGGTGTTGCAAGTTCTTAGAGAACACCAGTTGTATGCAAAGCTGATAAAGTATGATTTCTATCAAAGGAAGGTACAATATTTGGGTCATGTCATCTCAGAAGAGGGAATTGCAGTGGATTCAGAAAATATTGAAGCCATAATGGACTAGCCAACTCCAAAGAATGTTACAGATGTTAGGTCTTTTATGGCTCTTGCAGGATATTATAGAAGGTTCATTGAAGGATTCTCCAAGATATCCCATCCAATTACATCATTGCATAGGAAGAATGTTAAATTTGTATGGTCTAAAAAATGTGAGAAAAGCTTTCAGCAGTTAAAGAAGTTGCTTACCAGTGCTCCTCTTTCGAAGATTGCAAATCCAAGGAAGGGTTTTGTAGTGTGCACATATGCTTACATTGAAGGGCTAGGTGGAGTGCTCATGCAAGAAGGATTTGTGATTTGCTATGAGTCAAGGAAATTAAAAGAGCATGAAAAGAATTATGCCACGCGTGACTTAGAACTAGCAGCCATGGTACATGCTCTCAAGATATGGAGATATTATTTGTTGGGAAGAAGTTTTGAGCTTAGGACAAACCACATGAGCTTGAAGTATTTGTTTGACCATCCAAAGTTTAATGCTAGGAAAGCTAGGTGGATGGAATTTATCTGTAAATTTGATTTTGAAATTAAGCATGTAAAAGGGAAAGAGAATAAGGTTGCAGATGCTCTCAACATAAAGTTTCATGTTGCAACAGTAAGTATGTGCAAATCATATTTGAAGGCAAGAGTTCTTGAAGCCCAAACCAGTGATGGAACTTACCTTCAAATTAAAAAAAATTGCAGCAGGGTAATATAAATGAAAGGTGTGCAGGATATCAGGTTGGTAAAGATGATATTCTCCTGTATCAAGGTACTAGACTATATATTCCAAATTGTGCAGATTTAAAGAAGCTAGTGATGGATGAAATACATCAAATGTCATTCTCTGGACATCAAGGATATCAAAAGACAATAACAACAACAAGAAACCAATACTTTTGGCATGGGATGAAGAAGGACATGGCAGAATACATTTCTAGGTGTCAAAGATGCCAACAAGTCAAGGCAGAACATCAACATCCAGTAGGATTATTGCAGCCTTTTCCCATTCCAGAATGGAAGTGGGAAGTAATTTCTATGGATTTTATAACAGGCTTTCCAATGATAGTGAGGAAGCATGATTCGATCATGGTAGTGGTGGACAAGCTATCAAAGGTAGCTCACTTTATTCCAGTCAAGTCCACTCATAAGATAAGTGATATAGCCAACATTTTCATGAAGGAGATACTCAGATTGCATGGATTTCCCAAAGCAATAATTTCAGACCGAGATGTAAAGTTCACATCCAATTTTTGGAAGGGACTATTTCGGGAATTGGGAACTTAGCTGAACTTTAGGACAACATATCATCCTCAAACAGATGGTCAAACTGAGAGGGTGAATCAGGTTCTTGAATACATGCTGAGAATGTATGTGATGGACAAAACATCCAGGTGGGAGGACTACCTACATTTGGTAGAATTTGCATACAATATTGGACATCAAGCATCAACGGGGATGAGTCCTTTTGAGGTATTGTATGGCAAAGGATGCAGGAATCCAGTGAATTGGTATAATCCGGTGAACAGGGTAGTGCTTGGGCTAGAGATGATCAAGGAAATGGAACATGAAATTGTTAAAGTCAGGCAAAATTTAAAGGTAGCTCAGGAAAGGAAAAAGTGTTATGCAGATTTGAAAAGAGTGCATAAGGAATTTAAGATTGGAGATCATGTTTATTTGAGAGTGAAGCCAAGGAAAAGTTCCCTGAAGTTGGGAAGATGTGCCAAGTTGGCACCAAGATATTTTGGGCCATTTGAATTCCTTGATAGGATAGGGAAAGTTGCATATAGAATTGCATTACCTGCTAACATGAGAGCTCATAATGTTTTCCATGTTTCTTTGATTAAGAAATATGTACATGATCCTAATCACATAATTGATTGGAATGTGATACAAGTGGAACTTGAGGGGAGTTCCAAGTGGATCCTATGCGCATCCTCGACAAGAAGGTCACATTGCTCCGGAACTGAGCTATCAAACAAGTGAAGGTGCAATGGAAGCACCTTAGTCCCGATGAGGCTACATGGGAGCTAGAGGATGCCATGAGAGAGGCATTCCCATTTTTGTTCAATTTTGGGAACACCAAGGGAGGTGTTTTTATAAGGGGGAGGGAAATGTAATACCCCCATTTTGACCCTTAGGACATATTTGGATTTCAATGTAAATATTGTATACATGCGATGCATGTTTTCCTAGAATGGAGCTCAAGGCCAAGGCCCTGCTAGTGGATACTCGGTTTTTATGTAAAAGGAAAGTATTAGGCATCCTGTTATCCATGTGCTATTAATCCATGGGACATTTTAAATGATGTAAATATTAATATTGCAATTAAAATACTAAGATAATTGGCTATGGAGGCAACTAATAAGAAGAGGCCATGTGTATCCACTAGGAAGAGGTGAGGGGGTTACAGGATTGAACCATAGACTGTCAAATGTCATCTTTAGAACCCCTTTGACCTTTCTTGTTGGCATTAATTCTATTGCAGAAGGTGGTTGAAGAAACTATTCATGAGGTTGATGGAGTGTGCGCAAACCCCGAAAATCCGGATGGCAGGGTATGGGGCTCTGTTTTCCATGATCCATAAGTCAATCTACCCCTGGGAATTCATATTCCCTTATCCCCATTCCATGAGGGACTAGCAACCAGAGTTTTGAGAGCAGAATAGAGAGCTGAGGTAGAAGAGAAGAAGGAAATTGCGATTCTGAGAAAACCCCGATTTGGAGTGTCAAATCCGCCCAAAAATTCATGTGGGAAGCTCAATCCAGTAGGGGATCCGTTGGCCTAAACCCTAGGGCACGTTTACAGAGTGTGAGATGCTCAGAAACCCGTGAGAAGACCCTATGTTGATAGCCGAGAACCCAGTTTCGGGGTAGAGTCGCTTTAGCCATAGAAATTGAGAAAATCCAAGTGGAAATGATAGAGAAGAATAGGACAGAAGGTAGGGTTGCTTGAAAAACCTAGTGAAGGCTAGAGTCTCAAGGAACCAGCAACTTGAACCTTTCTATGCCCACCCTGAAGAGCACTGGAGGGAAGGTATGGCCTGAGGGACTGTGTAGCAGTGAAGGGAATACTTCCTTGTGTTGGGTGTGGTAGGTATTGTGGGTGCCAAGACTGTCTGAGTGTGAATTTAGAGGCTTATATCGCTGAGGTTGAGCTCACTAGATTAGAATACTCCTCCCTTGTTCCTTAAATGCTTGATAAACCCCAATTGTGTGTTGGCTTAGCATGTTTGTTGTGTGGAGCCATGGTTGTGAGTGAGACTATTTATTTCTTCCTTAGTGGATACACAACCCAACTTAGGGGTGGTCTCTCAGTTGAAAGAATATAGGTTGGATAGAGACCTATGGTTGGGTGGAATGTTGCTCTCACATAGCCAGTTGCTTGAACAATTCATCTTATAAGATAAGTCCTCTCTGTGGTTCTAAATGATACTAATTCCTATGTTATGATTATCTATTATTGCAAGTCAGATTGAATGAAATGATTAGAGGGAATTAAACAATAGGAATTCTCTGAATGAGCCTAACCATGAGGATGGTTCATTTGTTGTTGTTTCATTATTTTACTCGTGTTAATATGATGTTAGTCTTGCATGTTGTAGATGAATTAACTAGATTTAATTCCACTATGTATGTTTACTATGCATTGCACCCTTCCTTAAAATATTTTCACTTCATCATATGAGCTTGGGGGATGAATTAGACACACCCTGATGTGTTCATTCCCCCTCTGTAGTCATATGAAGGGAGGGGCCTTAACAGGGTGTTCCCAAGACTCTTGATAGTGGGGCAAGGAGGCTTTGATGGAGTTGGAGGCCACCTTTTGGGTTGGAAGAAGGACAGTTCAGGGTTCTTAGGTGTGGCAGGGGATCATACCATTGCATAGAGCTCACCGAGAGATTTCCAACGGTACCGAGTTTGCCAAAATTGGACCTAGTATGAACAAGTTATAAGCTTGGGAAGTTGGCAGTAGTAGGGGTATGTGATCCTGACCTTCCAAACCCGCAATGCAGATTGCGAATTGCGGAGGTCGGAGGATCAAACCTTCAGAATTATACGTTGTGGACCCGACTTTCCGAATACGCAAGGAGGATTGCGGATTGCGGAAGTCGGAAAGTGATTTTTCCCCAGAGTTGTGAACTAAGTTTCCGACTTCGGACTTCCGCAACACGGATTGCAGATTGCGAAAGTCGGTTGAGTGATTTTCTCGGACTTGTGAATTTGAGGTCCCGACTTCCGAGTTCCGCAACGCGGATTTCGTGTTGCGGAATTCGAATAAGTAAATTTCTCGGATTGGTGAATTCGGATAAGTAAATTTCCCGGATTGGTGAATTTTGGGGTTCCAACTTCTGACTTCCGCATCACGGATTGAGGAAGTCGGAGGCGTGATTCGACGAGGTGGAGTTTTTGGTTTCTGATTTCCGCACTACGGATTGCGAAAGTCAGAGGTGCGATTTTTTTGAAGTTTAAATTCGCGGTTCCGACTTCCGACTTCCGATTGCAAATTGCAGATTGCGGACCGAAGATTGTTATGGTTGTGTGTAGGACCAGAGAGATTTAAAAAAAAATAGCGGGTGACTCTAGGGTTGTCTCCAATTGCCTCTAAAGGGCACCGAGGTGACCGGGGACATGACAGTTTCATTGATATAGCTCAAATGGTTATTTGTCATGTAGAAAAGGAAGTAGTTTTTGGACATAGTAGTATAGTAAGACTTTTTACTACTTATGTCAATATCCAGATTGCAATATGGACAAAAAAAAGACTATTTTTCACTTCGATTGGTCTAGTTTCCCAAGTGGCAGACCAGTCTAATGCCCTCTTTGTTATCTATTTTTTGGATTAATATAATATAGACTAGTTTACAACAACAAAAATTATTATATAATTATAATATAAATATCAACTTAAAAAACATTAAAAACAAATTAAAAATTGTTAAATCCAATTAGCATGGTTGGTTTTGATGACAAGTACCCAAGTTCAAACTCTGCAAAGTAATTAGGAGAAGACATTTAAAAATCCATCCATATTAAGAGTTGGTGTGGCCCAAACCAGATGTGATCCCATAAACTAACAAAAGAAAATAAATGAAAAAATATCTATGAAATATTTTTTCTAATTTTAATCTCGTGTAATGTTGTTTTCACTTTAAACTTTAAAAAAAAAAAAATTATATAATGTTTCTTTAAACAAAAAGTGTTCCATCTATAAAATAAACGCATAAAAATCGTGACCAATGTATACTGTTATTAAGTTATCAATGGATCATTTTTTTTCACCTGGAAAAAAGTATTGTTACCTGTTATTGAAAAGGATTGAATCAAAGATAACAATAATTGTCCATGACTGTCCTATAATTCTAAAAAAAAATGACAAACTACACAAGCTTAAAACATAAGCTTCAAATGTTACCCTTTCAAAATTCTAGCAATAACTTGAGGACTACATCATCATCTGAAGGCATGCCTAAAAATATCTAGAATTACAGTACTAACCAAACCCTTATCCACAACTCCATCCTCATAAATGCATGTATCAATTCACATTATCCATGAAAATTAATAATATAGACTTCCAAAAAACCTTGAGACAACATATAAACTAATAAGCCTAGAAAGAGCCTTTAGATATCACATTTTGATCTTGGAGTTTTTCAAAGAAAAGTAGCCTCTACATTAGTGCAATAGTTGTTTTGGACAATCTATCTGCTTCAGAGTTAAATTGATAATAAATGTGCCCGAAGGATAAGTTATGAAACTTCCCCTAAAGCTCCTAGGGTCTATGCTTCCAATGTTCCAAAAGAGCCACTTGAAGATTTGCTTTTCTAGAAGCCCAGTCAACAATCAATGTGGAATCACCTATCACTTGTAAAGATAAGAAACCTTTACTAAAAGAAAAATATAGCAACCCTCAAACAACCAATAGTTCTGCTCTCATGTCGGATCCTTCTCCACAACCCATCCAAATATGAATATTGTGATTACTCCTAAATTTGATAACCATTCATGCACAACATTGTCCCAATTGTAAAGCAACAAAAAAAACTAACAAGATCAACAACTAAAAAGTAAGGGGTTGTAATAAGTCTAAGAGTTTTTTCCACCATATCCTTATGATACTCTTTGTATACACCCATTGTATTGGAGCTTGATCTGGAAACACATTTTTTAACATTTTAAAAAAACCATATTTTTATGTCTACATATCCCTAGTAAACATACAATAGTAAATATTTAAAAGAATAAACATTTGAAACCCAATGAGCAGAGCTTTCTTCAAAGGATAAACATTTGAAACCCAATGAGCAGAGCTTTCTTCAAAGGATAAACATTTGAAACCTAATGAGCAAAGCTTTCTTCAAAGGAACCTTGCGCCCAACAAACATAAATATTTAAACTCTGAGATACCGCCCAACAAACATACTTGTTAACATGTAGGTCCAAGGATTAAGATTAATTATATTTGAATAGCTATAAATAAAGTTATTTTGAATCTCAAAATAATGAATATATAAATAAAAAGGTTATTGTTTTGTATGTTTTTAAGTTGTGAATATATAAATAAAAAGGTTAATGAATATATAAATAAAAAGGTTATTGTTTTGTATGTTTTTAAGTTGTGTATTGAGTTTTGTTTTCTAATAAATTTTATAAAAAATAAATAAATATTTTAGGTATTTTTTATTTTCATTTTTAATAAATCATTTTTTCTTTATTATCAATTTTAACTTTATTTGAGAAAGTTGGTAAAATAATTAAAATGGAAAAGATAAAAAATCAAGTTCCATTAATTTTTAAGAGTGATTCATTCTGAAAAATATCAATTTTAATCAAGTTTTATTAATTTTTAAGGTTCAGAGTAAATGTTTTTAAGACTGATTTCATCTTGCAAAATCAATTTTGGTACTTTCTTTCATCACAACCTTTATATTTGGTGTGCTCCGCTCCGCTCTTTTTATTTGTAGTGTAGAATTTGGTACTTTGAGTGTAATTATTTGGAGTTTTTTGTTTAATTATTTTTTCATGAGTTATCATGAAATTTTGTTTAATTCATTTTCATTTAAATAAATGTTGGAAAGTTATTTTTATAAATAGTTAAAATTTTAGAATATTTAAGAAAATATATATATATATTTTATAATAAAATCTTAATTTAAAAATAATATATTTAAATTTTTATATAATAATAAAAATATCAAAATAAAGAAAACTATGTTATTATAAAAACACCTTCAATCAAGGTTTGATTATCCTTCTTACCATAATAAGACCTAAAAAAGACCATTGCTTATCTAAGAATTAACTCACATGAGTTGCACAAAGAAACTTGTATATGAACTCTTCTAAAAACTCCTTAGCAAAAATAATTTGTAATCTATACAACTTAGAGGAGATTGAACGTGAAGTTCATTTCCTTTTAAGATGTCAGTTATATAAATATATTATATGTGATTATAAAGATATTTGCAATCACAATTTGGTTCATGAAATCGTAAATCAAAACAACCAAACTAAATTTAAATACTTTATGGTGAATATAAACTCGCATTAAAACAATTATCTAAATAAATAGTCTTATGAATTTTATTTTTTAGTTTTCTTTTTTTTCACAATCAATTAATCTAAAAAACAGCATTATCACCCTATCTTAAATTCCTACTTACATGTTAACAAATAAAACATAGAAAATGTACTTCATAGTCATACTTTGCATTGCATTATTATAGTTCATGAAAACTAATATTGATGATAAAAACAAAGTGTTTCAATTAGTGACAATTAAAGCTTTTTTTTTCAAGAAAAAAACATCATATTTAATATTCCAAGTGTGTCCCCATGACGGGTGCAAATGAGTGAACAGTCTAGCGAGGGGCAAAGATGGCATGTTCGAGACCCTAGGCAATAAATGGCGAACCAAAGGGAGGCAGTACATGCATGTTTGACGGATGATGAAAAAAACGAAGGGTAAAGGCGCAAGTGCCATAATGTGCAAACAAGTGAAGCAGGTGGAGAGGTACTAGTGTACTTGGGAACAAGATTGCCTTGTGTATGCGATGAAGGTGTCCATCATGGCACCTTATGTCGAGGCTCGTTACCATGAAGGGTGGCGAAGGATTTCAAATCCCCAAGCCTTTGTTCCTCCAATTCGAAGTGGTTCTATACTATAAAAGCTGCTTGTGAAGAGTCTGAGTGCGTGCAGGTTGAAAGGTTCTCAAGGTAGGGAGGGTGTCTGACGTTGTGAATCCAGGGGGTATAGTAGGGTTTTTGTCGGACTATGGTGAAGAACAGGAAAATAAAGGTGGAGAAGGGGAAAACAATGGCCAGGGAATCGGGTCTGTCCAGGGAACTATCCAAAGCCATGGAAGCATCCAACTTCTACCACAAGCACACCACTCTGCCAGTAAAGCGAGATATAGGAGAGGCAGAGAGGAAGATACAGGCTTGGTATTCAAATCAAGATCATGATCGAGAGTTTAATATCTTAGTGGATTGGATCGCAGACCCTAGGGATACGAGGTCCAGGATAGCATTGTACCATAGGGCGCTCCACCTCTATTGGAGTCTCAAGTCATTGTTGGGAGTCACCCTAGCTGACTGGGACAAACAGATAGTGGATTTAAAAGAGGAAATAGCTCCTCTGAAGCACAGGAGGTTGAATATTAAATTTGTCGACTCCAAGTTGGACATCATCGCCAAGAGGCTATGGGTCGAGTTGGAGGCGAGGCACCCTCCAATGGGAAGCACTCCAGATTCACCCCACATAATCGATAAAGGTGAGGAAGATGCTCCTGAGGTTCCCCATACTTAATAGTTCATGGCCTATATACTTTGTATTTTAATGTTTCAGTATTTGTTAATATGTTATAACCTAGGGCATAGAATGATCAACCATAACTACAGACATGGTAGGAAGGCTACTGTTATTTCTGCTTTGGCTTCTAGAACATTTAGTATTTTTGAATTCTTTAAGATTAGGGCTATATGTTGGGACCCTCGATGACAAACTTGCATTATTCATTTTATTGTCGAGGCTCAATGTTTGACCTGTTTTCCAATTTTTGGAGGGTCATCTTGAGCCACGATATGTATCTTATGTGGATTATCAGTAAAATAGAACTGCTCTTACTTGCAAAAAAAAATATTTCAATTGTGAATTATAACATACATCAAATTGTTTTAATCGATGCTTAAAAATTTACACAATTTTTTTTATATAAATAAATCACAACTTCATAATTAAAAGAAAATTCTCACAAAATAATATGAAACACTAGAACAAGCAACGGTATCTTAGGGATACTATAAGAGTTGAAAACACTTTTTTAGTTGTGGAATAAGACCTAAAATTGTTTATGATTAGCTAAGAAAATATTTTTCTTGGACACAAGGAAACATGTTACCAACCCAAGACCTGGAGGCATCTAGTAAGAGTGAAACTCTATCCCCTTACATACCACCAATGAGTTATTTAAGGTGGCATGTATTTACTTGAATAACTTTGATGAGTTAGACTGCATTTGTATATAGTAGGCAATGATAACTACCCTCACTACCATTAAACAACCAAATTATGATAGATTTAGAGATAACAGACTCAAAATCATATTCTCCTTGAAGATGTGACCAAACTCCTTAACGTTTCACATACCATAAGTGCACTTCCTTACTTCTAATGATGTATAGACCCTAAAAGTTAAACATAATATTATTAAATCAATCTAAGAATGGAAAGGCCCCATACTCATCAATTTCTATGACCCCATTAAAATCCTTAGGTTTGAATGTCCTCTTTACTAGAGCATCACCATGGGAAGTAGAAAGTATCCATGTTTGACTTTGATGCATTAATGGGTGTGCACAACTTGTTTCTTGATATTTAGTTTCAACTGGATGGTGACCTATATTTGTTGAAATTTGGTTGTCATTGATGTCAACTGATGTCAAAGAGGATTCAGTATTCTTGTGCCATTTTGAATAAGTATATGGAATCCAGTTTGAGAAGTACATTAACAGTTTGAAGAAGTATATGAAATCCAGTTTGAAGTACATAACTAGTTTGAAAAAGTACATCTAGATTGTAGAAGTACACCCAATACATCCAGTGAGTACATCCACTTTGAAGAAGTACATAAGGTATGTGTGCAATTTTCAATCCATCTAGTCATGACACTTCAAAGGTAATGCCAAAGAGATGGATGAACAAGTCTTGGGAGTGCACAAGAGGTTCGGGAGCAAGGAGTGGTTGAACATGTATGCAAGTCCCAGAAGTGTGCATGAACCACCCATCGGAAGAAATATAAAATTCTTTGAATCACGCAAGAGTCCCATAATTAAGAGGTGGTCGGACAAGTCAAGTGCGCAAGACCCATAAGCGATGGTACTTCAAGGGCAGAAGACCACACATAAAGTGGTTTCCAAGTGCGCAAGTCCCACTATACAAAGGACCAAGTATGCGCAAGAACCACATGGCATGATACCTTAGTGGCACAGATCATGACAAGCAGCGGATGCACAATTCAACCTGGTCGTTGAAGAAAGGAAGAAGGGATGTATTTGTTCAACTTGTGGACATACGGTCTGTGCAAGAAAAATATAAATAATAAGCCAAGTTGGAGAGTTGAAGTAAGCTTGAAAATGCGAAAGTGGTAGTACTATGATTTGGAAAGCTTCTAATTTTTGGGGTATCAATGGCTCAGGGAACCAGAACAACATAATCTAGCAGAAGAGCCATATGTGCAAAATGCAACACAACAGATGCGCGGAATGATGTAATTTATCTATGACAGTTGCGTGAAGACAGAAATACAGCACAACGGATGATGCACATGATAACATTATCTGTATAAGACGGATGCCCAAAGACACAGATGAAGCACATCAGATGATGCGTAGAATAACCGAGTGCACAAGATTAGAAAGGCATAATCGCAGATGCAGCACAGAAGGTCATTATTTATCTGATACTGATGCGCAAGAACATAATAGTAGTACAATCATCGATGCACAGTATCAATTGATTTTGCAGATGCACAGATTGAGAACAACATGTTGAAGCAACGCGCATATTGCAGAAGGTTATTAAATACAAGAACCAGTGGGTCATATTGATACAATGAAGTGAAGTGAAGCGTGTATTACAATACAACAAATGTAATATCAAAGTATATAGCAGGTGCACACAACATAATGTATTGCAGTAAATCTAAAGAGTGCATGGATCAATAGAACAACAAAGAAGTATCTTCGACAGACATATCAGGGCGACAGGACGGGGAAAGGAACAGTGAGTCGGTGCTTCCTTTAGGTCGATGCCTGTAAATCCAGGGGGTCGGTGCCTCCTTCTAGTTGGAGCTGGTAAATTAGGGAGTTGGTGCTTCCTTTAGGTTGTAGCCTATAAATCAGGGGGTTGAAGCCTCCTTCCAATTGGTGTTGGAGAAATTTGGAAGTTGGTGCTTCCCATGAATGTAATCTTTATAATATAAGAGATCATTATGTGGTTTTCTCCCGTTTGGGTTTCCACGTAAAAATATTGTGTTCTTTGTTTTGCACATATGTGGATGAATGTTATTATTTTGCATAATATAACTAGAGTTTAAGTTTTATAAGAAGTGAACATTGTTCATAACTACGCTAATACTGATTCACCCCCCTTCTCAGTATCAATAAGATTCCAACAGTATTTCCTTGAATAACTTTAACGAGTTAAACTGTATTTGTATGTAATATCCAACGATAACTATGCTCACTACCATTAAACAACCAAATTATGATAGATTTAGAAATAACGGATACAAATTCATATTCTCCTTGAAGATGTGACCAAACTCCTTAACTTTTCACATACCATAAGTGCACTTCCTTGCTTCTAATGATGTATAGACTCCAAAAGTTAAACATAATATTATTAAATCAATCTAAGATTGTAAAGGCCCCATCCTCATCAATTTCTATGACCCTTCTAACATCCTTAGGTATGAATGTACTCTTTACTAGACCATCACCATGAAAAGCTGAAAGTATCCATGTTTGACTTGGTTGCATTAATGAGAATGCATGACTTGTTTCTTGATATTTAGTTCCAACTAGATGGATATTTGAGAACCTAAATCAAGATCTTTTCAATCTTGTTTCAACTCTAATGTTAATTAATAGTTCATGTATAGTTTTTTTTTTTTACTTTGGGACAATTGGAAAGTTCAAGATCTTTTCAGTTTGGTTCAACTCTAATGTTAATTAATAGTTCATGTATAGTTAATTTTTTTTTACTTTGAGGGGACAATTGGGTTCATGCATAGATTTTTTTTTTTTAACTTTTAAGGGACAATTGGAAAGTTCAAAATCAAATTATTGGTTATTCAAAAGTTGGATAGTAATTATTAGTTAGTAGTAGTTTTTCAATTGCTTTATTTAATAATAATTATTAGTTAGTAGTAGCTTTTCGTTGTTTTATTTAATAGTAATTATTAGTTAGTAATAGCTTTTCAATTGCTTTATTTAATAATATTTTATTTTTTTGAAATGATGGTTCACCGTTGGTTAGAATTTAATAATAATTATTAGTTAGTAGTAATTTTTCAATGGCTTTATTTAATTGAAATGTTTTTAAAAGTATTTAATTTCTAAATAATAATCATAAATTATCTTAATTTATAAAATAGTTACTTATGAATTATAAGCTAATAGATTGAATGGCTTGACTTAAATCAAATATCTCACTTAAGGATGTTTTTTTCCTTGGAAAAAAATTCGCAGATCAATTTAATTAAAGACTGAGCCACATTGTTCAATTGCCCGAAGGCATTACATCTCATACTTTCAATAGGAGAAAAGTTCTATAGTATAATCTTCAAAAATATACAATAACAAGTATACAATCATACCAACATGAGGATTGTAGAGTATAAACCTCATATAGTAAAGGTCCAAAAAGCATAAAAAAAAAGTCAATCATCAGGAGACTGAATTGTGAAAATGACATAGAGAACCACAACTAATACCTCAAAAACAAATCAGTATATGTAGCAAAAACACAAAAAGTATTTTATCATGGGAAAGGTCCAGGATCAATTTCCTTAACAATGTCATTTGAACCTCCCAAGCATGCTAGTTACCCTCACCTTCTAGAAGACGCAACTTGGATAGTTGACCAACCTTCTCATTCCTTTCCTTGTAAATATGCTAGTAAGATAATTCCTCAAATTGTCTAGCGATTCTACATATTTCTTCATATAGTGGCTTAAGTAAGATGTTCTTAGGGAATTTTTTTCAACTTAAACCATTTAATAACCAATAAAGAGTCTCCAAATATCTATAACATTTGAACCCTTTTGAGATTGCCAACAACAAAACTAACTTCAAAGCCATCAATTCAACCTTATTATTGGTAGAAGAACCAATGCCTGTAGAGAATTTATACCAGTGAGAATCTATCATATATAAGAGCCCTCTTGCTCCCCCTTGCCCAATCTACCTTGTGCAACTCCATCGAAATAGCACCACTCTTTGGACTTATCAATCTGCTCCACCTCTATCTGCCTCTGCTTTTTTGGACCATCAACTTGAGGGAACTGATTCGAGATGGCAAAATCTTTGACTGCATATACATGTGGGGGGATATAAATATCCTGAAAAGTCATCTTATTGCGAGCTAACCAAGTCCCCAAATCAAAATCATTGGGAGGGCCCTGCAGGTTCAGTAAGCAAAATTATTTAACCAGTCATGTTGTTAATCCTTCTTTAAGATAATTGTTTCCAATATATATATGTGTGATTTATAATTTTTTATGATATAATTTTTAAAATCTATAAATCATTTTTTATTTGAACAACTATAATTAAATTATTTTTTATTAATTAAATCTAATTTAAATAATTAAGAAAAAATATTTTTTCTTCCTTAAATTTAAATTCTTTGTTATGATATACTTGCTCAATTTAAAATATAATTATTTATTTCTAACCTAATACTACAAACCACAGAGTTGGGAATATAACCCATAATCTTACCTCTACCCAAGAGGAGAAGGATCCATTAAGGCATTCTTGTAAAATGTTTTATATGTCCTATTATTGTTGTGGGCATTCTTATAAAATGTTTTAGATGTCCTATTATTGTTGTGGAATATTTATCCTCATACCATAACTAGATCCAATGCCAAATGAATTGGCCATAAAGGCAAAGATGTAATCAAATGGCTTGTAGATTTTGGGTTTCAAAGCACAATATACATTGAGATGGACTTTGAAACCTTCGCTAGTCAATATTTGCTAAAAGTTATTTTTATGTCCCTGAAAGGGATCATATATGGATCGTTGAATCCCTATTAATCTGAGCTAAAGCCTATACTAATCTATGAATTTTTTCTCTTTACCTATAGTTTGGACAAAGTTTGAATTTTTTTTTTTTAAATATTTATAAAATTATGATTGGTCCCAGGACCTGATGTCATCCTCATTTTTTGGTTCCGGAGGGGGCTGTGGGATGATGTCAGGTCCTGCTCTGCAGGCATTGTGCACACTGCACACTCCAAGGTACTCATTTCTGCTCACTTGATTCTCGAAGAGGTTGCTTTCTAGATAACCAAAACTCTCAACCTGTGTGCAAGTTGTTTAATATTTTGAAAAGGTATTATGGTGGGCTTGCATGACGGTCGAGCTTGCATGGCGGACACATGTTGATAGTTACGCCATTCCATAATGTCTCAGGCATGAGTGAATTAATGTGGCTTAGCAAATTGTTTTTTGTTGATGTCTAATCTAAATTGCCTGCTCTCCTTTTAAATTCCCTTGGCTCAATTTGTAGAATCGACGTCCAATCTAAATTACCTGCTCTTCTTTTCAATTCCCTTGCCTAGCCATGTTGGGACAAGCCTTGAAGGGGTACTAGTTGTGTGGATCCATTACATTACATGGCTCATTCTGCATATGCAATGGCGAATAGTATGATGGTTTGGATAGTAGTAGCAGGGGTAGTGGCAATAAAAGTGTGGCGTTTTGTGCTACAATGGTGATGGCCTAAGCAGAGTGGCAATTTGCCTCGGGAGACTCTCCCCCAGGAGCTGTGGGATGGCCCTTTCTCAAAGAAATTATCTCATTTTATTTCCGAACAACATTATTTCTGAAGGAGCGAAGTGAAATGTAGGTGGCTTTCTGATAACAAATCCCATAATTAAACATGTTTTGTTTTTGTTTGTTTTAGGGGAGTAGGACTAGCGGTTAATATTTTGTTGCTTTTGTGTTACTTGATCAAAATAACGGGCAAATAAGTTTGTAAGATTTTTAAGGAAATTTTAGAAAAAAAATGTTTTGTTCAATGAAATTGTATATAAATCAAAAGATTGTATAATTTGAATCATAGTAGCATAATTCTGTAATATTGGATTTTTGTGTAGGAAAATTTGGAACACTAAGGAATTCAGGAATTCCTCTATGTAGGTGTAAGTTCTTACTCTTAATTAGATAAATATATATTTGTTTCAAATCCAATTTTGAAAAATATATGTTGTTTCCAATCTAATTTTCAAGAGATCCATTGATCCTGGTATGTAAATATTGTTCCATTATATGAAATAAAAAAGATAATTTTGTAGCAGTGTGTCAATTCTGTTTAAAAATAAACATATATATATAACAGTTTAAATGATTACATTTTAATATACTGATAAATATTTATTTTAAACCTAGATTTATCACATACATAATTTTTTGATAACTTATAAACCAACATGAAAAACTTCTTTGTGAATGCAAAAACTTGAAAGTTTCAAAGCTTAAGATTGCCTATCTTAATCCAAACATGTTTGATGTATTAAATATAGCATATCCAAATATACAACCTCCGGAAACCCAAGGAGATTAACAAACCTGTGTTAGGGTGTGTCAGTTTTAGGCTTCCGGATAATGCGTTTTCAAGATTTACACTTAAATCACTCTAAATTTAACTCAAATTTATATTAATTATTGATTTCCATCTATACGTGTTCCTCAAATTTGGTAAATAATTTCAACTAAATTGGGTGGAGGTTGTCATTCTTATACTTATTAAATAGATGCAAGGTGAAGTTGAATTTATGTTAATTGCTTACATGGATGCAGGTATGGGAACTTTTTTAGAACAATTCCTCTGGGACATCCAATTGTAATCTCCACGAATCCCGATGTTAACAAGTTTGTTCTGCATAACGATGGTCGTCGTCTTTCGTCAGTACTTCGGTAGTCAAAGACCGGCTTCTTTCAGAAATACAAAATATCATAGCTTCACCATTATCTATTAATTATCAAGTTTTCAATGTTAATTGCCTTGACTCGTTTTGGTTGGTTGGATGCAAATTATATTTTTGCTCATGGCCAATAACATGTTAAGTCTTCCAGCGAGCACAAAACTGGCGAATATGAAATAGGATTTTTTTCTTTCGATAAAGGGAATTTACATCATTCCTTTAAAGGTCCCTGGCACAACTTTTTACAAAATATTGTAGGTAGTACCGAACAAATAAGTGTATATAACATGGACGGCAGGAATTATCTAATCTCTTAAAGCATCATTGTCTTGTCTTCATGTCTTCATGATCTAATTGTTTGTCTTCATGATCTAATTGTTTAGAAAGCGAGCGCAACAAATGGTATAGATTTCTAATTCCGTTTATATGTATTTTCTTTTTCTCATCTTTTATTTGATAAAATGATTTCATATGCATGAATCGGATTATTTTATATGCATGATTGTACTGAGAATAACAGAGGTGCTTTACAGTTTAATGTGGGAGATATTATCAACAAACTTAACCTAACCTAAAATAAAAATAAAAGTCTAACATAAATTTATATTAAACAAAGATCTATCAAATATTTAATGGATCAGGAGGTGTAATTTTTTTTAATGTGTAAAAATTTACACTTTAAAAAATTAGATCCATCTCTTGCTTAATAGATCTGAATCTCTTCTTTGATAGATGCCAATTTAAATTGGATCTATACTAGTGTACATGTTCATCTATTCATAGTTTTAATGACCTAAATGATTAGATAATAAGAGTTTACTGGATCCTACCAATTAAATTCCTCTTCTATTATATTATTAATCATCTTATAAAAATTATTTTCTCTACCATTTTACTACATTCATGTTTAATCTCTAATGCTTATAGAATTTATTTTCTCTTAAGCATTTTGTAGATATTCTCTACTATGTTCACAGTATCATTCACATGGTAAACAAATTATTTTCTCTTCAAGTATTTTGTAGAGATTTTCTACTATGTTCACAATATTATTTATAGTGTTCAGTTTCCATCCTCAAACATCAAACAATCGTTTGAAAGACTTTGAATTTGCAACTTCAAAGTTCATATTAATCTCGGGTCAGTTGCATTTATCAATTTTATATTTTTACTAGGCGTTACAACATCTAATTTATTTAGGTTTAAGAATCCCAAAAACATTTAACATATTCAGCTAACAAAATACATGTGTGATTTGAAAAGGTGAGCCATCTGCATTACGCAGACTTTCTACTAAGAACTTTGATGTGACAGTTAAAGCAGAGTGGAATAAGGTTCTAGATAGAAAATCTGTCTCCTCAAAGTTTGAGAAAAATAATAGTGAACGTTGGAAATGCCTCTCCCTTCTAAGGAAGCATGCGGGCTGAAGGACTTTGCACTTTTATAGGAGCAAGTTTCTACATTTTTTCAGGAATAATTTGGAATATATTGAACGCACTTAGGAAGCATGTTGGTTCAAGGACTTGGGCACCTTTATAAGAGAGTTTTAACCAGTTTAATGGAAAAAAATTTAGAGAATATTTTGAAATATTTTGACGACACTAAGGGTAATACGGGTAATTGTTTGTACTAATGTTTTTATTAGCACATGCACTTTATTTGTGGTGTTTGAATATTAATATGCCACTGCTAAGAATTATTTTTCTCCATGCATAGTTGTAATCATTTGTTGCACTTCTTCTAGGTAAACGGTTATATTGGTGCCTCTTATCCATGTTATCCATTATCTATGGATAACTACTAATTATTTTTTATTTTATTTTTTATAATTGTTTATTTCGAATTTGGAACAATGGTCATAAAATTAATATGGAGAGTACACATGTCTCATCCTCCTACAATTTAGGAAAAACATACTTGCTACTCCACCCCAAATTGAACACATATCAGTATAACTAAGTATATAACTAGCAAAACCACTTAACTTGTGGCTAGTGATAGGTTACAAGTTAAGTGCCACAAACAAGTTACTTATTAACTATGCATAGTTATATGAACTACTAGTTATTTATGCATAGTTACGAGTTTTTTTTTCTTAATTGTTTATTTTGAATATGGAAGGACTCTCATAAAACCAATCTGGATTGTCTCATGCAATCTAGAAAAAACATAAACCCTAGTCCACCTCTGTGTAATTATATCCTTCTTCGAACTCCATTATTGAATTATTTTACATAGCATGAACTCTCCACAAGAAACCATATCTTAACCATTGAACATGATAGTCGATCATATATTCTTCTTAGATTTTCCTATGCATTTGCAGAAAAGGAAGGAGCTCTCCATTTAGATCAAAAGCAAATTGAGGAGAGGAAAAATAACATGTCATCCGGCGATTCATATGACGATCTTTTATCATCCATACTAAAAGATGCAACAGAAAAGGAAGTTACAACAGAGCAGATCATAGATTTAATAATGTAATTACGATGGCTTTGTCCTGGATATGAGTTGGCTATGTTGATTATTTCGTTTTTCTTACATCATCTTGTGACAAAATTCAAGTAAACCATATGTAATATCTTGCGAGATTCCTGATTTCGATTAGACAAGATTCATGCTTCATAGTTCATACAATGATTTAAACCCCATTTTTTATGGGTTTTTTTGCTGACTCACCCTTCACGTCAATTTCTCAATACATGATTCAGGTTGAGAATAGTTGAGACTGAAAATGGTTGGATGAACATTAGTAAAAACCATGGTTATTATTATTGCGTCGAGAGGCACTCTACAACCCAGTATGAGGGAGATCTTGTAACATGTGTGTGTTTGTCGAGTTTGTCGAGTAGCAAAATAATACAAAGTAAACAAAAAAGAATAATACAAAGTAAAAAGTAATAAATATTATGTTGGCCATAAACAAAAAAGAATAATACAAAATAAAAAGTAAATATGAGGGAGATCTTGTAAGGTTTGTCGAGTAACAAAATAATACAAAGTAAACAAAAAAGAATAATACAAAGTAAAAAGTAATAAATATTATGTCGGCCATAAACAAAAAAGAATAATACAAAGTAAAAAGTAAATATGAGGGAGATCGTGTAAATTTGTCGAGTAAAAAAAAGTAAAATAATCAATGGAATAAAATATAGAAGTAAGATTTAAAGATAAGATGCATATTGATTTGATTATTTTTTACTTTGTGCAATACCTCTCCTTGAATAGCTCCTTGAGTGCAATACCTGAGCGGTTTGCACCTTGGGAGATTTGATCCCTCTCGGCGCTTGATAGAGCCTAGGATTTGGATCCATGTTGGTTATTTATAATTTAGTTTTTGTGGTGGATGTTATGTTAGATTTAAAGCTAAACTCAATAAGTTATTTCCATAAGTTATGAATATAAAATTTAAGCTTCGTAAAGAGGGACGCATGCAGTGTTTGGTTTTGGCGATGTGCATTGTACCCTCGCTCTGGCAGTGGTTCTAACTTCTGGCGATGGTGAGCTGGTTCTTGGGCGTCGATACTTGTTTAGTAAGCTCGCAGAGCAAGTGGATCTTCAGTACTACTCACACAGAGTCTTCAATTGCTGTCAAAGATTATCAATGTTGCGGTCTATCAAATGTTGCAGTCTTTAATTGTTGTTAAAGATCATCAATGTTGCAATCTATTTGTTTTTCTCCATTTTATCTCTTCTATATATTTTGGTTGGGATAGCCAAGGCTAGTGGAGGAGCAAGGATTGTTACAGGTAAAGTGTCTGCTCTGTTTGTTTTTGGAGATTCGATTATGGATTTGAGCAATAACAACTACATTCTCTCTTTAGTGAAAGCCACTTTCCTCCATATGGTCAAGATTTCATTGATCACAAGTCCACGGATCGGTTTTATAATGGCAAACTGTCAACAAATTTCATCTGTATATATAATAAAACAAATCTTCCATATTATTTTGGTATATAAGCTAACATAGCACTACCTAGTACCTAATTTTAGAGAACACAATTATTCTGGTTTGCAGCTGCAGGATTGGGGCTTAAGGAGACGTTACTTCCATATTTAGATCCTGATATCAATAGCCAAGATCTCATGACAAGCATCAACTTTGCTTTCATGGGAACTAGATATGATAACCTCACCGTCGATCTTGTTGTAAGTGGTTTCTATGTTTCCAGAACATTTCAAATTTAAAGAATTTGAAGTGGGTGAGTGAAGCGAAGAAGCATTGTTGAATATTGTTGCAATATGTGATACCAATATGGAAACAAGCAGAGTTCTTTAGAGATTGCAGTGTTCTCTTGGGAGAGCGGGTGGGAGAAGAGAAAGCATCCACTATAATCCGAGAAGCCATAATCCTATCCTGTGCAAGAACCAACGATCTTATATAAAATTAATTTTTTCTACCCATCAGGAGAAAGCAGTTCACTTCATGACTTCCTGCTGCAAATCTCCTTAAACTTCGTTCGAGTAAGACATCATTCACACGTTAACCTATTTTCATCTATTTTCATCTTGGGAAAATAAGAAGAGATTACTAACACGGGTATTATTTATTTACAAGTTCTAGTTATCTGTTTTTCTTTCATATCATTGTTATGTGGATAATAGGTTGAAAAAACACCGCTAGTTAATACATTCCAGGTTGAAGGGGTTATATGAATCTATGTTTCTGTGTATAAGATTTCTACCTACATTGACTCCAAAAAATTATTTAAAGCATACATGATTAAGGGGTTTAGATAACGGTAGTTAAATATTTGAGTGATATTGTTAGTTTGAATGATTAAAAAAGAAATTGCCATTTTTTGTACTCAAGTTCAAATCAAATGTTTGCCAATTACTGATTGTTAATTGTTAGAAGAATAATGTGTTCACGAGACTGTTCGAATGATTCAAATAATGCTTTTGGATGGAAGCATTCTTCCTTTCACCATATAGTCTATTCCTATAAATAAAAATGAATGTGTGGCTTTCAATTTCTAATTTCAAATTGTAGTGTTTCCCTGTCTCTCCCTGCCTCTTCTTCTCTGTTTTATCATGGTATGAAAGGACAAAGCTTAATTCCCTCAATGAATGCCCATGATAATGTTGCCTCTTCTTCTTTGTTTTATCATGGTATGAAAGGACTGAGCTTAATTCCCTCAATGAAGGCTTGGGATAATGGAGTTCATCTGCATCATTATATGGATATTTAAAGGATGGTAAGTATTTATGGAAGCATTAATGAGAAACACCAGAAGTATCAATGAGAAAAGAGATCCCAATATATGTAAAAGAGCAGAGCATTTAAATCCATTCTATCGCTCATTTTCCTCCTCCCAACATTGTAATCTCTCTCTAGATTCCTCAACATGCTAAGCTTTCAGTTGTTAATTAATTCGTACACTTATATGATATATCATATTTATTAACTAATTCCTATATTAAAATATGGATACTTTCATTTCCATATTTATGAGATATTTTTTTAAATCATGTGAATGGATATTTGTTTTAATGATTTATAATAATAATAATAAGAATTGATTTTAAGATAAAAATTTATTTAAATAATAAATTAATATATACTTGAATTTTTATTATCATTTATAATAATCAATTTTAAATTTTAAGCTCAAACATTAAATTTGTGTATAAGATTCTTTTAAGTCAATTCCTATAAATTGAAATTTTTATATATATTCACTCTAAATTTATATCAATATGATAAATAAAATGTTAATAATTATCAAGTGTACGAATGTGGTACATTTGAACCACATTCGAAAGTATAGTTGTATGCATACAAGTTACCACCAAGGAACTTCAAAGGTTTTACAAAATGTTTAAATTGATGTAATGTTATAATATATATTATCGCATAATTTGTACACTAGTCTCTCTCTCTTTGTTAACACCAAAAGCATTGTCATCCATTTCCTTTGAAGACATGCAGCCCCTAGTGCTATAACTAAATGCTTTGATACTAATTTTTAATGTATCCTCACTATCAACATCAAATATATGGTTTGTTAGTCTAAAGATTCATTGATATCAATGAAATGTTTATCAAAATAAAACAACTTAGCACAACGTAATACAATTTTTTGGTCTTTTCAATGTAAGTCTACATAAAAATTTCTCTCTAAAACATAATATAGATTCAATTTTTTTATTTACTCGTGAATGGCAATGTGTATCATAACACATTTCCATGATTATGTCAACTTAATATAAATGGTATAATCCATTCACCATAGCATAAGCAATGAATCCATATCTATGATCCCTTTGTTTGTTACAAAAGACTCCATATTAGCTTGTAAACGTTTATTGTGTATCCAACAAAAAATCTCATACACTCAACGATCTGACAACTTAGTTTATGCAAATATGCATACCCTACCCATATATAATTTCAAAATAAAAAACATGTATGATTCACCATGAAGAACATGTGTTATTCTACTTCATATTAATAGAATATGATATTTACTATTGATAGAAGATTATATTTAATAATAGAAGATGGTGACAATGAAGGATCCCTCCTTTACCAACTTGTAAGGTATGAAAAAACAATATGGTTCTTTTGTCGAGCTGATTTGTAGTGCCCCTAGATTTTTGTAGACATTGAGGGCACCTGCTGAGTGACCCGACCGATTGAAACATTAATTAAATAACCTTTTGGGCCTTATCTTTGAGTATGTGTATTTGAACTGTTGATGTAAATTGAATAATTGCATATGTTAAACGATTAGCTATGACTATGGAAAATTATGTTGATGGATAATGCTTAACGACTAGCTATACAATGATTATGTGATTGTTGACGAAATGTATAATTGATTAGATGAATGAGAAGTTTGAATAAATCATAAATGTTTAACAATCAGATGATGATTATTGAGGACAGTACTACTAATAACTTGTTGTGAGAAGTGTGTGTAGAAACAAGTGAGACGGTTCACCAACGGACACACAAAGGAACATGAAGGGCCGTAGAGTACGGGTAAATCACACATAAGGGGAGCGACGACGATGTCGACTTCCGACGAGAATACCACGCATGAGCAGATAAGCACTGATCCGCTTGCTCAAGAGGAATGCGTGAGGGCGTACGAGGTGGGCCACGACGGAGCTGGTCACGTACGAGTTGAGGGGCGCGCAGTGAGAACGGACTCACTCCTCAGCGCCATTAGTCCCTAGATAGCATGTAGACGGAGGATGGATGGTAACGATTCCTAAAAATCCCTACAAGAGTTCCCGCAAGTCAAAACGGAAATATGGTGGCAGAAGGGCCCAACGACGCGGTACCCTGTCGAGAACGGAAAGAATGGACGCAAGGACCCAACGAGGGGTACCATGCCAAGGAATGGAAACCATGGATGATTGGACCCGACGGAGTGGTGCCATGTCAGAGAATTAAAAATTAAGGAACCAGGAGCCCAACGACGCGGCACCGTGATCCTAGTGAATTTGATTGTTAAATTAAAATGCATAGAAACTTAGGAGAATAACTCTAGATTATTACTTAGCAAATGCATAACAATAGCTTAGACATTTGCACATGATTAGTTACTTTTGTTGAGCATTTAAAATAATAGAAATTATTATTTAGGAGCAAAATAGATTATACACCTAGTCAACTAAAAGCTAGGAGCTGATTAAAATATATGGGGGACAAACTAGAGCAAACTTAGGGATGTAGGTGCACTTCCTTGAGAAACTGACACTTGGATGGGTGAGTGTTTTAAATAATTAAATAATTAAAAATATTTAATTATGCATGAAGCGACATGTGTCGCAAGAGATTTCCCTTTATAAGGAAAGCTTAAGGAATGGGTAAGGGGCCCATAATTTGGACGATTGTCGTAATTTTCAATTGCCTCAAGGACTTGCTGCTATCTAAGGGTTTGGCTAAGAAATCCTGGTGGGAGGGGAATCCCAAGCTGAATTTCTGAAATACGTGTGTGAACTCTACGGCCCGACTAGCTCGGGGGTCTGGAAGGAAGAAGAGTACTTCCAGAGTGGTTGGGTGGTTAACCGAGGTGTCCATTGGAAATCGTGAGGAGATTGAAGCCACGACCTTCTTGGGATCTACATCAACTGCCGGAGCTACTTTTATTACAGTGAATTTGGATCTGCGGCAAACACAGAATTCAACCTTTCTACCGGGACCATCATCATCACAGGTTCTTGTTGTTGAAATTATTTAAATTTTAATTCTGTTGAATAAATATTATGGATCTAGAATTTCTGTAAAATTCTGAATATGCTATTTCTTTGCTAAGATCTAATTGTTTAGCTCACCGTCGAAAGTATTAGATCTCTGTTTCCCAAATCTAAATATGTTAGTTTCTTTTACTAAAGATCTCATTTTGTAATTTAAATGAGATATGTTATGACTTGAGAAGGATCGATTTAGCGTTTCAGTCCAGATCGGCTCTGCACCTTCTATTGCAGCGTTCGATCTTCAGACCCGGATCGATTTATCAGGGAATGTCCAGATCGGCTCTGCATCCTCTACATATGGATTATAGAGCCCGATCCCTAATTTAGATTTCGATTTCATTCACAATCAACTAGATCTTAAACACTGTATACCTCTGTTTATCAAATAAAAATAAAAAAACGATTTAAATGCAGCAAAGATCGATTCTGCATTGAAATCATTATTATTTCTGTTATGTCTCTGTAATTTTATGGGAGAAATATTAGGCCTAAACCCATTCTACTTTGAAATCAACCAATGCTGCATGGAGATCGTTCTTATTACTTTTATATCTCTGTATTTATTTTTATGGATGAGATATTGGGCGTAGATCCGTTCCTGCCTTGAAGTAGATCCGTTCTGTAATGACATCGATCCATTCTGCTGAGAGTTGTTTCTATTTTCTTTTTAGCTCTGTAACCCTTTCCCGGTGAAACGCTGGGCACAGATCCATTTGTAGATGCATCTCTGCAACGAAATCACTTCTATTTCTTTTATCTTTATAATCGTTTTATGGATGAATTGACGGGCGCAGATTCGTTCTGTATTATTTCTTGGATGCAATACCCATCATTTGATTTATTTTTTTTTACATTGTGGATCTCAAACACAGTTGACTCTGCATTATTGCCAGGAGACAATACACACCGATTTTAATCATCCGTATTTTAATGTTGGATATTATTCTCAGAGCAATTTATCAATCGATTTCGACTCTGTATTTTGAGATCATCTTTTAGAATTGTTGCAAATCATCTTCAGATTGAAGGAAGATTGCTGGATAGCAATTCGAGAATCGTCCTACCAAGTTGCCTTTTTTTTCTTTTAGGCTGCGATTTCTATCTTTACTTTTCTTTTTATTATTATTCGAATCCCTACACTATAGGTGAGAACTGTGTATGAGAATCTAATTTGATTTGGCCTCATGATTGTTAGCTATGTTGAAAATCTTAACAATTCGTCAAATGGTATCGAACTATGCAATGATGCTGTCAGATTGTTATTACTTAAAGCTTCAAATTCCTGACAATTGAAGTCGACCTGCACAGGGACGCGTTTAGTGTATATAATCTGCATTCATGATCCATTGAATCCGGTGCAGAAATTCATTGTTGTTTTTAACCCTCAAAATTCTGCCACTAAGAATGTCAGCCTGTGTCACGACGCATTCTATGAATAATCTACAATTACACTCTTAAACTCGATTTCATAGTCATTTTAATGTTTAAAAATCTTAAATTTTATCCTGATCTTCACATCTCCATGAATCCGACAGACATGGCACTTCGATTTCTAGTTTGTCGGACTATACTTCCTGATATCCCAGATCCGGTTTTCAATGAATTTTATTCCTGCATTTTCAAATTGAAACCTTGCCCCAATTCATTTCGATTTCTGGTAGATGACAGAAGGAAACTTTACGCTTACCTCTGCCGAAGGAAATGCTTAGATAAGAAATGTGATACTTTTGGATGCGAGAATGTTGGTCAGAATTAATTAATCTCTTTTTATTATTCTTTCATTTACATAGAAAAGTAGATATCCAAAGTGTTCCGAAATCCCAATTTGGAATAACTTTATGATACTATATTTAATGCTTTACAAGTGTATATTACCTAGATAAATTATGTATATTTAATATAGTATTTGATGTATCTAAAAGCTCAGATGCACATTCCTTTGTGGTAGGATTGAACATTGGGAATGTATTTTATTTAGTATGGCATTAACTCGCAAAGGGTGTTCTGACTATTTAATGTCACATAGTTTGGTGGGAGTATTAAGAGTATCTTTTATTTTATTGTATTAATTCAAAATAATGTTTTAGTTAATATGATCTCATATTGTTATGAAGAAAGAATTTTAAATGTAAATATAGAATTAAAATGTAATATTATAAAGTTGAAAGCTGTATAAATTTAATTAATGATTATACCCTGTTATATTTACATTAGCGCAGAGTGAAAAGAGAGGAGCTTGATGGATAGTTCTATTTAAAACAAATTTTAATTCTTGATGTAGTGGTGTAACTGTTAGAGTTGGTATTTATATTCTTGTTTGGTTTGTGGGGTTACAACCCGATCAGATTGGGGTTCCGTTAAGCACAAATGTTAAATATTACAGGATGGATATTTTATATCTAATATTTATGATCAAAATATGAAGTGGAAAGTATAACTTCAAAGGCATTACTTAATAAATGAATTTGATTTTTTTTTATTGTTTACTTATAGTGAAGTAAAGGTAATATTACATCTCTAATTGTTTACTTATAGTAAAATGAAAGGAAAGTTATATCCCTTGATGAAGTTATATATTGTTCATTGAATATATATCCTTAAAGAAATTATATATATTTATTCTGAAATAAACATAATTCTATATATGCTTTAAAGAATTTATATGTTGTTATTTTCAAAAAGTGTAGGACATATGGATACCTTTAATGAATATATATATATATATGTAGAATAAAGATATACACATCCTTTATTGAATTTATATATTGCTTAAGTTGCATATATATATCTTATTGAATTTAGGTATTGCTTGAGTTGAATATATATCTTAGTCAATGTATGTACTTCACTTGAATATATATCTTGATGAATTCATATAATGTTCTTTTGAAATAAAATAAGAATATGTACATTTTCTTGGATGAAATTAGATATTATAGAATAAATATATTCTTGATGAATTTATACATTGTTCATTTGAATATTTACCTTTAATGAATATTAGATCTTAAATGAAAATATATTATGAGTGTACACTTAAATTCAAGTGGGACGGTTATTGTGTCGTAAAGGGAGTGATATGATGATTAATTTACTTTTAATAGGATGGAATGTAAGTGATGGATCATTAGGTCTTCATGTTTAACTTATAGAAAAAAAAAAAAAAAAACTCCTTGACGACAGCCCCTACATGATTAGGGTTAGTCGAAAACAACTAGCCTTGCTTTGGTTCTTGTCATTGGTATAGACCTTTTCAATTATTAAACAACATGTAAATCAAGTTGCATTTCTTCAATCCATCAAAGTCAAGGCACACCACACCTCCTTCCATAGATATCGTCTTATAGCAAGAGCTATTGGCAACGTCGGGGACATTGCCACCTCGTGGCTCTTGTTTAGAACAAGTTGCCATAAGGATGGAATCTTTCTCAAGCACAACATATGTTTGGAATGTATCTTATAAATATTTGTTTTAAAAAAATAATTATATATTTTTTTTCAACAGGAAAAAAAACAAAAAAAAATTGTATTATTGCTATTTAAATGAATTAAATAGTACAAAGATAGATCTAGGACAGATCCTCATGATCCCATAAACTTATAATCGAGGCATAAGTGCCTATCCAATATATTCAAAAGAGCTATCCATCAGTCCAATAAAAGTAGGATATACAAAAGCTTACTTCCATAAAAAAAAAACATGATAGAGCATAAAACTAACTTATCCAAAAAAATAGTAAACCCCCATATCCAAAATGTTTGAATTCATCCATTCTTTCCAAATTAAGTGACCTTCAACTCCTTCCAGTGCCTCCTTTGATAATTTATCAGCCGGATCATTATGTTCCCTATAAATATGTTCAAAGGAAATGAACTCATGCTTATCAATCTCAAACCTTGTACGCAGACACCAATGACGGAGAGCTAAGACATTTAGCTGAAAATCTTCAGTTTCCCATTTGATAGTTACACGTGAATCACCAAATACTTCCAGGTCAACTAAACCAAAGATGTTTGCAGTCCTCAACACACACCACAAAGCCATTAATTATGCCTTCATATTAGTCCCCTTTCCACAGTTCATACGAAGAGTAAAGTAATGGTTATCATTTAAATATACCACTCCACCTGCCCCACAAATACCAAACTATGCCACGTCATCAAAGAAGAGAACAAGCTGTTTAACAATAAAAGTTTACTGACTGATCCTATCAGCAACATGCTCATCTTTAAAAATTTGGTAAGTCTGCACCATCTTAAGAACAATAATCACACAAGCCAATACCTCTGGTGTTTTACCCTAGAATATTGTGCAATTATGGGCATACCAGGTAACCCACAAAATATAAATAGGCAATGCAAAATAAAGATTACAACCTCTGTACCAGCTGAGTAGACACTGGTCAAAGTTACCTACATCCCAGATATTATCAATTTTCAGCTCAGCACAACATTTATTCCATACCTCTCTCCCAAATCTGCAATTCACAAATAGATGACAGATTGTTTCTGAAGATTGCTTGCACAAACAACACCAATTAGGTCCATTCCATCCATGCTTTACCATATTATCCCAAGTCTTGAGTGTTCCTTGCAAAGCTTGCCATAAAAAACATTTAATTTTTAGAGGGACATTCCATTTCCAAAGTCTCCTATACCACCAATGTTGCGGGTAAATGCACCGATCCTGAAGGATCCTTGAATAAGCTATCTTCACAGTCACATTTCCAGTCTTCTCATTCCCTTTCCACACAATCTTATCATTTCCAGAATTTAAAAAACATCCAGCTGAGCATAATGCTTTCACATAGCATTCCCATTCATGCGCTTCAGAACCCACAAGCCCCAAATCGCTTAAACTTAACCAATAATTGCTAGCACCGTAGCTACTGTTCCAATTTCTCACTCTGTTCAATTTGGACAATCCATAGAATTTTAAGTAAGCCTGTAATTTTTATAATATGATTATAAATTAGATTTAGTTTGAGCATGTGTGAGAGGAAACATTATCCCCTTAATTTAATCTCTATACTCTCTTTGTGGTTAGAAATATCTATACTCACTTCTCAAAGAAAAAGGTGTGTTGATCAAACCTGACATGGCCAACGCCTTTGATTGCGTTAAGCACTCTTTTCTTCTTAAAATCATGAAGAACTTTGGCCTCAGAAACTCCTTCTTAAATTGGATCTCTGCTTGCATAAAATGCCCTTGGATTGCCCCTCTTGTAAATGGCCACCCTACCAATTTCTTCCAAGCCTCCCGTGGAATTCGACAAGGGTGCCCCTTGTCTTCCTTCCTTTATATTATCATGGTTGATTCTCTTAGTCAAAAACTAAATTCTGACCTCAGAACTGGTCTCCTACCTGGCCTCAACTTAGCCTTCAATTCCATGCCCCTAAACCACACTCTCTTTGCAAACAATTCCCTCTTGCTAGGAAGGGGCTCTTCCATAATAGCTCGAAACTTCAAGAAAAATATGGCCAGCTACTGCAAAGCCTCGGGTGGCAAGATTAACTTACATAAGAGAGTTGTATATGGTTGGAATCTAAACAATACCGCCGCAACCAATATCGCCCAAATCCTTGGAATCAAAGTCCATCAGCATTGGGACAATTTCAAATATTTGGGTCTCCCAATCACCCAAGGTCACTCAAAGTCAAAGAACTGGGATGACATAATTTACAAAATCAAATCCAAAATTAGGATATGGGGAGGACAATGGCTCAACAAAGCAGGAAAATTGATCCTTCTAAAATCGGTCCTCACAACACTTCCTATTTACCAACCCTCACTCTTGCTAGCGCCCAAAGTAGTGACAGAGCACATAAGAAATCTTCGGATAGAGTTCCTCTGGACGGGAGGAAAAAACAACGAGCGCAAAATTCATTTAGTCAACTGGAACACCACCATACAGCCAAAACATTCAGGCGAGCTCCAAATTCGAGATCCTCTTTAAGAAAATAAGGCAATGGGAGGAAAAATTCTTTGGCATATTTTGCATGACAAACACCATAGGGTCAACCTACTATTAAAGAAGAAATATTTAACATGCACCAATCTCAAATGCCTCGATAGCAAGCCAAAATCCAAGGGATCCTCAATTTGGTCCCTATGCAAAGCCGCTTGGGACTTCTTTTCTCAAGAATTATATTGGGCTCCTGGAAATGGGAAAGATATAACTAACATTTTCTCAGACAAAATAATGGGAAATGAACAACTCCAGAACAATCAAGATCTTCAGGACATTGACCATTGGCTTACTCAACAAGGAATTAGAACATTAAGCGATCTCGGTACCTGGGAATCTTCAAGTATTTGGCATAGCTGGAAAAAACTACCAATCCCGGCAAATTTAGAACAATCCAGAGTTCTTATTTTCAAAAACTTGATTGGGCGTGCTCCTACCCACCTCCAAGACAAAGATGAACGTGGTTGGGGCCCAAGCGGAAAGTACACTGCTGCTCTGGGTTTAAAATCTCTCCAAAACAACGTCGGTTCCAGGAAAAGCACTTGGGATATGGTTTGGAATTCATTTGGAATCCCCAAAGTAAATTTCTTCATGTGGACTCTTGCTCACAGAAAGATACTCATAGGTGACAACCTCATTAAAAGAGGCTTCACCAGACCTCATCGGTGCCCATTATGTGACAAAAAATCCGAAACACTTGATCATCTTTTTTTGAATTGTACATTCTCAAAAGAAGTTTGGAACCATATGCTTCAAGAACTCGGCATCGCAATACCAAACTTTGGCACTACTACACGTCTCCTCAAAGAATGGAAATTTGTTTATCCATCCCCTCTCTCGAAAAAGAAACTATGGTTTCAAATTTGGACAACCATTCCTAAATTCACATGCTGGAAGATCTGGATTGCCAGAAACAAAGCAATTTTTCATGATACTTGTCCTACACCACTTTAAGTTGCTGGACAAACAAAAGGTTTGCTAATTGAATGCTTAAATCATTCCAGACTAAGAGTAGACACAAACCTCTCCACCTCTGAATCAAAGTGGATCGATATTGTCCTCTCAGCTCCTAGAGAAATCGATTCAAAGCATCAGAAGCTTCCACCTTGGCAGATCAGACATTCTGACATCGATTTTCAAGCCTAGAGAAGCAATCAGCCAATGGAAAGCCTGCATTTCGATGGTGCATCCAAAAAAAAAAACCAGTCTGGCTGGAGCAGGGGGAATCTTACTATTCGATGGAAGAACATCGAGAATTAAATACAGATGGGGATTGGGAATTTGCTCAAACAACCTAGCTGAAGCACTAGCACTTTTATAGGGATGCCAAATCGCTAAAAATCAGAATATTGAAAATTTACAGGTATTTGGCGATTCTCTAGTCATCATCAAGGCTTTCAATAATATGGAAATTGACATGATAATAAGATAGATTCAACAAATAGCGAATACATTCAAGCAATTCAAAGCTTATCACATCACAAGAAAATTGAATTATAAGGCAGACGTGGAAGTGAAGGCAGCAACCAGCCTTGCGCTTGGAAAGATAGAACGCTCAAATGGGGAAACAAATTACTGTCATATTCCTTGAGATCACACTATTGCTGGAAGGCTTGGCTAGATCTCTAGCATTCAAAACAACAAGCCTTAGCATTATTTAGCACTCAAATCGAGAAACATGCATCAGTTATGGTTCAAGTTCGATCTCTTCTCAAAGCACAAAAGTAGAAACACATTACTGACACACATAATCGTTGTCAACACCCAGCATAGCAGCCTCTCATCATATCAATTGGATGAATGCAAAACACAATCAAATGCAGATTTGGTAACATGAGAAATTTATACCTACTGAATAATCCTGGATAGGCTAAGGAAATTGATGAATATCATGTTTCAGAAATAAAAATACTATAAAGAAATCGCACAACAGATTTCAAAAATACCAAATTCTTTGACAAATTTTGTCTCATTTGAAGGAAGCAACTTACATATGAACAGTAATTAGAGAAGCATTCATGTCTTAGATCAAAATTCATTCAGATTCTTCGAATAATGTACTCAGTCGGATTTGGCTATAGCCACGACTCAAACATTTTTTCTTTTTTTTTTCAATATATTTTAACCGTTTTTGTTAAAAAAAAAGAAATATCTATACTCCAATATAATGGAATAACATATACGATTATAAAGAAAACATTAATATGTAATACACATAATATTAATGGAATCAATCTCTCTCTCTCTCTCTCTATATATATATATATATATATGTGTGTGTGTGTGGAATATATATATTATAATATTATGTGAGATAATGTGTAGATTGACAAATCTTTTATTAAATTAGTAATTAATATGGAATAAAATTATGTTATTATATTATATGGATAACGAGTATAAGTTAAATAGGCTATATATAAAGTATGATATTAATGTAATTGGCACATTTATATTAAGGGATTTATAATTATTATGGACATCACAAGGATAGGGATCATGTTACTAAAGTGGTCCCACAAAATATGGTACCAAAATGATTGATGATGTTGAAGCTTGTTTATGATATTCAAAAATTAAATTGATAAACTTTTGCATACTAGTAAGACTTTAGAAACCACCTACATTTAACAATTATTAATCATGTGAAATCATAATATATGAATATGCCACTATGTAGGGCTTGTAATTATTGTGAATAATACATAGATAACAACCACGAGTCAAATAGGCATACACGACATGACATCAAAGTTGCTTGAGAAAGGGATTTAAAAGTTAACATGCATATTCTTGAAGTCATGATGGGGATGTGGGGTCATGTTTGCGCCGAAGAGGCACATTATACATCCCAGTAGGGGAAATGTGTAACTCCTTCTGTGCTCATCCTAGAGCTAACACGTGTCCTTTTTAAAAATAATAAAATATTATAAAAAATAACATGTTTACTCAAATTAGATTTAAAACATTTAAAGTGGCATATATAAAAAAACCAAACAAATTAAATAAATTAAAATGCTTCCTCAACATTTGCACTCTAAAAAGGGGTTTGCACCTTGAGAGATTTGATCCCTCTCGTTGTTTGGTAGATCTTTTGTTAAGATGGATCTATGCGGGTTAATAATTAATACGATGGTATGTAAGGCCACTCGTAAAGGTTCAATGCCTAAAAATTATAAATAAGGTAATGGAGCTAGTAACTTATAGTCAATGATTTGACCTATTTTCAATGATGCATCATTGGAATCCAGCAATTTAGCTAAATTCACTTAGAAATTAGTTGAAATTGTTGTTCTTTATTTCATAGATAGAATTAAAAACGTTAAAAACCATCAAAGCATCCATATGCAATCCTAACCCAAAAAATCATGATTATATCAAAACAAAATCAAAATTGTTAGATTCATGTGAAAAATGGTGGTAATGCCTCCCACAAAAAAGATTCCAAATAGAAAATGTTGGTTGTTTATCCTCTTCCTACGGTAATCAACCAAATATAAATTGTGGGTGATTTTGACGTTAGAGTACCCTCATATTATGTGGTTCATTTGGGGTTTACAATATTGTTGTGCATAGGATAAACTTTATACGAAACACACCAACTTTTAGGCAAGACTAACATCTTTGAGTAATATGGATCATGGTTCCACTTAGAACTCCAATCTACTCATGGTTGTAAGGATGTTTTACGAGGTCTCCAAATTCAAACCCGTGACCTTAAAAAGCCCTGAATTGCACTAGATATTAGAACCATGGATCCTTGACATAGACCATGGTTCCACCTGAAACTTTGATCTACTTAATCCTTTTGTGTACTCCAAGGGTTTTATGGGGTCTCCAAATCAACCCATTACCTTATATATTCCTAAAACACACTAGATTGATTGGAACCATTGATCCCTAACATGGGTCATGCTTCCACCCAAAGCTCCAATCTATACATGGTTTTAACATGCCTCAAGATTTTTGCAAGGTCTCTTAATTAATCCATGAACATAGAGAAACCCAAAGTGCACAAGATCGATCGCAACCATGGAACTTGACATAAATCATGATTCCACCCAAAAATCCAATTTGTAAACGGTTGAATTATGCCCCAAGGGTTTTTATGGGTCTCTAAATTAACCTACTACCTTGGAAAAACCCAAAATTCCCTTAATCGATTGGAACCATGGATCCATGACATGGATCATGGTTCCATCGAGAACCTCAATTTGCTTATAGTTTTAACATGCCTTAAGGATTTTATGGGGTCATTGAATTGACCCATAAACTCAAAAAATCCTAAAATGCACTAGATTAATCAAAACCATGGATCCTTGGCATAGATCATGTTTCCACCTAAAACTCCAATATGTTCATGGTTTTAGCATGCCCCAAGGATTTTGTGGGGTTTCCAAATTGATCTATGACTTCACAAAAACCTTAAATACACCAAACCAATTCGAACTATGGATCATGCTTCTACCCAGGAATTCTAATATGCTCATGGTTTTTACATGCCCCAAGGGTTTTGCGAGGTCTCCAAATTGACCAATGACCTTAGAAAAAGTTGAAACACCCCAAATTAATTGAAACCAAGGATCCCCAACATGGATCATGATGCTACCCAAAACTCTAATTTGCACATGGTTTTAATATGCCCCAAGTGTTTTACAAGGTCTCCAAATTGACCCATGACTTAAGAAACACTTGGAACACACTAGATCGATAAGAACCATGGATCCTTGACATGGATCATACTGCCACCTATATATACAATATACACATGGTTTTAGCATCCTTGATGGGTTTTGAAATGTATCTAGATTTACATATGACCTCGAAATAACCTCAAAGACACCATATCAACTGAAACCATAAATCCACACCATGGATTATGCTTCCACTTAGAACTTTAGTGTGTGTACAATTTTACCATGCTATAAGGGTTTGTGGGGTCCCAAATTGATCCGCGACTTTAAAGAAACCCAAAGTGCATTAGATTGGTTGGGACCCTGTATCCTCGACATGGATCATGGTTCCACTTAGAACTCTAATTTATGCATGGTTTTAACACGACCCAAGGGTTTTACAATGTACCCAAATTGACCCGTGACCTTAGGAAAAAATTGTGATGGACCAGATTGATCAAAACCATGTATCCTCAACATGGATCATGGTGCCATCTAGAACTCCAATCTGCACATGGTTTTATCATGCCTCGAGGTTTTTGCATGGGTTTCCAAATTAGCCATGACCTCAAGAAAGCCTTGCAATGCACTAGCTTGATTAAAACCAAGGATCCTCAACATGGATCATTATGCCACCCAAAACTCCAATTTGCTAACACCATGCACTAAGGGTTTTGCGGGGTCTCCAAATTACCCATGCCACAAAAATACCCTACGACACATCAAATCAATTAGAACCATGGATCCCAAACGTGGATCATGGTGTCACCAAAAATTCCAATCCGCTCACGGTTTAGCATGCCCCCTCCAAATTGACCATGACCATAGAATTACCTCAAACGCATTAGAGTGATGGGAACTATGGATCCTCATCATGGATTACGGTAAGCATGATGGTTTCCATAATGGTTAATCATTATGTAGATGCTTTTGGAATTTCATTGTGTTGAAGTTTAGAAACGATCAATGTTTCAAGTGGATACTCCACCCATCATTATATAGTAATTGAGAAATAGTCATTTGCGCTGTAGGCTTAGATAGAAGGAAACAAAGATGGCCATTAGAAGGAAATATTTAATACGAACAAGAATTGGGTGATGATTGATGAATAATTAAGGGAAAGTTCATCTAAAACAAGGGTACAATAAATTAGATGAAACTATAAATGAAGGAAACATATACAAATGTTAAGGAGGAATGATTGTAATTAACTAGAAACAAAATAACAAGAAGAAATGAATGAATCACATAAAAAAAAGTGGGGTGGGGAATGAATGAACAATGAGGAGGGGGATGGGGTAGGGAAGGTGAAGATAACCGATAATAATATGAGGAGAGGAGATATCAAATGAGTTAATGGCCTAAACATGGATTAAGGATTTCAAAAGATCAACTCAATTTATAACCACTTTTATGATTAAAATTGTTTTCGTGTTTGTCTATTTCTAGAGCTTCTAAAACACTAAAATGTACTAGATTGATTCGACCCATAGATTTGATAGCACCAAAATGTACTAGATTAATTCCACTCATAGATTTGATACGTCAATCCAATACTCTAATTTATGAAAAACATTATCCACCCAATGGAAATCCCACCTAAATTCTTAAAATTAAATGTAAAACAAGTTGTAACCAAACAATTTAGTCTTAGTGTCACTTCAAAATTAAAGCTACCTATCACTTCTTCATTCTACTCATAGTGTTCACCTCCCAAAGATAAACCCAAAATCATATTTAAATCATGCTTCTTAATGCCTAAATAGATTGAATGAATGTTTAAGATAAACGTTTTTATGTAAGTTAGGCATTGTTGGTGGATTTTATTTTTATTTTATTGGGTGGCAAAGATTAATGGGTCTATGTTATGTGATAGGATAAATAAATAATGTATTTTCCTTCACCCATAAAGGTTATGACACGTCACGTGTCTAAGTACTTGTGATACGTGTCAAAGCATTGAACCATTTGTGCGTTGTGGAGAGGGCATCATTCACTGTCTCGGGAATAGTAAAAACTAGATCACGGATCTCGGGTGCCATGTGCGGAAGGAGAAGAGAGCTGAAGCGAGAGGACATGCAGTATATTTAGGTATCCGAGTGGGCGCAAGTGGAATCGATCAGTGGCGGGACGAACTCAGGGGTGGGCGATTTCAGACGCTTGGCAGCCTGGATGCAAAGGGTTTACCGACCATGGCCACGGGCCGCTTGGTCTCAGTCGATAAACCTCTGCATCCAGATTGTTTGGAATCTGTTGCTTCTCTCTCTTCATTATTCTCTTTCAATAAAGGCACAATGCCCCGGTTCGTTTCTCGGTGGAGGCATTCTGTGTGTTTTATTCTGATTATGATGATGACACCTCTTCCCGTGCATGCAGGAACTGCAGATTCTTCCGTTAGGGTTTTGTGCTTCTGGGAGCTTTATGGCCGGTGCCTTGGGCTTTCAATTTTTGGGTTTTGTTTTTATCTGAGGTTTCTGGTATAAATTTAAAATTTAAAAGAAGATACTGACAGTAATAGGTTTTTTCTTTTTCTCTTCATGCTTTCGATCTGTTAGGTTTCTTCTTATTCTGCATGCATCGCTGTTCTTACTGAACAGTTTTAAGAATTTAGGATATGATTGAGTCTGTTAAAGAATGTTAAGCAGTTTTGCCTGGTGGAATTAAGTGCGGCTGTGTTTGAAGTTCCATTGATGCTGTAGCAATGTGATTTGGACATTTTCTCAGTGCTTTCTGTAGTGGAATGTTTATGCTGGACCCCACGGTTGAATGTATCTGTGTTAATTTATATGGGTTGGTTAGGGTTTCTGGGGTTTGAGGAGGCGATGGAAAGGTTTGGTTTCTGCAGGAGATTGAAAAGGGGTGGAAGAAATAATGAGACCCCTGGGAAGTAGCCTCTATAGGGTATTGAACATGGTGTTAATGAATTATTTGTATCTTGTGTGCACTCTGTAATGGTGCGTAAGATTACGAGGTAAATGCTGTCAAAACCCTAGTTGGTGATTGGATATTTATTTGTTTGTGTTCGTGGGTTGTTTGATTAGCCTCTGTATTTGTTGTTCGAAGCAAATTAAATCAAACAAGCAGCAGCCAACGACTATTCATTTGCTAGTAAGGTTGGTGGATTCTTGAGACAATCCATTTTCGCCGTGGTCTGCATCATTCCAAAGGCATGAAGACAGCAGACAGCTGCAAACAATGAATAAAGTTAGTGTTATTGGAAGTACATTTAAAATATATTTTAGGTTAGATTTTTCCAGTTTGACGTAATTGCGAGTGAATTTTTGGCTGTAAATGCGTGAGTTTTAAACATTTAAAAATAACCTTTGAACAACGTCAGAGTTATTCTCAGGTGACAATTTTAGCCAGTTAGTTGTTTTTAGTAAGTAAAATAATTTTTTAGACATTGTGGCCTTCTGTTCTGCGTTACCAAGTTTTAGGGTTTGATGTTCAACCTTTGACTCTGAGAAAGCTAAGCTGGCTTTCTGTGTAAAGTGTCGTGATCTTGTGGTTGTGGGTCCTCTTGCTTGTGGTCGCCATGAATGATGGAACATAATAATTGCAATTCTGGTCACTACATTATATATGTAGGGTTCATTCTACATTGATACTCTCCTCTTCCGCTTAAATTATGGTTTAGGTTTGGGAAACAGATACTTGCCTGAAAGGGATTTTTGTTTGTTTCTGTTCAATGCATATGCTGAAAAGCTCTACTTTTTGTCTCATCATCTTAGTGGGTAGAAAAGCCGAACTTTTTATGCAATCAGACAAAATATTACAGGACTACCATGGTTGTCTATTTCAATGGGTTGTAAGGACACGGGGTATATCATCTCCTGCCCCGTTTAGGTGGAACTTTCTACAATTGGATCTTCATTAGGGGAAAACCCTGGGCCTAGTTACTAAAACGAGAGTGATGTGAATTCAAATCAAATTTAGTCGCAAATCAAATTATTAATCCCATCCCAATTGTTGGACACACTAATATTTTAATTAATTATGATCTTCAGCGAATTGGCCATTTTCGTTTATTTTAAAAAACTACCCATTTTTTTGGTTTTGGGCATGGAAATTGGTTTTTGTTTTAAGAGAGCTTTTGAAGAATGCATTGAGAATCAAGTTGCAGTCCTATATAGGGTGTTTTTAAAGAAAAAAAGCCCATAGCCCATACAGAATTGAGAATCAAACCTGGATAGTCGTATAAATTCTCACTGTATCACAACCCATTAGCCCATAAACTCACTATTGATGATTAATGTGATTAAGACTTTTCACAAATGTCATACCTCTGGTATGTCCAATGCAGGTTGGTTGTTCAATTGCCATTTCCGTACAATTAATATGGATATATATGAGAGATAAGGGACATGATTGCTTTTTTCACTTGTTGCATACCTAAACCTCTGGCCGTGACGGGAGTCGGATTACACAATAGGACGGGCTTTGTTTACATGATTTTAACCTGCATAACCATGCCAGATTACAACAAGACATGCATAAGGGGATTTTTATACATATCAAGGACTCCATTAATTTCACGTCATAGCTTTTTGTTCTATCAATTGTCATCTCATTGGCCTACAAAGCTAAAATTTTTGAAGGCCTCTGATAGGAAAATGTCGGGGCTCCGAGGGAACAGAAACAAATCCACCAAGAGACGAACAGAAACTTTTGGAGATGCCCAACCAGACAAAACACTGCAGGATTGTCAGGAATTTGGACACATTGAAGGAGGAAAGACGTGCTTCTTTCTCTCCAATGAAAACTAGCTTGACGACAATTTCCTGCGACATGTCGAATCTCTTGTCAAAATGGTTGGATACTTATTCTATTACCCACGTGGTTGTTGCCCTTTTTGCAATCTGCCATAACAACTCCAGAGCGTTGGTTGAGTTTCAGTGCCATGTCCTTTCTTGCTCCAATGCTTCAAAGTTGTTTGCCTGTATGTCTTCCATTTTCTTTTAACCTAACCCAACCCTGCCTGCAAGGGATTCGAGAATCTTTTATTACCCTGTTGTCACAACAGTATGAAAGTCCTCCAACCTTCCAGTGCAAGGGATTCGAGAATCTCTTATTACCCTGTTGTCACAACAGTATGAAAGTCCTCCAACCTTCCAGTACCATGGCCTGTTGGCTTTCCTAAATTCTACGGTAGAAAATCTCCTCCTCTGTGAATTACGTTATCGAGTTCCCCATTAAAGCCAGGCAAACATCATGCAGAAACTTTGACATGTTATGTCGTGGTACAGCTCTGACTATACAGTAGCACTTTGACCTTATCTAACACAGGACTAGAACTTTGATCCTGTATAGCACAGAAAGGCATCGTGCAGGGGCTTTGACATGTTATGTGATGCTAAAGGTCTCACTATTTGGTAGAACTTTGACCCTACACAACACAGACCACTGATTGAAGTAAGAACCTCTGCCATAGTGGTTGGCAGATGGAAAGCAGTGGATGCCCACGTCCTTGCAACCTTTCGATCAAAAGGCAAACTTAACTTTTTGTTATTCTTTATTAATAATTTACTGTTTTGTTGTCCTTTGTTTTGTTGAAAAATCTAAAGTTTTAGGCCGTTTTAGAATCGCTCAAAAAAATACCCGATTATGGATTCTATTGTATAACTTTATTTTATGTTATAAAATCATTATTTTGAAAATCTGAAATTCTGAATTCCTCTGAAACGGATCAAAATTTTCAAAATATCATATAATATAAATCCCAAGCGTCCAAGTGTAAATTTTCTCCATTAGTTTTTAACCAGAATTCATAAAAGAAAAGACAGTTTTTGTAGCTTATTGCTTTACCAGCTCTTAAAGCAGATATGCTTGAACCTCGCCTTCTAAACATCATATAGTTTAAATTTCCATAATGATCCATCATATCAGATGTCTAAATTCCAAGCAAGTTCTTCATATCAGTATAAATGCTTAGAAATATATGTTTCCAGTACGAAGTTCCAGCACAGTTTAGTTTCAAGGCTTTTATTTACCCAAAAGTAAATTTCAATTATGATATGATAAGCAGTTTGACAATGTATATTCAAACTATTTCATTTTTAATATCATTATAGTTTAAATTTAAACAAAAACAATTGCTGGAAATTATATCCGAAATTTCCAGTGCGGAACTTTGTCCTATTATCACTGTATTTTAACATACTAATCAGAAGTGAGATTTGAACACCTTAACAAGATCCATTATTATTCATTAAAAGACATAATTATCAGAAATAAGTAATCTTTTTCCAGTGATTTTGAATGTAGCTTGTCAAGTTCCAATTTCATTTAAAAATTAAAAAAATGACAATCGCTTTTTTAAAATATTAATAAAACATAAAAATCACTTGAAAATATATATAATGAGAAATCCGAGAGTTTGAATGCTCTTTATCAACTTTCGAAATTATCTTTAAAAACATAATGTAGGATGATATTATCTTTGACATTATCTTTAAAAGAGTAGTTTATTTATTATAAGTTTTGTACTTTAAAGTGGGTTTTGGTTAGAATAAGGAATTTTTTTTTTTGAGATAAAATCTAAATGTAGAAGTGTTTAAATTATGTTTTTGAATCTATAAATAAATTAAGACAAAAAATATGATTCCAAAAAGATTATGATATATTACTAAGGCTGCTATAATAAACGATAATTAGATTTACAAATAAAATATAAAATAAGATTATTTTAGAAAAGAAAATTCAACTCTTCCTCTTGGATTTTGGTATGTCATTAAATTGCAATAGTTGGTATGTTCTCAATTATAAAGTGTAATAGGCTTGGGTTGAAAATGCCTTTTCACTTAATTTAAATATAGAAACAATTTCTAGTTGTTTGGGTTGAAAGTGCAAGTGAGTAAATATATAAACAATTTTCCAGATGGTTGACTATAATAGGGATTATAGTGTATTGAAAAGGGATTATAGTGTATTGAAAAGCTCACAAAACACTAGTGATTTAGTAGAGTGGTAATTCATCCAAAGATTAGATGATGAAATAGGATGTATAAATGATTTTCTTTTACTTAAAAGGTTTTTACCTACTTAAAAGTTCAGATGAGGTAGGATGAAATAAAATATAAATGATTTTATTTTATTTTAAATAAGATTTTTATTTATTTCTAATTTTTATTAAACCATGAAAATTAGGTTTAAGTTCAAATTCTACAACTACTAAAAGAAACTTAAGAAAATATCTAACAACCCTTAAAAATATATACCAATCATTTATGGGACTTTTTCCAAATTTCTCATTTATATTTCTAAATTTATTATTATTAAAATCTAACTTATAGAAATTTTTTTTTAACAAATTTCTAAACATATGGGACTTTTTCCAAATTTCTCATTTATATTTCTAAATTTATTATTATTAAAATCTAACTTATAGAATTTTTTTTTTAACAAATTTCTAAACACATTATACGATAGATCTCCCTAATTATCAAATCTCCCATCAAACTTTATATATCCAACTTTATATATCCATCACTTAGGAAAGAATTGGATTGGAAGTCATCAAAATGCTATTCTTAGTGGGCAAATGATATTATTATTATTATTATTATTTTTATTAAAATGTTGATTCGATCGTAAACTTAAAAAAATCTGATTTATTTTATTCTAAATAGTATCTTCGAAAAAAAACAAAATATTTAATAGATTTCGCCAAGTAAGAAAGGAACGATTTGATAGATTTCCCCAATAAATATACTACACAGCAAAATATATAGATATGCGCCAACCAAGAAAAACATTGTGACAATGACTTCCAATCCAACTCTTTTATAGTTGATGGTTCTATAAAGTTGATATGAGATTTGATAATTAAAGGAGGGTCCATCTTTATCATGTCCGTTTTCTCAACACTACCATTATTTTAGTTTCTTTTGAAGGATTACACCAAAGTGTAATATGTGACATTTGAAAAAAAAGGCCACATGGCAAGTGGCAATTGATTGCCATATAACATCAAACAAGGACCATCAATGACTTCCCATTTTCCTTTTCTATAAATTTGATTGGAGATTTGATAACTAAGGTGGGGGCCATCTTTATTACATTGATATAATTTCAAGTTGTTTTGAATTCTTACTATTTTTTCAAATTTCTTTTAAAAATAATAATTATATGAATTCTTTTAGTTATTTGATTTTTTTTATTTTTTTTTTTATAAATAATTATTATATAAATTTTTTTATTTATTTGAATATTTTGAAATTTTAGGTTAATGTTTTTCATTTAAGAGATTTAATTTTGATTTTTAAAAACATTTTAATGAATAAAAATGGTTGAAGTAAATTTGGTTGTTATCTTTACTTATATTTATTAAAATAACATTATAATTTAAATATTAAAAAAATAATATTAATAAATATTTAAAGTTAGAAGGAAAATTGTGTAAGATATTGTTAGATTCAAAATATGTCAAAATTCGAATTAAAAAGAAATTTATCTTAACATTTTAAAATGAATATTATATCCATAATATAGTGTAAAAAACGTCACCCTCTAATTAAAGATCATTTTGGGCACATTAATACATAGATTGTGTCTTCTTCTTAGTTTAACCCCTTTGTGTACGATGAATTATATATTAATGGTTATGTCTTCATCTAATTTCTTAGAGTCTACTACTCGCCATATTTTGTCTTCTATTCTCTTCATATTTCATGTTTTGTAAGGCTTTGTTGAGGTTCACAATTGCAAATCAGAGAATATTTCTTTGCCATCCTCTACACCATGAAGGTCTGTGATTGTTTCATCTGCTTTCTTGCTAATCATTTGCTTTGAATATGTCCTCGTCACCTGCCCATGTTCAAAACAAAGTTTACAAATAAAATTTTTGTTCATGATCTAGTTGTTGTACTACTACAACACTTGTAGGCTGGTGTAATTTGATGTCAAGGACCTTTGCTTAAATTGATTTGGACATAAATTGATGACATCACCTTCCCATTATTATGTTCAAAACAAACTTTACAAATAAAAGTTTTGTTCATGATCTAGTTGTTGTACTACTACAACACTTGTAGGCTAGTTTAATTTGATGTCAAGGACCTTTGCTCAAATTGATTTGGACATAAATTGATGACATCACCTTCCCATTATTATGGGCTAGAACAATTAACTTATCCAAAGCATTGCCAATGGCCATCCAAGTTGTGTTGTTCTTGTATTCAAGATGGAGACTATGAAATCTTACCCAATTTAGAGCTTTGATAATGTTACCAAATGTATAATAAAACTAGCAAATCATGATTTCATTAAAATTCTCACTTTATCTACGAACATGGACCCTTACAAACTTGTGCATGACCTAGCTAGTCTGTAAATTGATGTGGAATTTTCCACTTGATAGTTCATCACAATAGAGCTTACAGGTTACTGCAAAACACTGAGTATATTCTTTATTTTGTAGTGTTTATGATTACTATTTAATATTACAAGTGTAGCGCTCAAATCATTGAAATAAATTGAGAATGCAATAAAATGATCTAAAACCTTAACCATCACACCATCCACATAACAAACATGAGATGTAAGTTGGGAAATCCAATGTGGGAAAACCTAGCCAAAAGGTAAGGACTATGGTTAATTGTTTTCTTCTCACATATGAAATGAAAATATATAGAAAGATGGATTAATTGTGGAGTTGCAATAGACATTGTGGGTCAAATGGAGGCTACATGGTCTCACCATTAGATACTTTTGCTTGGAAACCCCTTTTTTCTTGCAAAAGTTAAATGCATGTAACTTAGGCCTTACACCATCGGTTTTATATTCAAAATTACTTTTATGTTGTGGTCTTGTTTCCATGTGTGTAGGTACATGTTCAAAATGCACGTGACTTTTCCAACTATTCTTACAACCCATTGCTACTCTTACATGTATGTTTCTTCAAACTGGCATATAGATTACATATCCTCTCTCCATATCATGCATCTAACATGTTTTCTGGTTGACCCCATTTTTATCTATAGGAACCTCCCCCTATTTGGGCAAGTGGCCTATCCCATCCTCTCTTTCATTTGCACTTGCCTAGTAGTAGTGCCTTACCTACATGGGTTGTTTCCTATTAGTACCCATCCACATTATGGCACCCATGCTAGAGTCCTCTATAGGATAAGGAATATGTATAGTCCATGTCCCAGGATTTAGCCGCATGTGCATTTTCTCCATAATAATTGGCTTACTTCCCTAGACTCTTGAACAATTTCAACATATATGGTATTATTCACTATGCTTTACACTATATCACAAGCCCACCGCTTAATCCATAATGACGACCATTGGAAATATTTTGTCACCATTCACTTATCTTCACGGGGATTTCTATTAGTTCCCACCCCTTGGTTGGTTACTTCCATTTGTCATCACACTTTTAGTCATTCCACATGGTCACTTTCAGGGAATTTATCTCTTTGGTTGTACCACCATTCAAATACACTTAATTGTATGGAAAACCATTAAAATGATCCCTAGAACGATTGCAAAATGTATATGATATCTTTAGGCAACATCCTTGGTCACCTTTGTTCAGAGCATTTTGCAATGAGTCACTTTGGAATCTTATGATGTCAGTCCCTAGTTTACATTGACCCTAGTTTGTAACTTTCTATGAAACTTGCTCATTTAAATGATTCTCCTTGGTCACCCCTTTGCACCCCTCCTTTAAATTGTCTCCCCTCGCCCTTTGACTATTGTTGACTATTTGATGTTGAGTTGTACATTTGTTGTTAGGTCAACCTTCCCTATACTCACAAAATCCCACTCCTTGAATTTTTTCATCTACAAAACAACAAATCGATACAATAGGAATGGAACCCCTTCATTTCCTAGTGACCCAATATTTAATGTGTCTTAATAGTTGTATAGGGTTAGGATTAGGGTTTTGTATGCCTCAACTCCCAATTAAGGTTCTTGTTATGGATCCTTTAGAACCTTCCTTAAATTCCATAACTAAGTAGCTTCCCATGTATGAGTCTAGAGTTGATGTGGCATCCAATTGATACCATGGTAGTCAAAAGAATAGGTAAATTTGTGAGAAGCTTAACATAGGATGGATGCACAAGTTTGCTCTTAAAATGGCCATTTAATGACCCAAATGGGCTATGGAAGTTTCATAACCCCAAATCACTAAAATAGGACATGCCCCTAAAATGCACCCTACAAGTCCATGGCTCAGATTTTTCCACTCAGAAAGTACCAAAACATAACTATATAGTGATCCTTTTTGAATCATGGATCAAAATTTGAGGCTTTTGGTCCTCAAAATATTTTACCGAAGGAGGTGATGAAAATTTTCCTCCACCTTATCCTTAAATTACCATTTGAATTTCCTAGAAGTTTTCCTTCTAACCTAACCTAACGAGTTTCTTAATTCCCTTGTTTAATTGGTCTGGACTTCTTCTACATAACTATATATAACTATATCCTCTATTAACTCTGCTTGAGCCTCTGGTGCTAAGTCCTCTAAAATAGGTAAGACTTGTCTCTTATTTTCCTAATTTAACATGGAAGGCTCATAGATTTTTATATTTTCCGCATTCACTACTAAGTAAATGTGCATGTATGAAGATACATCGACTATGTAGGCATCATCACATGTCTTTTTCAACACTTGGAAATGACATACTGTAGAGCCTTGATCTTCTTACTAAGAGCTTGCAACTTTTCTTTGTTCATATAGAACCAAACTCAATATCCTACCTTGAATGGTCTCTAGATTTTGTGTTGGTCATGTTAGAGCTTGTACTTTTCCCATGACTTCTTTGATGTTCCTTGTACTTTCAAATGGATTTGCTTGATCTTGTCAATGGATCTTTTATTGTTAAATGCATTTTTGTGATGTCTTCCCTTGATCCTCCATGTTGTCCCTATATAACATCTAAAGCCAAAGGTGGTAAATATTTGGTAAATATCCAAAGCAAGTTTCAAAAGGGGGATTAATAGTGAAGTGTGCATTGCTCTATTGTAAGAGTATTGAATATAGATCAAATTTTCATCATAGGGTTCTAGATGCTTCTAATTGTAACCTCTCAAAAATTGAACCAATTTGTTGTTCAACACTTATGTCCACTCATCTATTGGTTCATGGAAAGTTATAGATATTTTCAACTTGGTGTCCATCTTCTTCCAAAGTGTAGTCCAAAAGGCCATAAATTTAGTATCTATGGTTGAGAAGTGGTACAGGCTCCAAGAGTAATTTACATACAACTTTGCTAACCCAATAAAATACCAATGATTTCTTCTAAGCAATAAACTAATAAAGCTCCAACAACTTAGCAGATTTGTTGCTAGTAAGGTTGATTTAAAAATATTTAAACTAACTACAGGAATACAAAATTCTAGTAGTAAGAAAAAATAGAGATACAATGTTTCTATTTTCCACTTATAGCTTCATAGAAAGTTTCTAATTCCTCTTGGATCCCTGGCAATAATTGCACTATATTTCTATGATTAAATAGAGCGCCAACCTCTCTTTCTTTGGAAACAATCAACATAAGACAAGCTATACTTTGAGGTAGGAAGTTTGTTTTTACCAAAGAAATGTTACCAGAATGCCTAGGGCTCTGATTCTCCACTTCCTATTGGATACCAGGCGCTTGCTAATGTCTAAGAAAAATACCCTGTGCTATTATTTGAATCCGTAAGCGAGAGAGATAGACTCCCAAATTATATATATAGCTGAAAAAAAACTAAACCTCTATTAATTAACTATTTTGCATGCCAAATCAAACTTTCCAAGTCATTCAAACAATCTTCATTCACACAGACTTATTCTCTCATTCACACAGATTGAGATAACAAAGAAGAGAACTCTGAACATCTGATTTTCTTGCACACAATAGAAGAAATCCTTTGTATTCATATCTATACAAAAACTCATTCTCTCCCTTGCAAAATGAAAGTTCAACCATTACAGAAAAAAACAGAGGAATCCCTCCACTTCCTTGAATGAGGGAAACAAGAACTAAATTTGGTATATTTCCTAAATCTTCTCACCATAAAACAACTCCACAATTGTAATCTTCTCCAATGGAGATTCAAAACTAATCTAATCTACTCAACAATGATAAACCTTGCTTCCTATTACTAGGTTTACTGATACAACATAATATGCATCCTTTAATAATTGAGCTACATATTCTTGCATTCTGGGTCAATACACATATCTTTGTAAGTTGGCCATTGTTTACCCAATACCAAAATGGCTTGCAACTTTGGAGGCATGTGCTTCTTTGATAAGCTGTAATATTTCTAATCTAAGAACACATAGTTTATCTAGTTTGTAGAGTGACCCATCCTAGAGATGGTAGTCAACATTTCTATCACCTTCTTCTTCACAAACTTGGATTTATAGCTATTGAAATATTCCCTTGAAGTCCTCATCTTATATATATTCATCTTTGTATGCATCATGGGTGAAAGGCTCCATGTCCATAAGAGTATCCAAAGTAGTGATCTTGGGTTTATGTGGCTTTGAAATCATGTTTTTTCCAATTTATTACTATTTCCCTTCTTATACTTGATGAACTACAAAAATCCCATCCACTTGTAGAGTTTTATATATTGTTGAAGCTCACTTCGGGCTTGTACATATTGCAGCAATTAGTGACTAGAATAGATGATGGTTTGCTTGGACATTGGATAGTGCTTCAATTTATTAACAATGCACACCTAACATATGGTCCTTGTCATATGTGATAGTTTAGAATTGTGCCATGAAACATTTTAGAATGATATCATATTGAGTTACCTCATTGCATCAAGACTACTCTCATAACATATCCACTTGCATTTTTCTCCACTTTGAAGGAATTTTACAAATTGGGAAATGAAATGTATGTTGCTAGACTAATCTTCCATTTCAATGCTTCAAAAGCCTTATGTGGATTTTTTTCCCATTGGAAATTCTTTCCACTCATTGTTATGGCATGGAGTGGTGCAACCACATCTGGAAAATATATTATAAAATTATGAAGGTATTACACCACTCCCAAATAGCTCCCAATTTTTGTGACAGTAGTAGGAGTTGACCTCTTGATGATGGACTACATCTTTGCATGATCAATCTTGAGTTCCCCTCTACCAATGATGTACATCTAGTACACCAAGGATTGCTGGGAAATTCATATTTATTAAGGTTTTCCAACATTTGATGCTTTCTAGGGTCTCTAACAATTGTATGAGATGTCATATACACTTTTCTTAGATAGAGATAAAAATTAATATATCATCGAAGTATGTTGTTACAAATATATGGATCTATAAAAGGACACAAAACGTCATTCATCAAACACATAAATGTAGTTGGTGCATTACATAAATCAAAATTCATTATTAATCATTCATATGAAGATAGCCTCTTCTTGAAGGCACTGTTCTAGGTGTCTTATACTTTTACTTATATTTGGTGGTATCCTGATTTGGGATCCTACTTAGTAAAGTACTTAGCAAGCTACACTAAATCTAGCAAGCCATTGATCCTAGGTTGTGGGTGCCAATTATTGGGGGTGATCTGCTTGAAAATTATTTCTTTAATACACATTCTCCATGTCCTATCCTTCTTGGGAATTAAGATGATAGGTGTCCCACAAGGTGAAATACTTGGTTGAATTAATCCCTTCTTGAACGGTTGTTGCAGATCTTTCTTCACTTCATCAACTTCCAATATGTATTATCTGTACAATCTCGTGTTTGGAAATGGAGGGTTAGATAATACTTGTATCTCATTCTCCAATTCTCTCTTAGGTGGTATCAATTTAGGCTCTTAGAACACTTCTCTATACACTGACAAAATCTCCTCCAAATAGTGTTTTTTCTCTTCAATAAATTCCTCAAGGGATGTCTTTACTTTCATCGATTCATCTCCATGTTGATTTTGTCTTAAGAAGAGAAATACAAACTTATTACTTGAACTAAACGATGCATTTTTGTTGGCGTAAAACTCAGACCCAAGATTCTAAATCCATAACCAACAATACCCCTATGAGAATCGACATTTTCAATACCCAAAGATGGCAAAGTCTCACCCAAGACTCTCACAGGGATTACTAAGACTGAATTAAGGCTAAGGTTTGATAAGCATTCAACAACAATATATTCCCCATTATTTACATATAAATTAACAAAGAAACATTAACAACATCATAATCATGCATAGTCTATCAACATACATCATTAAGTCAAAAACAGAGAACCAATCATTCATTCATTCATAGTGAAATAATACATATGATAATATTGTCTTTCATGCATTCACATAATTGTATCCTCAAAACTATCAGTCGCAAGAAGGAAGGAACCCAAAATAGTCCCATCCCTTTAGTATTTATACAAAATATCATACAGTTATTATTTTCCCAACTGTATTTTAAATAATACTAATGACTAATACTTTATCTTAACCTTATCTCATACTTCTACTGTGCAAGTTGCTATACAAAATATTACACAAGCTATTACAAAATACTGTGTGACCTATTACAAATTATATCTTTTCATTCATAAAACTTAAGACAATATAACCACCATCACGCCAACATGCCCACAACAATATGTTTGGCTCTCCCTCAATCCAATATTCATTCTTTAAGGAAAAATTGCTAGATTGAAGGTAGAAATTGCTTGATCTGCTCTGTAAACTCGAACAACTGTGTATCCAACTGCTCCATAGATTGTAACAATAACTCAAAATAATTTTGAAACTTGACAGTCTATTCACAAGTAGTAGACTGCAGTTGTGGTTGCACAGTATCTCCCAATTCGATAGCTTCCTTGATTTATCATGAACCTTAGTAATGTTCAGATACTTTTTCTTTGCTTTTCCCTGAAACTGCATAATTTGATTGGTCACTTGCTGCTACTCTGCACGAATTGAAACAATCTTGTTAGTCAAAGATGAAATATCTGTTGCAAGGTTTCTGTGGTGATTGTCTTCAGAATGAATACTTGGAATTTCCACAGATCTCATGATTTTCATCGACGTTTTGAGTCCACAACAAGACTCATCATCAGGATGAAATATCTGTCATAGATTCCATCTGAGTAGACATTGGAAAATTTGTTAAAGACTTCTTTTTACTCTTCACTTGCTCTTCCCAAGATTTTATTTGAATTTATTTCTCACAAAATTACGACACTTCTTGTAGATGATTCCATAATAGAAAACTAGTATCTAACAATTTTAATAGACCTTTCACCTATTGTTTAGCTTTCTCAAATGTATCCTATGCACTAGTTATCTGATTCTTTAGCTCAATTTTGTTGGAATCGATTTAATACTGAGGGGGGAGGGTGAATCAGTATTAGCGTAGTTATCAACAATTTTACCTTCTTTAGCATATTATCCTTTACTTTATTCTTATCTTCAGTTATGTATCAATAAATAAAACATTAATCCATAAATTCACCAAGACAAAGAACACAGAACAAAGAACACATGAATTTTGACGTGGAAACCCAATCGGGAGAAAACCACAGAATGCTTCTTTATAATGAGAAAGAATACATTCAAGGAAGCACCAACTGGAAGGAGGCATCAAACCCCTATTTTTACAGGCTCCGACCTAAAGGAAGCACCGAATCCTTATGTTTCTCTAGCACCAACTAGAGGGAGGCTACAAACCCCTTTCTCCTTACCCCATCCTGCCTCCCAGATATCCAAAATGTGATTCTTGTTAGTTTTTCATCATTTAATTCAATATGATCTAGGATCTTAACTGAGAGAACAACACGTACAACGTATCACACATAAGAGACAAGAGACAAGAGACACAAAGCATTTCACCGGGGAAACCATAAAGGAGAAAACCCCGCAACTTCCTCAGAGATAGAATGAGCACCAATACAAAACCCCAAAACAAGAAGATGATCTCCAACAACTTACTCCTCCTCCACTTGTGTGAACTCCTCCTCTCTCTCACTAATGCGAAGTGAGTGAGTGTGAATGGATAAATAGAGAGGTGCTCCTCTCTATTTATACTTTACCTTTACTTTCCTTTTACTCTAACTGGGACGACCTCCCTTAGGAGAGTCTATAACCCATTACCACTTGTCACTAGGCTGACCCCACTAGGGGAGTCTAATAACCCATGAAAGACACAACTCCGAGGTCTAATGCCCCGTCATACATAGGAGGATGGATCTCAATGACTTTACATGACCCAAGTACAATAATGACTTCTCCTACCGGAGGATTAAACATCTCCGTCGGAGGTACAACAATAAAATACAAATACAATATAAAGTATACATGTGAATACATTCTGAAGTTACAAATACATCAACACTCTCTTTTAACTAGGAAGGTATTCTCTTGACACAGGTCATCAATACGTATAGGCACAAGTCTTCAATACTGGAGCTAGTTCATCGTCACTGGATCATGGAGCATCATCATCACTGCTGTTGTACTCATCATCTGGATCACTGGTGCTATCTCTCAATTCTACTTGTCATAGGAAGTTCTACAGAGCCATCCATTTTTCATGCTAGATGTAGGCCTAGCCTCCATGTAGGTCTTCATCATCTTTGCGAGCGGCCCATCCAGTGGAATATCAGTACTGATTATGTGCATCTGCAAAATCTCGAAAGAGCATCTCAGGACTGATTACGAGCTTACTGCTCAACCTATAAGATCTCCCAGGACTGATTACGAGCTTCCTTCTCAACCTATAGGATCTCCCAGGACTGAATTACATGCTACCAAGCAAAACCTCGAAAGAACATCCCATGATTGATTACGAGTTTCCTTCTCAACCTATAGGATCTCCCAGGATTGAATTACATGCTATCAGGCAAAACCTCGAAAGAGAATCCCGGGATTGATTATGTGCTAAGCACAACCTACAAGATCTCCTCGGGTGCTATTATATGCTACAGAAAAAACCTCGAAAGAGCATCCTAGGACTGATTACGTGCAAAGCACAACCTGCAAGATCTCCCAAGGAGCTATTATATGTCCCTCCAAGCAAAACCTCGAAAGAGCATATGCCAGATCTCCTAGGGAGCTATTATATGCCATAGGAAAAACCTAGAAAGAGTATTTGCAAATCTCCCAGGGCGCTATTATATGCTATTGCACAACCTGACAAGATAGCCACGACCACGACCTCAGAGCATCACCCGAATGCTCATCATCATACACAGTGCATCACCCGAATGCACATGATCATACAGATCATCATCATACGGAGCATCACCCGAATGCTCATCACAGAGCACTTACATCCACACCCATGGGAAGGAACCGACTACCACCATGCTTGGAAGGGCTCCTGCATCTGTGTCCCATCACTTCCTCTTGGAAGTATCTTCGATCCGAAGAACACCAAGCCTCTCTCTGAAGTACTCGAACTTCACCCTGGATAGTGGCTTGGTCAACACATCTGCTATCTACTCATCTGTCGCAACATACAGGAGCTTCACTGCTCCTCTCTGCACCACATCCCTGATATAGTGATACTTGATCTCGATATGCTTCGACTTGTCATGGAACACCGGGTTCTCGAACAACTTCACACAACTCTGGTGTCATAGAAGATACAAGTAGCATCCAATTGTAGATCAAATAAATATGACAATAGCTTCCTTAACCATACTACCTCACAACTGTCTGAACAAGCTGCGACATACTCTGCTTCATCTGTACTCAGTGCTATGTAGAATTGCTTCCCGCTAAACCAAGAGATCACCTCTGATCCCATACTGAAGCAGCACCCCGAATCACTCTTCCTATCTGCAGCACTGCCTACCCAATCTGAATCAACATAACCCTCCAGGTTAACCTTTTGATTCACATCATACTTGAGTGTTGATGTATATGTAACTTCGGAATGAATCTCATCTATGTATTTCATATATATATTTATTGTACCCTTATAAGAGATGTGTTATTCCTCTATAAGGAAGTGTCGTCATGTGGATTGACAAGTGTCGCAAGTGTGTGTACTTGTCGATGGGTTATTACACCACCATGTGTGGGGTCGGCCCTGAAATATATATTATATTGTGGATGTATCTAGATAGACAAGTCGGCCCCATAGTGTAACTGAGAAAATAGGTTAGTATAAATAGAGATCGGGAGATCTCTATTTTGATAATTCAGAAAGTCACACTTCTCTCACTCAGAAAGTGGCGCACTAGTGAGGAGGAGGATCATATTGTAATGTCCCTTATTAGGAATTTTATTAAAATTGTAATTTTCCACTTTTTTTCCCTAGTTCGACCTTTGACTAGTTTTGATCTCTAGGTCCCAAATTTACCCCAAATGATCCCAAATCTTCTGAGAAGGTATATGAATGATATTAGAAAATAAATATGTGTTTCAGGGATTCCTTTGGACCTTTAAAATACTTCTGCAAATCCTCTTTCAATTCTGATCAATGTAGGTAACTTTACTAATGATTTTCCTTTGACTAGTATTGGTCTCTAGGTCTCAAATTGACTCCAAATGCCTTCAAATATTCAAGGAAGGTGTATGAATGATATTAGAACTTGAATATGATGTTTATGGATGACATATGTTCACCAAAATACCTCTGAAAACTCTCTTAAGATTCTTGACCAATTATGCAATTTTACTAGTAATTTGGGGTTCAAATCCCCCTGGGGTAAGTACTGAAAATGGCTTCCCAAATGCCTCCAAACCCACTCAAATTTATGAACAGAGGTATGTAATGTGTTAATTATTTTATTAAAGTCTCATATGCACCATTAATGTATTATTACAACTGTTCTCACCCTCTCCCATTCAACTGCAAAAATCCCCAATTCGACCCTTGGGGAAATGGCACTATTTCACCTCCCAATACAACTAAACTGAGTAAAAATGCTTCAAATGCTCAAGTACAGTACATGAAACTTGTAGAAGACATCCATGTAAGTATATTGATCACAAATATATCATAGAATCATCCATTCATTCTAAATCATCATCAATACATTGGCTCACAACAAGGTAGTGGGGAAATGGCATTGTTCTTCCATTAAAAATGAGATTTATACATTTCTACTTGGAATTTTGACCTGAAATTTTTTGGAGATGAAGAAAAGAGTATTTAATTCATATTAAAAAAGAAATGGGGCATTAATAGCTTCCCCAAAGAGTACAATAGCTCACCAAAAACGCCCTCCCTCAAGGATCACGAATATGCCATCAAAACTGGAAATGGTTGAAGGAGTGAGATGCAATAGAAGAAACCATTGGCTGACCTGTAGCTTACACATGAAAATAAAGACTACATTAAATCTTCAAATGAAAGGTCTGAATGGCCTTTCCAATTACCAACTTGGATGGGAATCTTTCACCCTCGAAATTGGCTAAGGCAAGAAACTAGTCATCCACTAGCTCTCCCTCTTCACAAATGCAATTGCAAATTCTACAAATGATCAAAATCCATTCTCATACTTCATTTCTAAATTTTATAACCAACATTAGCCTTCTAAGGGTCGAAATCCTCTCAATAGATTCAATAGATTTCCATTTAGGAAATATTCCACATTTGCCACTTGTCTCCTAGTTCCAACCTTCCATCTTCTCCCAAATTTGATTTTGAGTCTCTTTGGCTTCTCCAACTCCCAAATTCGCCTTCCTTGAGCCTATTTTTGGGGCTGACATGTCATAGTGGTCAGATATCAGAGGTCAGGTCTGCAATTTGTCATAGTTGTCATAGATGCTCCGTCATTGGTGTCGTAGGGGCTAGGGAATCTAGCCCAAGTGTCCACAAACTTCCACTTTGACTCTTTATCTTCCATGGAGGTTACCAATCCTTCCCAATTCGACCTAAGATGCTCAATGACATGTTTTATGACTTACCAACTCACCCAATAGTGTTCACATTCCCATTAATTCAAATTTGCAAAAGAGAGATACCATGTATTATGAAAAATCAAGCTAGTGTGGGTCCCACATCCTCCATATGTCTCCAAAACCATTTGTCATCTAGGATTTCTCTTGAATTTATTTATTCACTCTATTTATTAAATACGTGAACCCTTCTAATGTCTAAACATCATTTATTATCCCCATTATTCCAAATCCAAAAGCTTCCACCCCAAACCTAGGAAACTAGTAATTTTCCTCCTTGGCAATTATTTGACCTTTAGCATCAATTTGACAAACTCTAATGAATAGGGCCAATGTGATTAGGCCATTGTGACCCAATACCAAATTTGGGACATGACACATATGCTACTAGGAGACTATCTCAGTGTATTTTGGTTGTACTTTGGTTGAGCCATTGCTCTCTCTATCTCTGAGGAAGTTGTGGGGTTTTTCACCTTAGGGTTTTCCCCACAGAAACTCTGTGTCTCTTGTCTCTCATGCTTTTGATTCTTGTGATGCTTGTCATGCTTATTGTGATTGTTATGCATTGATATACTGTATATGTTATTCTCTCAGTGAAGATCCTAGAGTATTGTGAATCAATGCTCAAAATTTAACATGGTATCAAAGCTAACCTGAGAAGAAGACATTTTGCAGTGACGGAAACTTGAGTTTCTCTCCCCAGATTTTTGAAAAGCAGTATAGTAGATTGACTCTACTCATCAAGTAGAATCCATCTGTCCAATCAGAATTCAATTCTGAGCATTTTCAGATTTGGCCCTAAAAATTAGGGTTTCCACAAAAATAGGAATTTCTGAAATCTGAAGACATAGCTGGAAGCTCCTTGCAAAAATCGAAGTTTAGAGCTTTAGATCAAGATTTTTGGCTGGGTAGATCTCCGGGAAATGCAAACCCTAATTCAGGGCTCTCCCTAGTGAACCCGGGAGGACAAAAATTCAAATCTGAAGGGTAAAACTTTGCTGATCTTAAATTCTGAATGCACCAGGCTGATGAGCTCATCAAGGCGCATCTTTCTATCCTTTCAGAAGGTTGAAATTCATATTTTGAATTTTTAGGGTTTTTTCGATAAACCCTAATCCGGGACCAGATCCAGTTTTCAGCATTTCAAGTGGTAAGACCTAAATCTTTTCTATTTCCATTTGAAGTACTCTTTAAAATGTCTCACCACACCAAGCTTTAGGATAAGATTGAAGGGGCTGATAACTTCCGAGCTTGGAAGTATACGATTGGGTTAATCCTGGAAGAGAATGAGTTGGACTCATATATAAAAGAAGACATCCCTATCCCAGAGGATGAAGAGGCTAAAGTATTGCATAAGAAGAAATTGGTCAAGGCAAAGAGAATCATTGCTGATTCTATCAAAGACCATCTCATACCCCATGTGTCTTCTCTAAAGACACCCAAAGAAATGTTTGACTCTTTGACCAAGCTATTTGAAGGGAAGAACACAAATCGGAAGATGACCCTGCGGAACCAATTGAAAGGAGTAAAGTTTAAGAATGGAGAAACCATTCAATCTTATTTTTAAAGGGTCTCCCAGATCAAGGAACAACTAGAAGCAGTGGATGAAATGGTGGAGAATGGTGAAGTTGTCATGACCACTTTGAATGGATTACCTAGGTCATGGGACTCCTTTATTCAAGGAATCTGTGCAAGAAAGAAGTTGATTTCCTTTAGTAGACTATGGGAAGAATGCTCACAAGAAGAAGCAAGGCTTGTGGCACGAGAAGAAAAGATGGGGAATGAAGATCAAGCTCTCACAGCTCACACCAAGAAATGGAAGTCCAAGAGAGAGCCATCTCACTCCACGAAATCTTCACATCACTTCAAAGAAAGAAGAATATGCTTCACCTGTAATGAGAAAGGACATATTGCCATAAATTGTCCCAAGAACAAGAAGGACAACAACAACTTCAAGAAGAAGAAGAAGGGAAACAAAAGAAGGTTTCATGCTCATGCTACCGAGGATGATGAACCACCAAAGAAGAAGGCTAGGGAAGAAAGTGATGATAGTAATGATGACTCATCAAGTGAAGAAGAGTATGTTCTGATCTCTGCTCTCACAGGTACTATCTCCCATGGTTGTAATGATTGGTTAATTGACAGTGGGGCTTCCAAACACATGACTGGGTTTAAGGAATATTTTGTGAACCTATCTGAACATGAATCACCCCATAAGGTGAAACTTGGGGATGATTATCAATACCCAATCAAAGGAAGTGGTGAAGCCTCCTACAACCTAGATTCTGGAAAATCTTTGAAGATGAAAGAAGTTCTTTATGTACCTGGGCTCAAGAAGAATGTACTCTCCATCTCTGCATTGGATGCAAAAGGTATGAGGGTTGCATTTGTGGATGGCCAAGTCCTAATGTGGCCAAAGGGAAAGACCATAGATGATGCAGTAGTGATTGGAGAGCAAGAGGGAGGTTTGTATAAATTGAAGGGACAACTTGAACATGCCATGGTGCATGAATCCATGGAGCCAAGTGAACTTTGGCATAGAAGACTTGCTCATATGCACTATAGGGCACTTCCAATTGCAAGCAAGGATGTAGAAGCTCTTCCTGAAATCAAGACCAAACATGAATGTGTTTGCAAATGATGTGCAAAAGGTAAGAACATTAAGAAGGCTTTCCCAAGCAGTGAAAGCAAGGAAAAGGATATCCTGGAAATCATCCACTTAGATGTATGTGGTCCTATGTCATCCCGTTCTCTAAGTGGGTATGTTTACTATGTCTCATTTATTGATGACTTCTCCAGGAAGACTTGGGTATAATTCTTGAAGAACAAAGATGAGGTGTTTGATAAGTTTAAGGAATTCAAAACCTTGATGGATAATCAAACTGACAAGAAGATCAAAACATTCAGATCCGACAATGGTGGAGAATTCACCTTAGGTGACTTCAAGAAGCTTTGCAGTGATTCAGGGATTAAGAGGGAGTTGACTCCTCCTTACAATCCACAACAGAATGGAGTTGCAGAAAGGAAGAACAGAACAATCATGGAAGCAACAAGAGCAATGCTACATGACTAGGGTCTACCTATGCATCTATGGGCAGAAGTAGCTAGAATAGCTGTATATGTGCAGAATAGAACACCCCAAAAGATATTGGACAACAAGACACCAGAAGAGTTCTTTTCTGGTAAGAAACCTGAAGTCAGCCATCTCAGAATATTTGGTTGTCCAGTATTCACTCATGTCCCAAAGGAAAAGAGGACCAAACTAGATCCTTCAGGAAAGAAGGGTATCTTTGTGGGTTACAGTGAAAGCTCGAAGGCTTACAGAATATACTTTCCAGGGTTCAAGAAGATTGATGTCAGCAGGGATGTGACATTTGATGAAAACTCAGCATTCATCAAATCAAGGAAGGCACCTATCGAAGTTTATGAAGAACCTAAGGAAACTAGATTTCAAGACACTACCATGACTGAAGCAATTCCAGAAGTTGTTCGTGAGTTTGAAGATCCGTAAAAACCTGTAGATCCACCCTGTGAGGATAACTATCACAAGAGGAAACTTGCATGGGCTAGAGAGCTCATTCAAGATGCAGAAAGATTTGGCATTCCAGAAGAAGAACACAGAGCAAAGAAGAGAACCAGATCACATACCAGCTATGTTGCTTTACTCTGTGATATTATGAACAAAGAACCTTCCAGTTATGAAGAAGCAGTGGAAAAGAAATAATGGAAGGACTCCATGGTTGACGAATACCAATCAATAATGAAGAATGATGTTTGAGATGTTGTCCCAATACCTAAAGAGAAGTCTGTTGTGACTTCCAAATGGATCTACAAAATCAAGCATGCTGCAAATGGCAGTGTAGAGAAATACAAAGCAAGATTTGTAGCTCGTGGCTTCTCTCAGAAAGAGGGAATAGATTATGAAGAAACCTTTGCACCTGTAGCCAGGTATACTTCCATTAGAACAGTACTTTCCTTGGCTATAGCAATGAAATGGAAAATACACCAAATGGATGTCAAGACTGCCTTCTTGAATGGTGTAGTTGAAGAAGAAGTATATGTGGAGCAGCCACTTGGTTTTGAAATACATGACAGGGAGTCATATGTGTGCAGATTGAAGAAAGCCTTGTATGGCTTGAAACAAGCTCCTAGAACTTGGTATGGTAGGATGGATAGTTTCCTATCTAGTTTGGGATTTACCAAGAGTAAAGCGGATTCCAAGCTTTACTACAAGGTTGAAGAAGGGAATCCTGTGATTCTACTGCTGTATGTGGATGACTTATTTGTAACAAGAGATGACAGATTGATTGCAGATACTAAGAGGAAGCTTGCTGCTGAGTTCGATATGAAAGATTTGGGAATGATGCATTATTTCCTAGGTTTCCTAGGTATGGAGGTGTGGCAGAGTGCACTAGGTATGGAGGTGTGGCAGAGTGCAGGTGGGATCTTCCTTGGTCAAGGGAAGTACACAGTAGATATCCTGAAGAGATCCGGGATGATGGATTGCAAGGCCATGGCCACATTTATGGCATCGAATCTGAAGCTTCTATGTGATGCTTCATTTGATCCGGTTGATGTCTCTATGTATCGTTAGATGATTGGGTCCTTGATGTACCTGACGAACATGAGATCGAATATTTGCTTTGCTGTGAACACATTGAGCCAGTTCCTGACGGATCCGAGGAGTGTTCATTTGGTTGCAGTAAAGCATGTTCTGAGGTACCTGAAGGGTACAGTGGATTATGGGCTCAAGTATGAAGTGAATCAAAAGTTTAACCTGCAGGGTTATGTTGATTCAGATTGGGCTGGCAGTGCTGTAGATAGGAAGAGCACATCTGGATGCTGCTTCAGTATGGGATCAGGTGTGATCTCTTGGTTTAGCAGGAAGCAGTCCTGTGTAGCACTGAGTACAGCTAAGGCAGAGTATGTTGCAGCCTGTTCAGCTAGTTGTGAGACAATATGACTACGGAAGCTACTGTCTGAGTTATTTGATCTGCCATTGGATGCTACTGGTATCTTCTGCGATAACCAGAGTTGTGTGAAGCTGTCTGAGAACCCAATGTTTCATGACAGGTCGAAACACATAGAGATCAAATATCACTGTATCAAGGATATGGTGTAGAGAGGAGCTGTGAAGCTCTTGTATGTTGCGACGGATGAGTAGATTGCAGATGTGCTGACGAAGCCACTAGCCGGGGTGAAGTTCGAGTACTTCAGGGAGAGGCTTGGTGTTCTTCAGATCGAGGACACTTCGAGGAAGAAGTGATGGACACATTTGCTGAAGCCATTCCAAGCATGTTGGAAAGAGGATCCTTCACATGGCTATGGATGTAAGCGCTGGATGATGAGCATTAGGATGATGTTCTAGTTTCTGCTTTGTATGATCAGTTGGATCATTTATATGTATATGTATGTACGCATCATGTTGGATGCTGGATATGATCAGTTGGATCATTTATATGTATGTACGCATCATGTTGGATGCTGGATATGATCGGTTGGATCATTTGTATGTATTTTGTACATGCATCATGTTGGATGCTTGGACCATGTATCTGTATATGTATCAGGTGGATACATTGTATGATCAGGTAGATCATGTATATTGATATGTATCAGGTATGATCAGGTAGATCATGTATGTTGATGGATACATTGTGTGGATCATGTATCTATGTATTAGGTGGATACACTATGTATGATGATATGTATCAGGTAGATACTTGGTGTGCATCAGATGGATGCATTGTAGGATCAGGGTGATCGTGGATGACGAGCTTCTCTAGATGACATGCAGCAGGATGTTGCAGTGATGATGATCAGGATGATCATGTGTACATCAGGATGATGTATGGTGAGTATCAGATGATACTTTGTGGCCGTGGATCAAGTTGTGCAGATGAGCATGTCCGGGAGATCCTATAGGTCGGAGTTGCGTACCCATAACAGCCTGGGATGATCTTTCGAGGCATTGCTCTAGGAGGACATGTAATTTGTGCCCTGGGAGATCTTCAGGTCGGAGTTGTGTACCTGTAACATCCTGATATGCTCTTGCGAGATTTTGTCCTATGGCATGTAATTTGCTCCTGGGAGATCTGGACATGATGAAAAAGGCCTTAGATGCTTCAACCAGGTTTTGCCATGACCACATGTAATTTGCTCTCGGGAGATCTGGACAGGATGAAAAAGGCCTCGGATGCTTCAGCCAGGTTTTGTGATGGGTCACATGTAATGTGCTCTTGGGAGATCCGACAGGTAGAGCTGTGTGCTTGTAATAACCTGGGATGCTACAGCCAGGTTTTGTGACGCACGTAATAAGTCTCGAGGATTCCACAGTATGTCCAGTGATGATGAAGACCTACAGGTGGTGGGCCTACATCCAGTATGAAAAAGGACGGGCTCTGTAGAACTTCCTATGATGAGTAGAGTCAGAGATTGGTTGAGATAGCAACAGTAGTGATGATGATGATGACGATGCATCGATGACGATGATCCCGAGAAGAAGACTTGTCTAGCAGAACTGTGTCGAGAAATACCTTCCTAGTTAAGAGGGAGTGTTGATGTATATGTAACTTCGGAATGTATTTCATCTATGTATTTCATATATATATTTATTGTACCCTTATAAGAGATGTGTTATTCCTCTATAAGGAAGTGTCGCCATGTGGATTAACAAGTGTTGCAAGTGTGTGTACTTTCCGATGGGTTATTAGACCACCATGTGTGGGGTCGGCCCTAAAATATATATTATATTGTGGATGTATCTAGATAGACAAGTCGGCCCCATAGTGTAACTGGGAAAACAGGTTAGTATAAATAGAGATCGGGAGATCTCTATTTTGATCATTCAGAAAGTCACACTTCTCTCACTCAGAAAGTGGCGCACTAGTGAGGAGGAGGATCATCTGCTACTAGGAGACTATCTCAGTGTATTTTGGTTGTACTTTGGTTGAGCCATTGCTCCCTCTATCTCTGAGGAAGTTGTGGGGTTTTTCACCTTAGGGTTTTCCCCACGGAAACTCTATGTCTCTTGTCTCTCATGCTTTTGATTCTTGTGATGCTTGTCATGCTTATTGTGATTTTTATGCATTGATATACTGTATATGTTATTCTCTCAGTGAAGATCCTAGAGTATTGTGAATTAATGCTCAAAATTTAACATTGAGCCCATAATCAACCATACCCTTCAGGTACCTCAGAATATGCTTTACAACAATCAAGTGAACATGTCTAGGATCCGTTCGGAACTGGCTCAATGTGTTCACAACAAAGAAAATATCTGGTCTCGTGTTTTTCAGGTACATCAAGGACCCAATCATCTGACGATACATCGTGGCATCAAACAAATATGATGAAGCATCACTCAATAGCTTCAGGTTTGATTCCATAGGTGTGGCGATGGCCTTGCAATCCATCATCCCGAACTACTTCAGGATCTCTACTGCGTACTTCCCTTGTCCAAGGAAGATTCCATTTGCACTCTGCCGCACCTCCATTCCTAGAAAATAATGAATCATACCCAAGTCCTTCATCTCGAACTCGACAGCAAGCTTCCTCTTTGTATCAACAATAAACCCATTCTTACTTGTTACAAACAGGTCATCTACATACAGTAGGAGTATCATTGGATTGCCTTCCTCAACCTTGTAGTAAAGGTTGGAATCCGCTTTACTCTTGGTAAATCCCAAACTAGTCAGGAAGCTATCAATCTTACCGTACCATGTCCCGGGTGCTTGTTTCAAACCATATAAGGATTTCTTTAATTTGCACACATATGACTCCGTGTCATGTGTCTCAAAACCGAGTGGATGCTCCACATATACTTCCTCTTCGACTACACCATTCAAGAAAGATGTCTTGACATCCATCTGGTGTATCTTCCACTTCATCACTGCATCCAAAGCAAGTACTATTCTGATGGAAGTGTATCTGGATACAAGTGAAAAAGTTTCTTCATAATCTATCCCTTCTTTCTGGGAGAAGCCACGAGCCACAAACCTTTCCTTGTATTTCTCTATGCTACCATCTGCAGCATGCTTGATCTTGTAGATCCACTTGGAAGTCACAACATACTTCCCTTCTGGTCTCAGGACCACATCCTAGACATCATTCTTCATGATCGATTGGTACTCCTCGATCATGGCATCCTTCCATTACTGCATCCCTGATCCTGGGAACTTCAGATTCTTCAATATATTCAATAGGTAGTTTTCTTGAACTTCGTCGCTGGAACAAATGTCATTGTCCTTCTTTTGTAGGTGATTGTACATGATCTTTCCTACAAGTCAAATTCAATTGCATAATTAGAACTTTCTCATAGTTTTCAGAACAAAATCTTACACATAAGGACACATGTCATATAGTCATGCAATTATCTTAGCCAATGCTTCAATACAACATTTATCCATATCCCATATTCATACGGTATATTTGTAGATGCCTTCCATCTCTACCAGAACATTGTTAAGAGTGTGCACTACTCCCAACATGTCAGCAAAGAGGTTTCAATCTAGATAAGTAGCAATGGAGTGTTGTACAGTACCATAGGGCACTTACCCATTACTATATTAGTAGTATCTTGTTCATTAATGCAACTTTTCTAAAATGCATAATATACATCCTGAATCTAGGAACATAAGTATGTACATGACTGAACAACATCATCTAAGTAATCATATATACAAGAAATGATAATTAAAATACTTATCTTTGTTTAGTTGTTGGGTGGACTCCCTCCCAATCTTTGCTTCCTTGCAGGAACTATTGGAGTGTGCTCCCTCTTGATCTTTGCTTCCTTTATGATATCATCATGATTATATGTCTTTGAACTTCTATCCATCTCGGACCACTATGCATGCTTAAGTGTCCACTAGTGTCATCATTGTGTCATCCTAAAGATCTCATACATAATCATACATTCATTAGTATAATCTCAATACTATCAAAATATTATGATTCTAAATAATCTTAAACATCTATGGTCATGGTCATTTCATACACAGGTAATTTATCGCAAGTGTTAGTATTCAAGGTTTTAGGGAGGACTTCTTTTACTCATACATATTCTTATTTGACCATAGGACTCTTCTGGTTTGTCATATCATCAATCAAAGTAAGAAGTATAATATGCATAAACCCATGATTACTCAAACTTATAACTTCATGAATAATCATTATCAATCATACAAAAGTATACTTATATAAGATCCTAACACAAGGTAGGATTCTAACTTGATATAGGAAAAACATACCTAGATTATCATGTTTGGTAGTTATGTCTAACATACCCAAACAATGTCTTCTTTTGTTCTCTTCAATGATTTAGAGACCTTGTGCTAGTAACCTGCATATCTCATAAGTTAAGCATTGTAGAACCAAATTACACATACCTCGTAAGTAGGGCTTCTATGTGATCAATGGCTATGGATGAGTCTTTGTCTTCATGTCACCAAACTAACCTGCATATCTCATAAGTTAAGCATTGTAGAACCAAATTACACATACCTCGTAAGTAGGGCTTCTATGTGATCAATATCTATGGATGAGTCTTTGTATTCATGTCACCATGGTCATATGTTCTTGATCTAGAACTTGATTTTCCTTTCTTGATGTACCTTTCATGTTAACGGACAACATCATCCTCATACAACACCATAGTGCATTAGTACAATCATAAGTGTCATAACCCTAACCAATGAATGTCTTCTATCATTCATATGCATTCATACTTTTACTAAGGTGATAAAACAAGTCTAAAATTAATCAAGATTGTACTAACCTCAATAATATGAAGACAAACATATCATAAACTTAATCATGAACATATTTCAAAACATATCTGTATCTCCTCAAGTCATACCTGTCGAGATTACTTGTAGTCTTCTCTATAAGGGTAAAACCCTAACTAGCCAAGGTAGATCACTTGTAAACATTTAATGGTGCTAGTATGATACAATATCAGTTCCATTTAAACCTCCTTCATTGCTTCCCTATAAGTCTCCCAACTTTGCTAGGGTTTCTTCTTACTTGGAAACCCTAATTTTCAATCTCCTTCCTCTCACAACATTTTGATGGAGGATTAATATCTATGATGAATGGATTCCAAATCCATTTCAAATTTTCCAATTTTGCATCAGGTGTCTCCAACATTGTATCAGGTCATGCCATACCTAAAAACTGAAAACCCTAAGTGAGAGCTTCTTCCTTCTCTTCTTTGATTTTCTTCGTTGAGCCATTTCAGATGTGCCATATTGTTTCTGGTGTACCTATGAAATTTGGGATCTGTAGGGTTTAAAACTTTGGTCTGTTGTATCCTGACCTATCATATTTCCAACCCCATAGGTTTGAGCATCATTGGATTCTCCATCAGAGATATCTGATCCATTTCCCAACATGACCTGTTTAAGGGATGAAACATCATAGCGAACTTGTACGGAGTGCTACGTGTCACTGTTTCACCTTCGGATTCTGAAAACCGGACCTGTGAAACTACAGTCCGTGTCCTAAATTTCCCTTTTTATGGAATTCCATTTGGAGCTTCCTATCCCGAGATATGACCTTTGTTCCTAGGTCACTTGTTTAGGGATACATTTTGGAAGAGGCAGAAACCCTAACTTGTACGGATCATATCTCACAAAGTATAACGAATATGAGGCTGAAATTTTTACACAGGATACATCCATGTCTAATATTCGACTTGTAAAAAATTCAGAGCTTGAACCTTTTCCAAAATGGATTTATAGTGAAAGTGCCACGATGACTAGTTTTTACTATACCAAACCCTAGCTTCCAATTTGTCACAAGTGCAACAAGTATCGTAAATGTCATACAATGCCTTCCTTCAGGATAGATCTGATACCATGTTGGTTTTTCACCATTTAATTCAATATCATCTAGGATCTTAACTGAGAGAACAACATGTACAACATATCAAACATAAGACACAAGAGACACAAAGCATTTCACTGGGGAAACCATAAAGGAGAAAACCCCGCAACTTCCTCAGAGATAGAATGAGAACCAATACAAAACCTCAAAACAAGAAGATGATCTCCAACAGCTTACTCCTCCTCCACTTGTGTGAACTCCTCCTCTCTCTCACTAATGCGAAGTGAGTGAGTGTGTGAATGGATAAATAGAGAGGTGCTCCTCTCTATTTATACTTTACCTTTACTTTCCTTTTACTCTAACTGGGACGACCTCCCTTAGGAGAGTCTAATAACCCATTACCACTTGTCACTGGGACAACCTCACTAGGGGATTCTAATAACCCATTAAAGACACAACTCCAAGGTCTAATGCCCCGTCATACATGGGAGGATGGACCTCAATGACTTTACATGACCCAAGTACAATAATGACTTCTCTGATCAGAGGAATAAACATCTCCGTCGGAGGTACAACAATAAAATACAAATAAAATATAAAGTATACAAGTGAATACATTCCGAAGTTACAAATACATCAACAATTCTGATTTACTGAACTTCAACTCCGCGCACTTGTATGATCTTATGAAGATAATTATTCTATGCGTTACCTTTATATGCATTCAATTCTCTGTCAGTGAGCTACATACTTCACTTGACTTCTCATTCCTCTCAATTCACACTTTTACTGATGCCTTACTTCATATACTGTGTGCTCGCTGATACCGCAGTCTATGCTAAGGTAAGCTCTGTCATTATGTTATGGTGCTACTGCTTTCACCAACTGATGCTGTGCCATTAATTGATAGTTTTCTTCTTTGAGATACTGCACTAGTAACAGATGGAACTGTGCGCTAACTGATGGGTTCGTTCTATATAAGTGATACAGTCTTTTAGACAATCTGTGACATGTCGTGCATCAATAGATTCATCCTTTCAATTTAATGCACTTCTCTTAGATCATCTGCATCATGACGCGCTCATTGGATCCCGCTACTACTTTGTCGTTGCGCATCAGATGGACTTCTCAACTTCCTACACTCTTACTTCTGCTTATATGCATCAGCTAGACATCTGTGCATCATCTGAAATAATTTGGTTCTATCTTTGCACTTTTGTCTTTACAAAATCTATAACTATTGGCTTGCTAACAGTAATATTGTCATTCAAAACATCAAGTACTTGTGCATACTTATGTGTTTCTTCCTTTCAGTACTTGAGCATCTGTCACAGATCTACAACATCATTCCACACACCATCATATATGCATTATCCTACATGTGTGCTCTCAGATCCTCGCTAGATCATTTTGTTTTGTTCTCGAGCCCTTTGATGCCCCGAATACCAAACTGGAACAAACACTTTAAGCTCTTATGCTCTCGCCATCGAGCTTACTTCAAATCTCCAACTTGCATCTTTATTTATACAAGTCCTGCATGGATTGTATGTCCACAAGTTGGTTGTGGAAACCCTTCTTCCATACTTCACGGATTTTGCATTTTCCACATGTCATATTATGTGCTATTGATGTGTCATCCTTTGTTTGTCTTGCATCTTCATGGTCCACAACTTAGTGGGACTTTTCACCTTGGTGGTGTATTCTTGCACTCTTGATGTACCATCACTTTGAGGTATGTGTGCATCATTTATTTTCAACTTGGTATGTATTCAACCTTTGTTGTATAATCCCTTGTGGATAATGTGCCCTTGATGTGTTGATGCTTTGCAAAATTTTTGCATACTCCAAGTTCTGCTTGGTGGGAATTTGACCCGTTCCTTTTCATCACTTATGGGACTTGAGCACCTGATGTTTTGTCGGCTGTGGAATTTGTTCATAGACTAAATTAAACCGTTGTACCATTCTTGGATCTTGTGTGTGTTCCAATAACTGAAAGCATCTTCTGATTGGATAAACTTGCGCGCTTTCAAGACTGTCCGACCATAGGTTGTTAGCGCACTCCCAATCTTTGACTAAGAAATGCTTGTGCATTCAACATGCTTGCACACTTGCATCTTTGCTTAACCAAATCCTTGGTTGTTTATGCATATGTACTTTTGTCCTACCAATTTTTTGGCTGCTACCTTGAGTGAGTATGAGTTGGCGGACTTGACTTCTGTGCTGGTACTTCTTTGAACTGGATCTATATGATGTATCCATAGACACACACCTTTATACTGGATGCAACTTCTAGATATACTTCTTCACAATGGCATCCATGTCGTTCACCTTTTTGAACAGATACTTATTCAAAGTGGTTTCCACATACTTCTTCACACTGTTGTAGGAATGTTGTATCCACTTTGACATCAATTGACATCAATGACTCAAACTTAATCAATTGACATCCTCTTTGACATTAGTTGACATCAATGAAAACCAAAGTTCAACAAATTTTCTCTAGGGTTTTATTTTTATCCAATTGGTCCTTCAATACTGTATTCTATGCTTGCAATACTTGAACCAATGTATTTATTTCATCACATTGTGCTTCGGCTAAAATATGCACAACAACTTCTATATCCTCTTGGTGCACTGCTAGATAGACATATTCCACTGCAACTGTCAATTAACTATGTTCAATAACCTCTTTATCATACTTCTGTTGTACATCACTATAGGCTCTACTCAAATCTATATGTTGGGATCCCATTTCCTTTGTCACCACTGCAATATGCTCCTGCAACTGCTGAAAATAAACTTGTGAGCGGTCCACTTCGAATCTAGAACAACTCACTGCTAAGGATGAAGAACATTCCATTTCCTTATACACCACCACATGAGGATCTACACTGAGGAAAATCTTCTTAATTTTTTTTTCTATGCTTTTTAATACTCAATCCAGACTCTCATGCAGTGTTATCTATGTCCATATCTACACCATGTTGATCTGAACCTCCCAATTGCAACTTAGATTTTAACTTCAACAGCTGTTGACGAGAGTCCAGCTGAAGTACTTGCTATGAGTCAAGGTTAACTTCAATTGTACTAACGATGTCTTGTAGTGATGTTGCCTCTATCGATTCTCCTTTCTTCATGAAAAAAATTGAATCTTAACCCTCTGGATTCTCTGTGATGATTCATATTCCAGTGAATCAAAATTTTCTCCTTCTTGCTTTGAATTTTCTTTCTATGATGTAGAAGACACCAAAAATATTGTATGCTTCTTCTACAATTTTGTCAATTCTTTAGGCGGCTTATGCTCCTTTTTCTTTGCACTTAGCCTTAGAGATCCATGCACTATTGAACTTGTAGAAATTCAAACTTCTAATTTCTTCTCCAACACACATTTTGGAGTATTTAATATCTCCACATCCGAGTCTGGTTGCAACTGAAATTCTGTAGGTGAATCTTCCATGGCTTCTTTAATATTTTCCTCCACAATACATAATGGTAAAACTTTGTTTCTATTTGAAGGATCTATACGCAGTGAAATGAACACATTATGAGAATCTACAAAAAAAAGAGATACAACATAATTATATTTATATACCAAGGATGGTGGAACTTAGTACGACTGAGTTGTTTCCTGAAACATTTATGTGTACCAACACTGAAACACCAAGTTAGTACTCTGTTGCACTTCCTTGTCTGCACTATGTTTCCAAATACTAAAATTTGGCGCTATAAATGTCTTTGTCACTTCAATACCATATTCTCTCCCCTAAGGCACCTTCCATTATGATGCAGGAGCATAGATTACCTAGTGAAGTCACTTGTGACTTCAAAAGGACAAGTGGAACATTCTAGAAGAGACTTAGAGTCTCTCATGTAATTTTCTGTTTTAATAAAAAAAAAATACAAGTTTGCATAAGTTGGAGAAGGATTCTTGATCCTTTCCAAGTGTAATAGTTAGGGAAAAAGTTGGTTAGTATTGTTGAGTGATTTTAGTAGTCAGTTAGTCGAGTCATAAGGTAGGAGCAGAGTTTGAATGAGGATTGTATTCATTTTATTAAGGATCATTAAACCGACTCCTTATTGTATTTAAAACCTGTTAGTTGCATTAGTAAGGGAGCTTGTTAAATCACAGAAGCTCAGGATGGATCGTGAGTTTTAAAGGCGATGGAGTCAAAGAAGGAGGGCTCAGAATCATCAAGATTCCATGAGCAACAAAGAACAAACTAGTGGCAAGTCTTCTCTGTATAAATCGATTCTATGTAATGTATGCAAGTTTAGAGAGGTTTCTCAGTGAAATAAGAGTGATTTTCTGTCTATATATGGAGTGTTTCCTTTTTAAATTCCAAAATGTTGCTTGAATTAATCAAATTTTCAAGAAATCAACAGGATTTTGGTGAATTTCCTGTAAGCGTTTGTTTATGCGTTGATTTTCCTATGTTAATGCTTAAACGACAAAGGATTTTCAAATTTCTAGACAGATCTGAACATTACAGTCTATTTGATGCTAATTGGTTCACGATTGCATAGTGGCAGTCAAATTCCATTGGGAAATTGTACGAGGGATTAAAACTATGGCTCAAGAGGAATATAGATCAGATAGATCTCATAGGTGGTAGGTTCAAACGAGTGATTATTGTTTTGTTTGAAGACTTGTCGCAGAGGTCCATTGCATAAACCAGATCGCAACCATGAAACAAAGAAAAGAGCTAATTGATCAAAGATTCTTGTACATTTGAAGAATGAATGGACGCTTCTTGAACATAAAGGTTGAATCGATGGTCAAGGAAGGATATCGGCGAGAGAATTGCTTGAAAGTTAAAGGTATGGAGGTAGAGCGATGAGAATCCAAATGGTATTTCGAGGCTTCAGTAATGTGTATCGGTTCCTTCCATGCACATGTTCGGGGTTGAAGAAAGCAGTGATGGGATTTAGATCACTAGCATGTTTATGATCCCATCATTTTTGGTATCAGAGTAGTAATAGTCATTTTGTTTCTGAAAAGAGGGATTGTTAGTTTATGAGATAGGAGTTTTATTTCTTGTATGAAGGGTAAGAAAATTTTCACTCCTAAGTTATTAACTGGTTCAGAGCAAGTTATTACTGATGAGAAGAAAGTATCCAGAGGTGAATTTTTGTGCCAAAAGATGGATGTCAGAGTAGGACGAGGTCATGGAAGGAGAGGAATACCTATTGGTAATGCAGAGTTGAGAGAGGAGGTAAGAAATATGAGAGAAAGGCTTGAAGCCTTGGAGACCTCTAGACATCGAGAGCACACTGGGGATATCAGCAATGAAGAAATACCAGATGAAGAGGAAGAGGAAACAATTGTTGAAACTCAAGAGGTAAGATTGTTAAAATCAATTTTTGGTGTAGGTTCAAGTTCAAAGGCTGATGTACCCTTTTACAATGGAAGTTTGGATCCAAAGGAGCTGATTGATTGGATCAATGCCTTGAACAAGCACTTTGATTATGCTGAGGTGAAAGAGGACAAGGAAGTAAAGTTTGTTGCCATGAAGTTGAGAGGGCATGCATCCTTGTGGTGGGATGGAGTGCAAGAGGAGAGTATCTTGAAACATAAAGCATAGATAAATAGCTGGAGCAGAATGACAGCTAAACTAAGAGGTAAGTTTATTCCTAAGGATTACCAATTGATTTTGTTTTGGAGAATGCAGAACCTTAAGAAAAAGTCAATGACAGTTAGGGAGTTTACTGAGGAATTCTATAAGGTAAATATCAAATATGAACATATAGAAGACACACCCGAGAGGGTAGCTAGGTATGCGAATGGTCTAAGGTTTGATATACAAGATGAGCTAGGTTTATTATCATTGAAGTATGTTGAGGAAGCATACCAGGTTGCTTTGAAGGCTAAGGAGAAGCTGATGAGAAAGCAGAGTCAGAGAACTAAGGTAAGAGCTCTGGAGGAAGGGAACAACAACAAAATAGTGAAGCTAGTAGTTCAAACTAGCAAGTACAACCTGACAGAACTAATGATAACTGAGTAGGAATATTTTCTTCAAGAGGAAGAGGCAGAGGTAGAGGTGGACAAGTAAGGTGTTATACATGTGGAAAACTTGGCCATATGTCATGGGATTGTCCGGATAACATTGTGAGGCAGAGAGGAGCACAAGTAGTGCAAGCTGAAACTGAAACTCCAAAGGAAATGGAAGTGGCTGAAAATTTCCCAGAAGAAGGAGAGGCTTTGATATTGAGGAAGGTAGATGTGGGAGTTGATGAATCATTCCCGAGGAAGAGATTATTCAAGACAATTTGCAAGGCCAAAGGTAAGTTTTGTAAGTTGATAATTGCTAGTGGCAGTACTGATAACTTAGTGTCTACATAAATGGTGGACAAACTAAAATTGAAGAGGACAGTACATCCAAACCCATATAGATTTGCATGGCTGCAGAAAGGTCATCAAGTACTAGTGAATGAACAATGCCAAGTAGAATTCCAAATTGGGAATTATCGGGATGAGGTAAGATGTGACATAATTGAAATGGATGCTTGCCATATTTTATTAGGTAGACCTTGGAAGTTTGATAAGAATGCAGTACATGAAGGGAAGATGAATGTGTATTCCTTTGAAATGAGTGATAAGAAGCATAGTCTTCATCCATTCAGAGGTAAGCAGGAGAAAGTTAGTAACCGGTTGTTGATGATGAATGACAATGAGTTCTTGAGAAAATCAAGAAAGGTTGAAGGAGAGGTAAAGGTAATTTTACAAGAAAATTTATCAAATGATTTTGAGATTGTGATGACTAGTAAAGTGATCAATGATTGATTGATGGAAGGGACAGATCAACAGGGAATGTCTAATGCAAGTTTTTCAATGATGGAGGAAGCACAACAACGCTTAGTCATGAAGGGATACAAATGTTATATGCTTGATGAAATTGTGAAGGAAGGTGATGTAACAAAAGCAAGCAAAGGGGAGAAAGGCCAAGGAATTCATGCAAAGAATTCTTGGATGCCAGATTTTTTCCCGACATTGTATTTTATGTTTGCTTTTGTAACAGGGAAACTGATTTATTCAAATGCAGAAGAAGGTGAATCTTTTGACAAGTTGTTTGCAATTCAAATGAAAGGTGGACATAATTGTTCCATGGAATCAAGACATGTACCTGAGGAACCAGTAAACTTGTTGCAGATAGTATGCTGGAAATGATGGTTGAAGGGACTGTTCAAGATGAGAAAACTGGCCAGATTAAAACTTTGGGTGTCTTTTGAAATCCTACAAAAAAACAACTGAGAGGGAACTCAAGGACAAGATCCTATGAACAAATTCAAGCTGGGGAGTCTGATGCGGGAGTATAGATTACCTAGTGAAGTCACTTGTGACTTCACAAGGAAAAGTGGAACATTCTAGAAGAGACTTAGAGTCTCTCATGTAATTTTCTGTTTTAATAAAAAAAATACAAGTTTGAATAAGTTGGAGAATGATTCTCGATCCTTTCCAAGTGTAATAGTTAGAGAAAAAGTTGGTTAGTATTGTTGAGTGATTTTAGTAGTTAGTTAGTTGAGTCATAAGGTAGGAGCAGAGTTTGAATGAGGATTGTATTCCTTTTATTAAGGATCAGTAAACCGAATCCTTATTGTATTTAAGACTTGTTAGTTGCATTAGTAAGGGAGCTTGTTAACTCGCAGAAGCTCAGGATAACTTGTGAGTTTTAAAGGCGATAGAGTCGAAGAAGGAGGGCTTGGAATCATCAAGATTCCATGAGAAACAGAGAACAAACCAGTGGCAAGTCTTCTCTGTAGAAATTGATTCTATGTAATTTATGCAAGTTCAGAGAGGTTTCTCGATGGAATAAGAGTGATTTTCTATCTATATATGGCGTGTTTCCTGTTTAAATTCCAAAATGTTGCTTGAATTAATCATCAAGAAATCGATAGGATTTTGGTGAATTTCGTGTAAGAGTTTGTTTATGCGTTGATTTTCCTGTGTTAATGCTTAAACGACAAAGGATTTTCAAATTTTCTAGATAGATCTAAACATTACAGTATATTCGATGCTATTGGTTCATGATTGCATAGTGGCAGTCAAATTCCATTGGGAAATTGTATGAGGGATTAAAACTACCGCTCATGAGGAATATAGATCAGATAGATCTCATAGGTGGTAGGTTCAAACGAGTGATTATTGTTTTGTTTGAAGACTTGACGCAGAGGTCCATTGCATAAACCAGAGCAGAGGCATCAAACAGAGAAAAGAGTTAATCGATGAAAGATGCCTGTACATTTGAAGAATGAATGGACGGTTCCTGAACATAAAGGTTGAATTGATGGTCAAGGGAGGATATCGACGAGAGAATTTATTGAAAATTAAAGTTTTGTAGGTAGAGCGATGAGAAGCCAAATGGTATTTCGAGGCTTCAGTAATGTGTATATATTCCTGCTATGCACATGTTCGGGGTTGAAGAAAGCAGTGATGGGATTTAGATCACTAGCATGTTTATGATCCCATCACATTATATCATTAGTATCAACAACAACACCTAACTCAAATGAAACTCCTTGCCTAAATCTTGAGTGTCAAGGCAATCTTGAATAAATTCCTCCAGAAAGTATTTTTCCCATCTCATCTTAATATCTTGGGTACATCTTTCAGCTACAAAAAACACCCCCATGGGGAATTCATATTTTCAACACTTACGAACCACCTTACCTACCAAACTTTGGGAAGCAAATCACACTTATAGATTAGAGATAGCAGAAATTACCGGTCCTCTTGTTCTTTTGTGTGTTACATATTTTTGGTAAACCTCTTCCGCTTTCAGATCACACATTGCTATGGCCTCTGTGGGATCTTCAACTTTGCATGGAAAAATAGATACATTTTTTATTACATAAACATCCAAATATAAGGTTTTTCCAACCATAAAAAAATTCCCTACATCCTACTCAAAATAAAATGAATTCAACATGTAATATTCCGTCCACGCCCAAAACGTGGAACATCTAATAAAGTCATGGTACCCGATTGAAACAATTTATGCTCCCACTATTTAGGAATAACTGACTCAGTACCATATGGACCAATGATCATGCATGCATAATAGGAAAATTGTAAATTCAGAAAACTATCCCCATCCTGCAAATTAAATTCAAGAATCTTCATCTAGGGCACCTTTCCTAACAATGGCTCCTTAATATCCACCCTAGTATATATTTCTACAACGGTCATCTCAACTTCCTTAACCTATTTAAACTTGGGCCAAGCATTGGGTACTGCATACGTCAACATACCGGCTCAACACTCTACAACACTTCGGCTCCTTGTAACTGTAATCTTGATCTCTACTATCTCACCTTACTCATCACTACACACTCTTCAATAGTACCGAATCAATCACCTCTACACTTTGCTTGTTTTAAAAAACATCTCTAGTCGATTATTGCTTTTTGATCTCATCAATGCACCTTTCCTATGTCATAATTCTAGATGCAACTCAAACATCCTTCACCAGAGAAAGATTGTATTTCTTCAAAATCCATGGGACATCACCTTCTTTAAATTACCAAGATCTACTAGCCTCTCCTCTTATTTTCTTTCTTGGCCAATTTTTCTTTTTAGTACTTTAAGAAATAAGATCTCTCGTAATACCACTTTTGTTGCTTTTTTTAATGATATGTGCCTCCAAAAAGAAGATTATTTTTTTTAAATATATGCATTGGATTTAGTAAGTGGGAAATATTAATATGCTCAGAATACAGAATCTCATAAAATACATATTTTCATTTCATCCCAATGGTCATTTTCTGAACATAGGTTTCAAAAAATTCAAGATCATCAAACATAGGTTTCCCATTTGAATTGAACAATTATTCAATTGTATTCTCCTTCTCTATGTCATGTTCCCTAAGTAAGTTAGCCAATGTCAATATTTCAAGTCTTTGGGTTCTCTATGGTTTATCATTGAAAGTAAATGTTTCTCTTCTATAAGGGTGTCCTTCTAGGAGGAATACCGTTGAGCAAATGTACACTTTATATAAGGTTGAGAAGATTTACATTCATTATACCCTCTTGTTACAATACATGTGATGTTATTGTATATAGATCGCGTTAGCGCCAAAGAAGATAGTTGCACCAAATTAACAATTCCAAGCAATGTTACAAATATAAACAAATCAATCAACATGTTTATGAAATAAAACTCCTAATCTAGGATAATAATGCATGGTGTATACAAATATGTCATATAATATAAATGAGCTCTCCATTGGGATGGGTCTTGATACATTGTATACAACTATCTCTTCACATAATTGCTTAACTTCATCAATCAATGCTTGCAGGTAGACATGTCTTCTACCAAGGACTATAAGAGCCAACATAAGATGTTCATTCGTCACAGACAACGATGGGGTCGTATTGGTATTGATCACTACTACTAGCCAAAAATAATAGTTGGTGTTTTGGACAGAATATGAATTACTCCACCAATGGTTATGTTGATGTATATGTAACTTCAGAATGTATTTCATATATGTTGTATGTACTCCTATAGAGATGGTATTATTCCTCTATACGGAAGTGTCGTCATTTATATTGTAAGTGTCATAACTTATACTTGATGGGTTATTAGACCACCTTGTTGGGGTCGGCCCTGTATAAGTCATGTGGGTCGAAGGGTTATTAGACCAACCTATTGGGGGTCGGCCCACTCAGCATTATGTTATGTGGTTAAGTTCGAGCCTACATGAGTTAGGTAAAAAGGCAAGTCAAGTCAAGTATAAATAGAGTGCAGGAGGCACTCTATTTACTCACTCACTTCTCACACATGCACTCAAGGAGGAGTGGCGCACTTATGGAGGAGGAGGATCTGCTTCTAGGTTATGGCTATCTCTCTTGGTTGGTTGTATCATTGCTCTATCTATCTCTGAGGAAGTTATTGGGGTTTTTCACCTTTATGGTTTTCCCCAAGTAAATCTTTGTGTCTCTTGTGTGCTTGCATTATTGTCTCCATGATTGATATGCTGTAGATATGCTGTACATGTTGTTCTCTCAGTTAAGATCCTAGATCAGATTGAAGTAAATTCTGAAAATTTAACATGGTATCAGAGCTAGCCTGAAAGAAGGCATGATATGGCATGTATGACACTTGTTGCACTTACGATGCTAGGGCTTGATATAGCAAAAACCAGTCATCGTAGCACTTTCGCTATAAATCCGTTTTGGCGAAGTTTTCGGATCTGAAATTGTTACAGGCTGAAGATAAGATCTCCAGGTATCTTGTGTCCAAAGGAAAACCTCTAGTTCGTTGTACTTTCTGATTTATGATCTGTACAATATAGGGTTTCTGCCTCTTCCAGATCTGAGTCAAAATCAGGTGACCTTGGGAAAAAGGTCATATCTTGGGCTAGGAAGCTCCAAATGAAATTTCGTAAAAAGTGACAGGTAGTACACAGTCTGTACTATCTCAGAAAACGTTTTTAGAGGCCGAAGTTGAACCAGTGACACGTGGCACGCCGTACAAGTTAGCTCTCCTGTATTATCCCATAAACAGGTCACGTTGCGACATTTGGCATAACTCTCTCTCAGAGAGTCCAATTGAGGTCAGACCTGTCAGGATGGAAAGGTAACAGGCCGAGCTATCTCAGAAAACTTTTTCAGAGGCTGAAGTTAAAACAGTGACACGTGGCACGCCGTACAAGTTCGCTCTCCTGTTTTATCCCAAAACAGGTCACGTTGCGACATTTGGCATAACTCTCTCTCAGAGAATCCAATTGAGGTCAGACCTGTCAAGATGGAAAGATAACAGGTCAGGCTATCTCAGGAAACGTTTTCAGACCCTGTGGATCAAAAAGTTCGGAGTTACACTAGAAACAATCAGGTACATATTTCTGTCAAAACAGAATTATTTTTTGGTACCTTCATTCATGGCTTCCGGAATTTAGGGCTTTGGAGAAAGTTGGAATTTTTGTAATCGGAGACCACGGCTGGATGCTACTCATCAAAATAGAAATTTAGAGACCAAGATCAGAATTTTTGGTTGGGAAGAAGGCCGGGCTTGATTAGACCCTAGTTCGGGACTTTGATCAGAAAAGTGGAAAATTAGGGCTTCTGTAAAAAAGGGAATTTTTGAAATCTGTGACCACGGCTGGAAGCTCCTCAGAAAAATAGAAGCTTAGAGCTTTGGATCAAACATTTTGATGGGGCAAAAGAGTGGGCTTCATCAAACCCCAGTTCAGGGTCACGTCCAGTGAATCCGGAAGTTTCAAAGGAAAAATTGAGGAGTGAAACTTTACAGTTTTCAAATTCTGAATATACCAGTTTGATCAGCTCATCAAGGCGCATATTTCTATCCTTTCGGAAGTTTGAAATTCAAAGTTTGAATTTTTTGGGTTTCTCTGACAAACCCATATTCAGCTCCAGGTCCAGTTCTTGCAAATCAAGTGGATTGGGTTAATCCTAGAAGAAGATGGATTGATCATCTGCATGAGTGAAGAAGTTCCTATTTCAGAGGGAGATGAGGCTAAGGCCTTATATAAGAAGATTACAAGCGATCTCGACAGGTATGACTCATCGAGGTATGTTTCGATATTTGTCCATGATTAAGTTTGTCTTCATGTTATTACGGTTAGTACAATTTTGATTTTAGATTTGTCGTATCACCTTAACAAAACTATCAATGCACGATAGAAAATATTCATTGATTAGGATATTGACACTTATGATTGTACTAATGCATTATGGTGTTGTATGAGGTTTATGCTGTCTACTAACATGAAAGGTACACCAAGAAAGACAAATCATGTTCTGGTCCAAGAACATATGGTCATGATAACATGAGGACAAAGATTCATCCATTGTCATGGATCTCATAGAAGATCCATTTACGAGGTATGTATAACTTGGTTTTGTAATGGTTAACATATGAGACATGCAGATTACTAGCACAAGTCTCTGAAGAGAACCAGAAGACATTATGCGGGTATGTTAGACATAAACTAGCTATCATACTAATCCAGGTATGTTTTTCCTATATCAAGCTAGAATCCTACCTTGGTTTAGGATCTTATACTGTTGTGTTGTTGATAATGATTATTCATGAAAGTCATAAGTTTGAATAATCATGGTTGTATGCATATTATGTTTCTTACCATAATTGATAATATGACTAACCAGAAGAATCATGAAGGTATAGGTTTGAATAATCACAGGTTTTATGCATATTATATCTCTTATCCTGATTGATGATTCAACTAAACTGAAGAGTCATAGGTTTGAGTAATTACAGGTTTAGACATGTTATGTTTCTTATGATTTGACTAACCTTAAGAATCCTACATAAACCTTGAATGCTAATGCTTATTATTTTCTGTTTGAAATGATCATGACTATACATGCTTGAGATTATTGTGTTTTAATAGTATACTAATGAATGTATGATTTTATATGAGATCACAAGGATAACACATTCATGATACTAATAAGCATGCATAGGGACCAAGGATGAATATGAGTTCAAGAACAGGTAATTCAGGAAGCAAAGATCAAGAGGGAGCACACTCCAGTTGCTGCTGCAAGAAAGCAAAGGAGCACAGTCCAGTTGTTCCTACAAGAAAGCAAAGGAGCACACTTCAGTAGTTTCTGCAAGGATGCAGATATTCAGAGGGAGTTGACCATCTTTCTACATTCCACAATAGAAAGGTGTAGAAGAAGCTACTTCAGATTAGGACTCCAACAGCTCCTGCAAGGAAGCAAAGACTCAGAGGGAGTCCACCCAACAAACAAAGAAAGATAAGTATTTTAATCATCATTTCTTGCATATTTGTTTGTTTAAATAATACTGTTCAATAATGTATATACTGATGTTCCTAGAATTAGGTTGTGTATTATGCATATTAGAATAGGTGCATTGATGAACATTATACTACTAATATACATGGGTAAGTGGCCTATGGCACTGTACAACATTCCATTGCTACTTATCTAGAATGAAACCTCTTTGCTGACATGTTGGGAGTTGTGCACACTCTTAACAATGTTCTGGTAGAGATTGGAAGGCATCTAGAAAGTTACGGGATATGGATAAATGTTGTATTGAAGCATTGGCTAAGATAATTGCATGACTGTATGACATATTTATTTATGTGTAAGAATTTGTTCTGAAAACTATGAGATGTTTTCTAATAATACAATTTAACTTATTGTGTAGGAAAGATCGTATGCCATCTCCTACAAAAGAAGAACTACAACATTTGTTCAGCAACAAATTTATTTATTGAAGATATTGAAGTTCCCAGGATCTGGGATGAAGAAATGGAATGCCATGATCCGTCGATCATGAAGAATGATGTTTGGGATGTAGTCCCAAGATGTGAAGGGAAGTTTGTTATGACTTCCAAATGGAACTATCAGATCAAGCATGTTGCAGATGGCAGCATTGAGAAATATAAAAGTGATGAAATAGAAGATGCACCAGATGGATCTCAAGACAGCATGGTGTAGTCATATATGTGTGCAGAACTTGGTATGGTAGGATAGACAGCTTTCTATCCAGTTTGGGCATTACCAAGAGTAAAGCAGATTCCAACCTTTTCTACAAGGTTGAGGAAGGCAATCCAGTGATACTACTTTTGTATGCGGATAACCTGTTTGTTACAGGTGAAGATAGATTGATTGCCGACACGCAGCGGAAGCTTACTACCAAGTTCGAGATGAAGAACTTGGGGATGATGCACTATTTGTTTTTGGCATGGAGGTGTGGCAGAGTGCATATGGAATCTTCCTTGACAAGGGAAGTTTGTAGTAGAGACCCTGAAGAGGTTCGGAATGATGGACTGCAAGGATATGGCCACACCTATGGCATCGAATCTGAAGCTTCTATGTGATTCTTCATCTGAGCCGGTTGATGTCTCTTTGTATCGTCAGATGATTGGGTCCTCGATGTACCTGATGAACACGAGACCAGACATTTGCTTTGCTGTGAACACATTGAGCCAGTTCTTGACAGATCAGAGGAGTGTTCACCTGGTTGCTGTAAAGCATGTTCTGAGGTACCTGAAGGGTACAGTGGATTATGGGCTCAGGTATGAGGCAAATCAAAAGTTTAACCTGCAGGGTTATGTTGATTCAGATTGGGCTGGCAGTGCTGCAGATAGGAAGAGCACATCTGGGTGCTACTTCAGTATGGGATCAGGTGTGATCTCTTGGTTTAGCAGGAAGCAGTCCTGTGTAGCACTGAGTACAGCTGAGGCAGAGTAAGTTGCAGCCTGTTCAGCTAGTTGTGAGGCAGTATGGCTACGGAAGCTACTGTCTGATTTATTTGATCTCCCGTTGGAAGCTACTGGTATCTTCTGTGATAACCAGAGTTGTGTCAAGCTGTCCGAGAACCCAGTGTTTCATGACAGGTCGAAACACATAGAGATCAAATATCACTATATCAGGGATATGGTGCAGAGAGGAGCTGTGAAGCTCCTGTATGTTGCGACGGACGAGCAGATTGCAGATGTGCTGATGAAGCCACTAGCCAGGGTGAAGTTCGAGTACTTCAGAGAGAGGCTTGGCGTGCTTCAGATCGAGGATACTTTGAGGAAGAAGTGATGGACACATTTGCTGAAGCCATTCCAAGCATGTTGGAAGGAGGATCCTTCACATGGCTGTGGATGTAAGCGCTGGATGATGAGCATCAGGATGATGTTCTAGTTTCTGCTTGATATGATCAGTTGGATCATTTTATGTATGTATGTACGCATCATGTTGGATGCTGGATATGATCAGTTGGATCATTTTATGTATGTATGTACGCATCATGTTGGATGCTGGATATGATCAGTTGGATCATGTGTATATATTGTATATGCATCATGTTGGATGATTGGACCATGTATCTGTATATGTATCAGGTGGATACATTGTATGATCAGGTGGATCATGTATGGTGATATATATCATATGTTTTGTATTTGTATCAAGTGGATACATTGATGATCAGGAGGATCATGTATGATGATATGTATCAGGTAGATACTTGGTATGCAGCAGGATGTTGCATTGATGATCAGGATGATCATAGATGACGAGCTTCAGGATGTTGCTCCAGATGACATGCAGCAGGATGTTGCAGTGATGATCAGGATGATCATAGATGACGAGCTTCAGGATGTTGCTCCAGATGACATGCAGCAAGATGTTGCAGTGATGATCAGGATGATCATAGATGACGAGCTTCAGGATGTTGCTCCAGATGACATGCAGCAAGATGTTGTAGTGATGATCAGGATGATCATAGATGGCGAGCTTCAGGATGTTGCTCCAGATGACATGCAGCAGGATGTTGCAGTGATGATCAGGATGATCATAGATGACGAGCTTCAGGATGTTGCTCCAGATGACATGCAGCAGGACGTTGCAGTGATGATGATCAGGATGATCATGGATACATCAGGATGATGTATGGTGAGTATCAGGTTGATACTCTGTGGCCGTGGATCAGGTTGTGCAGATGAGCATGTAATTCGTTGCCCTGGGAGATTTGCAGATGGTCTTGCGAGGTTTTGCCTATGGCATGTAATTCGTTGCCCTGGGACATCTGGCAAATGCTCTTTCGAGGTTTTGCTCTGGGAGGACATGTAATTCGTTGCCCTGGGAGATCTGCAGATAGTCTTTCGAGGTTTTGCCTATGGCATGTAATTCGTTGCCCTGGGATATCTGGCAGATGCTCTTGCGAGGTTTTGTCCTATGGCATGTAATTCGTTTCCCTGGGAGATCCGATAGGTTGGGCTGTGTGCCCGTAATCAGTCCTGGGATGCTCTTGAGAGGTTTTTCCATGACCACATGTAATTCGTTGCCCTGGGAGATCCTATAGGTAGAGCTGTGTGCTCGTAACAACCTGGGATGCTCTTGCGAGGTTTTGTGGTGAGGTCACATGTAATTCGTTGCCCTGGGAGATCCTATAGGTAGAGCTGTGTGCTCGTAACAGCCTGGGATGCTCTTGCGAGGTTTTGTGACGCACGTAAAAGTCCTAAGGATTCCACAGTATGGCCAGTGATGACAAAGACCTGCAGGTGGTGGGCCTACATCCAGTATGAAAAAGGACTGGCTCTGTAGAACTTCCTATGACGAGTAGATTCAGAGATTGATTGAGATAGCAGCAGCAGTGACGATGATGATGATGACTCGATGACGATTATCCAGTGACGATGATCCAGAGAAGATGACTTGTGCTAGAATAACTGTGCTGAGAAATACCTTCCTAGTTAAGAGGGAGTGTTGATGTATATGTAACTTTAGAATGTATTTCATATATGTTGTATGTACTCCTATAGAGATGGTATTATTCCTCTATACGGAAGTGTCGTCATTTATATTGTAAGTGTCATAACTTATACTTGATGGGTTATTAGACCACCTTGTTGGGGTCGGCCCTGTATAAGTCATGTGGGTCGAAGGGTTATTAGACCACCCTATTGGGGGTCGGCCCACTCAGCATTATGTTATGTGGTTAAGTTCGAGCCTACATGAGTTAGGTAAAAAGGCAAGTCAAGTCAAGTATAAATAGAGTGCGGGAGGCACTCTATTTACTCACTCACTTCTCACACATGCACTCAAGGAGGAGTGGCGCACTTATGGAGGAGGAGGATCTGCTGCTAGGTTATGGCTATCTCTCTTGGTTGGTTGTATCATTGCTCTATCTATCTCTGAGGAAGTTATTGGGGTTTTTCACCTTTATGGTTTTCCCCAAGTAAATCTTTGTGTCTCTTGTGTGCTTGCATTATTGTCTCCATGATTGATATGCTGTAGATATGCTGTACATGTTGTTCTCTCAGTTAAGATCCTAGATCAGATTGAAGTAAATTCTGAAAATTTAACAGGTTATACTCAATTGAAGTCCTTTTACTTCATCCTTGAATTTATTGGGCCATGTATCCTTTATATTATTTATGGCTATGAATATGTAGGATCACTTCTATGAGAGTGCTACCCTTGCAACATGGCTAGTTATTTTCCACGAAAGAGTATTTGAATCCTTGGGATTATATTCATGTAACTCAATATGTTATGAATAGAACCATATGCCTTTCCCTTGTTTTTTTTATTTATGGTACTTGTCATGTCCACATTCTCGACACATTTCTTTGTCTGCATATTCACCTATATATAGAATAGAATCATTCAAACATACACGATATGATATGTAATCAACACCCAATATTTTCTTTGTCTCTTCGCAACTATCTAGAAAGACATTATCAACTAGAATTACCTTATCTTTGAGTAACATGCAATTAGTGGGAAATAGAAATGTATATTGTCATCAAGCATGCATAAAAATGACCCTTTTCAATGTTGATTGTGTGAAAAGAGTCCTCAAAATATAAAGGAATTAATAGTTAGTTACCTAAAAATTGTCGAGAAACACATGCCTAACATATCATACATTACTTATAATAACATTATTGTTCATATTTGGGTAGAATTTAACTTGTGTCCAAATAGAGGGGTGGTGGAAGCAAATTTTAGGCTATCGAAGAAGGAATCAACAATATAAGAATCATCCCCTATCTCATATTGTTGGAATGAATGTAACAAAATTCCCTTGATGGCACTAGTATCCCATAAGAAATCATCCATATCAGCCTCTATTTCGTTTCCTTCATTCCCAATGTGTGAAGAACCAATGTTAATATAGACATTCTAAATTGGCAACTCATAACATAGTGGGAATTGAATAGGTGGTTGATTAAACCATGCATTAGTGGGAATTTAGTAGGTTGTTGGTTAAACCATACTTGGTATGCTTCCTCTCTAAGATGTGCCCATTTAGTATCCTTCTCTCAATTTGACATTGTAGTGGGGTGCATCAATATATGGTGGACATATTGCTCATCATCAAAATTTGATGATATTAGCAAACAAAATGCATTTAGTACATTCAAGCATCATCCAAACATTTATTAGAAGCATGGAAATATTTTTCAATAGTACACATGCACCCAACTACTTTATAAAATAAATGTTGACTTAAGCAATATGTTTACATTAACTCCACTGAAAAAAATTAAAAAAATACAATCACTCTATAATATTTTTCTTATGCCCCAAGGGGATGTCTAAAGGTAGTCCCAATGCAATGAATCTTTGATGACCGGTTGGTGGTATATGAAAGTTATAGTTTATTAAAACTCGTCACTAGGAGACAAACTTTGTATTACATGCACACTAACAAAATTGGATGCATTCCTTTTCATAAACAACTCCTTGTCATTGGAGTGTTCATCAAATGAACAATTTCACTAAATAATGAGCACCTACAATTATTTATTAACCCTAAAATGTTCCGATGAGTGCATTTGTGACCATTGATATATAATAGGTTCTTCTTGTTAATGTTCCCAAAGTCATAAATGTTCATACACACACTATATATGGAAATGTTATTTTGCATTTAACAATATTCAAGTAATCATACCAACTATAAATAGGACCAAAAAAAGACATAAGTGCCACTAATGTTTTGGGAGGAACAAATACATGTGAAAGGATAATCAACCTAATATTTGTAGCCTTTATTTTAGACTTGGAAAACATATAAATATTACTACAAAGGGAGAATTTGGTTCCAAAATCTAACATAGGTAGTGAATATGGCCAAGTGCCATACAAAGCATGGTTGTAATAGGTTTGGTATTTACTGATAGTTTTTCCCATATGCCACTACTCGATCCGGAAAACTGAGATCTCAACCGGCCTTGAGTCTCTATAAGTCACAAGCAATCCCAACTTCTCTATGCTAGAGAGGATCACAATTATGTAATATACTTATAACAAAAATAACTATAGATATATTATCAACTTAACAAAAAATATGGCAAACAAACACATGGGACTCAGATTTACCCTGGAAACCCCAATGGGGAAAAAAAACATCTATGGGGATTTCTTCTTTCTTGAGGCATAAGAAAATAATAGAGAGAAAAATACAATCAATAGATCAAAAGATACAATAAGAACCTAATAGGTCAAAACCCTAGATATGCATGCAACAAATACTACTGCTCATGAGAAATGCGCCCCTGATGTCTGCTCTAACTCCGGATCTCTGAACGCTGTCATTGCCAATATCTGGAATCAGTACTGAATCTCTAACCACTCTGCCCTGATCTGCTCTAACATAGAATAAATACTCCAACCTCGTCTCAGTATGAAGTGCGCCCCCTCTGCATGAGAAATGCGCCCCTCCTCCACTGCTTTGAAGTCACCCCTCACTAGATATTTGTCAAACACTGATGAGATATGCTATGTTCTCCCTCAATCACCAAATAATATTAACTATGGTTATCTCGACCCTCCTGGCCTTGATAATATCAACTCCTTTGACAAAGACGTATTCCTCTCCTCTGGAAGTGCGCCCCTCTCATTTGGGAAGTCGCTCAAGCTCAATCTCTGATATCTCTCTACACATATGATCTCACTGCACAATGGAATGGCTACTCTATGCCTCAGAACAAGCAGGAATTGATGCCTCTCTAATCCTCTCACTCACTCCCTTATCATATGCGCTCCCTCTCCTCAGGAAGTTTCCCTTTGCATTTACAAGTGCACCCTCACTCTGTAAATATCCTTACTCTCCGAAGAAACTGCAAAGTAAACTTTTCTAGTGACCCCTTATATCCTTATAATAAATCAATGACCGATTAGGGTTTCTGAAACCCTAAAGTGACTGCATGCAAAAATCACGCTTTTGCATGCTTTTTAATTAAAATGTTTGCATGCATGTGGAAAATCACCTTGAAAGGTCCGCATGCATCCACTGTTGGATTCATGACACCTGGTAGAGTACATATCACCCTCTACCCCATTGTGATGCCTATACTAAAAATGCACCTCAATGCTAGGTATCTGAACATGGAGGACATCCCGAGATACACCAATATCTCTAACACTCCCTCTTATTGAGGGAAGTCCAGCCACTGATGCTTGGATCCAACAAATCCTCAACTGCTATACCACATGTTAAGAACCCATGTCAACCCTTCTATTTACTTTGTTAGTATATTGTTGTTGGACGCATATGCTTTGTAAGTCGTTCTGTAGTATTTGTTGATCCATAGTTTGTATTATTGTTGTTGGACGCATATGCTTTGTAAGTTGTCCCGTAGTAACTGTTGATCCATATTTTGTATTAGCCCATGGTTTGTATTGACACATGGTATTGGCGCCTAGACTTAGTATATAAGTTTGTGTTGAGACCAATGAAGGTACCGTGAAGTTATTTGTATTGAGCTTGCTCAAAGGAGGTTGCCCCCTTGAAGTGGCCTGCGATCAATATAAAAGTGATTCTGAGTTCTGTTATTTCTGCTATATCGTGTGTTTTCATTAATTAATTATTGCAGGTTCTTATCATTTGGTATCGGAGCACTTTCTTGGGCTCGCTGGGTGAAATTTTGGGCAATTTTTTTTTTTTTTGCTTCTGTTGCAGCTTCGGATCTGGGAATAATCCCTATCCACTTAACTGTGGGAAGTACTTGGGAATAAGCCCTAAAAATCATTGTGAGGAGTACCACAGGAACTCCAAAGTAGCTGGCCCATTGAGAGGACTTGCCAGTGAAATGGGCAACGACCCCTACCTGATTGACTAGTTCCCACCCATGAGGTAAACCAAGAGATGTCGTTTGTGGCAAAGTGGTTATCAATTTTACCTGAGCCATGGAGTGAGGGGTACTACCCCAATACGCAAGCCGTTAGACAACATTGGTGGCCGAGTGAAAACCATGAACTGTTAGGAATCCGAACATACATGGGGTCCATATCTATTTTTAGCTGATCTGTTTCTGATCACTTTCGCACCGTTTCAGATCCATTCTGAAAGTCGTTCCAGATCCAGCCGTTTCAGATCCATTTGGTGTTGTTTCAGATCCATCTGTTGCCGATCACTGCCGCGTTGTTGCAGAACCACCTGTTTTCGATCCCTTCTGCGCCGTAGCAGATCCATTCTGAATATATATATATATATATATATATATATATATATATATATATATATATATATATATATATAATTCAGTTTTTTTTCCATATCTCCCTTGTTTTCACTCCGTTTCCCTTGAAACTTCCCTGACACCCCTGTAACCCCATTCTGCATTTTTCATTCCTAAGGACCCTATCCCAAATTCTACTTCCCAAAGCCAGAAATCTCACATTTGTCTATTTTTTGGGTTTGCCATAACTTCTTCAATTTTCACCCACTCGCCTCCAAATTTTGCCACCGTGTTCATTTCCTATTTCCGCTTCTTTGTCCCTTTTTGACAAATTTTCTCATTCTTTCACCCCGCTTCTGAAATCCTCATTTTTTGCTTCCCTGTCCATCAAAAAGTGTCCAAAACCTATTCAAACCCCAATTATCCATCCGAGTTGATCCCAAATCCAAATTTCCCTTTACTAAATAAGCTTTTGTTTGTATTTTTCTATCCATTCCAAAAAAAAAAAAAACTCCTGGTTAAGGTTGTCACCCGCGCAGGAGCAAAAACCATGGAGGAAGCACTTGCAACCATCCAAACCAAACTCCAAGATCTAGATGAAACATTTCTCAGCCTCCATCTTCAGCATTCAACCATGAACAATAACCGACAACAAGAATCTTCTGCAGCCAATGAGTTCTCTTCTTCCAGCTCTTTCCGTGGTCAAAAGCTTGAATTTCCTCGCTTCAATGGTACTGATCCGACTAGATGGATCTATCGTGCAGAACAATATTTCAGTCTACATAATACTTTTGATGTCCAAAAATTTCCACTTGCATCATTTCATTTGGAATAGGAATCCCTTCAATGGTATCGTTGGTACATCAAGGCTCATGACGAGCCAAAATGGACAGATTTTTGCCAACTCCTTTTGCAACAATTTGGTCCTAGTGCTTTTGATGACTTCACTAGAGCACTCACTAAACTCCATCAAAGTGGAACTGTGAGAGAGTATCAGAAAGAATTTGAAAAACTATCCAATCACACAGAAGGCTTGTCTGATGAATTCTACAGGAGTTGTTTTATCAGTGGTCTTAAGGATGAAATCCGGT